>CM059200.1:26025504-26775504 GCA_030323885.1 Branchipolynoe longqiensis
CAATGGGACAGCATTTATTTGGAATAAACCCACATACCCACCTCCTCCTCACCCTTTCCAAAACACCGACAATAGGGACACGAAATAAAACCTGTACAAATCCAGGGGTTGAGTTCGGAATCTGCGCAGGATTAATTTTCTTCCCTACGTTCTGTGAGCCTTCTTTTGTTCCTTTGCGAAAACTGAACCTTGAAAGCGAGATGGTCTCTTATAGCAGCTACCTCTTGTTACAGAAACTCAGGTAGAGGTTCGTACAATGTACACAGAAATAATCCTTGGCAGCTTCATTGTGTTCGGGCCTTTGGGTATAATTAAATAGCTGCATATGTCATCTTGAATAAAAATAATCTTATTGAATGAATTCACCCGGGGGATTTTCTTAAATTCATACCGCCTACGCACTGGAATATCTTGGTTGGTTGTTGGAGTTTTACATCCCGGCAACATCAAAGGTCATATCCGGACAGGTACCGGACTTGTGACAGTGCACATTCATGATGACTTTATAGTGCTGCCCCACTGGGAAATCAGGCCACCAGTACCATGACCCAATATCTCACCCAGTCAAATATACCAGTCCTTGTTTTATCCTATTAAATGCATAGTGCCCAGCTAGGAACCAACAAGTATCAACTTTATAAGTCATTGGTTTGACTCGAACAGGAATCGAACGCCCGATCTCCCGCATGCGAGGCCTGCGCTCAACCGATTCGGCCACTGTGCCCGGTGGCGTCGTGGATTTGAACCAATTATACTTGTCGCTTCCTAGCCAGGCGCTCGACATTATTAGGATAGGGCAAGGACTGGTGTCCTATAAAGCACTATAAAGTTGCCATGAGTGCGCACTGTCACAAGTCGGTACCCGTCCTGATATGACCTTAGCTGTTGCTAGGACACAAAACAACAACAACAAATGCACTCAGGAGAGTCATTATGGTTGAATGCAATCAGGACACAAAACAACAACAACAAATCCACTCAGGAGAGTCATTATGGTTGAATGCAATCAATACCCGCAGCTTGACCAGACAAACCACACGGGATGGCCAGATGAGTTGAGCGCCCGCTTCCCGTTTTGGTAGCTCGTGAGATTTGGACCACAAGTTTCGAACCCTGGCAGAATCAAACCAATGACTTAAAAATTGATACGTGTTGCTAACTAGCCTGGCGTTTGGCATTACTAGGATAGGGCAAGGAGCAGTAGATTGAAGAAGACCGATTCTCCGCAGTTGAAATTGCCCCTGTTTAATCAAGTAATGTACAACAAAAACACTCCAAAAACCTCCAAAGTAATAGGTTGCTCTAAGCTATGCAAATTCTGAATAGTAATATTTGATAATGGTAATTGTTAATAAGTAAAATCATGTTGGTCGTGTGACAAGATCCAAACAAAAGCTGAATTCAACTAAGTTAACTTAAACTGAGGGATATTTGAAATGTATCCCATAATAATGACACGGAATAAGACCCTGTTAAAAGAACGTTCCTCCTCTTTGGCGATGCTGACTTAATTATCTAATGAATTAATTAACTAAACAAAAACGAACACCATTTGTGGTTAATGACATTTAATTAAATCACAGTATTGTGAATAGATTTGTCCAAGATCTAATCGACTAATGGCAGAGACTGATATTCTAAATGACAAGTTACAGTCATTTTGGTTACTTTTAGTTATCTAAGATATTCTATTACGCGGATAGACATAGATTGGCGGGAGCAATTTACTGACCAAACCAACCCAAACCAAACCAAACCAACCCAAACCAAACCAAACTGAACCAAACCAAACCAAACCAAACCAACCCAACCCAACCCAAACCAAACCAAACCAAACCGAATCGAACCAAACCAAACCAACCCAACCCAACCCAACCCAAACCAAACCAAACCAACCCAACCCAAACCAAACCAAACCAAACCAAACCAAACAAACCAAACCCAAACCAAACCCAACCAAACCCAACCAAACCACACTGACCAAACCAAACCAACTCAAACCAAACCAAACCAAACCAACCAAACCCAAACCAAACCAAACCAAACCACACCGACCAAACCAAACCAAATCAAACCAAACCAACCCAACCCAACCCAAACCAAACCAAACCAAACCAAACCAAACCAACCCAAACTAAACCAAACCGAACCAAACCGAACCAAACCAAACCAACCCAACCAAACCCAAACCAAACCAAACCGAATCGAACCAAACCAAACCAACCCAACCCAACCCAACCCAAACCAAACCAAACCAACCCAACTCAACTCAAACCAAACCAAACCAAACCAAACCAAACCAAACCAAACAAACCCAACCCAAACCAAACCCAACCAAACCCAACCAAACCACACTGACCAAACCAAACCAACTTAAACCAAACCAAACCAACCCAACCCAAACCAAACCAAACCAAACCAAGCCAAACCACACCGACCAAACCAAACCAAATCAAACCAAACCAACCCAACCCAACCCAAACCAAACCAAACCAAACCAAACCAAACCACACCGACCAAAACAAACCAAATCAAACCAAACCAAACCAACCTGAACCAAACCCAACCAAACCAAACCGAAGGGTTATCGAATTGGTTCTTGGTGCCACCTCGTCTGGAGCTGGCATGGTTGGGTTAGGGTAGGGACCGGGTGGTTCAGCATCAGAATATTGGGACTGGGTGGGATATTGGGTCATACTGCCAGCACCGAGTTATCCCACTGAGGCAGCCCTATAAAACCACCACCAGGGGGCGCTGTCACAAATCAATGCCAACCGGATGGTCTGATCGAAACTGTAGAGCGCAGGCTTCCCTTACGGAAGGTCGGGAGTTGGAATCCCAGCTGACTCAAACCAATGATTTATTAAATTGATACGTGTCACTACCTAGCCTGGCCCCCGGCATTAACAGGATAGGTCAAGGACTGGTTAGCACAGTGTCAAGATAATGTGATTGAGTGGGATATTGGGTCATGGTGCCTGTGCCCTGGTCTCCCAGTGGGGCAGCACTATAACATCATCATGAGTGCACACTTTCACAAGTCTGTACCTGTCCTGATATGATCTTAGATATTGCTAGGATGTAAAACAAAAAATAAACCGTTTGATAACTCTCCTGATATGGCCCAATAGGTTGCTAGGAAGCAAAATCCCAACAAACATAAAAGCTCCGATTGATTCTTTTTGCTCAATATGTTTGTTTGTTGCTGTTTTACGTCCTAGCAACATCTAAGGTCATATCACAATGGGTACCGACTTGTGACAGTGTGCACTCATGGCGACTTTATAGTGCTGCCCCACTGGGATACCAGGCCACCAGCACCATGACCTGATATCCCACTCAGTCACATTGTCCTGACACTGAGCCATCCAGTCCTTGTCCTATCCTAATAATGCCGAGCGCCAGGCTAGGAAGTGACACGTATCAATTTTAAAGTCATTTGTTTGACACTGACCAGGATTTGAACCCACAAATAAACTCATGGGTTCGGACCTCCCGATCTCCCAAAGCAGGAGGCGGATGCTCTACTCACTCGGCCACCCCGTCTGGTCCCTCAATATGTTTCTAAGGCATAAAATGCGCAACAGTGAGTAAACTATGAGAAGAGGAATGTGTTTACTGTGAGTATGAGGCTTATGTGTCAGACACAGATAGTCTTGGCTATGACACTAGATCCGCCCACCTGGTCGGACGAGGCCCGCACTCCAGGGTGGATGTGGGGAGCTCTCCTAGGGGATGAATCCCAGAGACAAATCGGGGCAAATTTACTAAACAGTTCGCCATCAAAGACCACGAAAACTAGGATCCAGCAGCCAATATAATACTCACCACTCCTGGCCTCTAAATATTGTGATTTGTTTGTTTTGGGGTTTACGTCCTGGCAACATATAAATCATATTATGATGGGTACCGACTTGTGAACGGGCACACTCATGGTGAGTTTATAGTGCTGCCTCATTGAGAGAGCAGGCCGAGGACATCATGACTCAATTTCCCACTCAAGTCATATTGTCCTGACACTGAACTAACTAGTTGGTTGGTTGATTTTTGGAATCTTACGTCCTGGCAACAGCTAAGGTCATATCAGGACGGGTAATGCCTTATGACAGTGCGCGCTTATGGCGACTTTATAGTGCTGCACTACTGGTAGGCCAGGACACTGGCACCATGACCCAATTTCTCACTCAAACACAATATTCTGACACCGTGCTAACCAGTACTGGTCCTATCCTATTAATGTTGAACACCAAGGTAACTAGCAACAAGTATAAACTGTGTAAGTCATTGGTTTGACTCGGTTGAGATTCAAACTTTAAATCTTTTCCTTGGGAAGCTTGTGCTATTACTGATTGTCCACAGTGTATGGTCTGCAAGCATCATAACGAGGTTATATATATATATATTAAAGTGGCATATTCCAATGAAATCATCAAATTTTCAAAACCAAATCTCTAATGTAGCAGTCACACTACGACGACAAGGTAGGGATGACAGCCCGGCGGCTGGGATTTTGTGAAATCCCGACGACCTATGCAAATTCGGGCTAAGTTGGACGACAATCGGACGACATCCGGACGACATCCGGACAACAGACGGGACGACAGCGGGGCGACAGTGTCTGTGTGTGTGTCTGTGCATGGAAACTGCTTCATACACTCATACTCACTATCACACTCACACTCACTATCACACTCACTATCACACTCACTATCACACTCACACTCACTATCATACTCACACTCACACTCACTATCACATTCACACTCTCTATCACACTCACTATCACACTCACACTCACTATCACACTCACTATCACACTCACTATCACACTCACACTCTCTGCTAAACTGAGCCATGTTTGCAGCGTCCCATTCTTCATATTTCTAATGAAGACTGCTTCCTAACAGGTCCGCCGCATAGTCTAACACACATCTTTGTACCGTCCCATTTCTTCATATATCGTATGAAGACTGCTTCCTAACAGGTCCGATGCATAAACCTACATGTTTGCACCGTCCCATTCTTCATATTTCTCATGGAAACTGCTTCCTAACACTCACACTCACTATCACACTCACACTCACTATCACACTCACACTCACTATCACACTCACTATCACACTCACTATCACTCACTATCACACTCACTATCACACTCACTATCACTATCACACTCACTATCACACTCACTATCACACTCACTATCACACTCACTATCACTATCACACTCACTATCACACTCACTATCACACTCACACTCACACTCTCTGCTAAACTGAGCCATGTTTGCACCGTCCCATTCTTCATATTTCTGATGAAGACTGCTTCCTAACAGGTCCGCCGCATAGTCTAACACACATGTTTGTACCGTCCCATTTCTTCATATATCATATGGAGACTGCTTCCTAACAGGTCCGCCGCATAAACCTACATGTTTGCACCGTCCCATTCTTCATATTTCTCATGGAAACTGCTTCCTAACACTCACACTCACACTCACTATCACACTCACTATCACACTCACTATCACACTCACTATCACACTCACTATCACACTCACTATTACACTCACTATCACACTCACTATCACACTCACATTCTCACTCACAGAGAAGCGACTACAGCTTAACGACAAGACGACACTGTAGCGACAGTGCCGCGGCAGTGCCGCGACAGTGCCGCGACAGTGCCGCAACCTCGGCTGTCGTCTGCTGTCGTCGAAGTTTTTCAACATGTCCAAAATCCCCGCGACAACTCGGCGACAGTCGAGAAACAGTGGAGAAACTGGAGGTGTCGCGGAGGTGCCGCGGCGACAGCTGCGCGACAGCTGCGCGACAATCGGCGACAATCGACGACAGACCGGAAGTCGCTGTCGCAGGGCTGTCGCCGCTGCTTGTCGTCGTAGTGTGACTGCTACATTACTGAGAATTGATTCTATATATTTAACTACATACAAGTGTACACAGTAATCATGTGTTGCTACATGTGTACATTTATTAGAACCTGTTTTAGCTGAATCTATGATGCTAGAATTTCGATGCACACTCCAACATTATTGTTGCCTTGTTTCAATTCGAATATCTCCAATGGTAGTCATGCTAAGTTTTATTAAATAACTTCAAACTAACATATGGTAGGCTCTAATGATTTGTTTGTTGTTGTTGTTTTACATCCTAGCAACATCTAAGGTCATATCAGGAAGGGTACTGACTTGTGACAGTGTGCACTCATGGCAACTTTATAGTGCTGCCCCACTGGAAGACCAGGCCACCAGCACCATGACCTGATATCCCACTCAGTCACATTATCCTGACACTGAGCCAACCATTCCTTGCCCTATCCTAATAATGCCAAGTGCCAGGCTAGGAAGCGACAAGTATACATTTTTAAAGCATCGTTTGACTCGACCAGGGTTCGAACCCACGACCCCACGATCTACCAACACGGGAGACTGACGCTCTAACTCATTCGGCCATCCCGTCTGGTCTAGGCTCTAATGATCATTCTAATATATTTATCCTAATAATATTGCAGAAACTCAAAATCACCGGAATATGCAGTTTTAAGAATCTGCACTCTTTAATAAAATACGGAAGTTCTTGCAGGATAACAGCAATGTCCAGGATTGCAGAATTTAATGCAAACCTTTTTAAAATAAAACAAAATAACGAAAAAAGACAGGGAACAGTTAGTAAGTTTGCGCTGTGAAGGGGCTGTCGAGCATTGATTGATGACTAGGGAGGGCTGCCCTCTCTAGGGCTTGGGCGGATGGTCAGTGGTCAGCCTGTGGTTACCAGTGGATTCCTACCAGGACACTACCTACTGAAGCCCGGCAGACACTCTATGTCACCTCCCCCCTCCCACCACCCACCCACCTCCACCCTTCCCCACCGCAACCACCACCCCACCCCACCCCCAACCCTCACCTCACCCCCACCCCAATCCACTACCAGCTTCAGCAGGGGACTGCCTCAGTGCGTCTGGGGCGTAGTCCTGGGTGATTATCAGATCGAGGCAACACGCGCATGCGCAATCCGCGCATGCCGACTTCCGGTGGTTCCCGCTGTAAAGTTGCACAGTCCACAAATTGTGTACATCTGTCATATTTATACAAAAATACTTATCACTAACTGATGACTTCAACAATTAATACTAGTCACTAAGCTTTACCGCTCTTCGGTGTTGATTGGGTACGTGAATGTCTGGTTGGTTCAGGATAATGTGACTGAGTCATGGTGTCACATATTCCCAATGGGATAGTTAGTATCAAGTCACTCTCAATGTACATTGTAAGAATGGCGAACCGATCCTGGAATGAGTTCAACTGCTGCTAGGATGTAAAACCTCAAACAAGCAACTAAATATCCCTCAAGCACGAGACATGTAGCGATTAAATTTTGTATTTGTCCACATTGCCAACAACCGAGACGTGGTGACCGAATTGGTAGAGCACAGGCTTTCTGTGCGGAAGGTTGGGAGGTTCAAGCCTCGCTGAATAAAAACAATGACTTACAAAATGAATACTTGTCGCTACCTAGCCTGTCGCTCAGTGTTAATAGGATACGGCAAGAACTGGTTAGCTCAGTCTCGGGATAATCTCACTGACTGGGAAATCGAGTCATGGTACCGGTGGCCTGCTCTCCCAGTGGGGCAGCACTATAAAGTCAGCATGAGTGCACACTGTCACAATTTGGTACCCATCCTGATATGACCTTGGATGTTGCCAGGACGTAAAACCCCAACAAGCAATCAAACATCCCACAAAGAAAGTAACTAGCACAAGTAGTGAAAAGACCAACTATTATTTCCGGAAATAATATTATATTGAGATATTGTCTGCTCCATTGAATGGCACTAATGTCATACGAATACATGAGGATATTGTTCCATAGCAAACAATGACATATCTGAGCACATGTCGATGTATTGAACATCATTTAAATTATGATCACTTTGATAGTTCTTGAATCCCAGTAGGTGTAGTGCGTGCATTATTCGTTGGCTCTTGGCTGAAGGGTTGGTGGAGTGTCGCCGAAATGAAAGCTCCAGAGAGATGCTCCTTTTCACGCATCAATCACTCAGGGGAGGCTCCGAGGTCAGGATCACTAACAAATCAACTCAACAATAACCCCAACATCAACAACAAGAAGCACCCGCCAAACGCAAATCTCCTATTCAGGGTCCGTACACATGTGAAGATATGGAATTCAAGGCTATTTCAAGGCTTTTCAAGCCTGTTTTTGACAGGAATTGAAGAGTATTTTCACTTGGATTTCAGGAGAATAAAACAAGAATAGCGAATGACGATTTCAGACTAATTTAGATCACTGGGAAGAGTTTAATTTAATTCAAGGCGTTTAAAGACTAATTACACAAAACAGGTTAAATGTAAGGATTTTCAAGGCCTTGAAATAGGGCAAATGAAGTTCAAAACTTGTCAAGACTTTCCAGTCGTCATACGGACCATGTCTATATCTCCAAACCATGTAGAGAAACAAACAGAAGCACAGTCGGAAGGAGGTAGCACCATCTCACTTCCACATCTTGACTTCACTTACAGATCTCCGAGAATATAGAGCCTAAGTAAATAGTGGTTCGCTTTAATTAAAGTGAGATTTGAATTTGGATATTGCTGTTGGTAAAGAAGGGCCATTATTGACGGGCAACGGGAAGCAAGTCTGGGCACACAGCTCAGATAGAACGAGTTCAGGTAGGATCAGTTCATGTTGGACCAGGTCATGTTAGACCAGTTCATATTGGACCAGTTCATGTTGGACCAGTTCAGGCTGGACCAGTTCATGTAGGACCAGTTCATGTAGGACCAGTTCATGTTGGAACAGCTCATTTAAGACCAGTTCATATCGGACCAGTTCATGTTGGAACAGTTCATGTAAAACCAGTTCATGTAAACCCAGTTCATTTAGCAATAGTTCAGGTAGGAAGAACTCATTTTGGAACAGTTCCTGTCGGACCAGTTCCTGTCGGACCAGTTCATGTAGGACCAGTTCCTGTAGGACCAGTTCATGTAGGACCAGGTCATGTAGGACCAGTTCATGTTGGATCAGTTCATGTTGGATCAGTTCATGTAGTGCCAGTTCATGTACGAACAGTTCATCTAGAAACAGTTCATGTACGACAGGTTCACGTGGGAACAGTATGAAGGAACAGCTAATGTTGGAACAGTTTATCTAGGAACAGTTCATATAGGAATAAATCATACAGAAACAGTTTAATATCCATGCCAAAATAGATATTGCATGTTTCCACTTCAAGTATCTCCGAGATTGGCCATTTATAATCGAAGTTATTTAAAACTAAAGTAAGGTAGATCATAACTTAATATTTGTAGCCCAAAATATGACAGAACCTCAAAACCATCACACTCTGTAACGATAACCAATATTCCCAGTTGCAAAATAGTTTTAAATCAATTTTCTATAAATCTCGTTTAAGCAGTAATTTGACTATTAGGTAATATTCATTTTGAGAGTAACATATAAAACACAATCTGATGTTTAGCTTTCGGGAAAATTAATGATCCTCAGTATTTAGATAGAGCTCTATATTATAATAGCAATGCGGATGATCCAGGCACCATAACCTAAATCAGACCCTCAAGTTTATGCCTCTTCCACTATTTAGGAGTATGCACTGAATTCCATCAAACCCAAACAGCCAATCATCCCAACAAACGCACTCCCATCATATCACCGCCGCGCCATTCTTAGCCCTTTGAATAACACCGCCATTAAAATCAGGCTCCAAACATTGCCAGTGATGTTATCGCTACAATAATCGTGTTGTATTGATTATGTACTTTGTCGCTATCGACTATCTAAATCAGCCTTACAGTGAATATTTTTCATTGGTGACATTCTTCTCTGAGATGAAGATGGGAAATCGATGAGAAGAAACCATTGCTCCTGCATTCGTGTTATTGTGTGCATTGAAGACATTATTGGCAAGGTAACATCTTTGTTATTAGTTGAGACCCATTCACAACATCACCTATCAGTTCAGCCAGAAATACCTGTTAAATTGTATGTTGTCAAGTGAATACTTTATCTATCAGATTTCAGCCAATATTATAATATTATATATTTGCTGCTACATAAGACCCTTTCACATCAGCTGCAACTTCAGCAATTATTGTTGCTTAATGCCCCTGTCACACCTCACTGGATTGAGGAAACGGAAAGAAACTGAACAAAGTCCGTTGATATCTGGCAAAGTCGAGTTTGTCTCCATTGCATATCCTTTGATATCCATTGATATCTGGCCCGATCCGGTACAAGTTTTGAACATGCACAAAACTTGGAATGGATGACGCCGGATTGACATCTACAGTTCTTGTCCGGTCTGAGTCCGTTTAGTCTGCTTACCATCCATTGGTAATCCATTCATGTCCGTTTCATGTCTGTTTCATGTCTGTTTCATGTCCGTTTCATGTCCGTTCTTCCAGCAGCCTTTGACCCGATATCGCAACATTTTGACACATTTTAATACATTTTGATACTTATCATGCCCAAACACCACTGGACTAGACAATTCTGTCCGTTGCTCAATCCGGCGAGGTGTGACAGGGGCTTAATTGTTATTGTGTTCATTGAATACCTAAGCTGACACATCTCAGGTAATATGATCTATTTGCTGCTAATTAAGATCAAATTATCACATCGCCTATCAGTTCAATGATAGGCGATGTGATAAATAGATCAGACAACCATGAGAACAGAGACAGTATGATCCAATTAAAGCATTTACAACATTACCTAGCAGTTGCATTTGTTGGTAAATATCTATATACGTCTGAACACCTTGTTTAGTGTGTGTATGGGGGGGGGGGGGGCACTGGTCTTCCAGTCACTGTTGGTAGTTATTTACACTTAATACAAAGGTAATAACACATTTAAAGAATGGGTCAGTACAAGAAAAAAGGAAGACATTGAGAACATATTGATTTGTCATCCATATGATGAGTTAGCTTTATTTGAACCCGATAAGGTTTCTCATGAACGATTACCATAGAGAGCTAAGTGGAGAAAAGAGATTTCATGGAGAAGTAATGGCAGTAATTAGTTACACCATTTACAAGTTCAACACAGTTTAGAGGGTCATGAGACAAAGTTATTGCCAATATATATTACGCATTTCTAGATCTAATTTTGGAGTTGGACATTGAAAACCAAATGACATTGATTGTCGTTCAAGTTAAGCATTATGTAAGGTAAATAGTAACCAAGTAGACATTGAGGGGATAAGTACGCACTTATGGCGACTTTGTAACCATTGTACTTACTGTTTCAACAGGGAAAGCAATGGTTCATTGGCATGCCATCAGAAGGCTGAGGGTTAGGTCAAATTGCGTGGTCCAATTGTTGTAGGTTTTTGGTATTTTGTGATCTAAATATATTACATTAATTAAAGTAGCATTGATTTTAAATGGCCAATTTAGGAGATATTTAAAGTCAAAGCCCACCAAATTAATTTCGGCATGGGAGTCAAAGTTTTAATGTCATAGGTTTCAAGAGTAAGATGTTCTATTACATTGAGTTACGATTCTCTGTTCTCTATACAAGTTCTGATGTCATAGGCTTCAAAAGTAACATGTTCTATTCAATTAACTTACCATTCTCTTCAATACAGCAACAAATGTTTAATACGGGCAGCACTATGTAATGTACATATGTAGGATGAAATCTGGATAAGTGTTTTGATTTTGAAAAATGGCTGCTTTAATTGGATCATGCAGCTTTAACTCGCTGTTAGATGGTTGGTTCATGCATTGGTCTAATGGTTGGGTCTCATCCCAGGTCAGGTCATTCTTGAAGATCACCCTCACGGTTTTGTTTGTTTGTTTGTTGTTGTTTTACATCCTAGCAACATCTAAGGTCACACCAGGATGGGTACCAACTTCTGACAGTACGCACTCATGGCAAATTTATAGTACTGCCCCACTGGGAAACTAGGCCACCAGCACCATGACCTGATATCCCACTCAGTCACATTATCCTGACACTGAGCCAACCAGTCCTTGCCTTATCCTACTAATGCCGAGCGCCAGGCTAGGAAGCGATAAGTATACATTTTTAAGTCATTGGATTGACTCGACCAGGATTCGAACCCACAAACTCATGGGTTCGGATCTCTGGATCTCCCAAAACAGGAGACAAATGCTCTACTCATTCGGCCACCTCGTCTGGTCAACCTCAAGGATATGTCAATTAGATGCACTAATTGCTTCAAATAATATATTCTTCAAAATAACAATAATGATAATGACACAAACATATGATAATAATACCAAAATTAGTGCGTGGATGTCATAGACTGTCTATTTGCTTTGCTCGATTAAATTCGCTAAGAGTAGATTCAATGCAAAGTGTTCACAATGGTTGTCTGATTGATCCATTGGGTAGTGGAGCGAAAATAAGACAGCCGCCAAAATATCACTGTTTTCCATCGACTGCTCTGGTGTGCTAAGCCACATAACGCCCTGGAGGAGATAATCGCCATCAGCAGTAATATGTCACGTGACCCACACCCACTTCCTCCCACTGAAACCTCCTCAAGGCCCTACTGCACTAAGTAGTCACCGTTGGTTGTTGGAGTAATTGACAATTAGTGGAGAGGAAAGCAGTCCCTTCACCCAGCACTGATATTTTGGAGTCTGCGATATAGTACCAGTGTAACTAGATGGTGCATATTGCGATGGCATACAATGTGTAGTATCTAGAGAGAATCAATTAAAAAAACACTGAATAGCTTAGTACTTAAAATTATCCATGTTATTAGTTTAATAGCGCCTTTCCATAGAACATGCGCGGTAACCTGCTACCCACAACAGTAGTTCTTCCATTGTCCTCAGAGTGTGGGTTGGTAGTGAAGATCCACTATAAGGCCTTTTCCCCAGAGCTGCTAGCCACAAATGTAGTTCCTTCATTGCCATCAGAGCTTAGGTTGGCAGTGTACTTCTTTTATAAAACATATGCTGCACAGGCAGCTGAATCAGACAACCTAGTTCTTCCACTAACATCATATGGTGTGTTGGTGGGGGAAACCACCCATAATACCTTTCCCACAGAGTATGCTGGACAGGCAGCTGCTACCCACACCATGCTTTCGTCCACTGCCATCATATTGTGTGTTGGTGGTGGAAAACACCTATAAGACCTTTCCCATGGTGCATACTCCACTCTAATCTGCTACCTCCAACATTACCTCTTCCACCATCAACCCGCCCTCTGGTGACAGCGGCAAGAACTAATGTTGTAAGGAGCACCTCACTGTGCAGCACTACTCTGTGGAAAATGACTTATAGAGGATTTCTATCGTCAACACTCTGCTCGGTGATAGCAGCGACATAAAACAAATGTCGGTAACAGGTCAGCATGCAACATGCTCGGAGAAAAAGGCCTGATGGAGGATTTCAACCAGCAGCCTGCTCGCTAATAGAGCAATGGCAAATCTGCTGCTGTTGGTAGCAACTCACTGTATAGCAGGCTTTGTGGAAAAGGTCTAATAGAAGATTTCCACCACCAGCCTACCCTCTGATGGCAGTGGTAAGATCTAACTTTGTTGGTAGCATCTCACTGTCTAAAACGCATTGTGGCAAAGATCTTATATAGATTTCCAGCACCAACCTGCCCTCTGATGGCAGCAGCAAGAACTACTTTTTCTTATAACAGCTCAGTGAGCAGTATGCTCTTGGGAAAAGGTCTTATAGAGGATGTTCTCCACCAACCCGCCCTCTGATGGCAGGGGCAAGAACGAATGTTGTGGGTACCGGCTCACTGCGCAACTTGCTGTGTGGAAAGGGTCTACTTTATCCAATTCGTGAAACTGCCCTGTTGATGTGTTGGGAAATGTACCCATTCCACCAAACACATACTCCGTCTGGAAGACAAGATAAGTGGCCTACACACAAACGCACTCCGCCTGTGTGTGCAGCCCACTTGTACACGTCACACCAACAATGGCCGCCAATCTACTCCCGTCCTTGCTCCGTCTTGATAACATGACATAATAATAACGTGCATAAATTAGACTAACTCTCTGGTTGTCCCTACCTAGCCTCCTGGTGCTCAGCATGGCAAGGATAAGGCAAGGAGCAGTGGAACGAGGAAGACCAATTGTTGGCGGTTGAAATGTCCGCTTCATGACGCTGCGTTGGACCAATCTGTGGTGCGCAGGCTTTCCGTGCAGAAGGTAGACAGTGCGAATCCCAGTCGAGTCAAGCCAATGACTTATAAATGTGACTGAGTGGGATATTGGGCCATGATACCAGCGGCCTGGTTTCCCATTGGGGCAGCACTATAATGGCATCATGAGTGCGCACATTTTGTTGTTCCTTTGTTGTAGTTTTATGTCCTAGCAATGCAGGTATTGCAGGTATTGCAATACCTCAGGATGTTTGACGCCCCTGCCCTGCAGAGTTGTAAACCACTGCCTTGTGGTACAGGTTCTTGACAGAACCGAAGGCTAAGGGAGCAAACCCTAAACAGAAAACCATGTCACTGTGGCAGCATTAAGGGTGGTTGATGTATGGAAATCCCAACATCTCCCGCCCAGCCACTGCAGGGACAAATAGTTTTGCGCCTGTCTTGACATGTTCTTGCTAGTGTGAAACCTCTATTTGCTCCCCGAGAGAGTGCCGCTGGTAACTTGCAAAAGCCAGCAGCACTTCAACACTTTTGCAGGCAGCTGTCATGAAATGTGCACTTCAGAGCGAAGACCAAGTCTACTCACATACTGGTGAGAGAGCTGCTATTCGCAGATGACAGTGCACTGGTTGCCCACTCTGCTGAAGAGATCCAGAAAATAGTGGACACTTTCTGCGATGCATCAAAGAAGTTTGGCCTGAAGATTAACATCAAGAAGATGGAGGTGGTGTACCAACCCAACTCTACAAGAACCCGAGAGGAGGATGTCATGGTTGACGGAAACAAGCTGAACTCTGTTCCGGAATTCACCTACCTTGGAAGCACTATATCAAGTGATAGACGCATTGATGCTGAAATACAGAGGAGGATGGCCAAGGCTAGCGCATCTTTCGGCCGACTACGCCAGAGGCTCTGGAAGAACCACGATGTGTCCATGCGGGTCAAAGACAAGATCTACCGTGCAATCATGCTATCCACCCTACTATATGGAGCCGAGGCCTGGAGAGTGTACAGACGACAAGTGAAAAAGCTGCATGCCTTCATGATGCGACATCTGCGTTCAATCATGAGGCTAACCTGGCAGGACAAAGTGACAAATAAGGAAATACTCAAATGGACGGGGCTGCCCTCTATGGAAGATCTTCTGATAAAAAAGAATCTCCGGTGGACTGGACACCTCATGACGATATCATCAGACAGGCTACCAAAGCAGATCCTCATTCTCAACTGTCTTCTGCTTACAGAAAGAGAGGGCGGGCGCCCTCGTCTCTGGTTCAAGGATACCATCAAGAGAAACCTGAAGCTGAGAGACATTAAGACCGACTCATGGACATCACTCTCACAGCAGAGAGCTAAATGGAGAGTGGCAGTCAAGTAATGAAAGCAGTCTTTGTCGCATCATGACCGACAGCATGATGATGATGATGATGTCCTAGCAACATCTAAGGTCATATCAGGACGGGGCGCACTGTCACAAGTCGGTACATGTTCTGATATGAGCTTAGATGTTGCTACGATGTAAAAGCCCAACGGAACTCGGAACACCCGTATAAGGATAATCGCATTTCTATACATTTCAATATCAGCAGAAAAACACCTTAAAAAAACAATAAAAAACTATCAAACTAAAATAGCACCTGGTCGCCTGAGTCACTATCTCAAATCATTCAGCTAACTAATATGTCGCTTCAACTGTTAGTCTCAGTTGTCGGTCACTTGCTTGAATCCTCTCCGTAACCTCCCAGCACGCCCAACCCTAAGCCGGTGGCCTCGTCCTGCCACCTGGTGGAAGTGGAGAGTGACATTGCCGCGCCCCCAAGCGGAGTTCGGTGGCACCACGATTAAGGAGTCCAACTCGGCCGGCACTAATCCAATTTCGGGTGCAGTGACCGAATCGGTAAAGCGTTGGCCTCGCGTGCGGGAGTTGGGGAGTTCGGTTCCCGGTCGAGTCAAACCAATGACTAATCAAATTTATACTTGTCACTTCCTAGCCTGACACTCGGCATGAATAGGATAGGACAAGGACTGGTTAGCTCAGTGTCAGGATAAACGTGAATGAGTGGGATATCAGGTCATGGTGCCAGTGGCCTGATTTCCAAGTGGGGCAGCACTATAGAGTCACCATGAGTGTGCACTGTCACAAATTGGTACCCATCCTGATATGACCTTAGATGTTGCCAGGACATACAACTCAGCGCTTTAAATATGGGCACCACGCTAATCACGATGATATTCTTTACTTACGTAAACAACATTGATATATGCAGGATGCCATATCTACGAGGCACATGGATCATTTTAATCTATTTTCGACTATTTTTAATAGATGTTTTTGCTTGGTAAGTTTCTAAGATAATAGTATTATCATGATGATTAGAATGCTAGTATTAATACGTACATATGTCATGTAGTTTCAGTTATTATGCGAGGTTTCTTTAAGATGGAGCCTATCTCTCCATACCTACGGGTCACAACGATACGTATCTCTGCTAAGTGACACTGTTTGGGTTCATGGGGAAGTTATTGTACTTAGTTATAATAACCGGACACCTTTGTCGAATCAGCAATAGCGCAGGCTTCCCTTGCAGAGAAGATCAGACTCAAGCCAATCACTTACAAAATTGATATTTGTTGCCAGGTAGCGTGGCTTTTGGCATTGCTAGGATATGGCAAGGACTGATACGCTCAGTATCAGAATAAGGTGTCTGAATAGGCATGGTGGAAGCAACCTGGTGTCACAATGGGAAAACACTATCAAGTCGTCATTATTGCGCACTGTCACAAGTCAGTACACATCCAGATATGACCTGAAATGTTGACAGGATGCAATACCCGAACAAGAAACTTAACGGCATTACGTGTTTGTGCCATTTTTATTAGTCAAACTATGACATCTGCTTGGGTTTTCCTGAGATTTTACCTCTACCTTGGCAACCTCCTGATATGCGGCCAGTATGGCAAATACTGCTTGGAGTGTGTCACGTGACACCTCATCCCCAGCGTTCAACATTCCCTCACCCCAAATTTGTCGTTAATCAAACGAAGGGGCCGTGTCGGAGGTCTCAGTCAAAGTTTCGCTCATCCAATTATTTCCTGTGCTGTTTGACCTATATTACGTAATAATATAAATAATATAAATACTATAAATAATACAAGTGTCTTCGAATCAAATAATACACCGAAGAGGATGCGCCAGTGAGTTCAGCAATCACATGACCATGTAGGAAGTTGTTTCCTCAACTCCCAACCGAGTGAAACCAAAAATGTTTACACAATAGAGGATTTACACCTCCAATCTGACCTCTGATAGCAATGGTAAGAAGATAATGCGTGTGGGTAGTTGCAGATCACTGTGCAGTGTGCTCTGTGGAAAAGGTCTTATGTAGGATAGCCAAGATGGAATATAACTGAGAGCAGAACATTGCCTTATTTATATTCCCATAAGTAATTCCTTATAGATTATATAAATATATAGTTATATATATTTCGGGAATATAAACAAGGCCATGCTCTCTTTTCAGTTATATTCCATCCTGCGTTTATATATCTAGATATATAATATATAATATATATAATATATATATAATATAGACTATATAACCATCCATATAAACCGACGCCATAGGAAGAGTCTCTGCTCCTTGTTGGTCCTGAATGGCAGGGCTCTGCAGAACGGCAGACATCTTTGCTTCGTGGAAACCCCAAAGTCTCGCGCTATGGGGCAGTCACACTATGACGTGTTGGCCCGGCGTTGGACAACGTGTGGCAGCGTGGTTTTTTTGTTGGCGAAACGTCGGGACGCGTCGGGACGCGTTAGAAACGCATTAGAAATGCGTTGCCGGCGCGTCGGTACACGTCGGTACACTATGATTGACAGGTCGCTTTGATACAATGCGTCGGCGCGCGTCGCCCAGCGCCGAAAGTTTTGTGCTTGCACAAAACTTTCGGCGTTGCCCGACGTGTTGTGTTACGCATCACGCGCGCATTAGCAGACCGTCGACACACGTTACAAGCACATTGGAGGAATGTTGCTCGCACGTTGCTGTCTGTGTGTCTGTGTGTGTGTCTCTGTGTGTGTCTTTGTGTATGTGTGTCTGTGTGTCTGTGTGTGTGTCTCTGTGTCTGTGTGTGTGTATCTGTGTCTCTGTGTGTCTCTGTCTGTGTGTGTATGTCTCTGTGTATCTGTGTGTGTATATGTGTCTCTGTGTGTCGAGGTGTGTCTGTGTGTGTCTGTGTATGTGTCTATGTCTCTGTCTCTGTCTGTGTCTAGGTATGTGTCTGTGTCTGTGTCTATGTATGTGTTTATGTGTGTCTGTGTGTCTGTGTGTGTATCTATGTGTCTCTGTGTCTGTGTGTGTCTCTGTGTGTGTATATGTGTGTCTATGTCTCTGTGTCTCAGAGAGAGAGACAGACACAGACACAGACACATACACATACACATACACAGATAGAGACACATACAGAGACACAGATAGAGACACAAACAGAGACATATACAGAGACACATACACACCGACAGAGACACAGAGAGACACACAGAGAGAGACACATACAGAGACACATACAGAGACACAGACACAGACACAGACGCAGACACAGACATATACATACGCACAGACAGATACACAGACAGAGACACAGACAGAGACACAAACAGAGACACATACAGAGACACAGACAGAGACACATGCAGATACACAGACAGAGACACAGGCAGAGACACAGACAGAGACACATACATAGACACATACAGAGACACATACAGAGACACAGAGAGAGACACAGACAGAGACACAGACACAGACACATACACAGACACAGACAGGGACACAGAGAGAGACACATACAGAGACACATACAGAGACACATACAGAGACACATACATACACACATACAGAGACACAGACAGAGACAGAGACAGAGACACACACAGAGACACAGACAGAGACACAGACAGAGACACAGACAGAGACACAGACAGAGACACAGACAGAGACACAGACACATACAGGGACAGAGAGAGACACATACAGAACCACAGACAGAGACACATACAGAGACACAGACAGGGACACATAGAGAGACACATACATAGACACAGACAGAGACACATACAGAGACACATACACAGACACAGACACAGACAGGGACACAGAGAGAGACACATACATAGACAGAGACAGACACACAGACACAGACCGAGACACAGACAGAGACACATACAGAGACACAGACAGAGACACAGACAGGGACACAGAGAGAGACACATACAGAGACACATACAGAGACACAGACAGAGACACAGGCAGAGACACAGACACAGACACAGACACAGACACAGACACAGACACAGACACAGACACAGACACAGACACATACACAGATAGAGACAGAGACAGAGACACATACATAGACACATACAGAGACACAGACAGAGACATGGACAGAGACACAGACAGGGACACAGAGAGAAACACATACAGAGACACATACAGAGCCACATACATACACACAGACAGAGACACAGCCAGAGACACAGACACAGACACAGACACAGACACAGACACAGACACAGACACAGACACAGAGAGAATGCGCCGATACACAACATGGGAACCCGGCAAAATTGGGTCAAGCGGCATTGTTTTTCCATCGGCGGAACACGTTGGCGCCGTACCAATATCGCGCCAGCAACACGCTCCCAACACGTCGAGTTTTCTCAAAACTCGCCGAAAAGTTTGACGTTTCTCGACGCGTTGAATATATTTAAGCGCGTTGGCGGCACGCCGGAATACACGTCATAGTGTGACTGCTCCATACTGCGAGACCCTGGTGCGCCGAGAGCCGGAGTCGCGCCAGTTCTCGCGGGATAACCCGATAAGTGAGGCGAGCTCGGTGTGGGCGATTGATTTTCACTGGGCTCTTTTCTGGGGCTGGATCGCCAGATGACCATCTATCAAGTCCAGTAATTGGTGGTTAATGTGTTGTTAGGACCCGCAAGAAAGAGCAGACCCTGTAGTCCAACGAGCTGCACTAACCACCGTCCGCGCATCTTACTATCAAGTCAACAACCTTCCGCGAATTAAAAAATTAAAAAAGATTCCAATTGGCATCCAATAATTTTGCAACTGACATATTTGGATTAGTCACGTAAAGCGCTGTGATATGATATGCAGGATGCCATATCTACGAGGCACATGGCTCAATTATCTTCGACTTTAAAACACAGATATGTTTGCTTGGTGAGTTGTTAAGGTAATCCTTAGCCTTTACCCATTACAGGTCCAGCAGAGACATTCACCCAGTGTTATAGTTATAGCACCTTCTATGGCCTCTCCATCCAACACCTCCCACACCCTTCCTACACTCTAGTCTTTTTCTTCCATATACATATATATGTAACGCATACAGAATTGTGCAAATATAACAAAGTGAAAGGTATATTATATGTAATCCTACTCCCTGCCCATTCACAAAACCAAATAGATGGCGCCACCATAGGCAGCCTACCTTACCGTCCAGGATTATATCGTAGGGGTACTTCAAATTTATCAACATTTTCACAAGCATATGTTTGAGTGGAGGGGTTAGACCAACTGTACAAGCAAATTCGAACCCACACTTGGAACCTACAATATCAACATTGTTATTGTAAACTTTCCGGGGGGGGGGGGTCCTGGAAAAAGTGTGTGAAAATGCTGATAATTGTGAAGAACCCTTTAGTTTCTTTAGAAAATACATATGTGCCTATTGTAAACATAGATAAAGTATTATTCTAGACTGGTTTTGTTACACTTTATATATCCTACATAGTACCTTCCACATTATCCCTCAGTTAGCAGTATATCCTTCAGAGCGATTCCATTAACAGTGGCGCCACCTGTGGACAATATTCACCAACTCAAATACAGCGCCCTCAGTGGGAAACTTTATTATATATGTGCCATATACTTCATTATGCAAATATAAATACTGAATAAGGTTCCTCCTCATTTATCGCACAGCTGCTAGGGTCATCTCCGCAACTGCAGTGGTAGCGCCCCCAATGGCTGTTTACGGCATTAGCAATTAATATACAACACACTTTCACTCACCGTTCAAATGATTTTGAAATTATGCAGGTTGTCAGGAATCACTCTTTTCCACCTAGGTGGCGCCACGGTGTCTGAAAATGGAGTTAAGAACTAACTACATATACAGTAGAACCTCTCTAACCGACCACCTCCACAGATCGGCCACCACCCTATATCGGTCGCTTTATTTGGGTGCCAAAGAATCGCTCATACAATACCATTATAATGATAAAAACAACTCCCTAAACCGACCACCTCCCTAAATGGACCATTTAAAGTCGGTCCCATGGTCAGTAGATGTTGAGAGGTTTTACTGTAGTAGAACAGTGAGACATATACTAATTATTGCAGTTTGTGTATATTCACATACTGCGTTATTTGGCATCTAGTCTGATGGATACGGCAAATAGACAGAACCAATCCGCAACATTAGTTCTTTTCAATGACGAGAGAGGGCAACCTTGGTGGGAGAAATCCTCCATATCACCTTTTCCACAGAGGTTGCTGCACAATTAGCTAACAGTAGTTCTTGCAGTGAACGGAGAAAATATATTAAACCCCTGTCACACCTTGCCGGATATAGGAAACGGAAAGAAACCAAACAAAGTCTGTTGATATCCAGCAAAGTTCGGTTTGTGTCCATTGCATATCCGTTGCATATCCATTGATATCCAGCCTGATCTGTTACAAGTTTTGAACATGCACAAAACTTGGAATGGATGCCGCTGGATTGATGTCTATGGTTCTTGTCCAGTTTTAGTCCGTTTAGTTCGCTCACCATCCTTTTGCTATCTGTTCATGTCCATTTCGTGTTCGCTTCATGTCCATTTCATGTCCGTTCGTCCAGCGGCCTTTGACCCGATATCGCAACATTTTAATACATTTTGATACTTATCTCGCCCAAACACCACCGGAATAGACAATTCTGCCCGTTGCTCAATCCGGCGAGGTGTGTCAGGTGCTTTACAGTTAAAGTAGTTACTTAAAATTGTATATTGCAATGACCTAATGAAATTTTCGAAACCAAACCACTTATCTAGATTTGATTCTGTACAGCTAATTTACATACTGTTGCACATATTAAGCATGTTTACTGCATAGACCTAGAAGGGAATACTATTCAATTTAATAGAACCTATTACTGCTGAAGCTTATCGAAGCTTTGATCGGCACGCCAAAATTAATGTGGAATGCTTCCATTTCAAACATCTCCAAAATTAGCCATTTAAAATGCAGGTTACTTAAGATTAATGCAAGGTACATTAGAACAATCAACCTAATAAAGTAATATATTTATCTTAAAATATGGGAGAAACTAAAATGTGAGATAGTGCATGGAGACGACTTGGTGATTGTTGATCGGTGAATGGAAGTAATGGTAATAACACAATATGGTGTAATACTGAAGTACAATTAAAATGGTGACCCCAATGACAGGGCAATATTAGCAGCACATGGCAATGTAATAGTAAAATTGCTTAGAATGATACTTTCTAAAGGCCTTGTCATACTACATAAGCGTATGCCGACGTATGTGAGACACGCTGTCATACGGCGGGAATTTTGAACATGCTCAGAAATACCACTTATACAAAATGTACCCATAACTTGTCTCATCATACACCAGTGGGCTGTTAACAAATACTACTTATGCCAAACGTATCCATAACTTGTCTCAGCGTACACCAACATACACCAGCGTGTACCAGCAAAGACCAATGTGTTGGTGCAAAATCATATACATCAGGCATACGCTGATGCAATATGGCACAGTGTGACAGGGCCTTATTAGTAACGGGGCTCACCACGATTTGCTTCCGAAGCCCTCTTAAGACGTCGAGTTGCCAGCCGAGCCCTGATTTATTAACTAATTACTTATTTAAAGGTATTCACACTCCGCACTGTTCAGTAGATCTAGCCTTGGACAGGCACCCAAAGTCCAACTTCGAGTTAGCCTTGAGTGAGATTTAGGAGTCGGAGCCCAGCTTCGCTGCAACTGCAGCCTACCAGCCGTCAGGAGACCGAGAATACCTAAATTTCAGCAATATTGGTTGGTTGGTTGTTTGTTGGAGTTTTACATCCTGGCAACATCTAAGATCATATCAGGACGGGTACCGACTTGTCACAGTGCGCACTCATCAGCTCATGGTGACTCTATAGTGCTGCCCCACTAGGATACCAGACCGCCAGTACCATGATCTGATATCCCATTCAGTCACATTATCCTGACACCGAGCCAACCAGTCCTTGCTCTCTCCTAATTTCCGCAATGTGCTTCTCGGGCAAGGCATGTAGACATTTGAGCCGGTGCCTACCGCCACCTTGAAATGGGCCAGTACTGTAACATGGGCAATATAGGGCAGTGTCCATCTCGTGTTGATGTTGATCGGGGGCCACCTGGAAGGGTTGTCAGATAGAAATGTTGATTCAGTTTGTAAATAAGCTGTATACAGTTTTCAACATGTTCAAGGTAGTATAAAGAGTAGTACTTATCCAGAACACCGCCCCCACTGCCTCTCTAGCTAAAGTAGTACACATAACCTAATATAGAAACTACTAACACCCAAAACTGCAAAGGTTGGTCCGAGGAAGATCAGGTAAACACTCCTGAGTGCGGGACCAGACTAATCCACTATCACAGCTGTCAAGCGTTGAAAACAAGCACCCTCACAGGAGCTGATACGTTATGGGCAGAATACAAAACTTGTCACCAAAAAAAAACTACATTATTTTATTACAGATCCACACAGTAGCTGAATGAGTTGAGCACTTGCCTCCTTTCTTTGTAAGGTTATGGGATTCGAATCCCCCGGTTCGAACCCTGGTCAAGTGAAACCAATGACATATAAATTAATAATTGTCACTATCTAGCATAATGTTCAGCATTACCAGTGTAATATCTGCG
Source organism: Branchipolynoe longqiensis (assembly GCA_030323885.1). Classification (NCBI taxonomy): domain Eukaryota; kingdom Metazoa; phylum Annelida; class Polychaeta; order Phyllodocida; family Polynoidae; genus Branchipolynoe; species Branchipolynoe longqiensis. The sequence goes on from CM059200.1 coordinate 26,049,645, forward strand.
TGACTCGGTTGCCAAAGCCCCGGATACCACTACTCTCCCCAGGTGTGTTCTGACAACTGTCTGTCAGTTCCCACCTGGTGTCCCTCTCAACAAACTCATAAGGAAGAAAAGGGAAGAAAAGTCACGCAAGATTGACAGTGAAGAAGTTGTGCTTTATTGGCATCAACTCCTGTTCACCTACTGGTGATCTATCACCCCCACTCCTTACCAACTGCTCACACAGATCCTCATTTCTCTTGCTAGTGTGTATAAGAATCAGTGCCTACAGCCCATTGAACCTGAGCCCCATGGTTGTTGCACACAACTCTGTGCCATTTGAATAGCTGCTCTAGTTTGTGAAAAGAAAGTGTAGTCTCAGACAGAGTGTCTGGAGCACTGGACAAGAGTGTATAAAGAATACAGTTGACTGGGCTCCCACAGCCCGCCTATCAGACACCGTCTACAGCCTGGGGGGCTACACCCTAATAGGGGGCAGCTGTCACCTAACCCCCAGCTGCAGGTGGTGTCCATAATGTATGCAGGATGGCTGCGTGTGCTTGCCCATCGGCCCCGTGGTAACAGTTAGTTGTAGCAAGTTACAATAAAGATATATTAAAAATGTCCTTCCCCTCCACTTGCATTCTTTCTGGTGCATAGAGGGAACATTTCACTAAACCTTAACTGTCTCTTAAATATGAACATCACATCACAATCTCGGTCACGATATGTTATCACATTTTCCACATAGGCTCTTATGTCACACAGCGAGGGGGGCACCCATTGCTTCTCTGTTACATAATTCTATCCGTCGCCCGAGAATAGTAATGCTCTTTGCCAATATATAAATCCGAACCGAAAATCCGTATATTTTTACACCCGGATAGAGTAAGGGTCAGTCGCAAAGGGAAGAGCAATTGTCTCCAAGTGAAAATTGCCCTGCTTAATCGACTAATTTACACATATACAAATCGCCGAAAAATATTAACATTTTCTAAACCAATACAAGTCGTACTTTACTGACAGCCCCCCCCCCCCCCGTTCCCCCTATCGTCATGATTGGCAAAATGTTGACAACTTTGATGGCTCCTAAGTAGCTCATCCATAACCAGATATTATCAGTAGTGAACATCATTTTGACACCAACCAGCGCAGATAGGAGAGGAATAATATTTCATAAGTATTTGCAACTTTGCTATAATTAAGCCTGATTAACAAAGGAGTGATGTTGTGCGCGCCCACAGTTAGGGTTTCCACGCGTTTTATACTCGCATAATGCTTATAATTATACATCATATATATATAATATTTAGAAACTTACATACAGGCATTTCTGATTACAACACTCATTTATAAACAATACATATTTCTGAAAAGAGAAGGGGCCCAACCATATACCATAGTGCTCTTATGTGTGACATAAGAGCACTATGTAGGAGGTGTCTGCAAACAACAAAGAAAAGAGACCCATCATGATGCTAGGCTTCTTGATGGAAGTCTTCCTTATTTGGGCAAGTCAAACTTCTTGTCAGACCTGTTCACTTCACACCGCACCCGAGGTTTGTTTTGGTGTGTGCCTGTGTAGTGCTGAAAAATTGCCCCCCATTTCTGTCCCCCGACTGTAATTTACAACACGACAAGGAACTGCAGGACATGGGCTTTATTCAATGAAGGTCCTCGTTATAGGAAGTGAAGTTTAATCCACAAGTATGTCAATCAATCAAATGAAGTACAATCAATCAATAAGTCAATAAGAGGTAAAGGCTAATCAAGAAGTCTAGTCAATCAATCAAGTGAGGAATCATCAATCGAGTGAAGTCAATAAGAGATAATGGCTAATCAAAAGTCTAGTCAATCAATCAATGAAGGACAATCAATCAAAAGAAGTCAATATCAGGAAATCTGGCTCTCTCAACCCCATCAAGGTGTTCTTATTCTTGTGGCGATGGGTGGGTGGCTGAGAAAGTTGGTAGTTGTTATCAGTCTGGTGGCTGGAGGCGATGTGGTGAAATCCAGGACCTGGTGGCCCGTCGTCAACCAGAAGTGACGTCAGATCTCTTGAGTCAAGATTGGTTCCGCGGAGGACCGAGAATTTTTTTTGGTCTTGGGGTTCGAGTCCAGGTGGCACCACTGCAGGAGCAGTCCCTTGTTCATGCGCAAATTACCCATATTGACGAACAACATGAACAACCTATCAGGACAAACCTTCAGGGTTGAAATATTGAACTGGAATAAAACTGTGCCACGAAGCAGTTAAAGTTGCATAATCTGATAGTTTTGAGTTTTAGTTTTTTTCTGAGATAAATATCTTAGGTTGATCATTATAATATACCTTATTACTTTAGTTTGAAGTAATTTTTATTTTAAATCACTAACTTTTGAGATATTTGAAGTGGAACCTTGCAAAACTCATTTAGGCAATTACCCCACACCTCTGACACCATAGCCTTCTGCAGAATCAAGTTCTATTACATTGATGCAGTATTCCCTTTCGATATGGTGAAAATTGTGTAATAAGTTCACCAGCATCTAAGTTAGATATGTAGAATCAAATCTAGATAATTGTTCGGTTTTGAAAATTTGACGTTTTCATCGGACTATCGACCTTTAATTTGAATTTAAAGTAAATATTATTACATTTGTTGATTAAAGTTGTATTGTCTGATAGTTTTGAGTTTCTGCCATTTTTGTAAAGATAAATATGTTACCACATATGTCCCAATAGAAGCGCACTACCCAATAGAAGCACACACCCCATTTCAAGATTGAAAGCATGCACAAATTTATGATCATATTTACACTGAATGCACATAAAATAAGACAATCTGACTTGAATTTGAATTTAAAGTAAATACTATTACAATCTAAAAAAAAGTAATTTTGAGGTGCATGTACAAATTCTGACACTGTAGGCTTCAACAGAATTAGGTTCTATTAAATTGGCTAAGTATGCCCGTCTGTGGATCAACAAATGCTTCATAAGCACACCAGTATCTAAGTTAAATATATAAGTGTTTTGGTTTCGAAAATGTCATGCAACTATAACGTATAAGCAGGGAATATTTGAATCACGGAACAATTAGTGTTCAAACTACATGTTAGTCAAATGACACCAACCATATACCAAACATGTCAGTATATTGACCAGTGCTCCGCATTGGTCATAATGCGAAGCATTACGTTTGATGCGAGGAAAGGGAGAGACCCTCCCCCGCCCCGGGCTGTCGCGCTGCACTGACACCTCACCCGACGCCGCTGCGCGCCGCTCCCTCCCCCACCCCCCTGTCGCGCAGCATTCGCGCCTCACCCGACGCCCGCTGCTCCCCGCCTCTCGCCCTCCCCCGGGCCGGCAGCATTCACACCTCACCTGCTGTCGCCCGTCCCCCTCCCCTTATAAGGCCGCCGTCGGCCTCCCTCAGGCACTCGCCCTCCTGCCGCCTTCCAGCTCTCTCCCTTTTCTCTCCACCCACCCACCCAACTATCTCTTATCTCTTCTCTTTCAGCGGTGGAGGGCTCCTCGGCACCCCCTCGCTGACCACCCACAGACATCTGACTCTGCCTGAACTCTCCTATTATCTTGTACCTCCCTGTTGCTCCTCATGAGCCCTATCTTCCATTTGCTCCTTATGAGCCCCTTTTGTACTTTATTCTCATTTGCATTGCTCCTCATGAGCCTTTCTCTTCCTGTGTATACTCTGTTGCTCCTTATGAGCCCCCTTTGTTACTTTACTCTCATTTGCATTGCTCCTCATGAGCCTTTCTCCTCCTCTGTATACTCTGTTGAGGCGTCAATAAAAACGCCTTCTTTCCACCCCCGCCTTGCCTTCTTCCTTTTCGCGTGCCCGAGAGAGCTGGAAGGCGGCAGGAGGGCGAGTGCCTGAGGGAGGCCGACGGCGGCCTTATAAGGGGAGGGGGACGGGTGACAGCAGGTGAGGTGTGAATGCTGCCGGCCCGGGGGAGGGCGAGAGGGCGAGCAGCGGCGGGTGAGCCGATGCTGCGCGTCGGGGGTGGAGGCGCGCGAAGGTGTCAGGCAGCGCGACAGGGGGGTGGGGGAGGGAGCCGCATTACGACCAAGTTGGATATATAAGTGTTTTGGTTTCGAAAATGTCATGCAACTATAACGTATAAGCAGGGAATATTTGAATCACGGAACAATTAGTGTTCAAACTACATGTTAGTCAAACGACACCAACCATATACCAAACATGTCAGTACATTGACCAGTGCTCCGCATTACTAGGATAGGGCAAGGAGCAGTGGAATGAAGAAGACCAATTTCCGCAAATGAAATTTAATCAACTAATGTACAAAAGAAAGAAGAAAAAAAAGAGGGTAGGCCAATAACTGGTTTGTTCAGTATCAGGATACTCTGAGTGAATAGGATATCACATCTCATTTCGGTCTCGCAGCAATATGAAGTCACCATGAGTGCACACTGTCACAATTTGGCACGCGTCCTGATATGATGGTTAGATGTTGCATGGATGTAAAGCCACAACAAACAAGCACCTGTTATTTCTGCAGTGGAAAGCATTATGGTGGCGGCACCACCGCCTGCATAGGACACTATACCCGACTCTACAGTGCTTTCACTCCAATTAGCGAATGTAGAACACCTCCATCCCCCAACTACAAAAAAAAAACCATATGCATGTCGATTAGCCTATTTAGAAAATACTCACGCACATTTCTACCGTGTCGTAATTAGGCGCACGCATGCGCAGTTATTGCTGTTATTCATGCAGCGTCCCTGTTGTCTTACAGAATGCATCCGAGTTCTGATTAATCTATCGGTTCACTGGGCCGTGACGGGTGCTCTGCGGCGGTTCCATGCCGCTGCATCATGCACACCTCCCCCTGTGGACTGTGTATCGACATCAACCGTGAGCGCAACTCGAAATTATTACCCCTATTTCACCAACTGTTGTCTCATAACAACATCACACATGTTAGAGGGATGGAGAGGGATGGGGAGGGATGGAGAGGGATGGAGAGGGGTGGAGATGGATGGAGATGGATGGAGAGGGATGGGGATAGATAAAGAGGGATGGAGAGGGATAGAGAGGGATGGGGATAGATAAAGAGGGATGGAGAGGGATGGAGAGGGATGGATATGGATGGAGAGGGATGGAGAGGGATGGAGAGGGGTGGAGAGGGATATATAGGGATGGAGAGAGATAGAGAGGGATGGAGTATGGAGAGGGAGGGATATGGATGGAGAGGGATGGAGAGGGATGGGGAGGGATGGAGAGGGATGGAGAGGGGTGGAGAGGGATAGAGAGGGATTGAGAGGGATAGAGAGGGATGGAGAGGGATGGATAGGGATGGATAGGGATGGAGAGGGATGGAGAGGGACACAGAGGGATGGCGAGGGATGGAGAGGAATGGAGAGGGATGTAGAGCGATGTAGAGCGATGTAGAGCGATTGGGATGTATGGAGAGGGACGGAGAGGGATGGAGATGGATGGAGAGGGATGGAGAGGGATGAGGAGGGATGGAGTGGGATGGATAGGGATGGAGAGGGATGGAGAGGGATGGAGAGGGATGGAGCGGGATGGATAGGGATGGAAAGGGATTGAATGGGATCGAGAGGGATGGGAGGAATGGGGAGAGATGGAGAGGGATGGAGAGGGATAGAAAGGGATGGATAGGGACGGATAGGGACGGAGAGGGATGGAAAGGGATGGAGAGGGATGGAGAGAGGTGGATAGGGATGGAGAGAGATCGAGAGTGATGGAGGGGGATGGAAAGGGATGGAGAAGGATGGAGAAGGATACCGAGGGAGGGAGGGAGGGAGGGAGAGGGATGGAGAGCGAATGGGAGGTATGTAGAGGATGGAGAGGGATGGGGAGGGATGGGAGGGATGGAGAGGGAGGAATAGGGATGGAAAGGGATGGAGAGGGATGGAGAGGGACACAGAGGGATGGCGAGGGATGGAGAGGAATGGAGAGGGATGTAGAGCGATGTAGAGCGATGTAGAGCGATTGGGATGTATGGAGAGGGACGGAGAGGGATGGAAAGGGATGAGGAGGGATGGAGTGGGATGGATAGGGATGGAGAGGGATGGAGAGGGATGGAGCGGGATGGATAGGGATGGAAAGGGATTGAACGGGATGGAGAGGGATGGGAGGAATGGGGAGAGATGGAGAGGGATGGAGAGGGATGGAAAGGGATGGAGAGGGATGGACAGAGGTGGAGAGGGTTGGAGAGAGATCGAGAGTGATGGAGGGGGATGGAAAGGGATGGAGAAGGATGGAGAAGGATACCGAGGGAGGGAGGGAGGGAGGGAGGGAGAGGGATGGAGAGCGAATGGGAGGTATGTAGAGGATGGAGAGGGATGGGGAGGGATGGGAGGGATGGAGAGGGATGAATAGCGATGGAGAGGTATGGAGAGGGATGGAGAGGGATGGAGAGGTATGGAGAGGGATGGCGCTGGATGGAGAAGGATGGAGAGGGATGGAGAGGGATATAGAGGGATGGATATGTATGGAGAGGGAGGGATATAGATGGAGAGCGATGGAGAGGGATGGGGAGGGATGGAGAAGGATGGAGAGGGATAGACAGGGATTGAGAGGGATAGACAGGGATGGAGAGGGATGGATAGGGATGGATAGCGATGGAGAAGGATGGAGATGGATTGAGAGGGATGGAGAGGGAGGAAGAGGGATGGAAAGGGATGGAGAGGGATGGAGAGGGACACATATGGATGGCGAGGGATGGAGAGGGATGGAGAGGGATGTAGAGCAATGTAGAGCGATTGGGATGTATGGAGAGGGATGGAGAGGGATGGAGAGGGATGGAGAGGGATGGAGAGGGATGGAGAGGTTTGGAGAGGGATGGAGAGAGACGGAGAGGGATGGAGAGGGATGGAAAGGGATGGAGAAGGATGGAGAGGGATACCGAGGGAGGGAGGGAGATGGATGGAGAGGGATGGAGAGCGATTGGGAGGGATGTAGAGGATGGATAGGGATGGGGAGGGATGGGAGAGATGGAGAGGGATGGATAGGGATGGAGAAGGATGGAGAGGGATGGAGACGGATGGATAGGGATGCAGAGGGATGGAGAGGGATGGAGAGGGATGGAGAGGGATGGATAGGGATGGAGAGGGACGGAAAGGGATGGAGAGGATGGAGTTGGACTGATGGGGATGGATAGGGATGGAGATGGAAGTTCAGAAATGGAGAAGGATGGAGAGAGAGTGATGGAGATGGATGGAGAATGATGGAGAGCGATGGAGCGAGATTGATATTGATGGAGAGGGAGGGAGAGGGATGGGATGGAGCGGGATGGGGGGGGGAAAGAGAGGGGCGGAGAGGGATGGAGTGGGATGGAGAGGCATGGAGAGGGATAGAGAGGGATGGAGAGCGATGGAGAGCGATGGAGACGGATGAATCGGGATTTAGAGGGATGGCGAGGGATGGGGAGGGATGGAGAGGGATGGAGGACAACGGAGAGGGATGGTGACGGATATAGAAGGATTGAGAGGGATGTATCGGGATGGATCGGGATGGATCGGGATGGATCGGGATGAACAGCAATGGAGAGGGATGGATAGGGATGGAGAGGGATGGAGAGGGATGGAGATGGATGGAGAGGGATGGAGAGGGATGAGGAGGGATGGAGTGGGATGGATAGGGATGGAGAGGGATGGAGAGGGATGGAGCGGGATGGATAGAGATGGAAAGGGATTGAAAGGTATGGAGAGGGATGGGAGGAATGGGGAGAGATGGAGAGGGGTGGAGAGGGGTGGAGAGGGATGGAGAGGGATGGAGAGGGATGGATAGAGATGGAAAGGGATTGAAAGGTATGGAGAGGGATGGGAGGAATGGGGAGAGATGGAGAGGGGTGGAGATGGATGGAGAGGGATGGAGAGGGATGGATGGGATGGAGACGGACGGATGGAGATGGATTAGGGATGGAGATGGAAGTAGAGGAATGGAGAAGGATGGAGAGAGAGTGATGGAGATTGATGGGAAGGACTGGGGAGGGATGGGGAGCGATGTAGAGGGATGGGGAGGAATGGATAGGGGTGGAGAGGGAAGGCGAGAGATGGATAGGGCTGGAGAGGGATGAAAGGGATGGAGAACGATGGAGAGAGGGATGGAGAGGGATGGGGAGGGATGGAGAGAGATGGCTATGGATGGAGAGGGATAAAGAGGGCTGGATAGGGATGGAGAGGGATGGAGAGGGATGGAGAATGATGGAGAGCGATGAAGAGAGATTGATATGGATGGAGAGGGAGGGAGAGGGATGGGATGGGATGGAGCGGGATGGGGAGGGAAAGAGGGTGACGGAGAGGGATGGAGTGGGATGGAGAGGGATTGAGAGGGATGCCAAGGGATGGGGAGGGATGGGGAGTGATGGAGAGGGATGGAGAGGGATGGAAAGGGATGGAGAGGGATGGAGAGGGATGGAGAGCGATCGAGAGGGATGGAGAGGGATGGGGAGGAATGGAGAGTGATGGAGAGTGATGGAGAGGGATAGTGGGGTTAGAGAGGGAGAGGGAGGGATATAAGTGGATAGAGAGGGATAGAGAGGGGTAGAGAAGGACGGAGAGGTGTATAGAGGGAGAGAAGTGGATAGAGAAAGGAGGGGAGGGGTGACAAGGAGGACTGAGGATTGGGAGAGGCGTTCAGAGGAGTTGACTGGTGGAGAGAACTCAGGACAGGTGGTGAGAAGTGGTGAGAAGTGGTGAAAAGTGATGAGAAGTTTTGGTATTGATAAGAAGTTGGGGAGAAGTGGTCAGACGGATAGGAAGTTGGTGAGAAGTGGAGAGAGGTATAAGAATTTGGTGAGAAGTGGTGAGAAGTGTGGGTGGTATCAGAACTTGGTGAGAAGTAGTGAGAAGTGGGGAGAGGTGCAACAAATAGTGATAAGTAGATTTTGAGAGATCGTGAGAGAATGAGGCATGCTGTGAGCTAGCTAGTGGCGAATGCGCCGAGTACTGAGAACTGAGAGCGGAGGTCTGAGGTCTGAGGGCTGAGGTCTGAAGGCTGAGGGCTGAGGGCTGAGGGCTGAGGACTGTGAACTGTGAGTGTGACTGTGAGTTGATAGCTGAGGGTTGAGGTGTGAGGAATGAAAGGTGAGGACTGTGAGCTGAGAGCTAAGGCGTGAGGGGTTAGGGGTGAAGAGTGAGAGCCGAGGGCTGTGGGCTGAAGGCTGAAGTCTTACACCTGATAGTTGACAGCTGACAGTTGACAGTTAATATCTGACAGTTGACAGCTGGCAATCAACAGCTGAATGAAGTTTGAAATGCATAGTCTGAGAAATGCGTTGGGAGGTGGTGGAATATGAGGATCGTTACACAAACTAATCAAGGCGTCAACAATGAGAGTTCTGTGTCTGTATTAATGCAGTCAGCCGTGACTCTCAAACCACTGCGAAGACACAACAACCATGACCGCCAACAATGCCGGCAGTCGGGAACCGGTACTTACCTACGTGTTCCCAGTCCACTCCCAACTACCCCCACCCCCTCTACACCACCTCCACCCACCCACCACCAGACAGATGCCCACCCACCCACCCTTCCACTTCTCACAGACAAAGCCGCGTCACAATAGTGTCCATTCCGTGTGAAGCGATTGATTGTTCCTGACATCAGACATCCACACGAACAATAAAACACAACAAAATACATCAAAACAGCAACAACACCAACCAAAACACAACAGCATCATAATTACAACGAAAGAGAAATCATTCAAACAAGTCACCTAATTAACGCGAAATTCGACAGAAATCAACAAAAGTCGACGACCATGTTGAGCCGCACCTATCGACACCACACGGCTTGATCGGGATGAGGCGTGCTGTGTGCCCACAGAAGGCGTGTGCGCATTTACACCAGCAGGCTTCGGAAAGCATGGCTTCATTGTTAGGCCTTTGCTTTTTAGGATCTATTAAATTGACTCAATATTCCCTTTCACCCAGCAACAAACGCTTAATAAATGTGACATATAAAAGTTAGATGTCTGGAATCAAATCTTGGTAATTGTTTTGATTCCGAAAATTTGAAGCATTTATCGGACTGTGCAGCTTTAATGAGTAGGTTCCACAGAGTTAGGCACTTTGCGCACGCGCAGTTAACACCGAATGATTAGCTAGCCCCAAATACCTACCTCCTCCAACAGATCCCCCCAGCCCCCACTCCACCTCAAGCAAGGCATGTCGCTTGTATAGGCAAGATCACCGTTCTGACTGCGCATGCACTGAAAACAGCGTTGACAGCAAAGCAAATGCGTACGGCCATTCAGTTTGCCGATAGTCATAGGGAAAAACTTCCATTTTATTCAAAATTAATATAAATAAATAACAATTTGGCGTAAATATGTATGCACACATGAACTATAATGATCTGATGAATATAACTAAGACAAAACTAGCCATAGTTAAACATTTCAAGCTTAGAAACATACAATTCCACACAAAACAATCAGTCACTTTAAAGCTGATATCCATATCACTATTATTAATTCTTGTTCTAAATATTAAAATACCAAATGTGTCAACAGACACTTGTTTCAGAGAAATATATAACCAATATATCATTAACCCTATCAAATTTTCTAGTTCTACATATGTCATTAACCATAGGATATAAATAAAAACATGAATAAAATAAGTAAAACTGATTCTGGCTATGGCTCTAACACTAGTCTGAGTGCCCAGATTTTTCTAAATCTAAATGCACATGGCATAAGATGTGCTGATTATATTGATGTAAATGCACTCCTGGATAAAAGATTAATATCTTAATTTATTATATATATTTTTTTAGTTGGTATTCTATGTATCAAAGAACTGAGATGAGCTGAAACTAGCACATTTCATAGCTGCACCCAGTGTATTAGCATGTGCCATGTGCTTCTCGCCGGTTTGTTTTTCTTCCACATATCCCACAATGCACTGCACCGCTGGTATGGTGATGTAGTCTATTGTGAGGAGGCAGGACATGTCCTCTTATTTGTCTTCATTAATTGTTGTCTTTAAGTCGCCAGGATTTGATTGTAATTAGAGAGTGGTGCCATGTGGAGGTACAGGTGGGTGGGTACGTGGACATGTGAGTGTGTGGTGTCTATATCTGTGTGTGATCGGTTGGGTGGTAGAGTTTTACGTGCTAGCAACATCTAAGGTCACATCAGGATGGGTACCGACTTGGGACAGTGCGCACTCATGGCGAGTTTACAGTGCTGCCCCACTGGGAGATCAGGCCGCTAGCACCATGACCTGATATCTCACTCAGTCACATTATCCTGACACTGAGTCAACCAGTCCTTGCTCTATCCTAATAATGATGAGAGCCAAGGTAGGGAGCGACAAGTATCGACTTTTAAGTAATTGGTTTGACTCGCCCGGGAATCGAACTCCCGATCTCCCGCCTGTGCTCTACCTATTCGGCTACCGCGTCCTGTGGATATATGTGTGTGTTGGCATGTGTGGGGTGTGTGGGGTGTTGTGGGGGGAGTGGAGGCTCTGCCGGCATTCTTGATTTCTGGGAAGGATGAGCGGGGCGACTAGGGGCTCCATATGTGTTAACAACAAACCATCGAGCAAAAATCCTAGTAGACCTGGCAGTTCTTTTCTACAAATATTGGTCTATAAGAGAACCCTAAAACAATGCAATATCCCTTACTGTCAGAGGAATAGTCATAGTTAGTCCTGCATACACGAATGCAGTCGGTGTGCTCATTCATTTGATTTTACTTTCATATATTTTTTTTATTTTAAAGGGAAAGTCCGACTGATTTCCGGCTTCGCCCCACTGATCTCGCCGGCGGGAGGATACGGCGTGAAAGCGCGAGAAATCACGCGATCTGAGCGACTTCGTGACGGCAGGATCCTGGAGACGCCGAGCCTTTCAATTATGCAATTAAAGCTGTCGGACCTGTTATTAACAAATCACCGACACATTTTTTTGCGAGAATTTTCTTTCTTTAAGCCGTTACCTATTAGTCTTTAGTTCACTGTGTAGGTGGATTTTATCTGGGGACTATTTGAAGTAAAGGTTGGTTGTTGGAGGATGGGTTGTCATAGGATGGGTAGCGACTTATGACAGTGCACACTCATGGGAGACCAGACCACCCCCCCCCCGCTTCAACGTGATATCCTACACATTCACATTATCCTGGCACCAAACCAAGCAGTCCTTACCTTATCATAATAATGTCAAGCGCCTGGCTAGGTTTGAAGCGACAAGTATACATTTTAACCATTGGTTCAACTCGACATGGGTTCAAAGCCGTGTGTTCCTATTTGAAGTAAAAGATTATGTAATTATCTTGCCATGCACTGAACTTTGCAATTAATTATATATATGTGTTTATTATTATAATCAACTGTATTTTAGTTTGAAATAACTTTGCTCTCAATAGGTTACCTTTGAAGATATTTGAAGTGGAAACATACTAAATTAGTTTCATTTTCACTATGAAATGCTTGAAGTAATAGACAAGTTAATCTCATAGAACCTGTCTGAACCTAATATGTATTCTATGCAGGAACACATGCTTATTGAATACACCAGTATCCAAGTTGTGCATCTAGAACCAGTAGTTTGGCTTCGGAAATGTTATGCTTTCGTCAGACCACGCAGCTTTGAAGTAAACATATTAACTTGATCAGTATTAACAACTTATTTTTAATTTGAAGTAACTGTGATTTAAAATAGTTCGATAAGAAAATATTTGGAGAGAACAACATGAAAAATATATTTGTTATGCCGACTGATTATCTGAAGTGTAATGTGTTATCACTTGCACTTGCAGCATTGATGAGTTCTCTTACATTGACTTACTATTCCTGTCATGTAAGAAGACAAACTTTATTGATGCATGCTCACCAAGTGCATAATACTTGTGTTGAACTGGAATAGTATGCAGTTACTATTACAACAAATAGTCAATTTATATTATGCTTCTATTATCGAACAGGTTTTTCATGTGGTTATTATTGCAACTGATATTGTCATTTATGTACCAACAAATTGTAATGAACGTCCGGAAGATCAGTGCTCTGGCGCTGACAAGAGACATTATTCGCTGAATAACATATATTTAGTAAAAATCCAAAACCCAGAAAAAAAGGGAAAACAAGCTAGACCAGTAGGCCTATCTAAGTTGGATATCCACGATCAAATCTAGGCAAGTTCTTTTGTCTAGACAACTTGGTGATGCTCTCACCGGATAATCCAACTTTTAGGTTTTCTAGATGTTTCAGTGAGAATGTTTTCAGGTTATCTCACCTGCATTGGTCGATTTGGTTGGTTGTTGGAGTTTTATGTCCTGGCAACATCTAATGTCATAACATGAAGGGTATCGAATTGTGGCAGTGTGAACTCATGGTGACTTTATAGTGCTGCCCCACTTGGATATCAGGCTACCTGCACCATGACCCGATATCTCACTTAATCTCATTATCCTTGACACTGAGTCAACCAGTCCTTGCCCTATCCTATTAATGCCGAGCACCAGACTAGGAAGCGACAAGTATCAATGTTATAAATCATCGGTTTGGACTCTACCAGGAAACAAACTCCTGCTCTCCGCACTCGGTGCCCGCGCTCTACCGATTCGACCACAGTGGCCGATGGCAATGGTCGGTGATTCATTACTGAAGCAGTGTGATTTTAGGGTGAGACACGCAAATGGTGGCTAATGAGAGAGTGACTGTTTGTGTTGTCGTTGTGGCGTAGCAAGAAGCCTGTTATTTAGTCGGTAATACAAGGGCTCTTCAAACTCTTCACAGCATACAAAGTCAATCCTAGTATGGGGCAGATAACATGATGAACACATGATAACACTTTTGCCCGACAAACAACCTCGCAGTTTTACCTGCATATATATAGCATTGACTGCAAATATATAACATACTTTTTGTGTTCAATGTGCAGGTGTGGCTACACTGCCTGTTCGAGACACACTGAGGAGACGAGCAGGCCACAGCTGGTTACCTGCGAACCCGGAGCCACCTAGCGGATCGACAGCGTACTATCCTGCGAACCCCCCAGGAGGCCCTGGGTGGCAGCACGGTGCAATTCCCTTACATCCGCATATAGGTAGTATATGCGTGGGTATATACATATATATATAAATATATATATAAATATATATAAAAATATATATATAAATATATATATATATATATATATATGTTCTGTGTATATATACATAGCCAGACGCATTGGCCGAATCGGTAGAGTGCAGGCTTCCCTGGTGGAAGGTGGGGAATTTAATTCCGGGTCGAGTCAAACCAATAACTTACAAAATTGATAATTGTGGCTACCCATCCTGGCACTCGGCATACTAGGATAGGGAAAGGACTGGTTAGCTCAGTATCAGGATAATGTGACTTAGAGGGAAATTGGTTCATAATGCCAATGACCTCATTTCCCAGTGGGGCAGCACTATTATGTCACCATGATGACCTTAGATGTAGCCAGGATGTAAAACAAATAAACCAAACATTACACATATACATGTATATACATAGTAGTCTGCACTGACCTCTGAGGCAAGGAGCCGCATAGACAGATAGGCGTGGGTAGTGTGGTGATGTAATGGTTAGCACACTGGCCCGGAATGCAAGGAGATGTGGGTTTGAGTCCCACTCTAGGGGCAATATTTCCCATTTTCATCACCCCCTCCCCACAACATATTTATATCTACGTCTACATTGATTTCTCATTAGATGGGTGATAGTATTCTATTATGTCAGGTGTTATGTACACTCCAACCAGTCACACCAACAGTCACACTCAGAGTGAAGTGTTCACCATCATCCATTAGACGACAATCGTCCTGAACTCTCAGATCGTCACGTCAGGCGGCGATTGATTGTGCCTTCTATGAGGCAGGCGCCTCACTTTATGGAATAGCTAATAGGGCTGTCACATTACGATGCATCGCGCAAACGTAAGGTGACGTATGTAATTTGTTGACGCTACGGTGGGATCCATCGTTATGCGTTAAACGTGCATTAGACATGTGTTGGTATACGTCAATGTACATTGACCTTCATCGACATATGGCAGTGTGCATCAGGGGGTCGGTGAAGTTTTGTGCATGCACAAAAGTTTCGACATACGACAACGCCTGGGTGCTTACATTATGCCTATGTTAGGCATACATCGAGATATGTTAGATGCATGTTGGAGGAACGTTGTTCCTACATTGTCCTCCGTTGACATTCCTTCCTCTGCCGGAGAGCATTCAGTCTGCATGTTGGCAACGAAATGCCAACGTATGACAATGTTGTTCTAACATATGCATAATGTATGGCCGACGCACGGTTGTCATTTCTTCACTGTGTCTCAACGTATTTGATGTATAGGGCACGCATCTGGCACTTGCTTAATGTATATAACGTTCGCTGGCATTCTGCGAATGTGCCATGAGCATTTTCAGGGTCGGTCAGGTACACCGCATACGTCTTACTCACGCATTACGGCAATGCCGTGTGCGCTGGGTCATGCTGACGCAATGCCAACATGACAAAATGTGCTGGACTGTCGTTGGACATGCCTCACTCATGCACTGGCACTACGCTCTCATACATTGTGCAACAAGTTTAACGGTCGCTCACGGAACGTTGGGAGCGCGTTATGCCAAGGCTAGATAAACAGTGCATACGTAGAAGGCAAGTTAGCCACATGTTGTGCCAAAGTTTTTTTCTTTTTTTTTGTCATCCGTCGACATACGTTACCACTACGTTAGACCGATGCTACGCTTATGTCCACCACGTTGCGCTGACGTCCAACTTTTACCCCCATGCCGAAAAGCTTGATGCATCTCGACGTAAAAAGGTGATTTTACGTGTTAGTGGCACACTTGCGAGATGTGTCATAACGTGACAGGGCCTTAATGAGACGATGTTAGAAATATGTCATCTCGTGAAGAACTAAAATCTGTCGTCAACACTAACTAACCTGTAAAAAGAACACTTTTTCTGGTAAATATAATGTACACATCAGAGGATATTTTATTTATCCAGATTGCAAATGTCATACTTTTATTTTATTTACTTAATTTTACAATGACTTCACCTACTAAGGCGCTGTATTTAGTCTATATTATTTATTATTATTATTATTATTAGAAATAATATTTGATATTGATTTTGCATGTTCAGGGCTTAACTGAACAAGGGTAATGGCCCTGCTACAGCAAATTTAGATTGTCAGTTTTGTAATGTGTAACTTGTTATGCCTATTTTAGTTTGCTGGATTACTCGAGCGTGGATAGCTCCACCCCTACTTGTACACTTGTGTACACTGCATTACCTATGTTTTTCTGCCTGTGAGGCGCCTGGCCAACGACCAGCATGCCACTAAGCGGTAAATGCTGCTAGGGGGTGCAGACGTGCGTCTGGATAGCCGTTAATCTACCTCTACATTTGTCTTTTTGTGAATACACGGTAGGGCCTCTAATGGGGCTGTCACACTACGACGTAACGACGTCAACGTAGGGAGAACGTGAAGAACGTTGAACTTCTCGGCGTAGTATGCAAATTTGGGCAGAAGTTGAACGTGGATGCAGCGTAGTGGACGAGAGAGTAACGTCGGTAAAGCGTAGTGATACCGTCGTTCGACGAGAGAGGTGAACGTAATGACGCTGACGGAACGTTATGAACGTTATTCCATCGTCAGAAGAACGTTACGTGACGTTAGCTACGTCATGAGACGTTGAATGTACGTTGACTGCACGTTCTCCTGACGTTCTCCTGACGTTCTCCTGACGTTGTCCTGACGTTCCCATTACGCCCTGTGGGCATTTGCACTTGGTTTAATGGGGGTCAACGTAGTGGAACGTAGTTGAACGTAGTGAGGAGCGTTGGAATAACGTCCGTTTAACGTCATTGACGTTCGCTGAACGTGAACAGAACGTACGGAGAACGTAAACCCTTACGTTCGACCTACATCGAAACTTTTGAACATGTCCAAAACCTCGATGTATCTCGACGTAAGACGACGTAATGTGACGTAGCTCGACGTCACTCTAACGTCATTATGACGTCATCATAACGTAATCCAACGTACATCGACGTAATGACGAAATATCACCACGTTAGGCTCACGTTGGCTCATTACGTCGTAGTGTGACAGGGGTATAAGAGGTACCAGCCAGAGTGTCTACTCAACTCTCTACTAAGTTTGTAGTGTTGTGTTTATGAAAGCGTATATCAAAGTTGCACAGTCCGATGGTTTTGAATTTCTATCGCTTTTTGAGATAAATATATTAGCTTGATTGGTATTACCTGCCTTACATTAGATTGAAGTAACTTTGATTTTAAACGGCTATCTTATGAAATATTCTAAATGCAAACATGCACAATTAATGTTGGCATGCTTGCCAAAACTCTGTCCCATAGACTTCAGTAATAACAGGTTCAATTAAATTGACTTAGTGGCCCTTCTATATAAGAGAAAGTACTTAACAAGTTCACTGATATCTAAGTTGGATATGTAGGTTCAAACCAAGATATGTTTCTGCTTTTGAACATTTGATGTTTTTATCGGACTGTGCAACCTTAATCCAGGAGCATGAACTTAGATTGAGGGATCTATACATAGATTGATGTATATATATATATATATATTTGTTTCATCACCTCCATCAGACTTGTTGCAATGATCAGGACCAGGTACAAGCTATATGATGTATGCTTATTGAACCTACACTATGTATGCATATATGTGTATGTAAGTGCATTGCCTGTATGTATATAATCATAAGCATTAAACATCCATGGGGATGAGCCTAGCAGTCTCTGCACTGACCTCACAGGAAAGGAGCCACATAGGCACGTATGTATGGACAGGATGATTGTATTAGGGAATCTAGGTGGTGTAATGGTTAGCACACTCGCCCCAACATACTAAGAAATGTGGGTTGGATCTAGGTGCAATATTTCCCATTTTCATCACCCTCCCCATGATACATGCATATATTTGACATAGTCGCTAAATCCATCTAAATGTACACAATTGTTAGGATGATGTTGCATATTGTCGGTTGTTGGAGTTGTACATCCTTGTAACATCTAAGGTCATATCACAATGGGGGCTGACTTGTGACAGTGCACATTCATGGACATTTTATTGTGTTGCTCCACTGAGAAATCAGGCCACTGGCACCATGGCCTGATCCCACTCAGTCACATTACCCTGACACTGATCCAACCAGTCCTTGCCCTATCCCATTAATGCTGAGCGTCAGGCTAGGAAGCGACAAGTATCAACTTGATAAGTCATTGGTTTGACTCGACCGGGAACCAAACTCCCAAACTCCCACATGCGAGACCTGCGCTCCACCGATTCAGCCATCACGCCCAGTCAGTGTTGTGTATTGAAACCACACACGTGTGAGCCAGATTTTCTCAGAAAACTCATTCAATCAAATGTTGTGATGAATGCATTGATTAGCGTCGTCGCTCAGGGACCTATGTCACATGATTATACCAGAACGAGGCTTTAACATGTAAGACTGCTTATTGAAATCCGGGTTACATCGAGTGAAGCCGTCGAAATAATGAATCGGCAATTTTATTTCAGGAAAATCATAAACAAGCAGAAGCTTTGCACTGAATCGCCTGGCCGATCCACTCAACTATCTACTAATCTCACCAGACGCGATGGCCGAATCGGTAGAGCGCGGGCCTCGCGTGCGGAAGATCGCGAGTTTGCGAGTTCGGTGCCCGCTCGAAACCAATGACTTAAAAATTTATACTAATTGTCGCTTCCTGGCCTGCTGCTTGGCATTAATAGGATATGGCAAGAACTGGTTGGCTCAATGTCCAGATAATGTGACTGAGTGGGATATCAGGTCATGGTGTCAGCAGCCTGATTTCCCAGTGGGGCAGCACTATAAATTCACCATGAGTGTGTATTGCCACAAGTCAGTAGCCGTCCTGATATGACCTTAGATGTTGCCAGGACATAAAACTGCAACAACCAACCATCTGCTAATCTCACCGGTAGATCGGCAACATTCTATTGATAACTAGCAATCACGTGATCAAATTTACTGCAGTCCGTGAAGCCTTTGATCCAGGCTTGTTTTAAATTAGAAACCACAAGGCCTTTTTTTGTCTTTTTCTGTGTCGGTTTTTATCGTTTTATTTTTTCCCTGCGAGTTCAAATTTCTAAATTCATTTGAAATAAATGATGGATATATTGTTATCACGCCTATTATCGATTGAACGGTGTGGTTGTGGTGGTGGTGTAACAGGGTGGATGACGTCATTAGTACTCATTCTGTATTAGTCATTAGGTCATTAGGTCATCTGTATTAGTGAAGTGGACTCGGTTATTACTCCTGGCCACATGAGGAGGTTCATATCTAGCACGAGGCCGAGTCCAATCCGAACTGCTTTGATCTTTTATGAATGGAGAACTTCTCCCTTGAGAATGTCGAGTGGACTATATAAACTAAGCGGAAAGGGTCAAAGCATGCGATGTGTAGAAGCTTTCGAGCTGACCTGACATGGTTCAATGAAGACATGAAGAGTTCAGGCGCAAAAGCCCCTAAACGCCAAACCAAAAATGTAGTTGAAATAAAAGATTTGTACCTAAAAATAATTTAATTCTCACTACTTCCATTTTCCATATGATCATCTGCTTATGGAGCAATGCACACAGGAGAAGGAAATAAAAAACGTAAAGTTGTTGAGGGTTTGATTCCAATGTTTTTCTCCATTTTTGGATTGGCATTTACATGGTTTTGCGACTTAACTCTTCACATGTAACTCAGCCAACACATGCTTAATAAATGGACCAGTATCTAAGTTAGATATGTAGATAATTATCTTGGTTTTGACAAATCTGATGCTTCATCGGACTATGCAGCTATAATTGTTCTTGGGATTTAGAGTAGGTTGTCAGTCATCCCAGTCTGGGTAGTGGTGAATCTTGTATCTAGTGATTTCCTGGTAACTGTGGGGTTCTCAGTTATTCTCCTCACAGGCAGACCAGGCGGGATGGCCGAATGAGTTGAGCCTCCGTCTCCTATTTCGGTAGATCGTGGGATTCAGACCCATGTGTTTGAATGATAGTCAAGTCAAACCGATGACTTAAAAATTGATAATTGTCACTTCCTAGCCAGATGCTCGGCATTACTAGGATAGGGCAAGGACTGGTTGGCTCAGTGTCAGGATAAGGTAACTGAGTGGAATATCAGCTCATGGTCCTGGTGTCCTGGTATCCCAGTGGGGAAGCACTAGAAAGTCACCATAAGTGTGCACTGTCACAAGTTGGTGCCAGTCCCGATATGACCTTAGATTTTGCCAGGACATAAAACTCCAACAACCAACCAACCTCACTGGTTTATTGGGAACCGACACAAAGGATATTTTCTAGGTCACCTACTCTTTCCGAGATTGAAATGAACGCGCATGTGCAGGCGTCTATATATAGAAAGAATCTTTGTCTGCTTCTGTTTACAACCCCCTGTTTCACCTCAATAATATTCCCCGCTGCTATAATAACACTTGTGTGAATTCCCTCCTCTGCTTCAAATCCTTTTACGTGGTGACAATCGCTCGATTGGCCCTAACGAACCTTTCAACTAAAAGGTAACACTTTTCCCCACACAAAGTATCCAATTTCCAGGCCGCCATTAGGCTCACTGCCGGAATTAGGCAGTTCAATGTTGCAAACGCGCTGAGGCATCCATCCTGCGACCATTCCACGTCCATTCTCGCGCGCTCACGTAGCTTCTCGTCTGCCTTGCGAGAGCGGAGCGAGATGATGACGTCACGCGGCCGTGGGACTGTCAATAGGCGGCGCGAAAGTAGGTCCTTTTTTCTAGCGAAGATCTCATCAGTAAAGGGGCAAAAAACTGAGAAATGCACAAATACAGAAGAACACACAATTTCTCTGAAAAATAAATAAAAGGAAATAATTTATATTGGATTCATTCGGGAATAACAGTGTAACCAGAAAGGGTGTGGGAGTGTGTGTGGGGGGGGGGCTTAAAATATAGAAAATATTGTGTAACAAGAAGGGGTTTGGTGGTGGTGGTGGCGGGGGGGGGGGGGGTTATAGAATAATCTTGTAGAGGCCATTACTTAAAAATGCACATTTGCATTTTGTCGGGAGTTAGAAATATACATGTTCCGACGGAGACATTTATATCAGCTGCTGCTACCTACAACATTAGTTCTCCCCACTCCCGTCTGAGGGCGGGTTAATGGTAAACATTATCTACAAGGGTGACTCAGCACATTCTGCACAGTGACCTATTACCTATAACAGTTGCTACTCCCATAGGACCCTCTCCAGGATGGACTGCTAGACAATCCTCTAGAAAATGTTTTGGAAGGCTGGAGTATAACCACATGAATTTACTATCTAATGTGATAAATATATAGTTCAAAGCCATATTTGTCCTCACCTGCTATTTTTGGAGTGAAGAATGCATTCAATCAATCAATCAATCAATATGATACAGCTATTATTGTCCTTGGACCTGTTAGCCGCACTTAATTAATAGAAATCGAGACAGTTCTTCAGATGTGGTGGATTGTAGCAACTGTCAATGGCTCCAAGATATACGTAGCACTTGACCAGTATGCATCCAGTCAGGACTTGAAACAGTTCACCAACTCTGCTGCTACAACACTCTACGGCAAATCTTTCCACAGGTCAACCACCCTAAAGCCGAAAAAGTTGTGGCGCAGGTCCAGTCTGGAGTACTGCTTCTTCAGCTTCAGGGAGTGTGGTCCTCTGGTCCTGATGTTGGAGTTAAATCATGTTGATTCATATAATTTAAAAGTTGAATCAATTGCATGTAGTGCCGGCTATCTTGGGTTGTTTTTTTCATTCTCTCACATTTCATCAACATATCAGGGTATGTCAGTGTGCATAAACAGTACATGCCGGGACCAGGTCCACCACATCTTGTTTACTGTTGATTCCTATCAAAGCAAATTTTGTTCAGATTTAAATATGATTGTGAGTAGCAGTGCATATATATACCACAACATTATTTCTTGCAAATAGCATATAAGAGTGTGGGGTGGGGGTGCACATCCTGTATAAGCCATTTTCTACAGAGCATGGCGGTTACTGAACTGCTACCCGCGTTAAAGTTGCATAGTCCGATGAAAACATCAAATTTTCAAAACCAAAACACTTATATAGACATAATTCTACGTATTCACCTTTGATACTAGTGCACTTATTAAGCAGGTTTTGCTGCATAAAAGGTCGTAATACGTCAATTTAATAGAACCTGTTACTACTGAAGTCTATGGTGCCAGAGTTTTAGCATGCTTGCCAAAATTAATTTAGCATGTTTTGACGTCAAATATCTCCAAAGTTAGCCATTTAAAATATAAATTACTTCAAACTAAAGTAATATAGGCTATAATGATTAGCATAATGTATTTATCTCAGAAAATATCAGAAATTCAAAAGCATTCGACTATGCAACTTTAAATATTCTTGCTAATTCCATCAGAGGGCAAGTTTTGAATCTGTTTCCCCCTAACATTTGTTGATTAGGAAAGGTGAAATCTCAATCACATACAATTGGCGTTCCCCATTCCCCAGCTTCTTGCTATGTCCTAGTAATGCCCGAGAACACCCCCCCCCCCCTCTCCTCATATCACCTTAGATGTTGCTAGGGCGTAAAACTCAAATAACCAACCAACCGGAGCACCAGGCTAGATACCGACAACTATCATTGGTTTGACTTGCCTGGTTTTAGAATTCCTCGGGTTCGAATCCGATAACCACAACGTTGATGGTGGAAATCATCTATTGCAAGGGCTTTGTGTTACTTTCACATAGATTATGCCTAAATTGTCAGCAGGGGGCGCCTATTCGTTGACAGCAGGTTGGAATATGGGTGGGTGGGGGGTGGCGATAATAGGGTTAGAGTTCGTCTGTGGCGCCATCTATCGGAGGGGAGCGCTTTCACATGGCAAACAATGGCGCTTCCATGCAGTACCACGTGATCAGTGTCATGGCCGCCATCGTCTAAGCCGAGATTATCTTTTGAGAAGAAAAAGAAAATCTAAAAATAGCAAAAGCCAGGAGTAACGCTGCTTTGGGCTTTAACAGCAGAGTGGCGCTAAGCCTGTGTCTGTTCAGGCACATCGTAACAGCGCCATCTATCAATTTTAGTCATTGAATGTTAATTATGTTTAGTTTATTTATAGAGGCTCCGTCTTTCAATACCAGTCTGTCACAGGGAGGGCAGTTGACGTGTGTGTAACCTATAACACAGGTAACCCATCGTTATCAATTCAACCAGCTAACTTCATACCCACATTGAACCTTGCTGGCTTAGTTGATTGTTTGGAGTTTTACATCCTGGCAACATCTAGGGTCATATCAGGACTGGTACCAACTTGTGACAGTGTACACTCATGGTGACGACATTGTAGTCCTCCCCCAGTGCGGAGACCAGGCCACCACCACCATGACCTGATATCCCACTCAGTGACATTATCCTGACACTGAGCCAACCAGTACTTGCCCTGTCCTAATAATGTTGATAGCCTGGCTAGGAAGTATCAAATATGAATTTTGAAGTCATTGGTTTCACTTTACTAGGGTTCGAACCTGTAGGTTTGACTCTCACGGTTTACCAAAACTGGAGACGGACTGTCAACTCATTCAGCCATCCTGTCTGGTCTTGTCAATTCAGACGGCCAACGTCATATCCATATTGAACCTTGATTGCTTATTTTATGGATGTTGGGGGAACGGGATGTTGCTGAGGCGTTAGCGTGTCCAGCTGTGTAGGTATGGGTCATCCGATCGATCCTGCTCAGTGGACACATTTGCACTTTGGGCTATTTTCCGTTCCAACCACTGGTCCACAACTGGTTCATCAAATGATGTGGTATGTGCTGTCCTGTCGGTGGGAAAGTATATATAAAAGACCCCTTGCTGCTTATCGGAAAGAGTAGCCTATGTGGCGGAAGCAGGTTTTAATGGCCAAATGTTTGGCTTTCAATAACTGACGATAAAAATGGAATGTGCTCTAGAGGCTTCGTTAAATAAAACAAACTTTTATTTTTTATTTTATGCACGTTAAAGCATATTTGGAAAAGGGGTGTATATTAAGCATTAAGTAATTATTGTAAGAATATTTAACCTTGATTGACTATTCTAGGTATATTGAGCCATATTTGATTCCCTTATCAGTATTAAACCTGGATTGAATATATTAGATTAGAGTGTTTTCGCTCCATGCTCAGGCCAAGTCAGATACTCCACCATCATGGCCCACCACATGTGGTGAGGATGCTCTGTTATTATGCATGGTCAGCATTAATTAAGTACTGTATGAATGTTATGCATTGATTGATTATTGTATCTGGCACCAAGTAAAGCAAGGAGTCGACACAGCGAGTTCTAGTGCGATACTCGTCTATCAATCAATCAATCAATCAATCAATCAATAGGATACAGCTATAATAGGCCTTGGACCTGTTAGCCGCTCTTAATTAATTGAAATGGAGACAGTTCTTCAGATGTGGTCAATCGTAGCAACTGTCACTGGCTCCAAGATATATGTAATGCTTGACCAGTATGCATCCAGTCGGGACTTGAAGCAGTTTCACCGACTCCGCTGCTATGACACTCTCCGGCAGGTCATTCCACAGGTCAACCACCCTAAAGCCGAAAAGTTGTGTCGCAGGTCCAGTCTGGAGTACCGCTTCCTCAGCTTCAGGGAGTGCCCTCTGGTCCTGGTGTTGGAGTCTCTGATAAGGGGGCCGCCTGTCTTGTGGATACCATGGAGATATTTGAATACTTCAATCATATCCCCCCGGGCCCGTCTGTAGTACTGGGCTGGTGTTCCCTAGCACACCTTCTGTTTGTCACATGACCCTTGGTTCAACCCCTCGGCTGATCGGGTGATTCGCTGACATTACACATTAATCCATGATTGATTAGAGTTGCGTAGTCCAATGGTTTTGAGTTTCTGTCATTTTCTGAGATAAATATATGAGGTTGATCATTATAATCTACGTTACTTTAGTTTGAAGTAACTTTTATTTTAAATGGCTACCGTTGGAGATATTTGAAGTGCAACCATGCAAAATTAATTTTGGCAAGCATGCTCTGAGAGCATAGGCTTCTGCAGAAACAGGTTTTGTTCAATTGCCTCGGCGTTCCCTTCTAGGGAGCACCACTGTTTATTAAGTGTACCAGTATCTAAGTTAGATATGTAGAATTAAATCTAGATAATTGCTTTGGTTTTAAAAAGTTGATGTTTTCATCGGACTATGCAGCTTTAATATATGCATATTAAAGTTGCATAGTCCGATGGCTTTGAGTTTCTGCCACTTTTCTTTGATAAATATATTGAACTGATGGTCATAATCTACCTTACTTTAGTTTGAAGTAAGTTTGATTTTAAATGGCTAACTTTTAAGATATTTGAAGAATAAACATGGAAAATTAGTTTTGGCAAGCATGGCAACGCTCTGCCACCTTAGGATTATCCAGGAACATTTATTATTACATTGACTCAGTTTTCCCTTTTATTAGGGCACTACATGCGCAATAACTGTATTAAGGGGCTGTCACATTAGGGTTTTTTGCGGGAGCGTATGGCGGCGTAAGCGCGTTACGTCATATACGTCAACATACGCCGTATACGCTACTCATACGCTACGCATACGCTACTCATACGCTACTCATACGCCGCCAGATGCCACCAGATGCCGGCGTATGTGAAGCGTATGAGGCATACGCCGCCATACGCTTTCATAAATCCGTCCATCCAAATTTTTGTGTGCATGCTCAAAAAAACTCGACCTATGAGGGCGTATGGCCCATACTGTCAAAAAATGTCACAGCACGCTCGCATACGCTTCTCATACGCTCCTCGTACGCTCCTGGTAGGTTCCACATACGCTCAAAACCACCCGAAAGGTCACCAAATGTCATCATAGGCCGGCACACGCAGGACCTATGTAGGTTTTCAATATGCTCCCGCCATACGCCGTAAAGTGACAGGGCCTTTAGTATCTAAGTTAAATATGGAGAATCAAATCTTAATAATTTTCTTGGTATTGACAAGTTGATGCTTCCCCGGACTATGCAGCTTTAAGCCTTGATTTAGTGTTGTCTGCACATTAACCTCTGATTAATTATCATAAGCTGAAGCTGCGACCTGGTGTATTGGGTATCAGCTTCATCCCTGACAGGAACTAGTAGAACTAGTGATAAGCATGTTCTGCCTACAATTCTCCCACGATCTTTCTTGTCCACTCAGTGTGCACTCACTGTCACTGTCACTGTCACTGTCACTGTCACTGTCACTGTCACTGTCACTGTCACTGTCACTGTCACTGTCACTGTCACTGTCACTGTCACTGTCACTGTCACTGTCACTGTCACTGTCACTGTCACTGTCACTGTCACTGTCACTTGTTGGTGCATAATCCCTTGTCTGTCCTTAGGTGGATATCTTGTGTAACAAAATGGCGAGTAATATTGCATGGGTTTTTCAGTTTCAAATGCCCATTGTGCATGTTGTGCATCCATCGACGACCCCTGTTTTTGCCCATTTACAATGTCACACAGTCCTTTGCCAAAGCATTATCATCACTTAGTTGCCGAGAACACTAATCAATACATATATGATGACTCATGCCATAAATAACCTGGTTAAATGACATTACAAGCAGAGTTTTTGTAAGCTTATTCATTGTCACACGCATTGGTGTACCTTCATTCGGAACCTCGTCTCCATTAACTCAGGCGGAAAGCATGTCCATCTATGACTGTCATTGCATTTAAGAAACACAAATTGGAAGCCAATATAAGATGTCCCGTAGCCTATGCAATCGTGGATAATTAATAAGAATTGAAGATATATAATAATCACGATTGACGTTATAACTATGGGAATAGTATAAAATCACTATGCAGTGCAACAGAGATGCCCTCTATACGTGTTTGGGGTAACTAAGTGATGATAATGCTTTGGTTAAGTGGTGAGTGACATTGTGAATGGGCGAAACCTCGGGTCGCATGTTGGAAATGGGCATTTGAAAGTGTAAAATGCATCTAATACTCACAAATTTGTTAATTCATTAACACATACAGTAAAAGCTCTCTAAATCGACCGACCTTGGGACCGATATTAAGTGATCGAATTAGGGAGGTGGCCGGTTTTAGGAGTTAGAAATTGGTTACAATGGTATTGTTGGAACCCAAATAAAGCGATCGATATAGGGGAATGTTCGATCTGTGGAGGAGGTCGGTTAGGTAGGTTTTACAAAGCCAGAGCCAACTTAGAGAATGTCGAACTCAGAATTAATGCATCCACTTCTAGACACCTATGGTGTTAAATAATATATCACAAATGTGAAATTTGTGTTTGTTGTTTGTTGGTATTTTACAGCCTAGCAACATCTAAGGTCAAATCAGGACGAGTACCGACTTGTGACAGTGCACACTCATGACGCGTTTATAGTCCAGCCCCACTGGGAGAACAGGCCCAGGCACCATGACCCGATATCCCACGCAGTCACATTATCATGATACTATACAAACCAGGCGTTGCCCTACCCTATCAAGCACCAGGATAGGTAGCAACATCTATCAATTTTATAAGCTTCACTCGTCTGAGATTCAAACTCTCATCCTTCCATGGTGGAATCCTGTGCTTTACCGATTTGACCACCACGTCCCGTATAAACTTCTCTGAGAGCAGTTTTATCACAGTTGAGTTCCCCTGGGTGATCATTCTGCTTAAATCCCAATCACGTATCATTCTGATCCACTTCATATACTGTATTCTCATGGTTTAATGTCCTGGGCGTTTAAATTGGCAAATCACTGAAGGTGGGTCGGCGTTTACCGACACATGGGCATTTAACGTGTGGGCATTTACAAAATATTGACCAAGTGCGGAGAGGGCGTTAACCCACACATGGGCGTTAACCCGCGAGAATATGGGTATATGCAGTCATATCGTGTGCAGAGAAGACATCACTCCAGGCCATTTCTTGCAAGGTGATTACAGCAAATTTGATTAAGTATATCCTCACTCCCATATGAGATTTCCCACCCTCTCCAACCTGACAGGGGATATAGCCAAACAAACAAAAATCCCAGTCACATACATAAGAAAGCGCCGCCAAACACCACGACTAACCCTCATTAAATAATCATAAGCTGACAAAGCTAATAGAAGCTTAGCGCCACTGTGGAGCTAGGAGCTAATTACCAGTGCGTCCGAGATTCAGAGGAACGTGGTGTTTCATATCAACACCAATTACCGAGGAACTCATCAACGCCATACAGAGCATTGCATTCTCAGACATCCACAGATCGCACACATGTATATATGTCTTCGGGTACAATCGGTAATTAACTTCATTAAAGACTGTTTTGTCTTTGTACAATTAAAAGTGTTTGTTGTATCAGTAGGAGTGGATGGTTGCGTGGATAAGGCGCTTTTAAAAATAATTAATACTGTTTTTATTCAAAAGGATCGCAATGCGGGATGGGAGAGTGGACAGGGTGTCCGCAGCCCGTGCGAGAGGTCATGAGTTTTATTCCTAACCATTTAATCCCCTAAACCCTCAACCCTCCAATGTCCTAACCCTCCAAACCCCAGACTCCCAATCCTCTAACCCCTAATCCTACAGCCCCCTAACCGTCCAGCCCCCTTAGCCTCCAACCCGAACCTCCAAACCCTCGAACCCTCCAACCCCCAACCTCCAACCCTCCAACCCCAACCCCCAACCTCCAACCCCCCAACCCCCAACCCTCCAACCTCCAACCCTACAATCCCCCAATGCTCCAACCCCCGTCAATCACACAATAGGGTCAAATTAAAGAACACACATCATCTACACTAAGCATCCCCAACATGGTGCTCAGGGCTACTAGGACACGGCAATGGCTATTTAGGTCAAAATCAGGGTAATATCACTTAGTGGGAAATTTGGTCATGGCACCCGCAGAACTGTATTATAGGCGGGAAGCAGCACTATATAAGCATCATGAGTGCGCACTCTCACAAATCAGTACTCCTGGTATTACCCTAGATGTTGCTCGGATATAAAGCCCCCTCACCCCTCATCTTCCTCTCTTTCCTCCCCACCCTTCTCTCCACACACCTCAACTCTCTCCATCACATTGCACTCTATTCCCTCACACCCTCTCTACCCATGGCCACCTACCGGGCCTCGTAGCCTAATAGGTAAAGCACGAGCATCACGTGTGGAAGGTCTGGAGTTCGCTTCACGGTCGAGTCAAACTAATGACTTTAAAGTTGATACTTGTCGCTTCCTAGCCTGGCGTTCGGCATTATTAGGATAGGACAAGGACTGTTTAGCTCAGTCTCAGGATAATGTGACCGAGTAGGGATATCAGGTGATGGTGCCAGCGGCGTGATTTCCCAGTGTGGCAGCACGATAAAGTCGCCATGAGTGCGCACTGTCACAAGTCGGTACCTGTCCTGATAGGACCTTAGGTGTTGCCAGGGCGCAAAACTCCAACCAACAACCCATCTCTACACCGATTCACCCATACTTCCCATCTCCATCCCCATCCCCATCCCTCCTCCAACCCCAAAATCGAACCCCCCCTCTACCCCCCCCCCCCCAACACACACACCTTGACCTGCCCATGCGCACGCTGGCCCCCATTGACATGCGCAGAGTGTTTCCAATTCAGTTCAACATCCTGCGCAACTGTGTAAAGCACCCCACCAGGGACAGTTTCACATGGCGTTCCACATGACTGCCGCTAGCTGTCTCTCACCCCTGGATCCACTCCCTCTGCGCATTCACTCGCGCAGGCAGGCTCCGCCCCTTCCTGTCACATGGCTGCACTGTGATTGGCTGCCTGCTTTGACGTCCGTGACCTGGTGACCTCTCCCGCCCCCATCGCCCCTCCCTGTCTCCTCCTCCTCCCCACCCCCGTTATTAAATATACATATCCGTGTGCAATACCCCCTCGTGGGTTGTTGAATATTAGCATCACTACGTAGACAGGAATGTATCTTCTAGATAGAATAAGAAGGCAAAACACTGGTTTCTCCATGAATTTTAATTTGTTGTTTAAGGTTTTACGACCTAGCAACACTGACGTTCCTATAAGGATGGCCAGCGACTTGTGACCATGTGCACTTATGGTGCCTTTATAGTGCTGCCCCACCGAAGGACCAGTTTGCCGCTCAGTTACATTATCCTGATACTAAGCTAACCATATGTCACATTATACTACATGTATTTAATCTATCCCGCAACATGTATTCAGAATATACTTATATGATGTTGTGCTGAAGTAAAAATAAGAAAATGTTCATATCAACACCATACATCTACGCAAACATGTTTTCAATTCTTGTTCTTGTAAGAAACAATTCTTTTGTCTTAAGTGCGATCAATAAAATCTTGTTATGGACGGATGTTACATGGTTAATTTCACCAGCTTTCTCAGTTTGAATCAAATCAAAATCGAAATCAAAAAGTGAAAATAAAAGATTTCAAGTTTGACATACGCACAACATTTAAACCTTGATATCTATATTGATTCTACTATTATTTTAAATGTGTTCTGCTATTCTTTGGAATGTTTCCACTTTTCGTTTCCATGTCAGGAAAGTGGTACATAGTTTCTGAGAATGACCCATATATATATATGCATATCTCAAACACAGATATGTATTACATACCTATGAATACATATATTTTAACACCACCGAATTCAATACCCATCCCTACGGTTGCTAGGCAGATTTGACGTGCCTAACTATGAGCAGACGACTTTTACACATATACATAGTTAATGTGTTACCAGGCCCGTTGCTATGGCGTGCGTGTGTCAAACGCAGGTCCATCGGGAGATGAACGCCATCTTGGCATGAGCGGCAAGTGTTGCGCATGCGTCAACCTCATCTTCCCGGCTCTTCCAGCACGCAAACAGCCCCCCCCCCCCTCCCCGTCGCCCCCATCCAACCGCACCCAGCTGCGTCAATAGGATGTCTGCAGAGTGTGTGGATGTATGTGTGGGTGTGGGTGTGGGTGTGGGTGTGGGTGTGGGTGTGGGTGTGGGTGTGGGTGTGGGTGTGGGTGTGGTTGTGGGTGTGGGTGAGGTGTGGGTGTGGTGGGGCGAACGAATAGCAGGGTGTGGGGGTTGTGTGGGGGTTGCTGTTGGGGGAATTGGCTGGTTTTGCTTTGGCTAAAGTGAATTCGGGTTTACATCTTTGTTTGATGTTTACACTCTTTTCTAGATGGGCTTAGAAAAGACAATTTGACCATGACCTAGTTTGCTTTAGTGGGGTTTTACGTCCTAGTAAAATCTATACCGAGAACGGAACTGACTATTACAACCTCAAGCGTTAACGCCCTTATAATTATGCCAGTAGTATACGTTGTTTAACACCGTTTCGGCAGCCAAAACATCGTTAATAAATAAATACATAAATAATTACAAAAATAGCCAATAGTATTTATTAGTACAAGGGGTAGGGATATCATTATATGTGGTATATTTACTGACTACGTCTGCCAACCACACACTGAGTGGTTGTTGGAGGTTTGCGCCCTGGCAACATCTAAGGTCATATTAGGACGACTACCGACTTGTGACAATGCACAGTCATGGCAACATTATAGTGCTGGCCCATTGGAAGACCAGGCCACCAGCACCAGGACCTGATATCACATTCAGTTACATTATCCTGACACCAGGCCAACCAGTGCTTGCCTTATCCTAATAATGCTAAGCACCTGGCTAGAAGGTGACAAGTATCAATTTTGTAAGTCATCGGTTTGACTCGACCCGGAATTGAACTCCAGACCTTCCGCACCGGAGGCCTGCGCACTAGGGATTCGGCCACCGCGCCCAGCACCATACACAGTGCACGTGTATGGTAAATGTATGATGTAAACAAACATTAAATGTCCCTACCAGGCTACTTCGAAATTAAATATGTGTGTCCCTATGTAGGCTTGTGAATTGTAGTGTTACGGTAAGGAGCTCTCTCTTTTTACTTAGGCTCAAGTGGATCTGCACCGTTCTCATTTAATCCAGATATATATATATATATTTATATATGCATGTATGCATATATATATAGACAGAGAGTTGATTGGGAAAGCCATTTTGTTTCTTTGTCTTTTGAGTGAATTTGCATGTAGATGTGGGACGGTGGCCTCGGTGTATTTGTTTGTATGTTATGAATTTGGGAAATGGAAACATTCATCTACTTCACAAAGACTGGTTTTTGTGTTGGTATTATCCACTATTATCCGTTATCCGGAAACGGACATCAAGATAATAAACGTTGAGTTTTCATGGATATATTTTCAGAAAAACTAACAACAGAATGGATGTTGGTACATGTATGGGTATGTGTATGTGTATGGCTATGTGTACGGGATATATATATATATTTATATATATATATATATGGGTCGTTCTCAGAAGTTGTGTACCAATAGTGTGACATCAGTACCAGAAAATCAAAATGCTGCCAAAGTCCTATAAGCAAGTTTCCTCAATGTGTATGTCCTTTTGCATCTGAATAATTGAAAATAAACATATTCTGGCATTTTTAAGTAGGTCAAATGATGCTCACACCCAATAAATAGCAGTATAGCATGGAAACCAATCTGACTCCAAAATCAAATATTTTCCACACAAAACATGACATTTTTAGGACATTTCACATGCCACTTGCTTTATAAACAGTAGTAATAATAATTTGAAACCTCATTGCTATGGTTTTGTCTTATTTGTGAATATTAAAGAGAAAAGCAAGAAAATATTAGCAGAGTAACGGATTAGCAGAGTAACAAAGTGGAAACAAACAATTTTACACAAATGTTCGGCTCAAATTTCAATGTTTAGGGGCAATTTCAGGATTATCTTTTACTATACCATAACTGGGTCCATGCATAGTGTCAAATGGTGAAAATAATTCCTGTACTGTATCTGTACTCAGTGTTTGATACAGGTTTCATAGTATTTGCAAGTGGAAACGAAATGTTACGATGTTAATGACTCCAGAAAATGTTAACTATTTCATCATTTAAAATTTTTTTTAGAAATAAATGTCTTCAACTTAATGAAGACATTGTATATGACCATTTGAAGTGAAATGAGCTGTTGTTCAGAGGTTTTCATTAAGTTTGTGACACTTTATTTTCAATGCTGTTGACAATGTCACAAATTAGTGATGTAATTTTCTATGTATTTAGCTACATCCATCCAATAAGATACATAATACACAATATTGACATTTACTTTTGATCTAAACTATCTCCCACATTATTTGGCTAACTGATGAAATCTAAAGATTGACACTCCAATAAAGGGTTTCTTTGAAATATGCATTTCTAGTAGACTACCTCAAGTGGTACACAGTTTCTGAGAACGACCCATATATATATATATATATATATGCACACACGCAGTAAGCTGGTATCAACCTGAAAAAAACCAGTACATTGAGTTGAGCCCTTCCTCAGTGGGTTGTGGTACATGGAAGCGACTCAAGGTGGCGTCAGCGGTCTGGTTCACCGGAACGGTACTGAATGGAATATCAAGTCATGTAATAAAACAGGTAATCACCTTTGTTATTTATACTTACGCAATGAACTATATTAGCTCATATATATTATTGGTTGATCTATTTTACTTGTTTGTTTGTTGGGGTTTTACGTCCTAGCACCATATGTAGCCATATCAGGATGGCTAGCGATTTGTGACAGTGCACACTCATAGTGACCTAATAGTGCTGCCCTACTGGAAGATCGGACCGCTGCACAATGACCTGATCTATCATTGAGTCACATTATCCTGATACTGAGCTAACCAGTCCTTGCCCTATCTTAGCAATGCCGAGCACCAGACTAGGCAGCAACAAGTATCACCTTTCTAAGTCAGTAGTTTGACTCGGCCAGGTTTCAAACACACGACGTTCTATATATGTATATATAATACATTCGGGTATTGCGGGTATGCAAGTATTGTGGGTATACAGGTATTGCAGTACCTCGGATACCTTAGGTACTACAATTCCTCTTGGAGTTTGACGCCACTGCCTTGCAAAGTTGTAAACAACTGCCTTGTCATACAGGTTCTTGATAGAACCAAAGGCTCAGGGAGCAAACCCTATCAGAAAACCATGTTACCATGGCAGCATGAAGGGCGGTGATGAATGGAACTCCCAACATCTCCCAACCAGCCACTGCAGGGACAAATAGTTTGCACCTGTCTTGCTGTGTTCTTCCCAGTCTGAGACCTCTTTTTGCTCCCCGACAGAGTGCCGCTAGTAACTTGCAAAAGCCAGCAGCACTTCAATACTTTGCAAGCAGCTTTAATGAAATGTACAACCACACAAAATGAGCGGCGGTTAAGTAATGAAAGCAGTCTTTGTCGCATTGGGACAAACAGCATGATAATGATGATATATATATTATTCATTAGAAAACAGCGTAATGGGGAATGCACCATACACCGGAAGTGATGGATGTGGATAGATGACTTACCTAGATCTACATATGCGTAAATCTTCAATATACTTATGCATCTGCAGACATTTGACTGAATGAAGGGCAACAAGGGACCAAAAGGGCCTGGCCGGCGGGTTGGAAGTCAACCATCTATGGAGAGGGAGGCACTTTGCTGTGCAGAATGTGCCAGAAGATCCCTCCGCAATGATATGCCACAGCACGAAGTGGCACACAAAAAATGACAGGCCCTGCCGAGCTGTAGAAGAAGTATCACGTGCATGTCTCCAGCCCCCGTCCCTCCACCCTCTCCTTGCGCACCACGTGACTATCAGCAACGCATTATCCCTACTTCCGGTCTTCTACTCGCAACGCGCTGATTGGTCAATTGTAGCCAATCAGAAGCCGCAGGTCTACAAGGCGCACGTGCACTACATTCCTCCAGCGCCCTGCTTTGTATTCCTGCGCGCCGGCGGCCAGGGACTACTTTCCTCCGCGGCCATTAATCGAGTGCGCAGCTGCGTTTGAATTCATACTTCCGGTTTTCATTAGACCGCGCCTCGGCTAAATTTCCGTCATTAATACTTTGGGTGTGGGATGAACACGCGACCATTGGGCCTAGGTATGTTTCACAAACAGATAAACAGCGCAATTCCGCCAAATCTACGAAATCCAGCAAATGCACTAAATGTTCTAAATTTAGCTGTTGCATTCCAATCGATAAATTCCCTACAACAAATCTGATGACGTCACAATAATTCATCAAGTTCATTATCATTAGCACAATTTCTAATGTCAACAATTTTCTTTTCTAAATTCATAAAATACACTGTATCTAGAAAATTCATGATATTCAACGAAAAAAACTCAAATGCACAAATTGCTTCAAATTCGGGAAAGGCTTTAACTTCCGTGACTTCATCAAAGTCATCTCGATACAGTAGCAACACCAAATTCAACTAACTGCAGATATTCAGCAAACACACCCAACCCACGATTTTTTAAATGAGCGCAGCTTTCCTATGCGGATTGTTTGTTTGTTTGTTATTGTTTTACGTCCTAGCAACATCTAAGATCATATCAGGATGGGTTCCGACTTATGACAGTGCACACTCATGCCCACTTCATAGTGTTGCCCCACTGCAAGACCAGGCCCCAGGCCACCATCACCATGACCTGATATCCCACTCAGTCACATTATCCTGACACTGAGCATACCAGTTCTTGCCCTATCCTAATAATGCTGAGCGGCTGGCTAGGAAGCGACAAGTATACATTTTAAAGTAATTCCTTTGACTTGACCAGGTTTCGAACCAACGATCCCATGATCTACCCACACCGGAGACAGACACTCTAACTCATTCGGCCATCCTCTCTCGTCTTCCCATGTGGAAGGTCGGGAGATCGATTGGTGGCCGAGTCAAACCAATGACTTACAAAATTGATACTTGTTGCTTACGAGCCTGGTATTCGGCATTACTAATACTAGGATAGGGAAAGTACCAGTTAGCTCAGTATCCGGATAATGTGACTGATTGGGAAATCGGGTCATGGTGCCGACGGCCCGGTCCCCGAGTGGAGCATCAATATAAAGTCACTATGAATGCAGACTGACCCACATCCTGATATGACATTTCATGTTGCCAGGATGTTAAACTCCAACAAACAAACATTTCTGTTTGTTATCTGTTAACTTGTACTGTACTTCTGTTTGTTTACAACTAGAAATACACTCCCCTCACCCACCCACCCCGTACCCCACAGAAATCCCCAAATAGAATGTGACCCAGATAATTTTTGTCTGAAAGAAGTTATGGCCCTGTCACACTATGATGTAATGACGTCAGCGTAGGGAGAACGTGAAGAACGTTGAACTTCTGGGCGTAGTATGCAAATTTAGGCAGAAGTTGAACGTGGATGCAGCGTAGTGGACGAGAGCGTAACGTCGGTAAAGCGTAGTGATACCGTCAGTCAACGAGAGAGGAAAACGTCATTACGCTCATGGAACGTTATGAACGTTATTCCATCACCAGAAGAACGTTACATGACGTTACCTACGTCATGAGCCGTTGAATGTACGTTGAATGCATGTTCTCCTGACGTTCTCCCGACGTTCTCCCGACGTTCTCCCGACATTCTCCTGACGTTCCCATTACACCACGTAGGCATTTGCACTCTGTTTAATGTGGGTCAACATAGTGGAACGTAGTTGAACGTAGTGAGCAGCATTGGAAAAATGCCCGTTTAACGTCATTGATGTGCACTGAACGTGAACAGAACGTACGGCGAACGTAAACCCTTACGTTCGAGCTACGTCAAAATTTTGTAAGATGTCCAAAACCTCGACGTAACTCGACGTAACACGACGTAATGTGACGTAGCTCGACGTCATTCTAACGTCATTCTGACGTCATCATGACGTAACCCAACGTAATGACGAAAACTGCCCACGTTAGGCTCACGTTGGCTCGTTACGTCGTAGTGTGACAAGGGTATAACGTGAGTTGCCTTGCATAACAAAACTTTATTCCTGCCATGAAAGTCGATCAGACTGTTAGTTATGGGCCTGTCACACTACGACGCTTCTCTCGGCGACCCGTCAGCATTGAAAGTACTATCTTGCGCGTCGAGAAACGTAAAACTTTTCGGCGGTTTGGAGGAAAAGATCGGCGTCAGCACAGCGCGTTATGCGTGCGCGGCCAACGTGTGTCGACGCGCTGGGGAAAAAAAAAAAAAAGTTTGGCGCGACGTCTTCATTTAACCTTAAATGTTGCTAGGGCATAAAACAAAAACGGCCCAGTTTGCGCAACGCGTGAGCAACGACCCTCCCGCGCGCGCGCCGTCTTCCTAGCGTTCCCATAACGTTATTCCGGCGCGTCCAACGCAGCGCGCCGCGCGCCTAACGTCCTTACCCATATATTTGCGTGCGTTGCCGGTCGCTGGTGGTTTTTGACATGTTCAAAACACTCAGCGACCAATAACGCGCGCCGACTTTCGCCGGCGACCGACAACGTCAAGGAAAGTGTACCGACGTGTACCGACGCGCGCATAACGCGCCCCCAGAGCGTCTCGATATTTCACTAATTATCGCCCAAAAACCGGTAAGAAGCGTCGTAGTGTGACAGGACCATAACTGTGGCCTGCCAGTGTTCAATAACAGTTCAGAGACTTGGTTACTTGAAAACAACACAGATCTTCTTACCTGCGATTGATTTCTCCGGGATGTTATG
This sequence comes from Branchipolynoe longqiensis, assembly GCA_030323885.1. Taxonomy (NCBI): domain Eukaryota; kingdom Metazoa; phylum Annelida; class Polychaeta; order Phyllodocida; family Polynoidae; genus Branchipolynoe; species Branchipolynoe longqiensis. The sequence continues at coordinate 26,087,291 of CM059200.1, forward strand.
CCCTAGAAACAACTAAGGTCCTATTCTGAGGAGGCGCCTATTTGTGATAGTGGTATTTTTAGTGCTGCAGCCCTGTGATGCCAGCGTTGTGGAAGCACCCTGGATTAAAATAGCATCAGTCTCCAACAACCAGGACCTGGCGTGGCGTTCCAAGACAAGGATGAGACACCTAGGGACTACTGATATGACCTTAGATGTTGTCAGGACGTAAAACAATAACCAACCTAACCTAGGGACTATATCGCACAATGTCTTCAGCAATGCAGGCGTACTTTCAAATGCATTGCTTTAATTCCAACAGAAACCACATTTTCAAGTTTCAGCTCAAACTCACAGAAATCAGAAATGGTATTGGATGCGGAAACCCCTACCTGCTTACCACTACCACATCGTGCCGCATGTTTACCTTGATAAGGATTGTTGATGCATTAAATGATTAAATACCATGTTGAATCATTCAATAGTAATACTTGAGCGATATATTGATACATGTCTTAGTTTAATGCTATGTTGAATCATTTAACAGTTAAATGTTATTTTGATAGATTTAAAAGTTAAATGATATGTTGACTCATTCAATAGTTAAATGCTAGGTTGAATAATTTAATAGGTACTTCTATGCTGATAGATTTAATAGTTAAATGCTAGGTTGAATAATTAAATATGTACTTCTATGCTGATAGATTTAATAGTTAAAGATGATATTGACACATTTAATAATTAAATGATATGTTGATTCTCGTAGTAGCTATGTTGTGACATTTAGGAGTTAAATGCTATATTGAATCATTTAATAGTTAAGTGGCATGTTTAGACATGTACTATTTATATCCCATATTTATACATTTAAAAGTCATATGCTACTTTGATGCATTTAATAGTTAAATGTTGCGTTGATACATTGAATAGTTAATGATGTGTTGATACATTTAATAGTAAAATGCTAGATTGATACATTTAATAGTAAAATGATATGTTGATACATTTAATACTTAAATTCCATATTGACCCATTTATTAGTTAAATGTTATTTTGATAGACGGAAAAGTTAAATGATGTGTTGAATGATTTAATAGTTAAATGCTATATCGATACATTTCATACTTAAATCCGATGCTGAATCATATAATAATTACTTGATTACATGGTCATTCTCTGCCTAATTTGCAACTCGGTCGGGGATCCCAGAGGGTCAATTAATGGGTGTTTCCGTGCAATGACAATACCTCACACATTGTCACTTTTAAGAACCCTGATTCTTCCGGACAAAATCTCGGTGTCAACTTAAAAGATCCGTAGATAATACTGAAATGTATACAGTTGCACCTGTCTTCAATGGCCCTTGTGATCGGCAAAACCTAGATACAAGATTCACCGGGTACTTGTAGTACACGGGTGAAGGAAAACGTACTGTAAATACGGGCGAAAATAGCTTTAGTATGGAACAGGAAGTAGAAACTGTGGTTCCATGATCAAATGGCTACATATATTGGCACATATTTGGTGAAATGGGAGAGAATGCAAAAAGACAAGATGGTGGCCATAGAACGCCATCGATTTCACTGTTAAATCGTATTAAACTAGCTATTTTATTATATTTTTCAACTCAAAGGTAGCGGGGAAATAATAAGACATATCTAAAGAATAATTGTTGCTTCTTAGATTGTGAAATTAGGCTCTCTTTTCATTAACCCGCATTTTCAACCGTTTTTATATAGGGTTGGTATTCACCAGTGTACTGCGAGTACTGGGGGAATCCTTTATCTAGACAAAGCCCTGCTGGTTGCCGATAACCTTTCAATGTACAAACTGTCTTTGTTTTAGTTGACTGCTGTCTCTGATGACAAGACACTCGCTGGGTGAGGACAATGTTGGTCTGGAGACACCAATGTCCATTGAAAACCTGTCTTGATATGACCTTAGATGTTGCCCGGAAGTAAAACTGTAACAACCACCCAACCGACCAGTGAAGACAGAAGCATTTCAAACTTAGTAACAACATTAACTTTGGCTAAAGTTTAATGCTGTCGAAACAAAAGCACTGATTTTAAATATGCACCTTAAATATTTCTGCACTTATTTATATTGTTTGCACATTAGTTAATTGAGCAGGGGACATTTCAATCGCGGACAATTGTTCTTCCTGGTTCCATTGCTCCTTTCCTCATCCTAGTAATGCCAAATTCCAAGCTAGCTAGCGACAAGGTTCGAATATAGAGTTTGTATCTCAGGACCCGCTAAAGAGGAAGAGATGGTTTCTGCATCGCAGCAATATTCAGTCAATTTGATAGAAGCAGTCACTCCTGCAAGATTGTGTGTTGTTTTACGTCCTAGCAACATCTAAGGTCACAGGGCAGATTCTGACTTGTGACAGTGCGCACTCATGGCAACTTTATAGTGCTGCCCCACTGGGAAACCAGGCCACCAGAACCATGACCAGTCACATTATCCTGGCACTGAGCCAACCAGTCCTTGCCCTATCCTAATAATGCCGAGCGCCTGGTTAGGAAGCGACAAGTTTACATGTTTACGTAATTGGTTTGACTCAACCAGGATTCCAACCCACAAACTCATGGGTTCGGATCTCCCGATGTACTAAAACAGGAGACGGACGCTCTACTCATTCGGCCACCCCGTCTGGTCACTGCTGTAAGATGATACCCAGCATTTTGGGATGAACACCAAAACTATTTTTCATATTTTCACATGAAACACCTCCAAATTTAGCCACGCATAATCACGATCAAACTAAAGCATAGTAATTGGTTGGTGTTTGGAGTTTTACGGCCTGGCAACATCTAAGTTAATATCCAGACGGTAAAGCATAGTACTACTAGATCATATATAGTAGCCTAATAGATATATATAAATAATCTAAAATAAGACAGAGATTAAAAAAGTATCGCATTGTGCAACTTTAATATCGGCACTCAATTCTGCTAAGATAATAACTAATATCCAGATTCCACCATGTTAATTTCGCCATTCTCCTAATTGGACATGTTGGTGAAATGTTACACACACGTGCCCCCAGTGCGTGATGCATGCTGGGACTGGCTGTGGGTGGCTCACTACTGAGAGCTAGGTGTTAGTGTGGCAAGGGGCTGTGGAGGGGGAGGCGGAGGGGGAGGGGGAAGGAGAGGGGGAGGGGGAGGGGGAGGGGGAGGGGGGGAGGGGGGATTATATGAGGGTGCAGGACGGGGGATTAAATGTGGACTGTGCGCTGATGAGGTGGTGGGCTGGTGGGCTGTGGGCTGGTAGGCTGGTGGGCTGGTGTGCTGGTGGGCTGGTGGGCTGGTGGGCTAGGTGACTGGTGGGCTGTACGCTAGGGGACTGGTGGGCTAGGGGGCTGGTGAGCTGGTAGGTTGTGGGCTGGTGGGCTGTGATCTGGTTGGCTGGTGGTCTACGGGACTGGTGGACTGTGCTTTAAGGGGGCTGGTGGGGTGTGGGCTGGTGGACTGGTGGGCTGTGGGATGTTGGGTTGTTGGGCTGTTGGGCTTTGGGGCTGGTGGGCTGTGGGGCTGGTGGGCTGATGGGCTGGTGAGCTGGTGGTCTGGTGGTCTGGTGGGCTGGTGGACTGGTGGACTGGTGGGCTAGGGGGCTGGTGGGCTAGGGGACTGATGGGATGTAGGCTAGGAGGCTGGTGGGCTAGGGGACTGGTGGGATGTATGCTGGGGGACTGGTGGGCTAGGTGACTGGAAGGCTAGTTGACTGGTGGGGGTGTAGGCCAGGTGACTGCTGGGCTGTAGGCTATGTGACTGGTGGGCTGTAGGCTAGGGGGATGGTGGACTTGTGGATGTAGGCTAGTGGGCTGGTGGGCTAGGGTACTGGCTGCTAAAAGATGGAGGCAGCCCAGGAACACGCGATACTTACGCGACATCCTAGAGGAGCTATAAGGGTCAAGATGAAGGGTGTATTTGTGTGGCTGGATGGGAGGTGGGTAGAGGCGAAGGTGGAAGGGGGGAGATTGTGTGTGTGTTTGGGGGGGGGGGGGGGGGGGGCTTGCTGCGTGAGGGGAAAGAAGGAGGTTGGGATTAGTGTGGGTATGAGTTTCTGGCGCATGGCATAACATTGAGCTTATTCTATGTGAGTTGGGACCGGATGCAGCGACTGAATCGCTAAGAGTGCCGGGTTGATTGGCTTCCCATGTGCGAATTTTGTGAGTCAGAAACCCGGCCAAGTCAAAGGAATGGCTTACACAATTAGTACTTTTCACTGCCAACTGGCTTGGTGGGATTCAAACCCATGGGTTCGAACCCTGGTCGAGTCAAACCAATGACCTAAACATTGATTGATACTTGTCGCTTCCTAGCCAAACACTCAGCATTAATAGGATAGGCCAAGGACTGGTTGGCACAGTGACAGGATAATGTGACCTAGTAGGATGTCAGGTCATGGTGCTGGCGGCCTGGTATTGCAGTGGGGCAAGATAAGGTGACTGAGTGGGATATCGGTTCATGGTGCTGGCAGGCGTGGTCTCCTTGTGAGGCAGCACTATAAAGTCAACATAAGCTGGTACTCATCCTAAAATGGGTTTTCGAGCCTGGCCACGTGTGTGGGATTGTAGATGTATAGTGAGTGTATAGTTACATTAGAATGTAGTTGATGCTAGAATTTAAATGTGCAACACATAACATCTGAATTTAGCATCAAACCATGTAGGCCAGGCTTTGGACAAATAATGCAACCGCGCATGGGCTGTTTGTTGGGGTTTTACATCCTAACAACAACAGGACAGGTATCAATCACCTTGTGACCATATACACTCATGACAACTTTTACAGTGCTGCCCCACTGGGAGACCAGGCCACTGCACCATGACCCGATATCTCACTCAGTCACATTATCCTGATACTGGTCTAACCAGTCCTAGCCTTATCCTAATAATACTGACTGTCAGGCTATGTAGCGACAAATATAAGTTTTGTAAGTCATTAGTTTGATTCGGCTGGGATCCGAACCCATTCCCTTCCACACTAGAACCCGGTGCTCATACCGATTCGGCCCGCGCATCCGGTGACGACGCACCTAGTCGTGACAGGCAATGTTGAAATAGTGTCTCAGACACAGGAGTAGTAGTAATACCTGAATCAAACCTGTAAGCCTTTACTACCGGAGGTACAGGTATCCCACCCTTTCCTCCCCGTTTCCTCAGCTCTTCGCTGAATCCTCCCAGTTTCCTCAGTTTTTGCTGAATCCTCCCCGTTTCCTCAGCTCTTCGCTGAATCCTCCCCGTTTCCTCAGATCTTCACTGAATCCTCTCCGTTTCTCCAGCTCTTCACTGAATGTTCCGTGTTTCCTCAGCTCTTCACTGAATCGTCTCCGTTTCTCCAGTTCTTCACTGAATTTTCCGTGTTTCCTCAGCTCTTCACTGAATCTTCCCTGTTTCATCAGCTCTTTGCTGAGTCTTTCCCGTTTCCTCAGCTCTTCACTGAATATTCCTTGTTTCCTCAGCTCTTTGCTGAATCTTTCCCGTTTCCTCAGCTTTGAGCTGAATCTTTCCCGTTTCCTCAGCTCTTCACTGAATCTTCCCCGATTCCTCAGCTGTTCGCTGAATCTTCCCCGTTTCCTCAGCTTTGAGCTGAATCTTCCCCATTTCCTCAGCTCTTTGCTGAATCTTCTTCGTTTCCTCAGCTCTTCGCTGAATCCTCCCAGTTTCCTCAGTTTTTGCTGAATCCTCCCCGTTTCCTCAGCTCTTCGCTGAATCCTCCCAGTTTCCTCAGTTTTTGCTGAATCCTCCCCGTTTCCTCAGCTCTTCGCTGAATCCTCCCCGTTTCCTCAGATCTTCACTGAATCCTCTCCGTTTCTCCAGCTCTTCACTGAATGTTCCGTGTTTCCTCAGCTCTTCACTGAATCGTCTCCGTTTCTCCAGTTCTTCACTGAATTTTCCGTGTTTCCTCAGCTCTTCACTGAATCTTCCCTGTTTCATCAGCTCTTTGCTGAGTCTTTCCCGTTTCCTCAGCTCTTCACTGAATATTCCCTGTTTCCTCAGCTCTTTGCTGAATCTTTCCCGTTTCCTCAGCTTTGCGCTGAATCTTTCCCGTTTCCTCAGCTCTTCACTGAATCTTCCCCGATTCCTCAGCTGTTCGCTGAATCTTCCCCGTTTCCTCAGCTTTGCGCTGAATCTTTCCCGTTTCCTCAGCTCTTCACTGAATCTTCCCCGATTCCTCAGCTGTTCGCTGAATCTTCCCTGTTTCCTCAGCTTTGCGCTGAATCTTCCCCATTTCCTCAGCTCTTTGCTGAATCTTCTTCGTGTCCTCAGCTCATCGCTGAATCCTCCCCGTTTCCGTTGATTCTCCCCACCAGACGGGATGGCCGAATGAGGTGAGCATCCATGTCTCATTTTGGTAGATCACGGGATTCAAACCCATGGGTTCAAACCCTGGTCGAGTCAAACCAATGACTTAAACATTGATTGATACTTGTCCTGTCGTCGCTTCCTAGCCAAACACTCAGCATTAATAGGATAGGCCAAGGACTGGTTGGCTCAGTGACAGGATAATGTGACCTAGTAGGATATCAGGTCATCGTGCTGGCAGCCTGGTATTGCAGTGGGGCAGCACTATAACGTCACCATGACTGTGAGCTGTCACAAGTCTGTTTCCATCCTGATATGACCATAGATGTTACCACGACGTAAAACACCAACAACCAATCAAATCCTGTGGCCTCACCTATTCGCCAAATCCTCTTTGTCTCCTTCCAGAGTGCCTACCCGAGGCCGCCTCCCCCCACACACACGCCCTCAGTGTCATGGGTTTGCACGTCATAAAACACGCCATCCACACTCCTGGCTTTAATTGACTTATCATTCTTCATTTTTTATCAGTATCAGTGCCCCCAGCTCTGCCAATTTGGATTTCCACCGCTGTGTATAACTTACAGCGTCATCAAAGGCCGGTTGCTCTCATACCATGTCTATGTGGTGTGGGAGGTTAAAAATCCCTTGGGTCGGTAAAAGTGTAGGCTCGGGCTTTCTATCGACCAGCAGTGGAGAGGGGAAGACCAGTCGTCTGTGACTGGGATTTCCCCTGCTTGGGACAACTAATGTGCCAACAACAACAATGACGACAAAAATGAGAGACAAATAAGTGTTCACACTTCCTGTCTACCATTCGCTATATATCGCTATATCGTGACTGAGTGGAATATTCAGTCATGGTACTGGCGACCTGGTCTCCCAGTGGGGCAGCACAATAAAATCACCATGAGTGTGCACTGCCACAAGTCGGTGGCGATCCTAATATGACCTTAGACATTACCAGGACGTAAAACTCCAACAAAGCAACAATCTTGTGCACATAACAATGGATCCTGTCCTTTGAGATAACCCACAACGTTGACTTTAGACCACTAAACGGTGAAGCCATTAAGGGAGTACGTTGATTAGTTATTAGCTATTAGTTATCAGTTACACACGTTCCCAAAAGAAAACGATCGGCTACTTATTAGTAGGACTCGACCCCGCCGATGCTAATCCAGACTGTCAGACGCACACTAATCCGACCAGACTACCCTCACCCCGGTGACAGCAGTTCTAACCGGTTTTGAAAACGGCGACAAATCCACCGGAAGAACCTCGCCCGGTCGGTGTCACGTGACATCCCCACAACTGTCATGGCGGCCAATTAGCGCGCGTTCCGGCGCCGCCATTTTGGGTGGTAGTTCGCGACGAGTGCTGGGTGGGGTGTCTCCGGTGCCACCCACATTCTACCGTCACTTACATGGCCAAATAGAATTGTGTTAATTGTGAGCGTCTTCAGCAGTCATGAATTGAGAAAAAAGAACTCCAAGGATATTGACAATATTGAGCCAATCAAGGGCTTCCTTCAAATTTAAAAAAAAGATATAAATATATATATATATATTTACATATATGAAGAGTTCAGGCGCAAAACCCTGTAAACGCCAATCCAAAAATGCAGTTTCAATCAAAGATTTTTATCCGGAAAATAATTTAAATTCGAACATAATCCCACATTTCTTATGTTAACATGATTATGGGGCAATGAACAACAACAAAAGTAGGAATGCAAAAATATGTACTTTTTGAAGGTTTTATTCCAATGTTTATATCAATTTTGGCATTGGCGTTTACAGGGTTTTGCGCCTGAACTCTTCATATACACATATAGATATACACATATATATGTATTATATATATATATAACTCATATATGAGTATTGTAGGCATTGTTTTCCAAAGTGAAATAAACGCCAAAATGTCCTAGAGTATACAAAGTGAGATGGGCTGCCGGCATCATGGACCAATACCCCACTTAGCCGCATTATATATGACCTTTCATGTTGCCAGAATGTAAAACCCCAATAAACAATTTCCCATCGATGTGTCCCAAAACATATATATATATATATAAAGGCTGACTACAGTACAAATTAAGAAGACAAGACAAAGTAGTGGGTTGAGATAATATATTCTCTGGCATAGGGAATATGATTCCAAGTGTGTAGATACCCGAACCCACCCAGGCGTCATGTAGTAGGATAGTATCATGAAAGAAATGGGGATAGCAAGTACATTGGTTCAATAGTTATCAGGTACGGTTGTGGCTAGTGACGTGGCCACTCGTAAGTCTTCATTATACGTATGGAGAGGGGGTCATCAGGTAGGTGATAACTGTGTCCGCACACCAGTCCCCCCTCATGCGGGGCTCCTCAATTGAAGCCCCACACAGAGAGAGGAATATGCAGCCGCCCCTCCTCAGTGAGTGGGAGGAGACCAATTCGGGGTTGAGTCCCGCCTTCTCCACAAATATCTTGAGCGTCGTCTGGTAGACTTGTACGGGAGAGGGGCAGAGACCAGTGTCAAGGATGGAATTTGGAAAGCTTTCTCCCTCGGGAGTACTGGGAGCTGCTTGAAATGCTGTTCAGTCCAGTGGCAGCAGGTTCGAGCACCAAGCAACTGGGATCTCCAGTACCCTCTCCTCAAACTGTATCATCTTAGACCGCCTTATGGATATTATCATCCCCCAGGGGAAGACGTGAAACTCTCCCTTGCACTTCCTGAGGAGGGCTCTGAAGCTACATAGTAATGCAGCGTGCCAGGCTACATGAACCGGGGTTGTTGATAGGAATGAGAACATCCAGAGTAGGGTCTCAGGCAGGATAGGCACTGCCTGCTTGGGTGCAGTGAAGCACTCTCTCCTTATCCCCCTCAGGGTGGCAGTAACTCCGAAGCTTGTGTATGCTATGGGTTCTGCCCATTCTGCCTAAGGAAGTTGTTCAGTCTGCTGAGGTAATTAAGGATGGAGGAGTACTTCATGGTTCTAGCAAGCCAAGAGGTGTAAAGTGCCACCTGTCTTGGAGGGCAGGGGAACAGGCTGTGTGTCTCTGAGAAGCCGTCCATAAACTCCAGATATCTCCTCACCTGAACCCCCCATGGTCGCTATCGAGTTGGTGGCATATGCCCTCTCTGGAAGGTCTGCTTCTCTTTTTGCAGCTGTTCCACCCCTAATATCAAAACGGGATGGTTTACCGAAAAGGCTGCTGCAGCATAGGCTACTGATCGGGTCGGCTTCAAAGATTCAGCCAGCGCTGGTTGGGTTGTTCAGTCTGCTCAGTTCATCGCAAACTACGTTGTCGTTGCTTCCGATGAATACTGAGGAGAACTCCAAGTTCTTCTTGGAAGCAACCCAGAATAGCCGTCTGAGATAGTACATGATCTCGGGCTTTTTGAACGGCCCAAATTAAGTGCAGCCATGACTGTGGTGCTATCCGGGACCATAACAACTGTGCAGTCCTGCCATAGACTGGCCCACCTTAGTGCCGCGGCATAGGCCGCCCACATCTCTCTCAAGTTAATGTGCGCAGAGGAGCTATCTTCATCTGGTGTGGTGTGGTGGAGGCGAGGATGCTTTTTAAGCAGTTGTTGTCTGTGTCACTGAAAGCACCCGCCACCCAGTCGCTACCATAGAGGGCCCTGTTGCCGTAATTAGAGGCGTCACTGTAGGTGGCCAGGTGTTCTGCAAATGAACCCAGGATCTTTGCCTTACCGTTGAACCTTGCAGCAAAGTCGAACCACCATTCGATGTCTTCCCGAAAACCGGAAGAAAGTGGGGTTCCCTGATGCTGTTAATTGTGTCATAAATGCATCAACAGAAGGTTCTATCCCCCTCCCCCTTTTACTACCTTGCTGCAGTGAGCAAGTAGCCCACCAAGACTCTCCAGCTCCTTTCGGGTCACCTTGTGGTGGCCTTTTACCTCGCTCAGGACCTTGATTAATCTTATGACCTTGTCTTCTGGGAGCCTTATTTCTAACTCAACTGAATCGATAATGCTCCCAAGGAAGCGGACCATGATGATAGGAGATGCAAGCTTCCCAAAGCTTATGAAAAAGCCAATTCTTCAGAGAATGACTACGACCACCTCCTGCTCCCTGCAGCCTTCAGTCATAGTTCGGCTCACTATGCATAAGTCATCAACATAATTGATGATTCTGGCCACTCCCTCCCGCACCACACATCTTACTACAAAATCAGAAATCTTGCTAAAAAAGTATGGTCTAGAGGAGAGCCCCATGCATAGTCTGTTATCTTTCATGTAGGTGCAACCACTATCTCCGCCGGCCTCAAATAGCCAGTGTCGGCCCTGTCTCTCTCGGTCCCGAGGGTGAATGCAGACTGCCCGGTAGGCATCTTTGATATCCACCATAGCCATATAGTCCCCCCTCTCCATAACCTCCACGACAGTGTCAACACTTATATAAGAGAATGTTATGCATACCTGGTCAGTGCAGGCGTTCACAGAGCAGCCTGCTGGGTGGCTACAATCTACAATCGTACAATCTTTCTGGGGTGCAAGTGACAGTGTAGCGTCCAGTATCGAAGTGTGCCGGCGGTGGAGCTACCGGTCACGTGGTTGGAGGGCGGGCATAGATCAAGTAAGCCACCCCATCAGTAATAAGGTAGGAAATGAACATATAATCCCTTTCGTGCCTTTATACTCGCATAATGCTTATACATCACATATATATACATATATATAAATATCCATCTCTATCTTTCTCTATATCTGATATATCAGGGTTTAAGAAACTACAAATACATAATGTAACCTACAAAAACAGATGATGTTTAAATGGACTAACACAAAGTATACCACAAGCTTGATTTTGGACTGTTTGAAATCTATGAACAGTTACAAGCCATAGTGAAATAGTGAAATAGTGAATGGTAGACAGGAAGTGAACACTTATTTGTCTCTCATTTTTGCTTGAGTGCAAGTAAATATGCAACACAAGGAATAATTAGTAGCATGTGGTGAATAAGGGGTCAAATTTCCCTTGATCATCATGCCATGCTTTTTCTAATCTGTTCTTGAATGAATTTATTGACTCGGCATCAATAACATTTTGTGGGAGACTGTTCCATATATTTATGATCCTGTTTGAGAAACTGTGTTACCTTAACTTTGAAATGGCTCTGAGTTTTAGTAGTTTGAGAGTATGGCCCCAACTGCCTTCTCTTTTATTCAAGGTGAAAAATTGGTTCATATCTATTTCATCAAAACCTTTCATAATTTTAAATACTTCAATTATGTCACTTCTTTCCCTTCTGTAGGAAAGGGTAGGAAGTTTCAATTCTCTAAGCTGTTGTTCATAGGGTAAGTCCTTTCTATCTGCAACTAATTTCGTTGCACGTCTCTGAACCTTTTCGATCTCCAGAATATCTTTCCGAAAGATTGGGCTCCAAATTTGTGGACAATATTCCAAAATTGGCCTAAGAAGAGACTTAAATAGAATGAGAAAATTGTTCTTGTTGAGGCGATGGAAAGTTCTTTTAATTATTCCTACTCTCTGGTTAGCATTTGAGATGATAGTTCTCATGTGTTTCTGAAAGGAGAGTTGGGAATCGAAGGTTACGCCCAAGTCCTTTTCATAGCTGCCTTGTTGCAGGACAGTGTTCTTCATATTATAGGCATAATGGGGATTAATTTTCCCATAATGAATAATTTTGCACTTCTTTTCATTGAAGGGCAATTGCCATTTCTCAGACCATTGTGCGAGTTTCAGAATATCCTCGTACAAGAGATTTTTATCTATTACATCTTTTATGGCTCGAAAGACTTGTGTCATCCACAAATATTATTAGGTTTGATGAGACACTGCCTGGCAGGTCATTTATAAATATTATGAATAATATTGGTCCCAGCACACTTCCCTGAGGTATTCCTGAGGTGACATTCTTAAAGGAAGATTTTGTATTACCTACGACTACCCTTTGCGTTCTCTCAGACAGGAAGTCCTGTATCCATTCAGAAATTGATCTGGATATTCCCAGGGCTTTGATTTTGTTTAATAGTCTTTTGTGAGGCACACTATCAAAGGCTTTGGAGAAGTCCAGATAGATGCTGTCCCAAGCCAGGCCATGATCCAGCCAGTCAGTCCAAATTTCCATCACTTCTAGTCGTTGTGTCAGGCAAGATTTGCCTCCAGTGAATCTGTGTTGGTCTGGAGATATCAATCCTAGTTTATCCAAGTGTTTTACGACACAATCTCAGATTATTCTTTCTAGCATTTTACAGCATAGGGAGGTTAAGCTCACGGGTCTATAATTTGATGCCAGGTGTTTTGGTCCCTTTTTATGCAGGGGTTTAACATCAGCATAAACAGGAAGCAAGAAACACTCATTTATTACTAAACAAAATTCAGAAGATTTAAATCAAATTGGATCAGTGATGCCCAGCGGTGAAAACAAGTGTTAACACACTTATCCGTTATGAGCAGGGTAAATAAATTCATCACTAAAAACAAAACCAATATATATATATATTTATATGGATCATTCCAACAACTCGGTGGAAGGCAAACATCACGTGGTTTTAGAAAAAAATCCCAAGACGTAAAATCCTAAGCAGATAAATAGAAGTTAGTAATCAGGACACATGCACAGAGGAATGGCAATGTGGACACATGTCTGACTTACATCCCCCCTCACCCCCGAGCACCCCACCCCCACCCCCACCCCCACCCCCTCAGTTACGGTAACGATGGCGGGAAGTATGTAAGCGGCTTTCTGCTGTTTATTATTTTCAGCTTTCTGAGAGCTAGTGACAGGACTTCGTGGGGACTAGTGAGTGGGCGGCGTGAGGTGTGGGGGCGGGGGGGGGGGGTGTGTAGGTGGGTGGGGAAGAGGCAGCTATTGGGAAGCGCCGTGGTGGCTCCTCATTTGCCATGAAGTAAAGGGCGGATCTGTTTGTTTGTTGTTTTACGTCGTGGCAACATCTAAGGTCATATCCAGACGGGAACTGACTTGTGACAGTGCGCGCTTATAGCACCTTTATAGTGCCGCCCCACTGGGATACCAGGCCACCAGCACTATGATCCAATATCACACAGAGTCACATCATTCTGATACGGTATTAACCAGTCCTTGTCCTATCCTATTAAGTGTGTGTTTGTTGTTGTTTTACGTCCTAGCAACATCTAAGGTAATATCAGAATGGGGTATCCTATAAATGATGAGCGCCTGTCTAGGAAGCGACAAGTATCAACTTAATAAGTAATTGGTTTGACCGGGCAATTCAAACTCATGACGCTCCGCACCGGAAGCCTGCGCTCTACCGTTTCGACCACCACATCCTGGCTAGCTGCAAAGGGGAGAGGGAATTCAAAGCCAATCTTTTGTTTCTGATCATTACAAACTCACTTTGGGACATACTTGAATTAGAACTAACTGTCCAGATGACAAGCATTGAACTTTTAACAAGCAGACACTGATATATATGTAACCTTACAAGCACTAGATAATATGACATATGTGTTTGTAATTTGTAGATATATATGAAAATGCCACTTTACTTCATAGGGATATCATGATAGATCTGATTTTACTTTAAATAGCTATATGATTTTGTTTGTTTGTTGTTGTTTTAAGTCCTATCAACATCTAAGTTCATATCAGAAGGGGTACCGACTTGTGACAGTGCGCACTCATGGCGACTTTTATAGTGCTGCCCCACTGGGACACCATACCACCAGCACCCTGACCTGATATTGCACTCAGTCACATTATCTTGACACTGCACCAACCAGTCCTTGCCCTATCCTAATAATGCCAAGTGCCAGGCTAGGAAGCGACACGTATCAATTTGTAAGTCAGTAGTTTGACTCGACCAGGATTCGAACCCACAAACACATGGGTTATATATATGATGCATGATATGATATGTGATTATTGAGTGTAAGTATGAACAGAGATATTATGTATTGACTAGGGATATAATGAGAAGATCTAATTTGATTTAGAATGAACATAATGAGATCTAGGGTTTTTAGAAAGTATTGATATTGCAGTATTCAACATTCATCGACCAACTGAACTGCACCTGGCGGGAACTAGACTGAAAAGCCTATTGAAGTGAGCATCCGCCTCCTGTTTTGATAGGTCATGGGATTAGAATCCCCGGGTTCGAATCCTGGTCAACTCAAACCGATGTTTTAAAAATTGATACTTTTTGCTACCAAGCCTGGTGTGAAAAGGACCAATGGAATGAGGAAATCCAATTGTCCATGATAGCAATTTCCCACGCTGAATCATCAAATGTATCAACAACAATATATGCTACAACCAGCAGCAATCTATACCTCCCATGATGCAGACCTAGGGTGTTCCAAGCTGCTCAACCTACGCACCATCAATCCTAACTACCTAACCCTCCGTCAGTGACACTGTGCTCATCGCTCCAAGAATAATATTTGCATAACGGTTTTTATGCTACACATACTAGCTTGTTTCAATATATGCAATATTATGACTGAGTGGTGATATTCGATGATGTTAATTGTGAATGTGGAAAGCTAGCTTGATACGTTAAATGTAATTTGGGCCATGCTGCCAACACAGATTATTTTGATTGTTCAAAGAACTGCCCACAGTGCACAAAAGCATATCGATTGAAGGTTAGTGTAAATTGTCAGAAGGCATTATGAATGCAGTTGATAGTACAACGTGCAATGATATATTGATGCATATTTGAATATAATGATATATATATATATATATGCAATATTATGCATATATATTGAATATAAAGTGCATACCATAACTGTCATCTAACTATCAACATAGATTATACCTCGCATAAGTATTATACATCACACATATATGGAATGGTATGTATATAACTATTTTGAATATAACTTGCATATACATAACTATTGACATATTTAATGATATATATGCAATAATATATATATATATATATATATATATATATATGTATGTAAGGGCTACTAAGCGACAACGAAGAACTAGAGAGGGTAATGCGGTTTATTAAATGAACAGAACCATATCTTTTTTTTGTTGGTCCATTAGTTGTTTAAGCGGGGGAAATTTCAGTCATAGACGACTGGTCTTCCTCATTCAACTGCTGGTCGATAGAAAGCCCGAGGCTACACTTTTACTGACCCAAGGGATTTTTAACCTCCCACACCACACAGACATGGTATGAGAGCAACCGGCCTTTGATGACCCTGTAAGTTATAGACAGAAGTGGAAATCCAAATTGGCAGAGCTGGGGGCACGGGGATAAATCTGGCTGGGATAAATACTGCGATCAAAGCGCCACCTGGCGGATCGCATACGTACAAATAGACAGCATCGGCCTGAATATATATAATCCGGCGATGCAGCGCCGACGAGCGGTTTAGTCTTTGTGCGAAGTGACAGTGGAATATCAGTCAGGGTCGTAACGAATAATAATGATAATAATAATAATAATAATTAGCCATAATATTAAAACGGAGGAGGAGCCCGCGGCCCTATTACACCCGCATATACGTATATACAGTATATATATGAGTCAGCCTCACGAAATGGGCCAATTGGTGGTTTATTTAAGCTCTCGGCGTCGCAATTCTTAAAGTGAGGTGCATTTCTTTGTTTTATATTAAATTATCCTAGAAACAAATAAGGTTGTTGTATTTTCTTTACCTTTACATTCAGGATAAATTTAAGGACTTTGCAACACCTCTGTCAATGCTAAACTATAAATATGCCGATCGACGCCGGCATCCCATGATCGACACTGACAACTTTAACAGATATTGGCGGCGCAATTCTTAAAGTGTAGTGCATTTCTTTGTTTCATATTAAATTATCCTACAAACAAATAAAGTTGTTGTGTTTTCTCTACCTTTACATTCAGGATAAATTTAAGGACTTTCCAATACCTCTGTCAATGTTAAACTATAATTATACTGTTTGACGCCGACATCCAATGATCGACGCCAACAACTTCCCCCAATTGGCCTCTTTTCGTGATCCTGACTCATATATATAAATACGTATATATAATGAATATGATTTGGCTATATATAAAGACATATATGTGATGATATTAATATTGATATATATACACACATCGCATATAACTTGTATGCTGAGACAAACATATCACTGTCGACATATATATATATATAATGAGTTATATATATGCTCTGCTATGTACATATACACATTGATGAAATATCGATGCTGACATGAATTCCAATGCTAACCCTGTGAAGGGTTTATTTCCATACATATACAAAATACTTCAAAACATTTTCCCGCAGCCATCAACTCGGACCAGAATAACCCGACTGTAAGTTGTCTGCGCTGCAGCATGAACCCGGTCCACTGATATCTTAGTATGCGCTGCAACACACCAATTCAACACCTGCGTCCCGGCTTTAATCTCACCTACCCATAATCCCCCATGATGGACCACATCCACTGAATGTACCTTAGCAACGGCGTGAGCAACCTGATTCCCAGTCGATCCCCCCAAAGTCTACCCACACAGTGACGCCAGGCAATGAATACTACCAACAATACTGTCTGCTATAAACACTATTTCTATGCAGTATCCTCATCAAAGCCAATTCTATTCAGAATATAATTTTGGTGGTGTAGAAAGTTGACGATCATAATGCATGAAAATACAACACAAGACCATAATCGTCGGCGATTCTTTGGTGAGCTGGTGTGCAGTAAGGGTGGTTGTAATTCCCCAGTGGTGGGTGTGGTTTGCACGTGACCAGTTTTATTAATGGTTGTACCACAAATTCCTGACCAGGAATATCACTCCGCCAGGAAAGTGGCTGGCCCTGTATCTTGCTGGTTGCAGTGACTCCGTCAGCCCATGTTATGAATCAGGAGCCTTAAGGGCGCATTCCATATACGCGTAATGCGTAATGCGAATGCGAATGCGAATGCGACAAAAAATCGAAACGCCTTGAAACCTATGAGCTACATTCCATACACGCGTAATGCGTAATGCGAATGCGAATGCATCAGAAATTCATTATCCCGATCGGTCCCTGTAGCGATCGGTACGTAATGCGTTATGCGTCAAGCTGGATGTGAATAGAAACCTGAGTCTGATGTCTCCATTAGTTTAACACCAGGAGAGGCGACTGAGCATTACGGAACGGCCTCACAGAGGGGTGCTAATTGGAAACACATGGTGAGCTGGGCACCAGGGAGACATAGGGTTAGGGGAAAGCTAAAAATGCTACCATATGCACAGAAATATGAATACTTATCTATAATTTGGTTATAATAAAGGTAGGAACCCCCATGTGACATACAAAAAGTTACATAGATATACATGCAATATTTGGTCACATACAGAGCAGTATGGAGAATAATTGTTTATTTTTATTTTTTAAATATAGCCAGTCGTGCGCCACATAACGCATTACGCATTACGCGTATATGGAATGCTGGCATTCGCATAACGCATAACGCGTAACGCATAACGCATTACGCATTACGCGTATATGGAATGCGCCCTTTAATCACACTATTCACGCATGACCTAATTAGGTATCAGAACGAGGTTGAGTAGGCGTCGGGTATTGGACATGCCAGTAAGACACTGCTGTGTGCTGATGTGTATGAACTGCAAAGAAATTAAAGGAGTACAATTTGAAGATAATCACATTTTAAACCATCATATTCAATTTTGCGTACATTTGTTCTATCTATTGGTCAATTTACATGAAAATTAAATAATGATGAGATGCATTTCAGTAGGTGATGTCAACAAAGTCGCTCTATCACCCTGGTTGCCAATCTTTTCTTAAATTCAAAATTGCATAACTTTCTTAATATACATATATTTTTAAAGTATATTTTAACCACTTTAAAGGTTTTATAATTTGTAATTCTTAAGAGTAGTTCTTTAACTGTGTTACACAAATAACTATACTGACAGTGCTGCATTATGTGATACCACCATAGCTATGCAGACTTGAAGTTGACAGTCACATTGTAGTCAAAGAATGGAAAAATCACCATGCAAGGGTCACCCAGTCTTCATGAAGATTGGCCAATAGATAGAAAACAGGTAAGAAAAGATGAATATGGCAGTTTGAAAAATTAATACCCTCAAAGTTGAGTGATTTCGAGAGGTATTTGTCGACGAAAATATATTCACATTACTTTTCATACAGCGGTGCCTCGCAGATGCGTACCTGGCCTCAGTATGGTTTCAACATGGCCACGGCGTGAATAGCATCAATTGGCCAATGTAGTGCTACTCTGCTTATGAACAGCTCAAGTGCAAAACCACATACCCACCAATCCCAAAATTTGAATTAAAATAAAAGATGTTCTACTTGTGATGAAAAGGTTATGGAGCAATGAACCAACAAATAGAAAAGTACAAAATTAACCTTTTGAAGGTTTATCTCCATTTTTGGATAGGTGTTTACAAGGTTGTATGTCTGACCTCATATGACGACACTATGCCAATCTAATGTCAATGATAATGTTCACCGTATTAAGATTTATTGCGCGATATGACTTTTAGGCAGGAGCGCGATATAACCATGTTAATATAGGAAACTTCCATGCGAGTTTTGATATCTGCAATGAATAAAGCTCCCCCCACTCCCCCTCTCAATCTACCTAATAGTATTAATCATATCGTATGATGAACTATCTACTATATGTGCACATCATTTTCGTGTAATTATTTTTTGTAAGTCATTGTTTTTGACTCGGCCGAGGTTTGAACCCACAACATCCCACACAACAGGCCAGGCAGCACTCTTCTCAATTCAGCCATCCATCCACTCGCCGGTAAGCCTCCAGGTTGTGTATACCAACGAGTACAGTCTTCATTGCATTACAATCAAGATTTGGGTCAATGTGTTCTGACCTACTTAATGTAGGGAGACCTATATTGGTATGACCCCCAATAGCCGATTTGTTTGTTTGTTGTTGTTTTACGTCCTAGCAACATCTACGGTCATATCAGGATGGGTACCGACTTGTGACAGTGCGCACTCATGGCGACTTTATAGTGCTGCCACATTGGGAGACCAGACCACCAGCACCATGACCTTATATCCCACTCAGTCACATTATCCTGACACTGAACCAACCAGTCCTTGCCCGATTCTAACAATGCCAAGCGCCTGGCTAGGAAGCAAGAAGTATAAATTTGTAAGTCATTCGTTTGACTCAACCAGGGTTCAAACCCAATATCCCATGGTATACCGACAGGGGAAACAGATGCTCTACCTAATTCGGCCATCCCGTCTGGTTCCCAATAACCAATGTTTACTTTTTGTGATGGGGGCTCATAAAACAAGCAAACAAAATTACATTGGTATAGCGTATATGTCTCAATAGAAGCACGCTGCACAATGGAAGCAAACCGCCCATTTCAACATTGAAAGCACGCACACATTTATGATCATATTCAGACTGAATGCACATAAAATAAGACAATCACACTCCATTTCAGAGGCACAACAAAAACAAATAACAATTTACGATAAATGCACATAAAATAAGACAATCCCACTTTATTTCAAGCCACAACAAAAACAAATCCATGAAATTCTTTAACTTTGAATAGACACACATCCATGTGTCTGCATTGGCACAGTGCGCGTCTTTCGGGACATATACCATAGGCATAATTTGGCTGGAATGCATAAAGTCTTGCCATTCTCTAGAAATGTGACTATCATGCTCTAACACCATTGCACCGAATACATTAACTAATCTTGACAGGAGCATTAGACATTGATTAATGGGGCACGATTTTCAAATTGCGCTTGATTTGGCGTGGAATGGCAAGTGAGTCCACATTGCCCATGCCTGCTGCTTCCTGATTCGCTGCGGCATTTTCCACCATTTCCTGCCGTTTCCACCATCACAGCACCCTCTGGTCAGAGCTGCGTCACTTCCTGGCAAGCGGGCACTTCATAGCGAATGTTTCCGCCCGCTCACCTATCTACAGTTTGCTAACTTGTAACTGTCGTATTGTTTTCCTATGTACTGCCACCCACCTTACTGGTGCCTTATTAAATATTTTTCATCAAATAGAAGAGAATACTGGGGCAATTTATTAGAACCTGGAACAGATTTTGTGTGTGCTTGCCAACATTATTGTTGCATGTTTGCCCTTCAAATATCCTAAAAGGTAGCCATTAAAAATAAAATTACTTCAACTTAAAGTAAGGTAGATTATAACGAGCAACGTTATAAATAACAGAAACTCAAAACCATCGGACTTTGCACATCTAAGACACGAGTAAGATACTACTTTAAGGGAGCATATCATTATTCCATTGTCATTAAAATCAAAACAAAAAGAGGATGCAGAAGGTAACTAAAGAATTTTAAAACAAAATGTTAAAAAGGCGTCACATTTGAAGAATGTTCTCAGTGGGGGCAGTCAGTCCTCTGTTCCTCCTCTCGCTCCACCACTGGGTTCATGTCTATAACTATTTAGGATAATTCTACAAAAATAATAATTACGAACAACACCCAAAACTGATTAACAATTCAAAAGGTTGATGCAACTTATAGAAAATAAAACAAGTCCAGCCCAATTTTTACTCGAATTTCACCCAAATATTGGCAACCCGGACAAAGCGTTCGTCGCGGACAAATCTTTCCAAAATGGCAGCCGGTAACTACAGCATCGAGTTGCTCAGATTCAAGGAACCAAATAACGAGTCACCAGCGTTCTATAGTACCTAATACCCCTGTCACACTACGACGTAACGAGCCAACGTGAGCCTAATGTGACGATTTTTCGTCATTACGTTGCCGTACGTTGGGTTACGTTATGATGACGTCATAATGACGTTAGAGTGACGTAGAGCTACGTCATGTTACGTCGTGTTACGTCGGCGCGCGTCAAGGTTTTGAACCTGTTCAAAACTTTCGACGTATCTCGACGTGAGGCCGCTACGTCGGGATGACGTGACAATGACGTTAGGTAGACGTTCCGCGATCGTTATAGCAGCGTAAATGACGTTAGAGTCACGTTCTGTCACATCAGACTGACGGCCCGGGTGGGAGCAACGTGTGGGCAGCGTTTTGCACGTTACGGTCATGTTACGGTCACGTTATGGTCACGTTACGGTCACGTTACGGTCACGGTTACGGTCACGTTACGGTCACGTTACGGTCACGTTACGGTCACGTTACGGGCACGTTACGGTGGCGTTACGGTCACGTTACGTCCACGTCGCACCCGTTACGGCGACGTTACGCTCACGTTACACTAACGCCCGGTCACGTCGCCAATTACACCTCCCCCCTAACGTTGTCACGTTACAGCTAAGGTCACGACGTACACCAACGTTACTTTGACGTTACGCTCACGTCCACAATTTGCATATTACGCCGATAACTTCGACGTGATATCATTATTTTCACGTTGTGGTTACGCTGACGTAGTCACGTCATAGTGTGACAGGGCCAATAGCGGCGATGCTGGGAACTGCCTCTTCTATGACGGGACTAATAAACTCTGCACTTTGACACCATAACTTTCTTGGATCAGTCTAGAGAGTACCGTATTTGTGCGAATATTACCACCGTTCCTTCCCGATTGAAATTTGCATAATCGTGCTGTCACATTACGACGCATCGCACAACAAACGCTCGCCCACGTATGTGATTGTTGGCCGCTACGTCGGGGTACGTCTCCTTATGTAGTTAATCAAGAGTATCTTTTTGGAAATCTTTGAATAGAAACGGTGTGGAATATTAAGTCAATGCCTTTGCTATTGTTGTAGGGTGATGTGAATGTGAAATATTGTGCGTAGAGAAGGATTCCAACCTACACTCCTTGCCAACCCATCCGTTCATGGGTTCGAACCCGGGTCTAGTCAAACCAATGACTTAAATATTAATACTTGTTGCTTCCTAGCCAGGCGCTCAGCATTATTATGATAAGGCAAGGAGTGATTGGATCAGTGTCAGGATAATGTGACTGAGCACAATATCCATTCATGGTACTGGTGGCCTGATCTCCAACTGAGGCAGCACTATAAAGTTGCCATGAGTGTGCACTGTTACCAGTCAGTACCTTCAGTACCAGTCAGTACCAGTCCTGGTATGAGCATATATGTTGCTAGCATGTAAAACAACAAGAACAAAACTGAAGAAAAACAATAAACATACATATATATGGATATGTATAGATATAAATAAATATATGTATGCATATATGTATGTATGCATACATATATTTACATGTATAGTGGTATATACATATGCTTACATATATTTACATATATACTCATATATGCATAGGTACAGATGGAAACATATATATTCATTTACAAATACATGCATATATATATACACATAAACATATATACACATATATGCATATACATATAAGTATGCATGCACGTACGTGTATATATGTGTTATATATGTGTGACCATATTTAGGCAAATACATGCTTAGTCCATTGGTTTGTGAGGCTGGCATTGGGTGCTGTCGCCACGACTTGTGGTTGTCGAAGAGCCAGATAATAATTCAATATGAGCTAGATATTCTTTAAATGTACACATCACATAATGCCTACACACATGTACTTATACATCTAGCAATCACTTCA
Source organism: Branchipolynoe longqiensis (assembly GCA_030323885.1). Taxonomy (NCBI): domain Eukaryota; kingdom Metazoa; phylum Annelida; class Polychaeta; order Phyllodocida; family Polynoidae; genus Branchipolynoe; species Branchipolynoe longqiensis. The sequence goes on from CM059200.1 coordinate 26,110,178, forward strand.
GTCCATCCATCTGCCGCTTCCCATCCTTCTCCACTCACGACAGCACTCCCCATCTCCCTATCTCCCATACCCCCACTCACCCCCCCCCCCCCTGCTGACCCTCCACCCACCCACTCACCCACCCACTCACACCCGGCCGGAAGTCGGCTGTCATGTATGACGTTTTGCGCATGCGCTGTATGACTCTCCCGGAAGCCACCTAGTTACCCTCCACTCCCCAGCCCGCCCCTCCCTGTAACAAGTTCCCACCTCCCAATCACCCGCCCGCTAATCTGTAGCCGCCCTGGGCGCCCCCTGGCGGGCTGGGCGCGCACTGATAGAATCAACCAATCAGTGGCCATGACACATCCCTGGGATGACCAATGGGAAGCGACGATGCGGCGGGTCAACGCGCAGACCGGAAGTCATATTCACATCGCGCCGGCCGAGTCAAATGGTGTCCGCAGGTCAGTGGCGCCACCTGGTGGCGCAAGAAACAAATAAAACAAATAAAAAACTCTGGGAATATGTAGATGGAGGAGGTTAGGCAGAGGACACACTTCTGTGACCCGCTACACTGAGTGTATTATTTAGGTTTGTGCCTCGTTGTTTCACATCCTAACAACATCTAAGGTCATATCAGGAGCTGTACCGACTTATAAGTTACAGCAGTGCACACTCGTGGTGACTTTATAGTGTTGCCCACTGGGAGACCATGCCGCCAGCATCATGACCCGATATCCCAGAGTAACATTATTCTGATACTCTGCTAACCCATCCTTGTCCTACCCTATTAACTGATTAATGTTGAAGACCAGGGTAGGTAGCGACAAAGATCAATTTTATAAGTCATTGATTTGATTCAAACTCCAAACCTTCCGCATGGGAAACCTGCGCGCTACCGCTTCGGCCACTGCGTCCGGTCATATTATCTAGGTTGTTCCCTTAACGACAAATCATGAAGCAAATATCCAGCTTCATGGTACTGTCACACTACGGTGTATGGCGTAAGTGTATGCCGGCGTATCGGTTTTTGTCAGATACACTATCATACGCCATCATACACTACGCATACGCTACGCATACGCTGCGCATACGTCATATACGCCCGGCGTATCCCGTCATACGCCGTCATACACGCATCTGTTTGACAATTTTTGTGCATGCTAAAAAAATTCCAGCGTATGGTGATGTAAGGCTCATACACTATGCATACGCTATGCTTATGCCGGCATACGTTATGCATACGCTATACTTATGCCGGCATACGTTACGCATACACTAAAATCGTGCCTTCGGCATATCTCTAGCATATGTAGTGTACGCCTAGCCTACGTGTAACGTATTTGAGCATACCCCTAGCATGCATAAAGCATATACAAAGCTTATGCAAAGCGTATGCCCAACCTATGGTCTAGTTATATAAAGGCGCCATGTTGCTAGGACATAAAACACCAACAAACAACCATCGATCTGAGCCGGTTTAACTGACATGTTTGGACCATCCTATGTGTTTGCACTGTCCCATTTCTTCATATATCATATAGAGACTGCTTCCTAACAGGTAGCTGCTTTTGATAGTTGTTGGAGCACATGTTAGGACTGTCCTACTCTTCCCATCTGATCAATCAATCAATTGGGGTGTTTGTAACCTTACGACGGTTACCGGTTGCAGAAATGCAACACTGGGTAGAGAGGCTCCAATAAATCGGGCCAATCTATGGTTGAAGACTTGTCTTCGTAGAGGGAGTGTTGTGAAAGCTGGGGACATCTTTCATGACGTAGTGACGGCGGGGCGTCAGGGCAGCAGCGAATCTCTCCATACCGGCGTGTAGTTGAGCTGTAGGTGTGTGTAGTGTAGTGTGGCACTTGAATCCGGTCAGCAGCAGGGGTTTGAGGAAGGCGGGCAAAGGTGGGAGAAGTGGTCGTTCCAGCAACAAGAACCAGGCAGAGAAATCGTAATAGGTGAAGGGCCCCACCCAAGAACACAACAACCCTGGTCAGGGGAAGAAGTGTGCCTGGGAGAAATCGAAATTGGCAGAATCTAGGAAAGAGAGAGGAGGAGAGTTGAGTCAAAGGACCATGCCTATTTGCTCTATGGTGACCATCCAGCGAGCCATATACATGGACCTACTAAGAGTAGAAAGTGAAAATGCCGGTGGGCTCCCCCTCCTGGAACTCTTTTCAGACATATCAAGGAGGAGCCGGGCCGGCAGAGAGGTGATAGAGAGATGTGTGGACGAAGTGCGGTCCGGATAGCAAGTGATCCCATCTGATTTGTTGTTTGCATGTATGTACATGTGGATGTATGTGTGGCATGTGGATGTATCTGTGGATGTATGTGTGGATGTATGTATGTGTGGATACCCATCCTGATATGACCTTAGATGTTGATGGGATGTAAAACAACAACAAACAAACATCGATATGAGCCAGTGTAACTGACATGTTTGGACCGTCCTATATGTTTGCACCATCCCATTTCTGCTGCTCTCCATGAAAGCATACGCTTTGCATACACTACGCATAGGTTTCGCATAGGTTGTGCATACGCTTCTCATATGCCGTCTTACACTAGGGGTATGTTATGCATACGTTATGCATATGTTACGCATACGTTACGCATACACTCCAAAAGACACGGCAGTGCACAAAGGTCACCATACGTCATATTGCAACGGTTTTCGCTTTTTTGCGGTACGTTTTCTATATGCCGCTGCCATACGTCGTAGTGTGACAGCCCCTTAAGACAAAGAAATCTTTAGTTGGCCGTTTAACCCCATTAAACCAACCTCAGTTGAATTAAAAGATCGGTTAATCCAAACTTTTTTCGGCGACCGGGCAAAATACTACCATTTATCATATAAAAAAGTCTCAGATGACCTTAAAGCCAAATGTAAGTTTGGTTTAACTGTACTGGAAGTGGCCTGGGCCGACAATTTTGTTTGGATTAACCAATACTTTGGATTAACCGACTTTGGTTTAACCAACATTTTTATATGATAAATGGTAGTTTTTTGCCGGGCCGTTGACAAAAGTTTGGATTAACCGATTGTTTGGTTTCACCGAGCTTGGTTTAATGGGTTGTACTGTAATACATTTAGTCCATCTTCATCAAAGATATTTGCATAGTGCATCAAGCCTACATTCCTTGCACGCGGTATGCGAATGCGAATGCGAATGCGGCAAAAAATCGAAAAGCATCTAAGTCAATGGGGGTGATTCCTTAGACATGGTATGCGGCATGCGGCATATGGCATGCGAATACTGAATCGGTCCATGTAGCGATCGGTGCGGCATGCAAATGCGAATGCCCATAGACAACAGTGTTAGAGAAACCTGACACTATGTGTGTGGGTGTGGGTGAAAGGACCCAACCCATTCGCATACCGCATACCGCATACCGCATGCCGCATGCCGCATACCGCGTGTAAGGAATTTAAGCTTTATACAACACATATCCATTTAATTCTTTGTGTCGCTATTATTGCTGGGTATAGCGGAAAGCCGTTGGGGCTAATCCGACCACCCAATCATATTACGTAGGCCACTCTGCCAATGCGTGCTCATACCCTAATCACCACCCAGTGGCATAACTCAGCAGGCAGTCACAATTCACCACTCACTAGTGTCACTTCCACCTCAAACCATGACCAGCTAAAAGCAGGCGCTCCCTGCAGCCAGTCCATAACCAGCCACTGACCAGTCAATACCTAAATGCTCACTCACCCACAACGGAATCCATACACTCAGATTTCTAGGGACTCTTAGATCTAAATGTCATTTTCATATAAACCTACAATGGGAACAATAATGGACGCATCTTATGTGTTACTAATAACACACATATTTATATGTGTTTTATCAGTGAATAATACACATATTTAAACGTGTATTATTAATGCTAATTTCTTGCTCAAGAATGTAAATATTATTTAAGATATATACAACATTTATATATGACAAACGTCTCAATTTAATCATGGTAGGACTAAGATAACAGAATACATTATTTTGAATGTAAATAAACAATAATTGAATACGCAGTAAATAATTGCAATGGAGATTCCATCTTACTGAGTGGGATATCAGGTCATGGTGCTGGCAGCCTGGTGTCCCAGTGGGGCACCACTATAAAAGTTGCCATGAGTGTGCACTGTCCTGATATGACCTTAGATGTTGCTAGGACGTAAAACAACATCAAACAAACAAACAAAACCATTTTACTGAATGCATTCCCTATGCACACCATAAACACACTCACTCGTAACACCATTTTCTCTGAACATTGCTCATGTTGGTTCGTCAACATGGGGAATTTGCGCACAAACGAGGGTGTACAAATATATCGTCTTATATATAGACGAGCTTGGAATCATATCAATATCTTTGGCGTTGGAGTTGGGGACCATTTCATGTAATAGCGATGCAATGTGTGCACACTCGCTGTGTGACATATAAATAACTGTGTGGAAATGTTATGTCATGCAGTGACCGGGATTGCAGTGTGATGTCCAGAAAGTAAGATACGGTTATTAATTATAGAAATGCTCCCTCCATGCACCAGGAAGAGTGCAGATGGAGGAGGAGCATATATTAATGTTTATTGTAACTGTATGATGACTACTTGTTACCACAGGACTGCTCGGTAAGCATACCCAGCCATTCTAAATATATTAGGGACACCACCTACACTGGGGTTGAGTGACAGGTCTTGCGCGCCGCCCATCCCAGGCTGCAGAGGTGTCTGATTGGCTGGCTGTGTGAGCCCACTCACCCTTGTACTCCTTACACTTGCTTTGCACACACACTCACTCCAGAGATGGTCCTGGGACTTGGGTGCAATGGGCTGAAGGCACTGATTTAGACTGAACAAGCAGGAACCATCTGAGTCTGTGTGGCAGGTTGTAAGGAAGTCAGGGTGGCAGATCATGAGTAGGTGAACAAGAGTGGTAGCAATAAAGCTCAACCTTATCACTGTCAATCTTGCATGACTTGTCTTCCCTTTCTTACTTATCAGTTGTTTTGGTATTTAGTCGGGGGAGACTGGCAGACACTTGCCAGGATCCTCCTGATAGTAGTGAGTATAAGAAGAGTAACTGCGATGCCTAGCCGTAATTCTTCAAGGGGTTACTGTGGCAGCGCCACCTCGGTTCGATCCCATCAACTAACATGCCCCCTGCCGGAATTCCCGTAAGCCACTCTTGCCCGCGAGATCTCTCACATCACCTCCAGTCAACGACAGCCCACCAAGTCCTGCTTCCATCACTATGCCTCCAGACGCTGGACCGACAACAACCACCAGCTTCCTCGGCCCCCACCCATCCCTACAATAAGACGCAGTTAAAGTGATAGGGTTGAGAGCCTAATTCGATGAACTTTTACCTGATGACCTTGATCGACATTATCCTTATACATTGACCTTTTCTTGAGTAAAGACCATGTCACATAACCCATTGTTTATGTTGTAAATTACAGGATGTGACTCTAATTTCCCTGATGTTCCACTGTAGAGAGAGGACGATGCTCCTTCTAGCGTGTGCCATCTATTCTAGATTTCATTTTACTTCAGCAATGATTTCTAATCTTAAATTTGAGTAGAACGCGGCATATTTCCTATTCTTGCCTGTGAAGACATTGCCATTTCACTGTCCAAGTTAATGGCAAAGCAGAATGGCGCAATTTCAGCGGGTTTGTAACTGCTCATTCATTGCTCACCATACCGAAATGGTACCTTCCAACACTACTAGTTTGGTTTGTTGTTGGTATTCGTCCTAACAACCTCTAAGGTCATATCAGGATGGGTACCAACTTGTGACAGTGCACACTCATGGCAACTTTTTAGTGCTGTCCCACTGGAAACCAGGCCACCGGCATCATGACCTGGTATCTCACTCAGTCACATTATCCTGACACTGAGCACACCAGTCTTTGCCCTGTCCTAATAATGCCAAGCGCCTGGCTAGGAAGTGACAAGTATCAATTTTTAAGTCATTGGTTTGACTCGACCACGGACCCATGATCTACCAGCACGGGAGACGGATGATAAGTGATTGGTTTGACTCGACCAGGGTTCGAACCCACGATCCCATGGTCTACCAACACGGGCTACTAGTAGTAATGGGGGTGACAGGTGGCCTTAATGTTCTCTCAGTTCTTAAAGGTCTGGTCACTTGATCTTACCTGGCATTTCTCATCCGCGTTGGTTTTGGTTGATTGGCGGAATTGTACATCCTCGCAACATCTAATGTGATATCAAGACAGATGCTGGCTTGTAAAAGTGCACCATGGTGGCGATTCATAGTGCTGGCACACTAGGAAATCAGGTCGCCAGCACCATCACCTGATATCCCACTCAGTCACATTATCCTGACCTTGGCCTAACCAGCCCTTGCCTTATCATATTAATACCGAGTGTCAGGGTAGGAAGCAACAAGCAATAATTTAGTAAGTCATTGGTTTGACTCGATCGGGATTCAAACTCCCGACTTTCCACATGTGTAGCCTCCACTCTACAAATTCGGTCACTAGGTCACTTGATGATAAGAGACTTGCTATCCGGACCGCACTTCGTCCACACTTCTATCTATCTCCTCTCCGCTAGCCTTGCTCCTCCTTGATAATGATATGTCTGAAAAGAGTTCCAGGAGGGGGAGCCCACAAGCATTTCACTTTCTACTCTTACTCTGTCTGTGTCTTTGGCTCACCGGCTGGTCACCATAGAGCAAATATACATGGTCCTTTGACTCAACTCTCCTCATTTCTCTTTCCTAGACTCTCCCTTTTTTTTTCTCCCAGGCATACTCCTCACCCTGACCAAGGGGAGTTGTGTGCTTGGGTGGGGCCCGAAGCAAGCACTTGATGTTATGCTGCATTTGTCATCTGGGTGATGCACATGGGTGAAATTGCGCCTAGAGCAGTTTTCAAACCTACACTTCATGCCAATTCGGGGCTAGCATCATGCTTATTAGAATAACAATCACCACATCCATGCCTGACTGTCTATGTGGCTCCTGAGAGGTGAGTGCGGGACTACAAAACTAGTCCTGGTCGAGTCAAACCGATCACTTAAAAATTCACACTTGTTGCTTCCTAGTGAGGCGCTCGTCATTATTAGGATAGGGCAAGGTCTGGTTGGCTTAGTGTCAGGATAATGTGACTGAGTGGGATATCAGGTCATGGTGCTGGTCATCTGGTCTCCCAGTGGGGCAGCACTATAAAGTCGCCATGAGTGTGTCAGTACCCATCCTAATATGACCGTAGATGTTGCTACGACATAGTCAACAATAAACAAACAAACTGACAAACAAACCAAGCTATCCCCCCCTTGGATCGTAAGTAGTGTAAATTGTATATGCGTGTAAGTTAGTTAATGCTTATGATTACACCCACTTACATATATATACAGACGGTAGGTTCACAAACCATCAATCAATCAATAGTTCCGTCCTCTAGTCGAGGATTGTATGCAATGGTTCTCCACTTGTCCCGATGGTGTGCTGTTCTGATAGACTGTGAATAATTCAAGCCTGTCCACTGTGAAATATTTGTAAACCATGATGTTCTTGGTCTCCCTCTCCCTCTGCTGCCATTCACCTTCCCTTCCAACAATGTACGGTATATTGAACTCTGACGAATGATGTGTCCAAAATAAATAAGTTTCTTTGTCTGTATAGTGACAAACAAGCGTTTCTTATTTTTAATTTTTCTGATAACTTCTTTGTTGGTGATCTTCTTTGTCCATGATATTTTCATCATCCTTCGATAATTCCACATCTCAAATGCTGCTAAACGTTTGCACCTAGAGCAGGATTCGAACCATTGGTTTTCGACATTCTTGAGGTAGCATCCTAATCATTATAATTTATATGATCCCTAATACAATCACCCTATTCAGCTTAAATAAACGAACGCATTAAATATAATACTGAACACACAATCCCGTATGGGATGCAGACACTCTATCCGCTTAAGCATCTCGTCCGGGCACCTTTCCTGATGAAGTGATGCTCTTTGTGAGAATTCCTAGTGTGGACATCAGTGATGCCGGTCACGAGCAGATGGCGAGGGGAGTGTGTGGGGGGGGGGGGGCAGAGGGAGGGAGATGGAGGGAGAGAGAGGGGAGAGAGAAGAGGCGAGAGGAAGAGAGAGTGGGAGTGAAGGAGTGGGGGAGAGAGGGAGAGACGGAGAGACGGAGAGAGGGAGAGAGAAGGAGAGCGATGGGAGAGAGGGAGAGGGGGAGAGCGCGAGAGCCGGAGAGATGGAGAGAGGGAGAGGAGAGAGAGGGAGAGAGAGGAGGGAGAGAGGGAGAGGGGAGTGCGAGGGAGAGCGAGCGAGAACGATGGAGAGCGAGGGAGAGCGAGGGAGAGAGAGGGAGAGAGGGGGAGAGAGGGACAGGGAGGAAGAGGGGGAGAAAAAGGTACAGATAGAAAGGGGGGGAGGGAAGAGGGCGAGAGAGTGAGCGAGAGAAGGATAGAGGGGCGGAGTGGGAGTATTGCTAATCCACTGCACACACCACCCACGAAATTACCCATAATGTTAGCTTAAGCTAGCATTCCTTACACGCGGCATGCGGCATGCGGCATGCGGCATGCGGCATGCGGTATGTGAACGGGTTGGGTCCTTTCACCCACACCCACACCACACCCACACCCACACATAGTGTCAGGTTTCTCTCCCACTGTTGTCTATGGTAAATGCAACAGCATTCGCATTCGCATGCCGCACCGATGGCTACATGGACAGTTCGCATTCGCATGCCGCGTGTAAGGAATCACCCCCATTGACTTACAGGCAGTTCCATGTTTTGCCGCATGCACATTCACATTTGCATTCGCATGCCGCATGCCACGTGTAAGGAATGTACCCTTTAGTGTATATATGTATATATATATACTTATTGATATACTTATGCCTGGATTTCGGTATACATAGTTATTTATATATTTGTGTGTAGATTTCTTTATATTCATTGCCTTCGCTTTATACCACCATTTGGTAGAATAGACTCATTTTGGGTTTGCTTGGATCAGTGCTAAAAGGAGTACATTCACCTGATTTGATCCATCATAGTGCATTATGGGTAGGCGAGATTAAAGCGAGGACACAGGTGTTGAATTGGTGCTGATTTCGTGTCTGCTCCGATATCGCTATACACATCGTCACCGGTCCATGCTTTTAGCTTCAGACAAGTTACAGGCGAGTTAAATAACTAGGACTAGCCAAGCAAATTATAGTGACATGTCAATAAGGGTTTGCACACAAGATATTCATCCCAAAAACACTATCTGTCTCATCCCATCTCTGTGTATTGTCGGGTGATCATGGTGTCTGGTATGTTCATATCCAATTTTAGCTGAACACTTTGTGACAGAATCCTTTCAGGATTTGCTTCCGCATACAAATCTCACAGTCCAGTCGATATCTGAATTCAGGAGGAATGTCTTTTTTTCGTCAATTGTTATTATATATGTGTTTGTATATTCGTACTGAATTAAAAGAAATCCAGCTTTGGAACTGCTAAATAATGATAGCATACTATTTATTCTTTGGTAAATTAGCGGATTAAGCGGACAACATTCCAATTGCGGTCACTTGGTCTTCCTCATTCCACTGTTCCTTTATCAATTCTAGTATTTGTACTAATGCTGGGGGGGGGGGGGGGGGCAGGCTAGGTACCGACAAGTACCACTCTTTACAGACTGGTTGAATTCATTGGGTTGATTGACTCAACCAGGGTTCGAACCCCTGGGTCACAGTGCCACTATCTACCAAACCGGGAAGCGGACGCTCAACTCATTTGCCCATGCCGTCTGGACAATAGTGAGTTAGAGCCGCATAGTCTAATGCAATTATCGAATTTTCTAAACCAAAACACCTGTCTAGATTTGAGTTGATATATTTGACTTACACCCTGGTGCAATTATTAATCATTCCTTATCACATAGAAGGGAAGAATAACTCAATTTAATAGAACGGGCTAGTGATTAAGCCTGTGCTGTATAAATTGCTATGTGTTTGGCAACATTAATTTGGCATGATTTCACTTCAAATATCTCCAAAGTTAATCATTTAAAATAAAAATTATTTCAAAGTACAGAACGGGAGAATATACCGATCAACGTGATAGTAATAGAGCCCCTTTATCTCAATTTCTTTACAGAAACTCAAAACTATTGGACTGTGCAATTTTACTTTTCCCAGCATGGATGTTTCCATTTAACGATGCCTCTAGAACGCATTTATTTTCATATCATCAGCTATTGGATGTCAAATATATGGTAATTCTGACATATTTATTTTCAGGAAGTCTGCTCCTGCCACATAGGCTACTCTTTTCAATAAGCAATAAAGCGTCTTTTATATGCACTTTCCCACAGACATGAAAGCACATACCACATCCTTTGATGAACCAGTTGTGGACCACTAGTTGGAACAACAAATATCCAAAACTTCAAATGGGTCCACTGAGCAGGATCGACGGATGACCCACCCCTTCGCATGTCCAAGCAGAGCTTTGCAACTGGGTGGTAATAGGGGACTACCGACAACCGGTGCCGACCGGAAGTAGGCTATTTCCGACTGCCCGAGTTTATGCGTGTGTGGCCGATGCATGGGGAATTATTACCAGGGCATGGCTGATGGGTGAATGATTCATCAGTGCGAGTGGGGTTTTACATCCTAGCAACACATGGCCATGTAGATTAGCAGTATGTGGGATGCAATATATATATATATATATAGATATATATATATATAGAGCCTATACATACAGAGACAGCTATATAGATAGAGCAAGAGAGATACTTTACGTGTGGAATGAAAGTAACTTTATGTCAATAAAATATTATGAGAATGAAACTGGTATAAAGCCGTGTTTACACGGGTGAGTTAAGTCAGCTTAACTAATTCGCCTCCTTTAGTTTGACTCAAATTGGTCATGTGAACACTACGCTGAGGTGACTTAAGGCTAAGTCGCCTCATCTAGTTTGCTTCAAGTAAACCGTGTCGCGAGGTAGTATTGATGAAGCAAACTAGCTTACGTCGGCCCATCTTGCCTGTGTGGACAGTAGCGGTTTACTTGAGGCGGATTAAGCATGTCACACTATATAAAATAATTTGGTCTATGAACCTGCTAGAGGTGCACATATATTTTTTTAATGATTTATTTTAAGGTTTTCACTGCCCAGCAGAAGTTTTGACCATTCCAAACCAATACGATTCAGTCCATACATATCTATGTCGAACCCACACACTCTCGTGGCGACGTCGACTAACCAAAACTGGCACTGGTTAGTATAGACTTGCTCATGCGCAGATATCGATTTCCGCCTTAAACCGCTCCGTGTGTAGACACAACACTAGTTCGCCTCCTCTAGTTCGCCTTATCTAGTTTAGCCTAAAGTTGTGGGTGTAAACACGGCTTTAGATATATATAGGAATCAAAGCCTCTTGCTGGGTTTCGATAGTCAAGTAGCTTGAGCGCCATGAGGACACATTGCGTCTGCGGGAAGGTAGGGCTAGTGTCAAGGCCCTGATAGAATTAAAAACAGGCTCTCCACAGCTGGGGAATCACTTGCTGCCATTGATTTTTTTTCTATTTCAGAAGTGACATATTCTCATTCCCTAATCTTATTTCAACTCCTTTCAACGATTGAGAATGATTTTGCGTAGTCTATTTGATAAAAAATATACATCGTGCTGTCTAGCTATGCACTATTACTCATTATTATATAGGTGTTATGTACATCGCCGTGGCATTAAGATTGTCTGATTTGTTTCTCTGTGGTCTGTCATATGCACATCTAGATCTATTGGCTAGCTAGGCACTCTTCTTACATAGACTCTCTAAATAACACCATTATTAAGAACTTGTGATTGTTGTATGGTTTATCCAACACAAATCTACATCTATTGTATCGGTAGGCACTATTATTATACAGGTGTTATGTAAATAGCACCCTCATTAAGAATTTCTGATTTTCTTTTACTAGTCTATGGTATCAAATTCTACATTTACTGATTAGGTAGGCACTAATATTTTATAACTGTTGTTATACAAATAGCACAGTTATTAACATTTTCTGATTTGTTGTCATGGTCTATCCCCTTAAATCTACATCTACTGTTTAGCGAGGCAATACAATTAAAAGACACTACCGACGTATTATATATTGGAATTTATTACCGTTGTTTCTTAGTCTTAGTCTTAGAGTTTAAGAAATGATTGTATATAAGATATTTTGAGGCTTACAGAACTTGACCCAGTAGAATTCTTACAAGCTTGGGTGGGTGGGATGGTAAACAAAGGATCCCATAGTGTAGGTGTTGAAGGAGCCTCAGCCCAGGTCGAAGTGAGCTGAAAGGTGAGCTAGTCCGTTAATGATAAGCTATTATGCTCGGAGGCGCGCATGTTGAGACGGCGGCCAAAATTAGTCTATTAATAGAATACTCATTTCTTTGTATCGAAGGCAAAATGAGACGTTGTTCGTGTGTATTCAATTATTCATGTTCTCATAACATGTACAATCTAATAATTATCGTGTAATACATTTGTTTTCCCGCAAGAGTGATGAGGCACCATTGGTGAGAGAACTGTTGTCTATGTTAATTAACTAAACCTGCCTTAAATGAGCCTCGTGTCATGTATATAAATAAAAACGAGTGTGTGTGTGTTTGTGTGTCTGTGTGTTGGCAAAAATACCCAGCTGTCTGACAATGATCTCAAATTGATTGTGATAATTATATTATTCTAACTCCCTCCCTGCAGTGTCTTCTCCAAATAATCTTCCCATGATAAACTTGATCAGCAGAAGTAATCTTAAAGTCTTTGGTTTGTGCGCTAGCGGGGGCTGGGGGGAGTTGGTCACGTGACCTGCTCCAGTGATTAGTAGGTCATCCAGTTCAGTTTATATTTCCAGGCGGGATCCACCAAAATACAGCAGGTGAATGGGTGGGTGAATATATGCAGGTTTCTCACGCCATGTCCTCACTACCCCTTCACTCCCCTCACCCACCTTACCCCTCCTCACCCATCACCACTCAACCCCCTCATCCGCCTCACTCACCTCAACCCCACCCACCTCACTCACCTCACCCATCTCACCTATCCTCAACCACCCTCACACTCAGCACCCCGACCATCTCAACCACCTCCTCTCGTCACCCCTACCCCCTCACCCACCTCACCCAGTCACCCCACACTCACCTCACCCTTTAACCCGGACCACCTCACCCACCACACCCACCTCACCCAGCTCACCTACCCTTAACTACCTCATCCCTAATCCAGCTTCACCCTCCTCACCCACCTCACCCCCGCACCAACCTCCTCCCGTCACCCCAACCCATACCTTGGGTTGGGGTGACGGGAGGAGGTGGCTAGCCCAACCCCATCACTCCCCACCCACCTCACCACCTCACCCACCACACCCACCTCACCAATCTCACCTACCCTCAACTACCTCATCCACCCTCAGTCTCCTCACTCACCTCACCCCCTCACCCGGATCAGCTCACCCACCACACCCACTTCAGCCATCTCATCTACCCTCAACTACTTCAACCACCCTCACCCTCCTCACCCACATCACCCCCTTATCCACCTCCTCCCGTCACCTACCCCCATCACCCACCCCACCCAGTCACTCCTCACCCACCTCACGCCTCATCCGGATCACCTCATCCACCACACCCACCTTACCCATCTACCCTACCCTGAACCACCTCATCCACCCTCACCCACCTCACCCCCTCACCCCTCACCCCCTCACCCACCTGAACCACCTACCCCCCTCACCTGCCACACCCTACCCCCTCACCCACCTCCCCTCTCGCTCACCCACCTCCAACATCACCCCCTCATCCCTACCATCTCACCTACCTCATCCACCTCACCCCTACCACCTTACTCTCCTCGCCCTACCACCTCAGCCACCTCACTCCACCTCACGCCAACCTACCTATCCGCAACCCACTTCACCTCACCTCACCTCAACCCAACCCACTTCAGCCATCTCACGCACCTCAAAACATCGCCCTCCCTCTCCCATCTCACCCCGTCATCAACCTCCTCTACCTCACCCCTTCACCCGCCTCACACACCCCTACACCCTCACCTTTCACCCACTCGCCTCGTCCACCCCATCACCCTTCTCACCCACCTCACCCCACACCCCTCTCACCCACCTCACCCACCTCACCCACCTCACCCACCTCACCCCTCTCACCCACCTCACCCACCTCACCCACCTCACCCACCTCACCCACCTCACCCACCTCACCCACCTCACCCACCTCACCCACCTCACCCCACACCCCTCTCACCCCTCTCTCCCACCTCATCCCTCTCACCCACCTCACCCACCTCATTCATCTCACCCACCTCACCCTCCTCACCAACATCACCCACCTCACTCTCCTCACCTTGCTCACCCACCTCACCCACCTCACCCACCTCCACCCACCTCACCCACCTCACCCATCTCACCCCACCTCATCCACCTCCCCCACCTCACCCACCTCATCCACCTCACCCACCTCACCCACGTCATTCATCTCACCCACCTAACCCACCTCACCCACCTCATCCATCTCACCCGCCTCACCCACTGCACCCACCTCATCCACCTCACCCACCTCACCCTCCTCACCCACCTCACCCACCTCACCCACCTCATCCACCTCACCCTCCTCATCCACCTCACCCACCTCACCCACCTTACCCACCTCACCCACCTCACCCACCTCACCCACCTCACCCACCTCATCCACCTCACCCCTCTCACCCACCTCATCCACCTCACCCACCTCACCCACCTCACCCACCTCACCCACCTCACACACCTCACCCACCTCATCCCTCTCACCCACGTCACCCACGTCACCCACGTCACCCACGTCACCCACCTCACACACCTCACCCACCTCATCCCTCTCACCCACGTCACCCACGTCACCCACCTCACCCACCTCATCCACCTCATCCACATGACCCACCTCACCCTCCTCACCCACCTCATCCACCTCACCCACCTCACCCACCTCACCCACCTCATCCCTCTCATCCACCTCACCCACCTCACCCACCTCACCCACCTCACCCACCTCATCCCTCTCAGCCACCTCATCCACCTCACCCACCTCACCCACCTCACCCACCTCACCCACCTCACCCACCTCATCAACACCTCACCCATCCTCACCCACCCCTCACCCACCCACCTCACCCACCTCACCCACCTCACCCACCTCACCCACCTCACCCACCTCACCCACCTCATCCACCTCACCCACCTCACCCACCTCACCCACCTCACCCACCTCACCCACCTCATCCACCTCACCCACCTCACCCTGTGCCGTCGCCTTCTATCGGGGCTTGCCTGATCACTCGTGGAGTGTGTTCTATCTTAGAGACGCCCTCTCATAGATAATCCGTTTTACCGATACGGAATCAATAATTCATAACACCGACGCCAGGCCTGCTCCTCCTGTAGATGCTGTATATATATGTATAGATATGGTATATGTGTGTACAGTCTCGTCCACTCCAGAGTTTGAAGGGAGAAATCTCAACGTTATTTTTAAATGATTATTAAAGTTGCCTAGTCCGGTGGTTTTGAATTTCTGTGATTTGTCTGAGAGAAATATATCAAGTCGATCATCAGTATCTACTTTACATTAGTTTAAAGTAACTTTTATTTTAAATAGTAACCTTTTTAGATATTTGAAGTGCAAATAAGGGCAATTAGTTTCGGCAAGCGTGCCAAAATCCGGACACATTAGACTTCTGCAGTAACAGGTTCTAAAACTTCTATTAAATTGACTCAGTATCCCTTCAATGCAGAAAAAAATGTTTAATAATTGCATCAGTATCTAACTTAGATATGTAGAATTAAATCTAGATAACAATTTGATATTTCATCGGACTATGCAGCTTTAAGATCGTTATTATTTGTATCATATATATGGTATATGTGTGCTCAGACTGGTACACTCCATGGTTAGGAGGGAGACATTTAAAAGATATTAAAAAATATTATCAATACATTTATCCCTATTATCATTGTTATAAAACATCATGACAATGTCAGATTCTAATCGTTATCATACATTGTTATTCTATTTTCTCCGCTTGACATGCGCTCATATTATACCAGGCGGGATGGCTGAATAACTTGAGCGTCCGTATCCCGTTTTGGTAGATCGTGGGGTTCGAAGGCACGGGTTCGAACCCTGGTCGAGTCAAATTACTGACTAAAAAATTGATACTTGTCGCTGCCTAGCCTGGCACTCAGCATTATTAGGATAGGGCAAGGACTCCTTTTCTCAGTGTCATGATAATGTGACTGAGTGGGATATCAGGTTATGGAGCTGGCGCCCTGGTTTCCCAGTAGTGCAGCACTATAAGGTAACCATGACTGCACACTGTCACAAGTTGGTACCCATCCGGATATGACCTTAGTTGTTGCCAGAACGTAAAATTCCAACAACCAACCACTCATGTTATTATCGGCTCAGAGCCATATGTATGACATAACAAGTAGTCATAAATAATTTGCCAGCAATAGCACCACCACACGTAAATGTTGGGCAGTACAGTTCTTGTGAATGTACTTAAAGTTGCATAGTCCGATGGGTTTTGAGTTTCTGTCATTTTCTGAGATAAACATCTTAGGGTGATCGTTATAATCTACCCTACTTTCACTTGAAGTAACTTTGATTTTAAATAGCTAACTTTTGAGATATTTGAAGTGCAAACAAGCAAAATAAGTTTTGGAAAGCTTGCCAAAACTATGATACTGTCGTGGGGGTGATGAAAATGGGAAATACTGCGCCTAGAGCGGGACTCGAACCCACATCTCTTTGCATTCCGGGCAAGTGTGCTAACCATTACACCACCTAGGCTCCCTGATATCAACACACTCCCCACGCCTACCTGTCTATGTGGTTACTTGCCTGACAGGTCAGTGCAGACCACTACACTCGTCCCCCTGGAATTGTAAGTCTTGTAATGCTTACAATTACATACATACAGGCAAGGCACTAACACATACATACACAGGGTAGGTTCAACAACCATACAGCGCAAAGCTTGTACAGGATCCTGATCACGGCAACCAGTGTCGCGGGGGGTGATGAAAATGGGAAATATTGCGCCTAGAGCGGGACTCGAACCCACATCTCTTTGCATTCCGGGCCAGTGTGCTAACCATTACACCACCTAGGCTCCCTGATATCAATACACTCCCCACGCCTACCTGTCTATGTGGTTACTTGCCTGACAGGTCAGTGCAGACCACTACACTACCATAGGTTTCTGCAGTAATAAGTTCTATTAAATTGCCTCAGTATTCCCTTCTATATGGTGACAAATGTTTAACAAGTGCACCAGTAGTTAAGTTAGATATGTAGAATCAAATTGAGATACTTGTTTTGGTTTTGAAAATGTCATTGTTCATCGGACTATGCAGCTTTAAACATACATAAATACAAATAAGTATATATATTGAAAATAAGGGAGAGAGGCTCAGCATCATCATCACCAATCCCTTAACTACGAGGGTCATTGGGGCGCTATAGATGACTTGGCAGCCAGTTTTCTCCAGTTTTGCGTGTGCACCACTGCTTGCTTTTGGGGGTATTACTAACCTTACAAGAGTTACCGGCTGCAGAACTGCAGCAATATAGAAAGGCCCCGATAAATCAGTCAAATCTTTGGTTGAAGATTAATCTTCAGTAGGGATGGTTGTAGAAGTTGGGGATAGCTTTACAACATTCAAAACGACGAAGTGTTGGGGCAGCCCGAATCTCTCCGGTACGGCGGTAGCAGAGCACTCGCAGTCGACAGCTGAAACAGCTTAGGAGGAAGGGGCTGGTAAAGGTGGGTCCAGCGGTTCCAGCAACAAGAAGAAAGCAAAAGAAATAATAAGGTAAACGGCCCCACCCAAGCAAACAACTCCGTTGATCATGGGGAGAAGTAAGCCTGGGAGAAAAAAAAAGGGTAGAGTATAGGAAAGAGAAATGAGGAGAGTTAAGTCAAAGGACTGTGTCTATTTGCTCTATGGTGACCAGCCGGTGAGCCAAATACACAAACAGAGTAAGAGTAGAAAGTGAAATGCTGGCAGGCTCCCCCTCCTGTAACTCTTTTCAGACATAATCAAGGAGGAGCATGGCCAGCAGAGAGGAGGTAGAGAGAGGTATGGATGAAGTGCGGTCCGGATAGCAAGTGAGCACCACTTCCGTCTGGGACTTGCCAAACTCTGGGCCTGTCCATTCTTTGGTGTTCTTTTCCCACCTCTTCGTTTGTCCGCCTTGTTGTCTCTCCCCCCGCCCTCTCTTTCACTTTTCCTTGAGAGAAGGTACAGCAGGGTGGATACATATATTATTGGTTTCACATCTTTACCTCTAACTTGCCCCGTCGTGATGTGTCCATATATATGTTGCTAGTACGTAAAACCCCAATGAAGAACCCCCTCTCTTGCCCATCTTACTATTATATAACCAGCTATCCCAGCATAGTTATTAAGAGGAGACCAAAGTAAACCTTTTGTCTGGAGCATGCGCAGTGAACTGCTGCCCATAGTATTGTCGTGGGGGTGATGAACATGGGACATTTTGAGCCTAGAACAGGACTCGAATCCACATCTCTTTGCATTCCGGGCCAGTGTGCTAACCATTACACCACCTAGGCTCCCTGATGTCACCACACTATCCACGCCTACCTGTCTATGCGGCTCCTTGCCTGAGAGGTCAGTGCAGACCACTACACTATTAGTGCTTCCCACTGGCATCAGAGGGCCAGCTGGCGATGGAAACCGTCTATTAGACGTTTTCCACATAGCGTGATGCAGTGTGGGCTGAGAACCACAATATTAGTTATTGCGACTGTCATCAGGGAGCAGACCTTCACTGCAACCCGTTTGGTGATCGTGGGATTCGAACCCACGGGTTCGAACCCTAGCAACACCTAAGGCCATATCAGGACGGGTACCGACTTGTGACAGTGCACACTCATGGCGACTTTATAATGCTGCCCGACTGGGAAACCAGGTTGCTAGTACCATGACCTGATATCTCACTCAGTCACATTATCCTGACACTGAACCAACCAGTCCTTGCCCTATCCTAATAATGCCAAGCGCCAGGCTACGAAGTGACAAGTATACATTTTTATGTCATTGGTTTGACTCGACCAGGATTCGAACCCACAAACTCATGGGTTTGGATCTCCCAATCTCCCAAAACTGGAGACAGACGCTCTCCTCATTCGACCACCCAGTCTGGTGACATGCATGGGAGGGACACTCACCCGACTTCCGGGGGAGGAACCACACCGGGTACCACCTTCTACCTCCCCATAAGGATCCAGCGGAGATTTACTTGGAGCACACATGTTGACATGAATGCTTTACTTATCTGAAGACAAGATGTGGATATTCAATTTGATGGAATAATCACCGATATTCGATTGTGTATTGCTTAGGGGTGGTTAATTTAAAGCAGCATTTTCCGAGGAACTCATCAAATTTTCAAAAGCAAAGCACATAGCTAGATTTTATTCTATATACCTAACTTAGAAACTGATTCACTCATCAGGCTCATTAAGCATTTGTTGTCACATCGAAGGGAATAGCAAGTCAATATAATAGAACATGTTACTGTTGAAGCCTAGGGTGTCAAGAGTTTTGGCAAGCCTGCCAACATTACTTTTCTATGTTTGCACTTTAAATACCTAAAAAAGTAGCCATTTAATATAAAAGTTACTTTAAACTAAAGTAAGAGAGATTATAACAATGAACCTAAATATAGTTATCTCAGAAAATGACAAAATCTCAAAATCATCTGAATATGCAACTTTAAGGATTGGGTAATATTCCAGGAAATACGGTAAATAACTAACCCTACCAGAACCCTGCAACCTTTTATAGCCGACCAGCTTCATTATCAGACTTTGCCAGGGACCGGCTGCTCCACACTTTACCACCACATTAATAATATGGCCATGGTTACAGATATGCAGGGATGACACTTTTGACGGGCTTAGGCCAAAACCATTTCGTCTGTTTCTCAGCAGTGCGCAGTCGCACCCTGCAATTTCCTCTTCGAAATGCATCAATATTTAAAATTGTCTTACAGTGTTTTTTTTATTACAAGGACACACACAAATGTGTGTGGATATAGATGTATATATTTTTTTTCTTGAAGATTTATACTGCCTATCATGGATAAGTCTGAATAGACTTGTTTCCACCATTAGACAGTTTGTCGATAGAAAGCCCGAGTCTACACTTTTAAAGACCCAAGGGATCTTTAACCTCCCACACCACATAGACATGGTATGAGAGCACCTGGCCTTTTATGATGCTGTAAGTTCTACACAGCGGTGGAAATCCAAATTGGCAGACATGGGGGGCATGGGGAATCGAACGACCGACCTTCACATTAGGAGTCTGACCTGGAAAAAAGTCAGACACTCTGACCAATCCACCACAGAGAACACATATATAGATATGCATATATGTTTATATAATTTTATACATATTTGCTAGGTGAGTATTTGCACCAGGGAACATAGATAAGCTAATAGGTAGCTACGTACAAGCCTATGATATGTAAATAGGAGTAGCCTAGTCTAGTAATAAGAGTAGAACAAAATAAAATACATATATGCCAAGAAAATTTTAAAAAACTAACATAGGCTACTAACCATACCATACCAACCAATTATCTATCCTCTACTGAAATGCAGGCCATCAAATACCTTATCAGCTGCTACTATGTGTAAGATAACACCAACACTACAACTGGCCAGCATTGAAAACAAGCCTGGGTACCCAGGCTTATATGCTATGGACAGTATAAATACAGCCTCAATAAAAATAAATTTTAAAAAGGATGCTAGCCCGAGAATGGTAGAAGTGCGGGTTCAAATCCCGCACAAGCTTGCAATGTTCACTATGTTTGCATCACTATAATGACACTGCTTCTGAAGTCCAGCATCCTGTACAGGCTACTTGTGGTACTGCTGGTCAGTCTACCCTGTGTCCCTATATAAAGGCCCGGTCGCATACATGGTATTTCGGTAATTTTCTGAGACACATATATTGGGTTGATTGTTGTAATCTACCTTGCTTTTGTTGGAAGTAACTTTTATTTAAAATTGCTGACATTTGAGATATTTTAAGTACTAACATGCAAAATTAATTTTTGGCAAGCATGCCAAAACTCTGACACCATAGGCTCCTGCAGTAATCGGTTCTAAAAAATGGCCTTCTATGTGGTGACAAATGTTTGATAAGTCCACTAATATCTAAGTTAAATATCTAGAATAACATCTAGATAATTGATTTGGTTTATAAAAGTTGATGTTTTCATCGGACTATGCAGCTCTAAAAGCAACCAAAGAAAGTCAAATCAACCGCTTAATTCACGCAACAAATAATACTCGTTGTCAAAGAGACACCTCAAATCAAATTAAGTTCAAAGAAATACCATTAAATTTTTCCCAAGCCCTCCAAGATCCTGAAACATGCCTGGAATAGCGATTTAATCCGAAACTAAATAGTGCTAGGTCATGCTACAAAGAAGAACACTTCATTTCAATATCAATTGTTTATTTACACGTCCTGGTACAGGGTTGTCCGCCGAGGCCACGTCCTCATATTAGTGTAATATAGTTAAGCACAGTCCAATAACCCTAAGTCTCACCGATAAGTAACCAACAAGGCGCACTCAGTAAACAAACCACCATATATACACAAAAGGCAATACGCCCAGCACATGGGCATTGCCTGCTGGGAACAACCCATATCTGGGGAGAAGGAGACAGCAGTCATCATGGCCGCGTTCAGGCTCCGTCTCGGAGCTGCCTCGGCGACGGGCATGACGTCATGCCAGTCTGAATGACAACAGCAGTTGGTCGCCTCAAAAATGGCCACCCCCATAGGCGGTGGCCATTTGCAATGGACAAGCTGTGCTGTAATTGGCTGAAAGCACTGAATGCGGCGGCCATTTTCGAGGCGCTTTTCATCTCCAGTCTGAAAAGAGAGGCGTCTCCGAGACCTCGCTGAGACGCACTCTGAACGCAAATAAGCCAAAAAGCATCGCCGAGACGTTGCCGAGGCGCTTCCAAGATGGACCCAGAACACGGCCCTGGCCACCAGTTACTGACTTTAACCCATACCTTAGACGGAAAGCTTAGCTCAGTATCAAATGAGTAACACATGAATCACCATCGAAATTCATGACGAAATTTAAGTAATTGTCATAATTCCAATGCAGCTATCTCTTTTTAAATATTAATTCGCAGCAATAGCTATTGATTATGCGGAGACATGCACTCGGCCTCTAGATTTTCAGAGCAATCCATCATCCAAACTGAATCTATGCTTGGAGTTATCTCATACTGACATACATCAACATACACACATTCCAGGTATTTCCCCTACCTGTTGATTTCCCACAAGATTATTGCCACCACTACAGCCCTTCACGATATAGTGGGTATTTATATATTTATCATTGATCCATATCTGATATCATCTATGTAATACATAATGGTACCTTCAATATATTGCTAAATCCCAGTATTTATTGCCATAAATACAGTAACTATATACTTTAATCTTTCTATACGTATGCATAATATATTTGTGACATATTTTCTGCAGTGTGTGATGGTACTTTCACGTTATTTACAAATCCCAATGTTTATTATTGAAAATATAATGTTGAGTTTAAAAAAAAGACGTAAAAGAAAACAATACATACAATTATTGTGTGTCCTGCTGTTGATAATAACTCATAAGCGTGGTGTCTTTACAGGAGTAACAAATTAATTATTTAAATAGAATAATATTATTCAGCTAAATCTGAACATATTCCCTATCATTACCTAATTAGCATTTCACATGAGTTGACCTTCGGCTGTGTTTTTTTGTTTTGTTGGGGCTCTTTTCTTTTTATATTTACATAATAGCTTGCCACCAAGCTAGATGTGACCAGTAGTAGCAATATAAATTCCGCGAAAACAATTACATTATTAAAAGCAATGGATTGAAGAGGAATTCCATCCGACATTGGCAGTACTCTTATTTTGACATGAATGATCTGAACCCCTCAAGAGTCCGGTAATTTTGAGTTTCTGCCTTATTTTTAATATAAATATTTATGTTGATTATTATTTACTTTATTTCAGTTGAGATTAACTTTCATCTCTCATTCTAAGAGTTAGTTCTGGAGATATTTTAAGTGTGAACATGTTCAGGGATTTTTGCCATGCACCTCAAAAAGGTGAGCCCTGTAGGCACTTCCGATTAAAGTGGCTTAATATATGTTCTACGCAGCAATAACTATGTTAAGAGAGGATATGGATGGTCAAATCTTAGTAGGGATTTTTTAATTATAAAATTGTATCTTTTCATCGCACTATGCAGGTGTAACAAACACTGCCTCATCATCTTCTCGGTTGCTACGCAACCACACTCTCCCCTGCCAACACAATAACTAATAACCCCACACAAATAATTATTCCGATGTGTAAATGGAATTCCACCTGTACTGCATGCTTGCTGTTGGTTATGTGAAGATACCGCTTGGAGGGAACTACACAAATATACCCGTATGCACATATATATCACAACACATAGGTATAGGTTTCTCTCCTACTGATACGAGGGAGAAGCCAGGATGGGCAGACCCAGATTTAGTTATAACACTTGTAAGCTCTCCTTGCTGATTGGATGTTTATGTTATTCATTGCAGTGCTCTATGTACAGTGTATACTATGTATACCCCACATTAATGCAGAAATCCCCCTCCCCCTGGTTTGAACCTGGATGTAGACAATTTAGGACAAACCTCGCTTGAATTAAAGGGAGGGACAATTAAATGCCCGGTGTATCGACTCAAATCATACACCAATTGTGCCTTCTGTGTGACAGGTCCCACTTTATGGAAAATATTTCCAGAGGATGTACAAAGGCCCCGCCTCGCTTGAGAAATTAAAATCTGTCTCCAAGACGGATATGCTTATCGTAGCTATTTATGGTGAATGAAATTGCTCTATCCGTCGACTATTGCAACTAAGTTGTAAATGTGTCATAGCATGGTTTTATTGTAAAGGGTATACAAAAGTTGCATAATCTGATGCTTTTCAGTTTCTGCCATTTAAACAAATAAATATATGTGGTTGATAGTTAAAACACCCCGTACATTACTTCGAAGAATCGTTAATTGTGAATAGCCAACTTTGGCGATATCTGAAGTAAAAATGTGCTAAATTAATGTTGGCATGAACATATCAATTCTGTCATGATAGCTTCAGCTGTAACAGGTTCTATTGGATTGACTCAGCACACCTTCTATACAAGAACAATTCCTTAATAAGTACACCAGCTCCTAAATTTGATATGTATAATCAAATCTAGATAACTGTTTCAGTTTCGAAAAAGTTGATGGTTTTATCAAACTACGCACCTTTAAAATGACTGCTGCAAGCGAGGGCGTATAAAACAAACAAAAATCACGATTATTATTGAAATACAAAATATAATAAAATAAGAATTGATTTGAAGCTATTCCATTTTCCTTCATTTGCTTTGTGACGGAGCAATAACATTAAAATAAAAATACCTTATGAGGAGGATCATTTTCTCTGGAGTCAGCATTTTAGATATCACTCTTTCAAAATTACACGGAATGCTGATAATACTATAATAGAAGATTTCAACCGGAAACCTTCCCTCTAGAGGCAGTGACAATAACTAAGTTCATCGGTAGGTAGGAGTTCATTGCGCCTGCTCCCCGGAAGAGGTGTACTGAAGATGGTTCATACACTTGAATAGGACACCTCGCCTCCTCTGTATCCACCAGCTGGAAATTGGCAATCGAGTTTCAACGGAGAAAGAGCACAAGATAGAGCTAGCGCAACATAAAGCTAGCGCAACATAGAGCTAGAGCAACATGAGTTAGAGCGTCCTTCTCCCAATTTGGTAGATCGTGGGATCGTCGGTTCGAACCCTGGTCGAGTCAAACCAATGACTTAAAAATTGATACTTGTCGCTTCCTAGCCAGGCGCGCGGCATTATTAGGATAGGGCAAGAATCAGTGGAAGGAGGAAGACCGATCGTCCACTATTGAAATGTGCCCTGCTTAAACAACTAAAGTAAAAAAAAGAAAACCCCAAAATACATAGGACTGACCGGTTATCTAAAAAAACACTGGAAGCAGTCTGAATTTACTGCAAGAGTAACCCAACTGTGACGTCATATTGCACTGCTCTCTTAGAGCTGCATAGTCCGATGAAAGCATCAAATTTAAAAAACCAAACAGTGATCTAGATTTTGATTCTACGTATCTAATTTAGATACTGGTGCACTTATGAAATATTGCACCACAATATCGATCCAATTTAAAGGAAAGCTTGTTTTATTTAACAATGCCTCGACAGCACCCGATCCAATTTATAGAACCTGTTACTGCAGAAGGCTATGGTGTCAGAGTTTTGGTGTGCTTGCCAAAATTAATTTAGTATGTTTGCACTCAAAAGATATCTAAAGAGTTAGCCATCTAAAATAAAAGCTAATTTCAAACTAACGTAAAGTAGATTATAACGATCAGTCTAACACATTTATCTCAGAAAATAACCTAAACTCAAAATATCGGACTATGCAACTTCAAGATTGGCATGTCTCTATTGCTTAGTGAGTTCATTAATATATTTATATACACAAGAGTGTCCATCATACCGAACATTTAACATTCCTCCCCTTTGAGTAAAAGCACTCACACTCCGAGAGTCTAATACGAAACAGGGCTTAGTTAAAAATGGGTCAAGTTCATGAGGAGTTAATGAGGTATTTTATTCATCTAAATATCTTAAATTGTGTGAGTGAATTTAAGAGAGAGGCGCAATATGAAGTGGAAGCAAATGAAAAGTGAAATACAAACTGAAGTAGTGCCAGGAAATTAATTTGTGACAGGAAAAAAACACAATTTTAGGCAAAGACCTGACAGCTCTTCATAGGCATACCATTATGATTCTTTATATATATAATTATATATATATATACTTTATATCTATAAATATATGTATATGTATGTATCACTACCTAATGAAACTGTGTGCATATATGTGTTTATTTATATGTATATATGTATATACACACAGTCAGGCAGTTTATATATATATTATTTTGATGAACTAGTTGACCCAGATTCTGGCTGGCACATTGTCCTTGACTTGTGGCAATAAGTAAGGGACGGAGAGGAGGTGTCTTATTTCTCTCTTTAAACGGTTGGAAATTGACAACTGGTCGTTCTGACGGAAAGTCAATGAATGGCAATGCATTTAAGTAGAAAATATGAATATAAAATATAACCTTAAAGGAAATAGGTCATTTGCAGCTTCAGGTACACAAATTGTATATATAAATCATACATACATCACATATGAGCAACATATAATATAGATATTATATATTATATATGGGTCATATATACTTGATATGATACATATATAAATATATATTATAACTATAAATATATATCAGTTGTAGAGCAGACACAAATCTCAGAGTTATCAACAACACCTGTCCTGTCATTTTGGCTATTTTTGTTGAGTTACATTTCGCTGTCAGTTGACCCAAGTCTAACCACTTCAAAATTGCATTGGAGACGGCATTGCTATCATTTACCACAGATCTGACCATTTCAGAATTGTGTGTAAATCTAAACGTAGGCGTCTGAATGTGATTGACAATTGACAGAATAGATATTACTTGTTTGACGCTGTGAATAGGGCCGTTCCTGCTAACACGATATTAATCAGTGAGCAAACAATTAATTATATTTAAGCATATCTAAGGGTTATTTTTTAACGACCCCCCCAGCGCAAAAAGTAAACATCGACTATTGGAGGTAGAGCATATGTAAATGCATATCTATAAAGTGGCTGTCACACCTCACCGGATTGAGCAATGGACATAATTGTCTAGTCCGGTTGTGATAAGTATCAAAATGTATTAAAATGTGTCAAAATGGTACGCTATCGAGTCAATGGCCGCTGGACAAACAGACATGAAACGGACATAAAACGGACATGAAACGGACATGAAACAGATATGAAACGGACATGAATGGATAGCCAATGGACGAAACAAACTCAAACCGGACAAGAACCGTAGATGTCAATCCAGCAGCATCCGTTCCTAGTTTTGTGCATTTTCAAAACTTGTACGGACACAAACCGGACATTGTTCATTTTCTGTCCGTTTCCTCCAATCCGGTGAGGTGTGACAGGGCCTTAAGCAATACACAATAACAGCATGAGATCTATACAAAGAATAACCAAAGGAAATTGAGTCTCAATCAAGGCCTGCTTCAAATACCAATTGATTAAATGAAATAACATAATGAATGGTCAAGTCTTTAGTGAAACAGGGTAGTTCATGCCACATCCCAGAGAATATATTTACTTTGCAATGAGAAAACAAAGACAACAAGAAACCGAATACAACGTACACATCCAAAGAAGGGGTCAGATTAAGCACCAAAAAAGTAGTCCCTGCCTTGATGTTCACTGACACCATGAGGGCGGAGTGATATCAACACAGGAGGCACTGTCACTGTAGTACCTTCAAAACCTTAGGTGGCGTACCATCAAAGCCATATATTTTATACCTTCATAAAACTCCCCATGGAAAATAAAATGGTCCTATTTTGAACAGATCTTCAAAACACTCTGGTGTTCAATATTGAAACTACTCTGGGGAAAATCACATAGTCCAATAGTTTTGTTTCAGTCTTGTTGCTAAAATTCAAGTAAGGTAGCTTACAAAATATCGAACTAATATATTTAGCTAAGCAAATTGGTAGAAAATCAAAAGAATCATGAAACTAATGTATTTATATCAAAACTAATAGGAACTTAAAGAAATCAAATTATAAAACTCTACCAATAGTGTTTTGAATGTGATGACTCCTTAAATGTACTACTATATCGACACTATATCCAACTGATCACGAATAGGTTTATTGGCTCGAATCTCCCAATTGCAACACCAGTACTGGAGTAAATGGTTCAAGAAAATAAACGAACCATGAACATCACCACCTAAGTGAACCTCTGTACTCTGAATATTATTCTCATCTGGTATTTGAAGAAGACGGAAGTGACACAGAAGGTATCCATCTGAGAAGAGGTTGAGGTAAATCCAATGACAAACACAAAACAAACAACAGAAAATAGGCGATAGAAGACAGAGCATTTTGCGTCAGGTGAAAAGGGAACACAAGAGGAACAAAAGTGGAAGAGAGGGAGAAGAAAAAGGGGAACAAAGCTGGAACTAAAAGGAACACAGGTGGAATTAACGTGGAACAGAAGGAGAACAAATGGTGGAACAAATGGTGGAACAGATGTGGAACTACGTGGTGCGGAAGTGGGGAAACAAGGTGGGACGGCCGAATGAGTTGAGCGTCAGTCTCCTGCTTTTGTAAGTCATGGGATTCAAATTGTTTTGAACTCTGGTCGAGTCGTCAAAACCACTGACTTAGCAAATTTGATGCGTGTCACTATCTAGCCTGCTTTTCAGCATTGCTAGGATAGGGCAAGGAGCAGTGGAATGAGGAAGACCAATTGTTCGCGGTTGAAATTTTTCCCGCTTAATCAACTAATATACCCAAGAAAACTAAAACATTTCTTTAAAAAAAAGAAGGTAAATGTGATTCCCGATATTCTCACCTGAAACTGCCGGCCTGGCATTCTGCTGGGATATCTGCTATGTTGGTACCCTGTTCATTGGAGGTTTGGTGTAGTAGGTTTGTGTCTGTTTAACAGAGAATTCACCGTCAGGTCTATCCGTTTAGAATTAGTGTAACTGAAAAACAGCACAACTAGTAAGTAGGGTAACTGTGAGCCAGTGTAACTGTGGACCGACGTAACTGGGAACCGGTGTAACTGCGAACCAGTGTAAGTGGTAACCAGTGTAAGTGGGAGCCAGTTTAGCTGTGAACCAGTGTACCTGTGATGCAGTGTAAATGTGAACCGGTGTAACTGTGATCCAGAGTACCTAAACCAGTGTAACTGTAAACCAGTGTAACTGTGAATCACTGTAACTGTGAACCAGTGTAACTCGGAACCAATGTAGCTGTGAACCTACCTACCTTGAACCAGTGTAACTGCGACATAGTGTAACTGCGACATAGTGTAACTGCGACATAGTGTAACTCTGAAAACATATACTGGAACTGTGAGGAATTTTTCAAATAAAGTATTGCCCCAGATTATATACACCACTGTTGTCACTGCCAATATAATACACACAATTAAACATCAGCTATGACAGCAATTATGTCGTTATGTAAGCCATTAAGCAATTCCCATCTTTTGAGCCAAGTGTCATTTATATTCCTTTGCTTAGCATGTTGGTCTATAATGTATTCATCAATATAGAGCGCTGCAAGTTTGAAAATGAGATCCATCTGCATATAGCAAACTGACAGTGAATAGTCATGGGGTTGTTTCTGCACATTTATAATGGTGGCGTTCTAGACCTTAAACCACAGTAACATTCCAATGTGATGATTGCTGTACACTATTTGTAGTCATAGATAACCTGTCCATCTTTTGAGCTCTACATTATGCCTACTTATATTTACACCATAGACCACGTGTGCTGCAGGACTCATGTGGCGAATTGATGTGATAATCACATACCAAATTGATGTGGTAATCACATGCCAAATTGATGTGATAATCACACAAAGGGTGCTTGGAATATCCGCACCCCTTGTTGTTGGAATGCTAACATGACAACGTCTTGTCAGAACCACACAATACATGGTAGGAGTACTGGCACAAGTTGTTGTGAGACTAACACAATTAGTTGTAATGATATTAACACAACACTTTATGGTCAGGCCAATACAAGAAATTGCACAAGTTGTAAGAAAACGAACACGACAAGTTGTTCTGAGATTGGTACAACTGGTTGTCAGAATACTTACACACCAAGTTGTTGTTAGACTATTACAATACATTGCAAGAAATCTAACAGAACACATTTTTGTCAGACCTACACAATCAGTTGTAGGAATACTAACACAAACAAGTAGTTGTCAGACCAATACCACAAGTTGTAGGAATACTAATGTAACAAGTTGTTGTGAGACCAACACAACCAGTTGTAGGAATACTACCACAGATTGTTGTCATAGCTACATTACCAGTTGTAAGAATGCGAACACAAGCTGTTGTCATACCTACACAACCAGTTGTAGGAATACTAACACAAACTGTTGTCATACCTACACAACCAGTTGTAGGAATACTAACACAATGTGTTGTGATACCTACACAACCAGTTGTAGGAATACTAACTCAAGCTCTTGTCATACCTACACACTTCGTTGTAATAATACTAACACAAGCTGTAGTCATACCTACACAACCAGGTGTAAGAATATTAACACAATATGTTGTCATACCTACACAACCAGTTGTAGGAATACTAACACAAGCTGTTGTCATACCTACACAACCTGTTGTATGAATACTAACACAAGCTGTTGGCATACCTACACAACCAGTTGTAAGAATACTAACACAATCTGTTGGCATACCTACACAACCAGTTGTAGGAATAATAACACAATGTCTTGTCATACCTACACAACCAGTTGTAAGAATACTAACACAAACTGTCGGCATACCTACACAACCAGTTGTAGGAATAATAACACAATGTCTTGTCATACCTACACAACCAGTTGCAAGAATACTAACACAAGCTGTTGTCCTACCTACACAACCACTTGTAATAATACTAACACAAGCTGTTGTCATACCTACACACCCAGTTGTAATAATACTAACACAAGCTGTTGTCATACCTACACAACCAGTTGTAGGATTACTAACACAAGCTGTTGTCATACCTACACACCCAGTTGTAAGAATACAAACACAAACTGTTGTCATACCTCCACACCCAGTTGTAAGAATACTAACACAAGCTGTTGGCATACCTACACAACCAGTTGTAGGATTACTAACACAACAAGGTGTTGTCAAACAAACACAAATAATTGTAGGAATACTAACATAACATATTGTTCTCAGACCCATACAACTAATTGTAGGAATAGTAGCACACCAAGTTGTTGCCATACCAACATAACTAGCTGTAGGAATACTACCACACAGCTTGTCTGTAAGCGCTATACGCTGGTGTGATTTTGACACTATCTTGCAATATGATGCAATTCCACAAAGTTATATGTTGGATATTTACAGCGCAATGCATTGGAATATTAACAGAGCAATATGCTAGAATATTCACAGAACAATGTGCTGTGATAGTCCTACAAACATTGATGTGTTGTTCAACAGCAAGGTCAGATATAATCACATGACGCACAGATGTAATATTCATATAACCATTTGGTGTATTGACACAGCAGGTTCCTGCGATATTCATACAAGGTGGTGGGCTATTCCCCCAACATTATGTTGAACCAGTTATTTAGCCCATATTTGTAACGAGCAATCAATACTACGTTACAATATCCTGAAACAAATTGTTTGATCTATGAGATAACTTATTTATGTAAGAATGACAAATAATAGTTGTTGGGATATTCATACAACTGGTAATGCTTACAGAGCAAGGTATTGTGATATTCACATAGCAAGTGATAATCCCCACAGAACAATGTGGTCTGATATTCCCACATCATATCGCTATAATTATCGCTCAACAATTTATGGTAATATTCACACAGTACTTTGCTGCTTTGTTTACACAAAACTCCTTAGCGAATATTTGCTAGGAGATTTCATGTGAACCAATTCCAAATCCATGTCGCCCTCAGATACCGTATGACTGTATTAACCACCAAATACCTAATTGTATTACTCACACAACCCATTGTTGCATTATCCCCACACTAACCTGTCAGAAAATCCACAACACCATGCTGCGACACTCAACAAACATATTACCTTTTAACCCCACTGCCATCACCCCTAAAACATCCAAGAAAAATCTGTAATCTGAAAGAATGGGGAGGAAAAAAAGCCAGACCAAAAGTCACCTCAACAATGTCTCTATACACATATATAACCATAGCAACAATACTTCCTATATGCATTATATTACACACATCTTGAAGGTACCACAGTTGACATCGAGCAATCTGATTACCTAATACACTTTTTTTTGTTTTACCCCAAATACTATATATTATATATATATACTGTATTCTCACCTAGAGCATTTAAATTGGGAAATCACTGAAGCATGGGCTGGGCGTTTACCCACACATGGGCTTTTAAGGGGTAGGCATTTACGAAATATTGGCCAAGTGAGGGCTGGGCGTTAACCTACACACGGGTGTTAACCCATGAGAATACAGTATATATAGATATATATATACTATATATATACTATACATATACTATAATATATATAGACTACCTCCTCGCCTTACTCCAAGGTCATTCCTTACTATACATATCTATATCGATATCTATATCAATAGAGTACCCCCCTCCCACCCACCCGCGCCATCTAGCGGCGGCAGGCTGAGCGGGCACTACGTGGTGGTGTTCCGGGTGATGCGGGTCAGCGTGTGGCCGTGCGGGCAGGCGAGCTGCTGGGGCGGGTCCATGTCGAAGTACACCGGCACACTGCGGGGGATCATCCCGGGCTTGTCCTCCCCGACCCCGACCATTCCGGGGCTATCATACCCGCCGTCCCCGGCCCCGCCCCCTCCGGGACCCCGGAGAGCGAGTCCGCCGGGGAGACCCCCGTCTCCACCGCTGCCGGCGGCGGAGCGCAGCGCGGCCGACAGATTGGCGCTGTTCTCGAGCTTGTAGTTGCTGATGTCCTTGTTGCCGTAGGTGGAGTAGTCGCTGGCTGCGAGCAGCTTGCACGTGTGGAGGTGGTGCGGCGGGGCGGCGTCCTGACAGATGACGGGGGCCTGCACGTCCCACACGTGCGTGTACTCGCTCACGTCGCCCCCAATGAGCTTCTCCTGCCGGAGTAGGGCCGGGTAGCTCGGGTGGTGGCCCAGGGTCGGTGCCATCGCCACGTCGTTCGGCCCGCCGCACTGGTCCTCTATGCTGCACGGCGGCGTCTGCGGCCGGTCGCGGTTCCTGGTTGGGGAAGGGAGGGTTGGGTGCGTTGGAGGGGGTAGAGTGGGTTGTAGGTTGGGGAAGGGAAGGGGTTGGGTGTTGGGTGAGGGGAGGGGGTTGTGTGTTGGGGGAAGGGAGGGGGTTGTGTATTGGGGAGGGGTGGGTTATGTTTAGGGGGAAGGGAGGGGGTTGGGTGTTGGGGGAGGGGGGGGGTTGGGTGATGGGGGAAGGGAGGGGGTTGGGTGTTGGGGGAAGGGAGGGGGTTGGGTGTTGGGGGAGAGGGTTGTTTATTGGGGAGGAGTGGGTTATGTGTAGGGGGACGGGAGGGAATTGGGTGTTGGGGGAGGGGAGGGGGTTGTGTGTTGGGGGAGGGTAGGAGGTTGTGTGTTGGGGAAGGGAGGGGGTTGTGTGTTGGGGGAAGGGAGGGGGGTGTGTATCGGGGACGGGTGGGTTGTGTGTAGGGGGAGGGGGAGGGGCAGGGGGGAGGGGGAGGGGGTTGTGAGTGTTGGGGAGGCGGAGGAGGACGTGTGTGTTGGAGGGAGGAGAGGCGGTGGGGGTGTGGATTGGGAGAGGGGAGAGGGATTGTGTGTTGGGGGGGGGGGGAGGAGTCGGGGTGGGCGGGTAAAATGGGGTGGGAGGTCGGGGTAGGGAATAGGGGTGAGGATAATGGTGGGGAATGGGTGTGGATGGCGTGCGTTAGAGGGATGTGGGGAGGTGGGGATGTTGGGGGGGTGGGGAGGGAAAGGGTTGGAAATAGCGGTTGTCCGGAAGTGGTGAGCGGGTGGGGAATAATGGTGGAATGGGAGTGGTGGGGGTGGTGGGGGTAGAGGATAAGGACAGAGTGGGAGTGGTGGGCAAAAAGGGTGGGGTGGAGTGGGGGTGGTTGGGTGGGTGGGCAATAAGAGTGGATTGGGAGAGAGAATGAAGGGGGTAGGTGTGGGTGGAGTTGGGGGAGACAGGAGATTTCAGAATTAGCAATGCACATGCTGAGTAAGACACTGCCATTTTCAAATGAAACTTCAGTCCAGCAATTTTCACGCCAGCGAAGGTCATGTTAAAATTGCATATACCATTCATTTTGAGTAATTGTCATTTAAACAAAAAAGTATATATCAAGATGATAATTTAAAAATACCTTAAGCTATTTTGAAGTGACTTATTTTGCATAGCTGATTTGAAGATATGTGAAGGCACAATTTGCCAAATTAATTTCGGCACACATATGAACATTCTAATACCCAAGACTTTAGCAATAACAATTTATTTTCAAACCAACAACGTATTTTTAATAAGCGCACCAGTGCCTAACTCGGATATGGAGGAAATCTAGATAAATGGTCTCGTTTCGTATATTTAATGTCGTCATTGGACTATGCAATTTTAACCCACTGTTATCTTAAGATGTTTTGTTTGTGTGTTACGTCTTGGAAACATCTAAAGTCATATCAGGACGGGTACTGCCTTGTGACAGTGCACACACATGGTGATTATATAGTGCTGTCCCACTAGGAAATCAGGGCCGTGTTCAAGTGTGCGCCTCGGAGGTGCCTCGGAGAAATCCGGACGTTGTGCTAGTCTGAACGGCATATAGCTGTCTGGTGCCTCGAAAATGGTGGCTTCCATAGTGTGCAGCCATTTACAATTGAAAGAACAGCTGTGATTGGCTGAAACCACTGAAACCCATGACCATTTTGGAGGCATTTTTGCCTCCTACTTGGAAAGTGTGACGTCTTGGAGTCGACTCTGAGGCATAGGCTAAACGCGGCCCTGGTCACTAGCACCATGACTCAGTTTCCCACTTATTCAGATTTATCCTGATACGGAATTGTGAACTGACCAGTCCTTGCGCTTTCATTAACCTCACCCCGCAGACAATGGAACACATCAACGTGTTATCCTGTTCCTTTCCCTTCACCAAATAATATTACCATTTTATTAAAGTTGCATAGTCTGATGGTTTAGAGTTTCTGACATTTTTCTGAGATAAAGATATTAAATTGATTACTATAATCTACCTGAGTTTAGTTTGAAGTAACTTTCATTTTAAATGGCCACGTTATGAGATATTTGAAGCTCAAACATGCAAAATTAATGTTGCCAAGCATGCCAAACTCTGACACAAGAGGATTCAGCAGCAACCGGTTCTATTAACTTGACTCAGTATTCCCTTATGTGGCAATAAATGCTTATTAGTACATCTGTATCTAATTTAGATATGTAGAATCAAATCTAGATAATTGTTTTGCTTTTGAAAATGTGATACTTCATCGGACTATGCAACCTTATGCCAAGTACACACCTACCGTATAGGATTCGCGCACTAAAACTCCCGACCCGCTTAAAACTGAAAACGGGCCGATTCATTTTTCGAATCGCGAATCGCAATCGTAATGCTAGTACACACCTACCGTTTTAGCCCTAAAAATGAGTTTTTAGTTGTGAATCTCAATCGGTAGGTGTGCTAGGGGAGTGCACACCTCACGACTTTTGGGCAGTTTTAGATCGTATACGGTAGGTGGGTGCGGAAAAACGATCGTATACGGTAGGTGTGTACCTAGCATTAATCCTTTGTTTGTTTCTTTCTTTCATGACCCCCCAGCACAAAAAGTAAACATCAGCTATTGGGGGTCATACAGTGCTTAAGCATATTTGACTAAAGAAATTACATTTCAAACAGGTAAAATAGAGCACACAAATGAATGTCAAAGAGTATACAACGGTGGTCAAATTACCAGCGGTATATGATAAATAAAATCAACAGTAACACAATTTATAACTTAATAATGGAAAATAAATTTAGGGTAAAAACCAGTTTCCCGAAAAAATGTAATAATGAGTTGCGATGCAATCGGAAGAAATGCATCGCACCCTAATTTCTAAATACATCATCTCTAAACCGTCATCATCACGTACTTAGTATGACTATGTAAGTGTTGACAATGTTGGATGGCCCCTAAATAGTTACTACCCAGCTCCTTTACTTACCTCTTGCGCCACATAAGAGCTATCGTCAGGAGGCTGGTCCCGACCAGCAGACCGATCACCACTCCTATAATAATGGCGAACACAATCCATGCTGCAAGAACAAACAAACATGGCGCTTAATCAACAGATCTCGGCAGGCTTCCTACCAGAGTCACAGTCCGCTTACTATCGGTATTCACGCAAAGCGGAGTGGTATAGCCATTTTTCATGTTCATCAGGTCTGGCCAAAACCATCTTGCAAGGCACCGTGAAAGGCCGAAGAAAGCAAGGCGGACAAAAGAAGAGGTCGGACGACAACATCATGGAGATTGGCAAGTCCCAGAGGGCAGTGAAGAACAGGGAAAACGGAGAAACCTGGTTGCAAAGTCATCGGTGGTGTCTCACCGACACTCACAGTTAAGGGATTGATGATGCTGATGGGTGTTCCAAGTTTCTAATTGGTGAGTCAGGAAGGACTGAAGCTGCGACCCGGCGTGTGAACATGCCAGGTCGCAGCTTCACTGTTCACACCAGAAGGTGCGGGTGGTCTGCCTCCCACCTGTTTACTTTGCTATAGACCCTAAATTGTAAACTCACTTTGCACCTTATAACCAAATGCACTCTGATGACTGAATTTGGCAGGGTTCGTGTTGGTTCGTTGTTTGGTGGAGTTTGATGTCCTGGCAACATCTAAGGTCATATCAGGACGGGTACCGACTTGTGACAGTGCACACTCATGGCGACTTTATAGTGCTGCCCAACTGGGAAAGCAGGCAGCCAGCACCATGACCTGATATCCCACTCAGTCACATTATCCTGATACTGAGCCAACCAGTCCTTGCCCTATCCTAACAATGCCGAGCGCCAGGCTAGGAAGCAACAAGTATAAATTGTTAAGTCATTGGTTGTGACGGGTACAAATTCTTAAGTCATTGGTTTGACTCGATCAGGGTTCAAACCCGTGGGTTCAAATCCAAATATCTACCAACACGGGAGACCAATGCTAATTCGCTATCCCGACTGGTCTTTTTTCAGTTTGTGTAACTAAATATGTGGAGGGAGAGTGCCGCAATGGCTAATGTGCAATTGAAAGAAAGTTTGTTTTATTTAACGACACCTCTAGAGCACATTGACTTTATCATTGGCTATTGGACGTCAAACATTTGGTCATTCTGACACATTTCTTGAGAGGAAACCAGCTGCCGCCACATAGGCTACTCTTTCCGATAAGCAGCAAGGGTTTTTTTATATGCACTTTCCCACAGACAGGACAGCACATACCACAGCCTTTGATGAACCAGTTATGGACCACTGGCTAGAACGGAAAATGCGCCCACACTGCAAATGTGTCCACTGACCAGGCTCGATCGAATGACCCACACCTACACAGCTGGACACGCTACTGTCTGAGCTACGTCACGCTCCCTTTCTAATGTGCAATTGCAACCTAAAGTGAAGTAAATTCCAGTGTTCCGAAACCTATGGGGAACCATATTTGTTGAAGTGAAGAACCACATTAGGTCACGTGATGATGGATTCGCACCCACGACGTTACACATATATTACGTTGCAAGTCCATTTGGCATCTCAGTGGGTTATGTGGAGCGATTTGAAATGCTCACCTACATGTGATTCTCAGAACATCTACCTTGGAGGATATCTATTGGTGCTGAATGACCAAGATAGCTCATAAACTTGGAGGGTGGGTAAGCTGAAGGTATTTCTTCCGATGTATTCTCTCTCAATAACTACATGTTTGTGTGTTTGTTGTTGCTTAGCGTTCTAATAACATCTAAGGTCATATCCGGACGGGGATAACTACATGTATCTGTATTTAACAAACATCAGCTGTCACTAATTGCACCCTGGCATTTAGTCACGGATCCGCTATGCCGGGCACAGATACATGACATTTATGTCACTGTTGACATTTCTGACTCATCTGAAAGCTGAAACACTTGTGACACTTTTGACAATTGTGACAACTTCTGACATTCAGGACTATGGGGACCTTTCATGAGCCATCTCTCTCGCTATACACTTGGTGGCAGCACCCATTCCCGGTCCAAGTCGGCCATCATGGTTGGATAGCAGGGTGTATGTGTGTGTGCTGGTGGTGTAGGTGTGTGGTGGGGGTGCTGGTGTGTGGTGGGGGTGTAGGTGTGAGGTGGAGGTGTAGGTGTGTGGTGGGGGTGTAGGTGTGTAGTGGTGGTTTAGGGATGTGGTCAGGGCGTAGGTGTGTAATGTGTGTGGTGGTGTATGTGTGTGGGGGATGTGTGTGGTGGGGGTGTAGGTATGTGTGGAGAGGTATGTGTGTGTGGTGAGGGTGTAGGTGTGTGTGGTGAGAGTGTAGGTGTGTGTGGTGTAGGTGCGGTGTGTGTGTGGTTGGGTTGTAGGTGTGTGGTTGGGGTGTAAGTGTGTGGTGGGAGTGTAAGTGTGTGGTGCGGGTGTAAGGGGTACTTGGGGTAAAGGTGTGTGTTGTGGGGTGTAGGGGAGAACTATAATAACTATTGCAACTGCCAACAACTTCCGACAATTGCGACAATTTCTGACACTTGTGGTGATAACACCAATTGCATGAACAGCACTGTTGACATTCACCATAATTGTGGCTATCATAACAATTGCAACAATTACAACAATCGCGACAACTGCCAACAATAATGTCAACACTCATCACAATTTCAGCCGGCATGACAATTGCAACAATTACAACAATCATGACAACCGCGCACAGTTGTCAACACTCACAATACTTCTGGCTATCATAACAATTGCAGCAAGTACTACACTGATTGGCAACTGCCAACAATTCTTGACAATCACAACAATTCCGGCTACCGATTATGACATTCATGGCAACTGGTGGCTGCCAACTGCTAACTGTGGACACTCGCGAGAATTCCAATCATCACGAAAATTGCGACAATTTCTACAGCAATCGGTGACAACCACCAACAATTTGTGACAACCACTAACAATTGTCGACACTCGCAACAATACCGGCCATCATGACAATTGCAACGATTATGACAATCGCCACAACTGCAACACTTGCAACTAGTCGACAGATCCCCTGCGAGAGGATCCATGACTATTGCACGTTGACGTGGCTTCGCTTGACGGGCAGGTGGATAGATAGATAGAAAGATAGATAGACAAGCTGCCCTTGTGTGACGTCACAGTTAGCCATATCCGGAGCTAAGGAAGCTAGTGCGTTGACACGTGCATGCGACGGCTTAGTCCGCTCCCTCACCTCTCACTAACATACCTCGATGGAAGGAAGCGTTACCTCCAAAAACCTTCTCCGAAGTCCACGTTTTATCTGCAAAGATAAAAGGGAGACAATAATTACCGACCAGCACATCTTCTAGAGAGGAAAACTAAAAGCCAAACGGGAAAAAAAAACAATGTTCTCCCTCAGGCATCTCTGAGTGGATTTTGAGTAATGTGCAATCATTTTGCTTAGAGATGTATTGAAGATAAACTCAAGTCCAAATATATCCCATCGTCCTGATTTTCAACAGCCATTCTGGCAGGCTTTTTGTTGTTTGTTGTTATTTAACCCCTAACAATTGAGTTCAGCTTAGTAGTTAGTTGCATGCCAAATTACTCGTATGAAGTAAAATGACAATTATAAATACAGCATAACTATCTTAAACTAAATACCTTTTTGGGGTTAAAAGTATCCAGCCAACAATCCCCGAATCTGAGAAATTGTGCCCGAGAAACAAGTGTTTTTGATTGCCCTCACAACAGTCACACACACGGACTATATACATATATATATATATATATATATTTTATATATACAATTTTAATAGTAATTAAGGTCTTTCTGACGTCCCTCTACAAGTGTTCAGTATTAGATGTATTATCCTTGACGCATGAATTCAGCTACTGCTGGACTTGCAGCCCAATGGGGCAGCACTATAAAGTTGTCATGACTGTGCACTGTCGCAAGTCGGTACCTGTCCTGATATAATCTGATATGTTGCCAGAAGGTAAAACTCTAAGAAACCAAGAATACCAAATATTGGACAGTATACTGTATTATATAGCATATCTTTATTTCATTTGAGTGTCCCTCCAAAGACAGGACACCGGTTATGTAAGAACACCATTGCTCTATCATGAAGAGTCGCCCATTGAAGAAAGGTACACGACTAATACCGTTACGCAAGTATATTTCCCAAACTGCATTAAATATATCAATCTATTACGCTCCTCCAACGCAATATAATATGCATTGCAGAGTTGACCCGGGCTAATATAATTTGTAGATGGATTGCCAGAATGAAACCATTTTTATAATGAACCCTGATCATTGTCCAATCACACTAATCTAACCTAAAATATAATAATTTGACTCTTGCTTTTCATCAAAGCCACCCCCACCCCAACCCTCCATTCACACAAACCCAAAACGAGGTTCCATTCCGAATTTCACGGCGCTCCCCTGATTGCGCCCCAGATTGACAATCGGCGCACGTCGCGTGTGTCTGTGTGTTTCTTGGTCTTTTTGTGTAATGTGTGTGTGTGTTTTTCCCATGCGCAAATCAAACATTTGTAACGAGCCCATTAAGAAACCTACTGCTCACGGAATATTTATTTATCAAAGCTATCAAAGACATCTTGAGATGCCGATCTGGGGGGGGGCGGAGGGAAAGGCGGGAAAACCATTCTGCGGCCAAAGTCAAAGAGAAAAGCTTTCATTTGTCGCGTCGAACAAGTCGCCGGCACCAGGGAATGCTGGGAGAAAAATAGTGGAGGAGACAGTGAGAGGGAAAAGACGGGATGACTGCCAATGTCGCTGATTATGCCTGGGTGTGCGCTACCAAAGCACTGGACGCGGTGGCTGAATCGATAGCGTACATGCTTCACATGCGGAACTTCAAGAGTTTGAATTCCTGGCTGAGTCAAACCAAAGACTTATCAAATTTATACTTGTTGTTTCCTAGCCTGGCGCTCGGCATTAATAGGAGAAGGCAAGGAAAGGGTAGCTCAGAATTAGGATAATGTGACTGAGTGGGATGTCAGGTCATGGTGGTGGTAGTCAGGTATCCCAGTGGGATATCACTATAACAGTTGCCATGGGTGCACACTGTCAGAAGCTGCTACCCGTCCTCATATGACTTTAGATGTTGCTAGGTTATAAACCCCAACCAATCTGTTACCAAAGTGCTGTCAGTGGCTGCTCGGTTAACAGTTAAAACAGGAAAATGATATAATGG
Organism: Branchipolynoe longqiensis; assembly: GCA_030323885.1. Classification (NCBI taxonomy): domain Eukaryota; kingdom Metazoa; phylum Annelida; class Polychaeta; order Phyllodocida; family Polynoidae; genus Branchipolynoe; species Branchipolynoe longqiensis. The sequence continues at coordinate 26,151,494 of CM059200.1, forward strand.
AAGTGGGGTTTTACACTCTCGGGTCAATAAGGGTACCGACTTGCAGGAGTAGGTCGTGCTGGTGGTGGTGTCTCCAGAAATAACCCCCAACAAAGTTGTGCTGGGAAGCATTTGTAAGACAGAGCCTCGTTTTCATGCTCGCAGTGCATGATGGGTACCTTACAGGTTGCATAATCTGCTGACCCTGAGATTTCGGCACATTTCTTAAGTAAATAAGTTGGTTTATTGGCCAGCATATCTTCCTCAGGGAGTTTACATCCCTGCCCTGCAGAGTTGTAAACCACTGCCTTGTGGTACAGGTTCTTGACAGAACTGAATGCTAAGGGAGCAAACCCTAAACAGAAAACCATGTCACGTCGCAGCATCAAGGGGGGTTGATGTATGGAACTCCCAACATCTCCCGACCAGCCTCTGCAGGGACAAATAATGTTGCGCCTGTCTGGACATGTTCTTGCCAGTGTGAAACCTCTATTTGCTCCCTGAGAGAGTGCTGCTGGTAACTTGCAAAAGCCACCAGCACTTCAACACTTTTGCAGGCAGCTTTCATGAAATGTACAACCGCACAAAACACCATACTGGCTGGGTCGTCGCCCGGGTTGAGAGAGCTGCTATTCGCAGATGACAGTGCACTGGTTGCCCACTCTGCTGAAGAGATCCAGAAAATAGTGGATGCTTTCTCCGAGGCATCAAAGACGTTCGGTCTTAAGATTAACATCAAGAAGATGGAGGTGCTGTACCAACCCAACTCTACAAGAACCCAAGAGGAGGATATCATGGTTGATGGAAACAAGCTGAACTCTGTTCCGGAATTCACCTACCTCGGAAGCACTATAGCAAGTGATGGATGCATTGATGCTGAAATACAGAGTAGGATGGCCAAGGCTAGTGCATCTTTCAGCTGACTACAACAGACACTCTGGAACAACCACCATGTGTCCATATGGGTCAAAGGCAAGATCTACCATGCAATTGTTCTATCCACCCTACTATATGGAGCCGAAGCCTGGACGGTGTACAGATGAGAGGTGAAAAATCTGCATGCCTTCATGATGAGACATCTGTGATTGATCATGAGGCTAACCTGGAAGGACAACGTGACAAATAAGGAAATACTTGAACGGACGGGGCTGCCCCCTATGAAAGATCTTCTGATCAAAAAGAATCTCCGGTGGACTGGACACCTCATGAGGATGTCATCAGACAGGCTACCAAAGCAGATCCTCTACACTCAACTGTCTTCTGGTTACAGAAACAGAGGGCGCCCTCGTCTCTGGTTCAAGGATACCATTAAGAGAAACCTGAAGCTGAGAGACAGTAAGACTGACTCATATGCTTTGTTTATCCACTCTTAGTAGTGCAACACAGGAGCACCAATCTCAGTTACACTGGCTTGAAAGATGACGGATGTAATAGATGTGCGGTAGTGGTAGAGTATTGCAGGAGAGTCAAACTCAGAGCTACACTGGCGCCCTTTAGGCTGGTTTCCATTTCAAATATCTCAAAAGTTATCAATTTATATTAAAAGTTACTTCAAACTATAGTAAGGTAGATTATAATCAATCAATCAATCAATAGTTCCATCCTCTAGTCGAGGGTTGGATGCAATGGTTCTCCACTTGTCCCGATGTTGTGCTGTTCTGATAGACTGTGAATAATTCAAGCCTGTCCACTGTGAAATATTTGTAAACCATGATGTTCTTGGTCTCCCTCTCCCTCTGCTGCCATTCACCTTCCCTTCCAACAATGTACGGTATATTGAACTCTGACGAATGATGTGGCCAAAATAAATAAGTTTCTTTGTCTGTATAGTGGCAAACAAGCTTTTCTTATTTTTAATTTTTCTGAGAACTTCTTTGTTGGTGATCTTCTTTGTCCATGATATTTTCATCATCCTTCGATAAGTCCACATCTCAAATGCTGCTAAACGTTTGTACATTTTCTTAGAGATTGTCCATGTCTCTGCCCCATACATTAGAGTAGACCACACATAACACTGAAGAATATGCTTCCTTGTTTGTATTAATATCTTACTTGATGTTAACACTCTATACATTTTGGAGAATGTTGTTCGGGCTATTGTTATCCTTCTTTTAATTTCTTCCTCACATCTCCCATCATTTGTAATCTCTTGTCCGAGATATATGAATTCGGATACTTGTTCTATGTTTGTGCCATCTATGGTTATATTGACGTTTGGTTTATCTGTCTTTTTACTTATAACCATTGTTTTGGTCTTCCTGGATTATAATGAACAACCTAATATGTTTATCTCAGAAAATGAGAGAAACTCAAAACCATCAGACTATGCAACTTTAATGGTGCCTACGTTGACAATTTAGCAGCGAAAATAAGCATTTCGGTACTCTCTTAAAGATGGCTGAAGTAATTCTACTCTCAGAGAAATCCCAAAGAATTAGCCAATTTAGAACCGTGCGGCGAATTCAGAACAGAAGTGATCGCAGAGTAAGTAACGCATATATGGCACATATGATTATGCCACAGAAATGTGTAATATATTCCGATATTAAGGTATGTAGAACTATTAGAGAATATTAAAAATATTAGGGTATATGATGTATATTACGGAATGGTTGGCTGGTTGTTGGAGTTTTACGTTCTGGCAACATCTGGGGTCATATCAGGACGGGGACCGACTTGTGATAGTGTACACTTATACTGACTTCATAGTGCTGCCGCATTGGGAGACCAGACTTCAAGCACCATGACCTGATACAGTCACATTATCCCGACACTGTGCCAACTAGTCCTTGCCCTATCATAATAATGCCAAGTGCTTGGCTAGGAATCGGCAGGTATAAATCTTCAAGTCATTGGGTTGACTCGACCATGGGTTCAAATCCCACGATCTACCAAAACGACAGACGGATGTTCAACTCATTCGGCAATCCCGTCTGGTATATTATGGAATGTAATGAGTATTATGGAATATGATGCATTTTTTTTTTTTTTTTTGTGACAAGTTTTTTATTCTGCCCATAACGTATAAGCTCCCGTGAGGGTGCTTGTTTTCAACGCTGGACAGCTGTGGTACTGGATTGGTCTGGTCACGCACACAGGAGTCTTTACCTGATTTTTCTCGGGCCAACCTTTGCGGTTTTGGGTGTTAGTAGTTTCTATATTAGTTTTTTTTTAAATTTTCAAGTTTTTTCCTAACCTGTATATGATAACTTAGCCTACTATGTACATCTACGCAGATGACATACAGGCCTGTGGGAGAGGATCCCATCCCAGTGTGGTTTATCACAGCATCCTTTCACCCATGCCCTGTCCTTAGATAGTACACCAGTGTGCCAGAACTCCCCTGGACCCTTCAGGACTGCGACTAGGTGGGATGGCTGTGTTGTATGGTTAGCCATTTCGTATTTCAGGGTGATTCGGATGCATGACCGTGGCCTGCCTGGTTCTGCTTTGGTTTGTGGCAGTACACATACCCAGACGGACTGCGCCCTATGGTGATAGTCATTTCGAATTCCTTAGTACTTAGTAGGGCTAGTTTCCGTATTTGTAATATCTACCATCTTTTCTGGCCGGTCTTTTGCTTTTTGTGCCAGAACACAGCAAGCAGTGACTGCGCCCAAGATCAGGTGAGATATTGTTTCTTCAGTAGGTGGTTGTGTATTATGTTTTCTTTAAGGACCTTTTATAGTGGTCCATGCTTTTGATTGCCCGTTGTTGTGTGGGTTGATTATTCCAGGCATGTGCCGCCATGGCAAACACACTTCTCTCATAAATTTTGGTGTTACTTATTGCTGTCAGTAGCACTGGGGCTGCCATTTGCCTGGTGTCCCTACGGGGGGTTGCTGTGTAGCCTGGTTTTGTGGTGTAATGGTGTGCCAGTATTTTGAGGTGCGTTTCCCTTCTACTTGTTAGTAGTGTTGCATTGCATTTTTTGTGTAATTCGATTGTGGGATATCTTTTGTTCACCTGAAGGCATACTTTGAGGGCTCTATTTTGTAGCACCTGTAGTTTGTTTAATAGTTTAGTATTTCCTCCCATGTATACTACATCGCCATAGTCAAAGTAGGGGAGGATCATGCCTTTATATATTTTAATTGCCATGCTTTCAGTCAAGTAGTATCTCAGTTTAGCCAGTAGCCATATTTTATGGTTTACTTCATATTTTATGGTTTACTTTTTTGATAGTATTTGTTTGCATAGTTTGAAATGTAAATCATCAGTAGCATCCAACCAACTCCAACCTGTCTGTGGCTCATTGAATCATTGCCTGTGAGATTAGCGAATCCTACTCGTAGTTATACCTGAACCAACACTTCTGCATTCTGAGGCATTAGACTGTCTAAGCTCCCTGGTGCAATCATCACTAGCATTCAACCCACTACAGGTGTGGTTTATTGAGTTATTGTCTGTGAGATCAGCGAAGACTACTACCAAATCATCTTCTTTTTTTTCTTGAAAATTTATACTGGCTATCAGGGATAAATTTGAATAGACTTGTCTTCACAATTAGACAGTTGGTCGATAGAAAGTGTGAGCTTACACTTGAACTGACCCAAAGGGTTGTTAACCTCCCGCACTATATAGACATGGTATGAGAGCAACAAGCCTTTGATGATGCTGTAAGTTATACACAGCGGTGGAAATCCAAATTAGCATATGCGATGCATGGGTAATCCAGCCACTGACCTTCAGATTAGGAGTCCGACTTAGAAAAAACGTCTGACACTCTAACTACTTCGCCATTGGGGACACCATACATTTTCTGATACAATATTACTAAACACATCCCTGGGTAAGGAGGCCTCAGGTAGACAGCTTACCTGTGGTGCAGTTACCCATCTCCCCTATCCACCTGTCCTCCCGGCAGGTGAGAAACCAGGTCTCATTGGTCTCATTGCACCTGATGAACAGGTGGTCTCGTTTCCGGCTCATCCACGTGTCCCCTATCGCTTCGATATCCGGGCACCCAGCCGCTGTAAATACAAGTATAAGGATATAGTTAGCATCAAGTAGCTATATCCTAGAACTTGTGCCGCTGTGATGCAAAGGTTAGCGTTAAATGGTTATATCCTGGAATCTGACTGATGGATATATACATGGAAGAACAATTAGCGTTAGGTAGCTATATCTTGGAAACTGTGCCGCTGTGACACAGAGTTAGAATTAAATGGTTGTATCCTGGAATCTGACTGATGGATATATACATGGAAGAACACTTAGCATTAGGTAGCTATATCCAGGAATCTGACTACTGGATATACCTGAAAGAACAGTTAGTGTTAAGGAGCAATATCAACAAATATGTTTACTAAATATATATCGGTAAGAACAGTTAGCATGAAGTAAATATAACCTTAAGTCTAAATACTGAATGAATAGATCCAGGAATCGGACTGCTGGGTATACCTGGAAGAACAGTTAGTATTAAGTGGCTCCATCTAGGAATCTGATTGCTGTATATGTATTTGCAAGAACAGTTAGGTTTCAGTGACTATATCCACGAATCTGATTGCTGCATATATATATATATATATATATATATATATATAAGAAAAAAGTTAGCGATAATTCACTATATTGATGAAACTAGCTGCTGCAAGATACACGTAAGAAGAGACTTAGCATTAATTCACTATACGCATGAAAGTGGCTGCAGAAAAATACACAGAGAATAGAGTTAGTGTTAATTAACTATATCCATGAACCCAACTGCTGTAAGATACATGCAAGAACAGAATGAGCGTTTATAAACTATATCCATGAACCCAGCTGCTGCAAGATACACGGAAAAACATAGTTAGTGTTAATTAACTAAATCCATGAACCCAGCTGCTGTAAGATAAATGCAAGAACATAGTTAGCGTTAATTAACTGTAGCCCTGAACCACATCTAAGAACAGAGTGAGCATTGATTCATTGATATAGCTGACTCTATTAATTATGCTGACTCTGTTAATTAATGCTAATTATGTTCTTACATGTATCTTGCAGCAGCTGCAAGATACATGTAAAAACAGAATTAGCGTTTATAAACTATATCCATGAACCCGGCTGCTGCAAAATACGTGTAAGAACAGAGTTAGCATTAATTAACTATATCCATGAACCCAGTTGCTGCAAGATACATCTAAGACCAGAGTTAAACTGTTCTATTGGTTAATCAGGTTGGGGTGAAATACACATAAGAAGAAAGTTAGATGATTGGCTCATAATTTTCGAATTGTGGTTGATCCGGCGGGAAGCTCGAGACACTCACGTCTCCAAGCAGCGCATGCACCGCTCCCCCTCCTCCCCCTCACTCCGCTTGACCTGCATTCGGGCTCCAGACTCAAACCTATATGGATTTTACCACACCCACTCACCCTCTTTTTTTAACTCCACTGCATGGGGGTCGGCTCCCGGGCCTACCTCCTTCGGCTCCCAGGTTCTCCCAACTCCTTCTGCCGACTTAGACCAGGTGGACTGATATGCTGAACACTCTCCTGTAATCGTTCTCATTGTACCCTTGTGTCATTTCAATAAAGCCCCCTTTTACTCCCATCCTTGTCTCGGGCTTCCTCTGTCCGGATCGCACTAGTAATGCTGACCATCAATCCAGGAAGTGACAACTATCAATGAAGTAAGCCTTCAACTTGACTCGGATGAAGATAGAACCCACAACCTCCCCCACCTGAATTGGCTGGGCTACCGATGAGTCAATCTTGTCTGTCACAGGAAAACAGTGCTAATGATTTCTTATTGCGATGATTTCTTAATGCAATGATTTCTTAATGCAATGATTTCTCACTACAATGTATTGATCTCTGCACTATTGTGTATTGTATGGCAATCATTCAATATTCCAAATCACAGACCTCATTTCTGTCCACATTTCCCACCAGCCTAATGAAATGAAATCACCATAATTAGCAGATTTCCGTAATGCAGTCCGTTCGACACAAATCACCATGGCAAGCCCAGTTATAACTAGAGTGGTGCATTGGAAGTATGACTGCTGAAGTGTACTTTAATATAAATCTGTTTCCGTACACCACCCGCTTTGAGGCCTGGCAGTTAGAGCACCGATGTTGCAGTTTCCTTGGCACATCAGTTTGCGAGGGACACATCGCTTCTGAGCATGCATCAAAATCGAACAGCATCATCACTACCCTTATACATTTAATATAATGTTTTTGGTTAAGATGTTTTCTATATGTGTACCAAGCGATTTGTTTCTATATGGTGTGGTTTTAGAGATATTTGACTGTTTCTGTATTTTCTGTAGGAAGATTGCTCACGAGCATTGACAATGCCTTGAGTTTGATGGTATGCGCAGTGCAAAACATTAGTTTTATTCAAAATTAATAGAAGTGCAGAAGCCTAACCGTATAAATTTAATATAATCTATTCATTGAATATGCTTTCTATATGTGTTCCAAGTGGGTTGCTTCTAGGTGGTGTACTTTGAGAGATATTTGACTTTTTCTGTATGAAGATTTGCTCACGGCCATTGACAATGCATTTGAATGTATGTGTCCCTCACACACTGGTGTGCCGCGGAAACTGCAACACTGGTCTGCAAATGGAAGATAGATTATCACCCATCAATGCTGAATCTAGAAATGATATTATGGTCACACTATTGCTCACTCAAATCTATGCATATCTATACTATTTCTGATGTTTATTTCATGAGTCCAAATCTTTGTCAACTTGTTCTTGATTTACTCCCAATGACCAGTTAAAGTTGCACAATTCATACGTTTAAAGTTGCATAATCCGATAGTTTTGAATGTCTATCTTTATATTTTATAAATGAAGGAAGTTGATTCGTATAATGTAGCTTACTTTGGTGTGAAGGTAGTTTTACATTAAATGCCTAACAATGAACTTATTTGCCAAATTAATATGGCATGCTTCTCAACATTCAGACACCACATTGCTCATAAATAACAGGTTCTATTAATTTGACATTATACTTAATTTGACATGGTATTTCCTTCTATGCAGAAAAATATGATTAATAAGTGAATCGGTATCTAATCTGCATAATGTAGACTCAAACCTAACTAAGGGTTTTGGTTTTAAACAGTCTTTTTTGGTACATTAGTTGTTTAAGCAGGGGAAATTTCAGTCGCACACGACTGGTCTTCCTCATTCCACTGCTCCTTGCCCTCTCCTAGTAATGCCGAGCGTCTGGCTAGGAAGCGACAACTATCAATCTTTAAGTCATTGGTTTGACTCGACCAGGATTCGAACTCATGATCCCATGATCTACCAACATGGGAGTTCTAACTCATTCGGCCATCCCGTCTGGTCATTAGGTAAACATTCGATACTTTCATCAGACAATGCAGCTTTAACCAAATTTTCCTTTGAAAGAAAAAAAGCTAAATTCATCATGTTGGCATTATAACTTACTCCAAATTATTTCGGAGTAATGCGAATGATAAGGGTAATCAGGCAACATAAGTTGTTCTTGTACTGCATATGACTATGAGTTAAGCCTTATTACAAGCTGCTATTGCCATGTAATATAGGTCAGGTCAAAACCAGCGAATTCCAATGTTAAAAAGGATGGCGGGGGAGGGGGGGAGGGGGGGAAGGGGCGGACGCCCAAAGAAATGATGAATGAGTAGAAGAGTATCCAAGTTGGATTTAGAGGAGCAAATCTAGGGCGGTGTTTTATTATTGCCAATATTGTTATTTCATCGGATTATGCAGCTTTATTATTCAGCTTTAATCCATATTATACCGTTTTAATCCATATTATGTAGTTGTAATCCATATTATAAGTTGTAATCCATATTATACAGCTTTGATCAATATTATGCAACGTTAATCCATATTATACAGTTTTAATCCATGTTGTACAGTGGCATTCTCTGTGGCGGAGTGGTTAGAGTGTCTGACTTTTTTCTAGGTCAGACTCCTAATCTGAGGGTCAGAAGTTTGATTCCCCGTGCCCCCAGCTCTGCCAATTTGGATTTTCCACCGCTGTGTATAACTTACAGCATCATCAAAGGCCGGTTGCTCTCATACCATGTCTATGTGGTGTGGGAGGTTAAAAATCCCTTGGGTCAGTAAAACTGTAGGCTTGGGCTTTCTATCGACCAACAGTGGAATGAGGAAGACCAGTCATCTATGACTGAAATTTCCCCTGCTTAAACAACCAATGGACCAACAAGAAATCCATATTATACAGCTTTAATCCATATTATACAGCATTAATCCATAACCTTGGCCGGAATCGATCTTAAAGCCGCAAGACCAGTGCCAAGGGCATTGAGAAACGATATATGAATGAAATGTATTTACCAACGAAAACAAAACCTTTTCCCAATATACAATGAATTGATCTTCATTTTGTAAACTTGTTTTTTTTACAGTACACCCCAAGGTTGTTCTATAGCACCAGTATCCCGGGAGAATTATCCGAAGAAAAGCCCGCTATTCGGGCAGCTCATATGTGCTGAGATTGACAGCGAATTGACAGTGAATGAACAGTCAATTGACAGTGCCTTTCAAAGGACTGACAGCCAGAGTGAGGGTCATTATTAGACATTCCAAAGTGCTTTAGGAAATCTATCAGCCACGCTTAATAGGCTATATTACTTTAAGATGAGTGCATATTCCACAGTAATGCACTTCAGATTAAGGCTGGGCTGTGCCTGAGCTCTCACACATGACAAAGAAGGACACTTTGAAGAAAAAAGAAGCATGAAAGGTCACTAAAAGGAGGGATATAAAACAAGATATGGAGAGGGCAGGAAGAAGAAGGTGCCTCTTTAAAGAAGGGCTGATGTAATTAACCTAGGGGCATTACTTAATCTAGCAGGGTCACGTGGAGAACTTATTTCTGAAGGTCTAATTTAGTTACTGTAATAGCCCTCAATATCGCCATAGCAACCGATAGTGCCACGACCGAGGTAAGTGGAATAAAAACGGGGTTAGAGCAAGTTAATCAATTACTATGGCAACAGGGTGAGTGGTGGGTCAAATTAGAGGATTATCTCAAGGATTCACTGAAGGCCAGGTTTACTATTTATCAACAATGTGATTAGGGGGCTAGCCACGGATCATATATATATATAAATATATATACGGATATATATATATATATATATGAAGAGATCAGGCGCAAATTTCCGTAAACGCCAATCCAAAAATTCAGTTAAACATTGGAATTAAACTTCCCAAAAGTTCTTTTTTTTACACTCCTATTTTTTTGTCCATTGCTCCTTAAACATTTCTTCACGGGCAAAGTGAAATTAATGAGAATTAAAATCATCTTCAGGTAAAAATCTGTTATTTTACTTCAATTTTGTGATCGGTGTTTACGGGGGTTTGCGCCTGAACTTGTCATATCTTGATATATATATATATATATATATATATATATATATACTGCATATATATAGAGTAAAACCTCTCTAACCGACCACCTCAACATATCGACCAATCCTCTGTATCGATCACTATATTTGGGTCCCAACAATACCATCATAACCATATTCTAACCCCCTAGACCAACCACCTCCCTAAATGGACCACTTAAAGTCAGTCCTAAGGTCGGTCGATTTAGAGAGGTTTTACTGTATATATACATACACATAATAGGTCAAATTAGGGTATTATCTCAAGGACGCCGATCTTTATCTCTTACCCAAAACTGTCCGAAAGAAAGTTGGAACGTATTATCTCTCCTGACACTGCAAGATTTTAGCATTTTCATACGCACTGACCTCGGGTCCGCCCAAGGGGGAGAAGCGTTGTAGTGTGACAGGGCCTTTATACTGGACCACACGTGCATCTATAAAAATGGAGCAGGGCCTATCGGATGAAGTTATGATTAAACAAGGAGTTTGACAGGGGTGTGTATTGTCACCATGTCTTTTTAACCGGTACACAGAGATGATTTTCAGACACATTGAAGATTGCAAGGGAGTGACAATAGGTGGCATGAACATCAACAATCTTAGATATGCCGATGACAGTGTAATACTAGCAGACAGTGAGAAAAACCTACAAGATATTGTGAATAGAACCAATAAAGCTGGAATACTATTCAACATGAAGATGAATGCCAGGAAGACCAAAACAATGGTTATAAGTAAAAAGACAGATAAACCAAATATCAATATAACCATAGATGGCACAAACATAGAACAAGTATCCGAATTCATATATCTCGGACAAAAGATTACAAATGATGGGAGATGTGAGGAAGAAATTAAGAGAAGGATAACAATAGCCAAAACAACATTCTCCAAAATGTATAGAGTATTAACATCAAGTAAGATATTAATACATACAAGGAAGCATATTCTTCAGTGTTATGTGTGGTCTACTCTAATGTATGGGGCTGAGACATGGACAATCTCTAAGAAAATGTACAAATGTTTAGCAGCATTTGAGATGTGGACTTATCGAAGGATGCTGAAAATATCATGGACAAATAAGATCACCAACAAAGAAGTTCTCAGAAAATTTAAAAATAAGAAACGCTTGTTTGCCACTATACAGACAAAGAAACTTATTTATTTTGGCCACATCATTCGTCAGAGTTCAATATACCGTACATTGTTGGAAGGGAAGGTGAATGGCAGCAGAGGGATAGGGAGACCAAGAACTTCATGGTTTACAAATATTTCACAGTGGACAGTCTATCAGAACAGCACACCATCGGGACAAGTGGAGAACCATTGCATCCAATCCTCAACTAGAGGACGGAACTATTGATTGATTGAAAGACACAATATGGCCTGCTTTATTAACTTATGACCTCCATCCTGAACTATTTCGAGTAAGGCATTTAGATAGAAAATAAGAACAGCATACAAAAACGGACATATACTATGTGAAAAAATATATTGATAAAAAGGAAGTCATTGACTTTGTGCCCACCATTTGCTTCTATGCGGAGGCGGGTAAGCCCATGGACCGACATTATCGTCTTTGCGCAGAATTCTGGTTGGCGATAATGGATGTAGTACAGGGGGTAATGAACCATTGTGCGCCTGAATGTAGCCTCTTGAGATCATGTGAAAATTGTCATTCCAAATCACAATGAGACTGAATTACGTTTTATCAAAATAAGGTGGCCCTCTATTCAGTGGGTCTTCTAAAAATGCTGAGACTTGCAAATATTGAAGATCACTAAATACACCTCTACATTTTGTAGAGGTGTCGCAAACAAATTGCAACTTTGTCAGCACATCGGTGATTCGAACCCATATTTCTGCCATACACGAGGAAGCATCTTAATATGCTCTATTAATGTTGGTTAACTATTGCCTTTTCAGCCGCAAACATAAGTGAGTCGGTATTCTAAGATGGATACCTCGGATACAATTCAGGTAAGTGTTTGTTGGGCTGTGACAAACTGATGCTTCCATCGGACTATCCAGCTTTGATCCCAAGCCTGAGCACTCTCCCTGTCTACCACAATACTTGTTGTTTGTTGTTGTTTTTACGTCCGAGCAACATCTAAGGTCATATCAGGACAGGTACCGACTTGTGACAGTGCACGCTCATGGCAAATGAATAGTGCTGCCCCACTGGGAGACCAGGCCACCAGCACCATGACCTGATATCCCACTCAGTCACATTATCCTGACACTGAGCTAACCCGTCCTTGTCCTATCCTAATAATGCCGAGTGCCTGGCTAGGAGCGGACAAGTATCAATTTTTAAGTCATAGCTTTGACTCGACCAGGGTTCGAACCCACGATCTGACGGTCTACCAACACTGGAGAAGGACGGTCTAACTCATTCAGCCATCTCATCTGCTTCTACCAGTATACAGATCTATGCTCTATCAAGGGGACCGGAAGTCAATACGATATCCCTCCCCAGATCCACCTCAAGTGGGTATCTTCTTCCCTTTCTCTCCAACCCTTCACCGTCCACCTCCCACTCAAATACCTACCCCACATCTCAGCCTCCTACTCCCAGATACCTACCCCCAGTTGTCACCCTCCTCCCACCCACATATCTAGCCCACCTTTCTCGCTCCTGCCATATTTATTCCCACTCCCAACGATCCTCCTTCTACCCATCCCCCCACACCCTCCTCCGCCTCCCATACCCCTCCCTCTCCGCATCTCGGCCTGTTAACACTCACACCTACCCCCACCTACCCCCACAAACTACCGCACCTCTCACCCTCCTCCCACCCACATATGTGCCCTCAGTCCTCACCCTCCTCCCTCCCACATATCTGCCCTCACTCCTCACCCTCCTCCCTCCCTCATATCTACCCTCACCTCTCACCCTCCTCCCACCCACAATCTACCGCACCTCTCACCCTCCTCCCACCCACATATGTGCCCTCACTCCTCACCCTCCTCCCTCCCACATATCTGCCCTCACTCCTCACCCTCCTCCCTCCCACATATCTACCCTCACCTCTCACCCTCCTCCCACCCACAATCTACCCCACCTCTCACCATTCCGCCACCCACAATCTACCCCAACCTACCCCCTCCTCCTCTCCCACGTATCTACCCCCACCTCTCACCCTCCTCCCACCCCCAATCTACCCCCAACTCTCCCCTCCTCCCACCCACAATCTACCCTCACTCCTCACCCTCATCCAACCCACATATCTACCCTCATCTCTCACCCTCCTCCCACCGACAATCTACCCCCCTCTCACCCTCCTGTCACCCTCCGCCCACCCACAATTTACCCCCACCTGTCACCCTCCCCCACCCACAATCTACCCCCATCTCTCACCCTCCCACACCCACAATCTACCCCCAGCTCTCACCCTCCTCCCACCCACAGTCTACCCACACTTCTCACCCTCCTCTCACGCACACTCTACCCGCACCTCTCACTTTTCCGCCATCCACCTCTCACCTCCTCCCACCCACCCCACCCCCCACCTGTCTCCCTCCTCCCACCCACCGTCTACCCCCACCTCTCCCTCACCTCTCCCCCTCCTCCCACCCACAATGCCACCCACCCCCCCACCTCCCTCCAACCCACATATCTGCACCCACCTATCACCCTCCTTCTCCCACCCCTCCGCCCTTCCACTCTCCTCATCCGCTCCCCACTAACCACACCGCCCTGCCGACCGGTGAGGATAGCAAACATTTCATCGCTGCTAAAGATATATATATTTTTAAAGCCCACAAAATTCCCAGCCGCCACTGCCTTCAGCTGTTAGCTGTGAAGTGGACGTGAACTGGTCAAATTACCACACCATCAGCCTAGCACAGGGCCGCGCCTACATGTCACCTGCCGGCTCTAAGGCCCCGCAGCCGGAGCGGTTTTAGGAATTTAACCGGCCCATTCCCGGCATCCTAAGTAAATTGAAGAAGCTGGGAGGGAGGAAAGGAGGGAGGGGGATGGAGAGGAGGGAAGGGTGGGTGAGTGTGTGTGGGAGGGGAGGACCAGGGTAGGAGGAAAGGAGTGAGGGGGGTGGAGAGGAGGGAAGGGTGGGTGAGTGTGTGTGGGAGGGGAGGACCAGGGTGGGAGGAAAGGAGGGAGGGGGATGGAGAGGAGGGAAGGGTGGGTGAGTGTGTGTGGGAGGGGAGGACCAGGGTGGGAGGAATGGAGGGAGGGAGATGGAGAGGAGGGAAGGGTGGGTGAGTGTGTGTGGGAGGGGAGGACCAGGGTAGGAGGAATGGAGGGAGGGAGATGGAGAGGAGGGAAGGGTGGGTGAGTGTGTGTGGGAGGGGAGGACCAGGGTGGGAGGAATGGAGGGAGGGAGATGGAGAGGAGGGAAGGGTGGGTGAGTGTGTGTGGGAGGGGAGGACCAGGGTGGGAGGAATGGAGGGAGGGAGATGTAGAGGAGGGAAGGGTGGGTGAGTGTGTGTGGGAGGGGAGGACCAGGGTGGGAGGAATGGAGGGAGGGAGATGGAGAGGAGGGAAGCGTGGGTGAGTGTGTGTGGGAGGGGAGGACCAGGGTGGGAGGAATGGAGGGAGGGAGATGTAGAGGAGGGAAGGGTGGGTGAGTGTGTGGGGGAGGGGAGGACCAGTGTGGGAGGAATGGAGGGAGGGAGATGGAGAGGAGGGAAGGGTGGGTGAGTGTGTGTGGGAGGGGAGGACCAAGGTGGGAGGAATGGCGGGAGGGGGATGGAGAGGAGGGAAGGGTGGGTGAGTGTGTGTGGGAGGGGAGGACCAGGGTGGGAGGAATGGAGGGAGGGAGATGGAGAGGAGGGAAGGGTGGGTGAGTGTGTGTGGGAGGGGAGGACCAGGGTGGGAGGAATGGAGGGAGGGAGATGGAGAGGAGGGAAGCGTGGGTGAGTGTGTGTGGGAGGGGAGGACCAGGGTGGGAGGAATGGAGGGAGGGAGATGTAGAGGAGGGAAGGGTGGGTGAGTGTGTGGGGGAGGGGAGGACCAGGGTGGGAGGAATGGAGGGAGGGAGATGGAGAGGAGGGAAGGGTGGGTGAGTGTGTGTGGGAGGGGAGGACCAAGGTGGGAGGAATGGAGGGAGGGGGATGGAGAGGAGGGAAGGGTGGGTGAGTGTGTGTGGGAGGGGAGGACCAGGGTGGGAGGAATGGAGGGAGGGAGATGGAGAGGAGGGAAGGGTGGGTGAGTGTGTGTGGGAGGGGAGGACCAGGGTGGGAGGAATGGAGGGAGGGAGATGTAGAGGAGGGAAGGGTGGGTGAGTGTGTGTGGGAGGGGAGGACCAGGGTGGGAGGAATGGACGGAGGGAGATGGAGAGGAGGGAAGGGTGGGTGAGTGTGTGTGGGAGGGGAGGACCAAGGTGGGAGGAATGGAGGGAGGGAGATGGAGAGGAGGGGAGGGTGGGTGAGTGTGTGTGCGAGGGGAGGACCAAGGTGGGAGGAAAGGAGGGAGGGGGATGGAGAGGAGGGGAGGGTGGGTGAGTGTGTGTGGGAGGGGAGGATCAGGGTAGGAGGAATGGAGAGTTGGGGAGTGGGAGAGGAGAAAGTGAGGGTTGGGGTTTTACATGCTGGCAACATTTAAGGTCATATCAGAATGGGTACCGACCGAGTTGTGACAGTGCGCACTCATGGCGACTTGATACATTGCAGCTCCACTAAGTCATTAGGCTGCCGGCACTATGACCCAATTTCCCACTCAGTCACATTATCCTGATATTGAGCTAGCCAGTCGGTGCCCAATTTTCCTCACGGGAAGCCTGCGCTCTACCTATTCGATCACCGCAGCCGATGGGGGATAGGGACTGGAAGTCCGGTAGGGGATAGGGAAGGGATAGAGAAGGGGTCAGGTGTTGGGGAGTGGGGAGGAGAAATAGGGCTTACACGGGGACAGGGATGGAGAATGGAAAGGAGGTTGGTGCCAGCATCGAAATGTAACGGTGTGAGGGGCGAGGGGTGGGTGGGTAGAGGGGAGTAGGGGTAGGTAAATATTGGGGCTAGTAGGGGTGGGAGAAGAGGCTATATATCTGAGTCCTTACTAATTTCAGGAGTGGTCTGGGCCGGG
The DNA here is from genome assembly GCA_030323885.1 of Branchipolynoe longqiensis. Classification (NCBI taxonomy): domain Eukaryota; kingdom Metazoa; phylum Annelida; class Polychaeta; order Phyllodocida; family Polynoidae; genus Branchipolynoe; species Branchipolynoe longqiensis. The sequence continues at coordinate 26,167,877 of CM059200.1, forward strand.
AAGTGGCACTGGGGCAGCACGGGCCGCCGGGAGGCAAGGATGGGAGGAGGCGGGCAGGATGAGGGCGCGTGGTTGTAGGCTGGGGTGGGTTGGGAAGGGTGTGGGCGGGTGGCGGAGGTTGGGGGTGGACGGGGTGGGGGGTTCTAGAGGTGCGGATGGAGGTGTTCCGGGAGCCGGTACGCACAATGCACCTTCAGCTGTGTCATTATAAATCAAGCCGGCCGTATTGAAACGTTGACGTCATAAGGCTGCGAGATGGCGGGGGGAGGGGGGGTTAGCGGAGAGGGGGGGGGGGTGGAGGGGACGGGAGACAGGGGGGGGAGGGGGCGGGTGGGGGAAGCTTCGCAGAATCCGCCCACCAGGGGGCGCGCCGAGAGGTTAGGCCTGGAATCTCGCAGATAGGACGCGCTCCTCGCGAGAAGATGACGTAGTGGGCGATAATTCAGGAGTTTGGCGGGATCGACGCCGGCCACTGCGGGTACGTCACGTGACTCGGCCAGCGATAAACATGCCTTGTTACGACATGCTGAAAACCGGCTCTTCCCCAGGTCCAAACCACACTTCCCCTCTACGGGCGATAATCAGGGACGGTTAGGGTTATGGCTACGGGTGGGGGTGGGGGTGGGGTGGGGTGGTTTTACGACAACCGCCTGTTTGTGCTTGGAGAATAGATCCCCCGCCTCGGCGCCTAGTAAGGGGATCCGGCGCGTTCTGGTGGTTGGTTGGGGGAATGGGGAGTGGGTGGGGTTGAGGGTGGGTGGGTGGTGGTGGGGGGGGGTTGAAGTGAGTGTTGACCGAAGAGATGAGAGCTAAAGGGAGTGTAGGGGAGGGTGGGGTGGGGCTGTTTGGTGGGGGTGGGGTGGGGCTGGAGTTGGGGTGGGAGTTGGCATACGGGGTGGGGTGAGGATGGGGGTGAAATGAGTGTGTTGACTGAAGAGATGACAGCTAAATGGAGAGAGTGGGTGAGTGCATTGGCGGGTGGTGGGGGGGAGGGGTGGGTGGTGGGGGGACTTCCGGTCTCGGACGGAAGGTGGGGTACCAATCCATAAGCCACTCTACGGATTGTGAACTTGATGTTCGAATAAGTGAGTACCGTATGAAGGGTGTTGAGAGAGTGTCAGGCATGCGGTGGAGTGAATCACCACAACAACTGGTATTTATACTCATGTAATATATTATACTATACATATATAATGGTTCATATTTTATATCATGTTGAGTTGTTGAGGGTGAATACAGTTGGCGGAGTAACGGGAGAGTGCCAGGAACAGGCTACATCAAAGAAACTGGTATAATTTATTCTGATATAATTTGTCATAAAATGAATAGTAATATATATAGATATGTTATATTATATATTATATGAATAGAAAACACAAGGGAATTACGTACTTGGAACATCTCTAAGATCATATCCGGACGGGTCGCTACATAGCCTGGTGCTTGGCATTACTAGGATACGGCAAGGACTGGTTAGTTCAGTATGAGGATAATGTGACTGAGTGGGAAATCGGCTCATTTTGCCAGTGGCCTGGTCTCTTAATGGGTCAGAACAATAAAGTCACCATGAATATGCACTGTCAAAGTCATTACCCATCCTGATTAGACTTTGGATGTTACAGGATTTGTAACAATGCATGCTCATAACGACTTTATAGTGCTGCCCTACTTTGTAACCGGACTGCTGGTACCATACCCCGATACCCCACTCAGTCGCAGTATCCTGATACCAAACAGACCAATCCGTGCACTATCCTAGTAATGACGAGTTTGATGCCAGGTGGCGACAAACACCAATTTTGTATGTCATTGATTTGACTCGATTCAAACCAGGATTCAAACCCAAGACCTCCACCTCGATAGCTCAGCCAGTGCCCTTACCCATTCATCAAACCTGTCTGATTTGATGCCCAACTAGGCATTTGACACAGTACAAGTAGGTTGGTTGGAGTTTCACGTCCTGGGAACATCCAAGGTCATATCAGGACGGACACTGACTTGTGACAGTGCGCACTCATAGCGACTTTATAGGGCTGCCCTTCTGGGATACCAGGCCACCAGCACCATGACCTGATATCCCACTCAGTCACATTGTCCTGAAACTGACCCAACCAGTCCTTGTCCTATGCTAATAATGCCTAGCGCCTGGCTAGAATGCGACAAGTATAAACTGTTATGTCATTGGTTTAACTCGACCAGTGTTCGAACCCATCTTATCTGCCATACAAATATCAGGTTGTCAGGTTCTCGGCCTGTGCACTATCAACAGATACTGTAAGATTGCAATAAACATACCCCGTGCAGCACTCGATATGATACCAAATACCAAAGGGTGTGTTTTTCTTTCTATCCTACACAAGATTAATACACATTCCTTCTGTTGCCATGCAAACATGCCTGATAAGGCCATGGGATGCCATTGACCTTTTCTGTGTCGTCCTTATAAAACATGGTTCTGGTCATGTTGATGTATTGGCTGATATGTATGCAAGTTATAAGGCTAACATCAGTCCAACCACGGGAGAATATAATCTGAGCAAGCTGTGGCTGATACTACTTGATATAAAAACTCGATATAACTAACCACAGTTCTCGCAGAAGATAAATGAATAATGTGAGTGTGTTAGTTTCTATTTCCAAATTTATAGTTAGTTTTTTGTAAGGTTTACATCCTGGGAACATCTAAATATATATCAGGACCAGAAGCTACTTGTGACAGTGTGCACTGCGCTCATGATGACTTTATAGTGCTGCCCCACTGGGACTCATTGTGAGTCACATGTATGGTTATATATTAGAGTCACAACGCACCGCAGGCTAACCAAGGTAATGTTCATAAGAGATGAGACAAATCTCAAATAGGAAATCTCACAAAGTGGGCTAATATCTGAATAGTATATTTATAACATCTGCTTGTCTCTAAAGATTTGTTATCTTTTGTTGGTTTCGGTTTTATGTCCTTGCAACATCTAAGTTCATATAGCGACGGGCACCCATTTGTGAGAGCGCACACTCATGGCCCATTTTGTATTTCCCCTTTGCATCAATCCCAGGACAATGGATGCAATAACCAGGATCCTTTACAAGCTGCATGCTGTATGGTTGTTGGACCTTACCTGTATATGCATATGTAAGTACACTGCTTGTGTATATACAAATATGTACATATATATATATGTGTAATTGTAAGCGTTAAATGACTTATGCACATAAACAATTATTTAAAGACATACAACTCCAGCCGGAGGAGTGTAGTAGTCTGTACTGACCTTTTAATCAAGGGGCCACATAGACAAGTAGGCATAGATATGGTGATTGCATCAGGGGAACTAGGTAATGTAATGGTTAGCACACATGCTCCAGAATGCCAAGAGGGGTGGGTGTCTAGGCGAAATATGTCCTATTCTGATCACACACACCCTACACTAGGACAGGACAAGGAGCAGTGGAATGCCGAAGACCAATTGAGCACAATAGAAATTCTGCTTACTCAATGAATATAAACAACACAGTTATGGAAAGCTAAGCTACAGAAGGAAGTCATAAATGGATGACGTTCTTTGTATGTACCAGAAGGCAAAAGGTTAAGCAGGCTAGCTATAGAGACCTCATCATTGGCAGTGTTTCTTCTGCAACAAATAACTAGCTAGGCAGTGAGGCGAAATAAGTACCACCAATCAATGGGAATGATCCTGCAGGTACGGAGGTGCTTAGGGAGGACTCAGCAGCCTTGTTTGTTCGTTGGAGTTTTATATCCTGGGAACATCTGAGCTCATATGAAGATGGGTGTCAACTTGTGACAATGTGGATGATTGGAGATTTGATCGTGCTATCCCACTGGGAGACCGCGCTGCTGGCACCATGCCCCAATATCCCACTCAGTCATATTAGCCTGATATTGAGCTAACCAATCCTTGCTCCATTATGTTTATGCTGATATTAACCTGATCTGGGGTGTGAGACCCTCTTATCGGTGTAGGGTTTATCGACTTTGTATTCCCCTCGCTAATTGCTCATTTTGAGAATTAAATTTGCCTCGAGCAATGCCCATTCAGAGACCATTATTTCTCATACTTGATACATAGTCAAAAGTACATATATATATATATATATACATAGTCAAAAGTACATATATATACATAGTAAAAAGTACATATATATACATAGTCAAAAGTACATATATATATATATATATATTTATATATATATATATATATATGTGCCGTATAATACATCGTACACATACAAATAAGAGGAGGGACCGATTGGCTATGGACATTAAGTTATTGTCATTGGTAACATGATAAACGGAATATATTTATTTATGGTACAACTCCATCTTGCTGGACTGCATATGCAGTGCTGCCACCTGTGCCGTGATTTCTAACTATAAAGTGTGTGATCCTAACGCCACACCGCACCGGAAATAAACAAACAAAGCCCCCACCCACTGCCAACACACCGCACTGGAAATAAACAAACAAATCCCCCACCCATCGATATACTTACTTGGTGCAGATATGGTTGCTGAATTATATATCTATATGAATACATATGTGTGGTATAAGAATTATATGAGTATAATAACCCAGAATATCCCCCCCCCCTGTCCCTCATCACTCACTCAGCTCCATGGACTGTGGGAATCTCTCATAGTCATCTACTGATCCAACTTCCCTAACCCCATCTCCGATGGTGGCACCACCACCCCTTCACACTGTAACCGACACTCACTGTACCGCTGAAAATACTATAAATATATATAATTGTATATACTCACTTAATAACCACAATTGAGAATACACAGGTAGAGATGATGATACAAACCTGTTATTATCAAGGGTTTTCCAAATCTATAGTTCACCATGACTATCCAATCACATGTCTACCCCTCTGGAGGCAGTGTCATGTAACTAAGACACATAACCGGTGTCCCGGATGCAGTCAATTGATCCTTGACTACCTACCCACGTAACCTCTATACCTGGCGAGACCAGTGCAGGAAAGCCCATTATCATAGAGCATGCCGTGATCAAACACGGGCAGGATGTGCGTGCTTGCCCTGACTGAGGATTGGCCAAATCTAAATGTGGCGGAAGTGTATCAAGGTTTCTCACAAGCACCGAGCACTATCTGGGTTGCGTCACTAGAAATCAGTCTTAGTCAGCCAGTTATTACTAACTTACAAAAGAGATGTGATATGCGTAAAGGTCATAAGTGATATATCGGACTGATCAGATATACCAGACAAAACATACATAACAGATGAACTCGATATAACAGACAACATATATATATAGCAAATGAAACACATATTAAAACAGAGAAAGAGATATTTCAGCCAAGATATATCAGTTGCAACAGAATAACAAAGAAATGTTGATATAACATACACATGTATACCAGGATGTAACCGATATAACCGACAACATATACATGTATATATATAATCGACAAAACATATATCACAGACCAAACATATATATCCGACAAAACCGGTATAACAGATGAAACAAATATCACAGACACATCAGATATAACAGACAAAAGAGATCAAATACAAATAGCATATCAGCATTTAACAGTGTCAAACTATAACAAACGTATAACTGGTATATCATGTGAGACATGTATATGTATAACATATATAACGTATATACACTGGGCACCATGTATAGCATATACACATTGCCCGACAGATACAACGGTAACCACTTATAACAGGTCTAATATGTATGGCATGTATATAACATGTATAGCATATATAACACGTGTATAGCAGATATAGCTTGTTTGTTTAACGACCCCCCCCCCTCTCCCCCGCACAACAAGTATACATCGACTATTGGGGGGACATGTATAACATTATAACAAACATAACATATCAAATAGAAGAAGCAGAAGCGAGTACCATATGTAACCTATATACCACGTGACTTCAACACTAGCTAAGATACCGTCACATAGATGTTACACATGTGCACTTTGAGTGAACCCAACTGAGCGTTTAACCGATGAAGCCCTCACAGAACGGACTGAATGCCATACCAGGATTCAACCAGCCCATAATAGGACGGCCCTAACTGGCGCCATTACGGTGGACAAAGAAACCAGTTAAGGTCGATACAGGAACAAACATCAAAAGAGAAACAGGCAGACAGCAAAACCGGCCTCCAATATGGCTGACCTTATGGAGGAATCGATGGGTCTCGACTGATTACCAGAGGTAAGGAAGCAATACTGAGCCTCGTCAGTACTTGGACGGGTGGCGCCCCCTGAGAGGAGGCGTGGTGTGGCGGGAATCCAGATACAGGTACATTATGTTCACAGACTGTCAATATCTGTAGCACTTATGGATGGAGAAGTACTTCAAGTTCTCCTGTCCTCAGCTAGACACAGACATACATATACATACATAAGTAAATAGAACCACAGGCACACACATGCACACAGGGACACACAGGCACACACATACCCACATATATACACACAGTTGGGCAGACACATGCATTCATGTAAATACACACCCAGACACATATGTGGGGATACATACTGAAATATGATCACACATGAGAAAACAGATTGTTTGTTTGTTAAGGTTTTGCATCCTAACAATATCTAAGATCATATCACGACATGTACTGACTTATGACAGCACATGCTGATTGCAACTATATAGTGCTGCCCCATTTGGAGACCAGACCATCATGACCCAATATAACATTCAGTGACATTAAGGCGATATTCAGCAAACCAATTCTTTCCCTATCCTATTACAGATGAGTGCCAGGCTAGGTAACAACAAGTGTATATTTTGTAAGTCATTGACTTGATTTGGGCGGGATTCAAATGACGGACCTTCTGAATGGGAATCCAGCCATCGCTTTTACCAATTCGATTTTACAACCACTTCTGGTCAGATGATGAACACATTATATAACCTTGATGTATCAATACACACATACATCCATCACCAATATCTCAGACATTCATCCCAACACTCCTCCAACCACCCCGCCCTCATATGATCACAGATGTTGCCAAGACCTGAAACTCCAGCAAACACACAAACAAACTAAACTCCCACCCACCTACACTACAGCGCACCGTATACCGCCACTCCTCTGCCCACCCCATCCTGATATGACCTTAGATGTTACCAGGGCATAAACCTCCACCCACTAACACCCCCACCCATCGACACCCCACCGCACCGGAAATAAACAAACAAAGCCCCCACCCACCGGCACCACACCACACCGCAAATAAACAAACAAAGCTCCCACTCACCGACACCCCATCGCACAGAACCTTGGTTCTCACGAGTGGATTACGGCAGCATAGTATACGGTTCCGCCAGGAAATCATACATTGGGCTGCTAGACACGATCCACCACCAGGGACTGCGCCTGGCCCTTGGGGCCTTCCGCACATCACCAGTTCAGAGCCTTTATGTCAAAGCCAATGAATCATCACTTAACAACAGGAGAATCAAACTGGCCATGCACTATGTAGTCAAGATAAAAACTAATGCATTGAATCCTGCACACAATTGTCTGTTCGAGCAACATGACGAATCCAGGTATGAAGCCAGGCCGAATTACATCCGGCCACTGAGGCTCCGAATGAAACCTCATTTGGAGGCCTTGGGCATGGATTTGCACGTGTTGGAGGATGCCAAAGTCCCAGAACATCCCCCGTGGTCGTTGAGAAAGCCATCAGTTATCCTCCGACTCACGGAACTGAGGAAGTCTGGGACACATCCATTCAAGTACCAAGGACAGCATGCAGAGATTCAAGGCCAGTTTGCAGACCACCTCTCCATATACACTGATGGTTCGAAAGACCAAAGCCGGGTAGCTGCTGCGGCAGTTTGCCCACGGGAAAAATTTGGTGTATGTTTGCCCGATCAGAGCTCGATTTTCACTGCAGAAGCCCGAGCACTCCTTCTCGCTTTGGAGTGTATCGAGGTATCCAATCACACTAACTATGTTATATACAGTGATTCGTTCTCTTGCCTCCTGGCTGTTTCTGGACTGAAAACGAATCACCCTATTCTAGCAACGGTCATTTATAAAATGAACCAACTGACAACGGATGGGTATGACATCAACCTGTGCTGGGTGCCTGGCCATGCCGTCAGACAAGGAAACGAACGAGCTGATCGGGCTGCGAAGAAGGCCCTGACCTGTGATCTTGAACCGTGTCTGATCCCTCACTCTGATCTGAAACCACTAATAGCCACCCACATAAAATCCAAATGGCAACATGAGTGGGATGAAAACATTAATAAACTTAAAGAAATTGAACCATCTGTGGGAAAGCCACCACAGATTCATGCGGGAGGTCGGGGGGACCAAGTGGTCCTTAGCCGCTGCCGTATTGGCTACTCGTGGCTTACACATGCTCTTCTGCTCAAGGGGGAACCTCCCCCTGAATGTATTGGGTGTCAGTCCCGGCTGACACTCAAACACATTTTACTAAGTTGCGTTGATTTGTTGGCCCTGCGCCAACGGTTCTACATGGCAGACAGTATGCATGACCTTTTTACTAAGGTAAAACAGGAAAACATTTTAGCATTTTTGAGGGCAGCTGGACTGTACCACCTCATATAGTTTTCTAAATAGAATCTATCAATTATTAATAAAACTTTTCTTTTTCTGTGGGAATTTGTTTCCCTTGACCACAAATATATGATTGTGAGCACATAATTGATTGTCTCCTTTTACATGTAAAAGCGATGGTTTGAACAAAAAACAAACATTTCTCGCCGTGAATATGGCCTATGCTGCCGACACGGCGTAAAGCAACCACCAATCAATCAATCAACCACCGCACCAGAAATAAACAAACAAAGCCCCCACGCACCGACACCACACTGCACCGGAAATAAACAAACAAAGCCCCCACCCACCGACACCACACCGCACCGGAAATAACCAAACAGAACACCCACCCACTTCCCACGCCGCACGGTGGCGCCACCTACCTCTGTACTTGATCATGAAGCGTGGGCGTCTTGGGCTGCGTTGTACAATGACCTCTATGTGGACGAGGTTGACCTTGGACGTGTAGATCTCGCGTTGCCGCTGGCGGACATTGCACACGTCAATCTTGGTGCGCTCTACGCCCTCCAGCACCGACACTTGCATCGAGCAGTCAGTTAGCAGCACAGAGTCGTCGAGAAGACCCCGATTATCGCTCATCCCGTCGATGGTGATCAAGTCGAAGGAGAAGAGCGTCAGGTCGATGCTCTGGCCGGCCCGGACGTGGATGGCCCAACGGCAGGTGAGCAGGTCGGGCATCTCGTGCGTCACACCGCCGGCGATGATGCCGGTCGGCGCCGTCAGGGTCATCGGGAGCTCCGAGTGGCAGATATGGCTCTGGGCGGCGAAGACTGGCAATATTGGAGAACAACAAGTAAAATATTAAAAAAATAGAATTTAAAAATAAATTGTTGTTAAAAGCGTTTTGAAAAAATGGGTAAATAACGCAAGTGGGTCTTAAAGTTGAATTTCTTGGTTGCTTGTTGGTATTGTACATCCTGGCAACATATCAGGACGGTGTTGACTTTTTTGTTTGTGGTGTTATTATGAGATTTATGCAATGAATAATATTAACGTTGCATAGTCCGATGATTTTAGAGTTTCTGTCATTTTACTGATGTAATTATATTGAATTGGTTTTATGATCTACCTTATTTTAGTTTGAAGTACCTTTTATTTTAAATGGATAACGTTTGTTTTAGATATTTGAAGTGTAAATATATCACATTCGCTTTGGCCGGAAATCTGACACCATAGGATTTTGCAGTAACAGCTTCTATTAAATTGGCTCACTATTCCCTCCCATGTGGTGACAAATACTTAAGAAGTGCATCAGTAGCTAAGGTAGATATGTAAAATCAAATCCAGATGATTGCTTTGGTTTAGAAAATTGGATACTTCATTGGACTACCGCCTGTAATAGTAGTAGTAGTCTGTAATACATGATGGCCGAATTGGTTGAGCACCCACCTCCCTGTTTTGGTAGGTCATGGGATTCGTAACCCAATGTTTCAAAACCTGGGCCGCATTCAGGGTACGCCTCGGAGTCAACTCCGAGACGTGTCAGCGATGCCTCTTTGGTCTATATGCATTCAAGGTATGGCTCCGAGTTGTCTCAAGACAGACAGGAGAGAAAAAGTGCCGTGAAAATGGCCGCCAAATTCAGTGGTTTCAGCCAATCAGAGCTATCTTCTTTTCCATTGCAAATGGCTGCTTCCTACAGAGGCAGCCATTTTCGAGGCAACCAACTGCTTTTGTGGTTCAGACAAGCGTGACATCAGGAATTTCTCTGAGACACCTCCAAGGCGCACCCTGACTGCGGCCCAGGTCGGGTCAAATCAATGACTTAAAAATGTATACTTGTCATTACCTAGCCTAGCATTACTAGGATATGAGAAGGACCACTGGAATGAGGAAGACCACTTGTTTGCGATTGAAATGTCTGGTGCTTAATCAAGTAACACACCCAAAAACATTAGCCGCACTACCATACATGGTGGTAGTCTTGGCTGCACTGGTCATTGCCAGGAAGACGATTCGGCAGCAGTGACAGTCCCTATGATGGACTGTTCTACCCGTGGTATTTGCCAACACACCAGAGGAGGTGACCCATCATCCCACAGGGCAGCAGAAGGTCACTTCTATTCTGACCTTGGTAAAATAAACTAAGCAGAGCCACAAGGGTTGAAGCAACTACAGAGTTACCTCTATATTCCTCACGTACAGCAGAACGTGCTACATCACATATGTTATTCATTGAATAATGTATTTATGAGTTGGATGTTACAAAGTTTAATTTACCAGAAAGTAGCTTCTCCAAGTCAAAGCAGTGAGGTAAACATTGAAACATGTTACTACCTAGCCTGGTGCTTCACACCACTAGGACATAGCAACATAGAGTAGAATCACGAAAACCTATTGTTTGTGACCAACGTTTCCCTTCCGTAAAGTTGCGATGGTTTTGAGATTACTGTATATGTCCCAATAGGACGTAAAACAACATGCTACCCAATAGAAGCACCCCCCCATTTCAAGGTTGAAAGCGCGCACTAATTTACGATCATGTTCAGACTGAATCCATATAAAATAAGACAATCACACTTTATTTCAGAGGCACAACAAAAACAAATCAAAATTTGCGATCATATTCAGACTGAATTTATATAAAATAAGACAATCCCACTTTATTTCAGAGGCATGACAAAAACAAATCCATGAAATTCTTTAACTTTGAATAGACGCGCATCCATGTGTCTGTACTCGCGCAGTGTGCATCTATTGGGACATATACGGTATGCAGTATTTTAGATAAATATAATATTAGGTTGACAAATATATTGGGTTGATATTGGTGTAATCAACCTTAATTTAGTTTGAAGTAACTTTGATTGTAAATGGGTAACTTTGTAAATAATTTATATGAAATCTTGGCATCCTTTGATAGATATATTAGGTTAAAACTGATATAATCAACCTTCATTTAGTTTGAAGCAAGTTTGATTTTAGATAGGTAACTTTGGAAATATTTGAAGTGAAACCGTGGCATGCTTTGATAAATATATTAGGTTAATATTGGTATACTCAACCTTACTTTAGTTTGAAGCAACTTTGAATTTAGATAGGTAACTTGGGAAATATTTGATGTGAAACCCTGGGATGCTTTGATAAGTATATTAGGTTAATATTGGTATACTCAACCTTACTTTAGTTTGAAGCAACTTTGATTTTAGGTCGGTAACTTTGGAAATATTTGAAGTGAAACCATGGCATGCTTGACTAAATATATTAGGTTAATATTGGTATAATCAACCTTAATTTAGTTTGAAGCAACTTTGATTTTAGATAGGTAACTTTGGAAATATTTGAAGTGAAACCTTAACATGTGCATCGCGATTCTGACACCATAGATTTCAACAGTAAGTACTTATATTAAAGTTTCTTATTAGGCTAATTTATGCAGCAAGAAATGCTAAAGAATTACACCTGCATTAATTTGGATATGTAGAATAAAATCTAGATAAGTATTTCTGTTCCGAAAAGTGTATGCTTCCTTGGGACTATGCATTTTTAATAAACGACTCTAAAAACAACAACAACAACCAAGAAATTGATTCTTGATGATGTCTTAAAACCATGTTCAAATTAATTGTAATATTAGCTGTAACATGGCGATGGTGGTATTGGAGATGAGGCCTGCAGCACTCACCACTGACACACCGGAAGGTGGCCTGAAGGTATGACTTGAAGTCCTTCTGACAGGGCTGCGCGACTGCCTCCAGTGTGGCGATGAGGATCTTGCATTTCCGCTTTCCGGAGCACTGGTTGTCCATGTAGTGGAGGACATCCGAGTAGCAGCCTATGGAGTGGTCATATTCCCCACTTATACACCTGGAGGAACAAGGCAGCGGGAGGAAGAGTCAATACTCCAGTTGTAAGGAAGTCATATTCTAGTGAAAGCTCAATTACAAAAACAATCTTTTAATTTGTTTCGGTGGGTGGTAAATAATTTCAGTATCCAATTACTTTGGCATTAAAAGCAAATACATCTTTTTTTCAAATGCAGAGTTTTTGGTATTTTGCACTGCATTGCCCCGTGTTGAAGCTCAACATGGTTAAAGCTGCATAGTCCGATGTAGCATCACATTTTTAAAACCAACATAATTATATAGATTTGACTCTACATATCTAACTTAGAGATTGATGCACATATTAAGCATTTATTTCCACATAGAAGGGAACACTGAGACAATTTGATAGAACCCCTTATTGTTGAAGCCTATGGTCTCAGAGTTTTGGCATGCTTGCCAAAACTAAGTTTACATGTTTGAATTTCAAATATCTCAAAACTTATCCATTTAAAATCGAAGTTACTTTAACCTGAAATAAGGTAGATTATAACGATCAATTTAATATATTAATCTCAGAAAAATTACCCAAACGCAAAACCATCGGACTATGCAACTTTAATTCAAAGCACGAAAGCATATGCCAACCGTTGCCATCCGTTCCTAAACCTCGAAGAGATCCAAGAACTGGAAAACAGGTCCTCTCTCTCACTGTGTACACTAATGTACACCGCACAATGAAATTGTGTCAGCAACCAGGACGCTCTCTTCCACTTGTGGGTAAGCATCCTGGTAGCTGACACTATAAAGACAAATTGAAGGAACAAAGACGTTATACCTCTGATATACTTATGATCACTAATTAAAACAATAACATGTAATTACCACTTTGAGGTCCTCACCAGGATAGCGCAATAGCTGGTACGATTTGGGAATAACTTAACACCGGATTGGGTTGCTTGGATAGGGCTATTAACATACCCTGCATGTAACATCTTTAATGTTTATCCTGAGGATAGATGATATCCTGGGATACAGTCATTGTCAACGCACCTTGCAAACGGGACCAGATAGGATGGCCGAATGAGTTGAACGTCCGTCTCCCGGTTTGATAGACCGTGGGATTCTAACCCATGGGTTTAATTAAACCCTGGTTGACTCAAACCAATGACTTAACAATTGATAACTATCGCTTCCTAGCCAGGTGCTCGGCATTATTATGATAGGGCAAGCATTGGTTGGCTCAGTGTCAGGATAATGTGCCTGAGTGGGGTATAAAGTTCATGGTGCTGACGGCCTGGACTCCCACTGGGGCAGAATTATAAAGTCACCATGAGTGTGCAGTTTCACAAGTCGGTACCCGTCCTGATATGCCCTTAACTCAGACAATTGTCATAATAAATGATACTACCTAAACTGAAGTCATATCATTTTCCGCACTGACCTCTGAGGCAATAGGCATGGGTAATGTATTCATATCAGGGAGACTATGTGGTGTAATGGTTAGCACACTGGACCCAAATGCAAAGAGTTCGAATCCCGCTCTAGGCGCAATATTTCCCATTTTCATCACCCCCATGACAAAATCTTATACGGCTTGACTCTGGTGTTACTGTTTGTTCTGAGGTTGAACAAACCTGTTGTGACATCACGGTCATAAACTCCAGTAATTAGCTTACAAGTATCTATCCTATCTCCGCTGATGTTTCCAGGACGTAAAACTCCAACAACCAACCAATCTTGCAAACCGCCCCTGTATAGTAGGGTCTGACTTACCTGCACGGTTTCATTCTTCCATACAGAGCACTCTGCATGAGGATGGCCTGGTCTGCAGAACACACCACATCAAAGGACTCGGATGCACAGTACTCGGCCGTCGTGTCTGCGGAGACAAGAAAGGCATGGTTGTAAAGGACATCTGGATAGTAGTACATTCATGGATATAGACAATCTAGACATTACTGCAATTATGATGAGGACATACATAGCCAGTGATGATAGGCACAGTTTAATAGAATCATGAAGAAATATAAGGTGTTGAACACAGGTGGGTCTTAGTACAATTATGGAGGTACACAACTACTGAAAACAGGTTCAGTTTAATACAATCAAACAAAAGAGAAGGTGTTGAACACAGGTGAGTATTAGGGCAAGGATGGAGGCACACAGCTAGTGAAGACAGGTTCAGTTTAATACAATCAAACAAAATACAAGGTGTTGCACACAGGTGGGTATTAGTACAATTATGGAGGTACACAGGTAGTGAAGGAGGTACACAGCTAGTGAAGACCCCGTCCTGATATGACCTTAGATGTTGCTAGGACGTAAAACAACAACAAACAAACAAACAAACAAGCTAGTGAAGACAGGTTCAGTTTAACACAATCAAACAAAATAGAACGTGTTGAACAGAAGTGAGTATTAGTACAATTATGGAGGTACACAGCTAGTCAAGTCAGGTTCAGTTTAAGACAATCAAACACAATACAAGGCGTTGAATACAGGTGGGTATTAGTTTGTTTGTTTGTTGTTGTTTTACGTCCTAGCAACATCTAAGGTCATATCAGGACGGGTACCGACTTGTGACAGTGCGCACTCATAGCGACTTTATAGTGCTGTCCCACTGGGAAACCAGGCCGCCGGCACCATGACCTGGTATCCCACTCAGTCACATTATCCTGACACTGAACACACCAGTCCTTGCCCTATCCTAATAATGCCGAGCGCCTGCCTAGGAAGCAACAATTATCAATTTTAAAGTCATTGGTTTGACTCGACCGGGACTCGAACCCACGACCCCACGATCTACCAGCACGGGAGACGGACGCTCTAACTCATTCGGCTAGAACTATGAGGATATATATATATACATAGCTAGTGATGATAGGCACAGTTTAATACAATCATGAAGAAATAGAAGGCGATAGACACAGGTTGGTCTTACTATAATAATGAGGAGCTCACTAAGTGAAGACGGGTGCAGTAATACAATCATGAAGAAATACAAGTTGGAAAACACAACTGGGTATTCCTATTATCATGAGGAGGTACATAGTCACTGAGGACAGACACAGTTTAATACAATCATGAACAGATAGAAGGTGTTGAACAGACGTGGGTCTTAGTACAATTGTGAGGAGATACATAGTCACTGAAGAAAGATGTATCTTAATTAAAGCATTTGGCAGCACATCCCTTGGTTATCCTAGTATATGTCATCAGCTACCCTGGGGATCAATAAAACCATGAAATGCGCGGGAAAATTGTTCAACATTGGAACTGGCTTGATTTAATTTGATTGTTCCTCTGATAAGAAGCAACTTGCTCAATCAGGATAGCATTGGTCTGATTAGCAAGTGGTCTACTGAAGGATGTTTTAGTGTATTTTATACATTAGTCATGGCATTGTGCAGGAGATGGATATAACTTAAATGTACCGAAGAAAAGGTCAATAAGTAGAACGGTTATAGTTAACCTCATGTAAGTAGAATAGGTGCATATGAATGTATCTAAGTAGAATATGTGCATATACAGATATATATCTAGGTCATGTGCATATAAAGATGCATATGTAGAATAGGTGCACATATATATATATAAATATTTAGAATAGATGCATATACAGATATATATGTAGAAGAGGTGCACATACACACACATATATATATATATATATCTAGACTAGATGCATATACAGATATATATGTAGACTAGGTGTATATAAATATATATATGTAGAATAGGGGCATATGAAGATATATACGTAGAATAGGTGCACATGAATATATATGTATGTAGAATAGGTGCATATCAATGTATCTAAGTAGAATATGTCCATATACAGATATATGTGTAGAATGTGTGCATAGCCAAATATAAATGCAGAATATGTGCATATAAAGATATATATATGTAGAATATGTGGATATACAGATATATATCTATAATAGGTGCATATAAACCTTGACCTATATTCATTGTATTCGGTAGCGCATGTCTTATATCTTATAGCGAACACCTACCCTGCAGCTATTTTCTGGTATCCTGGCGATTATGCCAATATTCCACTGCTGATGCTCCCCGAAATGTTTCGCAAAGATGCATAACAAGCACACACACATGCAGCACTATATATATATATATATGTAGTGGGCGAGCCTGTGGGCAAGCTTAGGCATGTGCAGGCCTAGGACGAGTGGCATGCATTTTGTTGTGGGTCACTCCTTGGGCCTGCAACTGCCATAGGTGCTGAGAAAGGACTAGTTCTTCCTTCCCTCACTAGGTGGTGCCTTCTGGCATATCTATTGGCTAGCCTGTAAGGGAAGGACATTCAAACACTGCGCTCGAGCCTGACAGATGTGCCTTAGGCACATCCGACGTTAAACTATATGTATTTATTCATTTATTGCTTTAATTCTAATTATTCGGTTTTATATTCAGTATAACATTACATACAGCTGTTCCTTATTCCAAATCATTAATAAAAGGCTAAATCATCATAATCTACTGGCCACTTGTTTCCTTTTGCCACCAGAACCCTCTCCTTTCCAATCAGACCATGCTTTCACCATATGAACGAGTAAATCTATATATATATATATGTGTGTGTGTGAGTGGGGCTGCGCTCACTTGCAGTCATTGTTTACATAACAACAGTCTCGATAGAATGATTGTAGTAGGGTGATGACAAAAGGTCTACCTGAAAAATCAATCATACATGTACAGAGATCTTGTATTCAGATGAATGAAATGATTACATAGAAAAGCCTCTCATTTCAAAAGAAAGATTGTATTCAAATTAAGATGTAATGTCTTCATGAAAGATCACTCTCCAACGTGGACAGAAATATCGCATTCAGATGAATAAAATGTTTACACATTGTATTCAGGTAAAGAAATAATGTCTACATGAAAAACACTCTCCAACTTGGATAGAAATATTGTATTCAGATGAATGAGATCTTTGTATAAAACTAAAAATCTCAGTTTGATAGAGGTTGGTTGGTTGTTGGAGTTTTACGTCCTGGCACCATCCAAGGTCATAGCAGGACGAGAGTTTGATAGACAGATTTATTTAGATGAATAAAACTGCTTACAACAAAGCTCCCCTGACGGCCCACTAAGTAAACAAACATAAATTTAAAAACCTAAAGAAACACTTAAAAAATACTAGTAATAATAAATAATTAAATGGGAAATACAAATACAGCGAGTACCTAGCTGCGATAAGGATCTGAGAGTGAGCCACAAGATTAATAGCTAGCGGAGACGGTAACAACCAGGTGCTGCGATTGGTCAAACCCTCCCGGGTCTCAGACGGTGCTCCTGGGAACGCTGGTCGGTGGTGCTAACGAGAACGAGACAGATTTAACCGGCCTTTAACATGGAACCTGCACGCCATTATGATACATCTAACCACCCGAGTCTAGAGAACCAACTACCTAACATCTACAGCACTACACTCCTACACATTTGTGGTGTTCTCTGTGGCGGAGTGGTTAGAGTGTCTGACTTTTTTCTAGGTCGGACTCCTAACCTGAAGTCGGTGGTTCGATTCCCCGTGCCCCCATCTCTGCCAATTTGGATTTCCACCGCTGTGTATACCTTACAGCGACATCAAAGGCCAGTTGCGCTCATACCATGTCTATGTGGTGTGGGAGGTTAACAATCCCTTGGGTCGGTAAAAGTGTAGGCTCGGGCTTTCTATCGACAAACTGTCTAATGGTGAAAACAAGCTTATTCAGGCTTATCCATGATAGGCAGTATAAATCTTCAACAACAACACAGACTCCTCGCCGCGACTCTAGGTGGCGCCACAAGAGCTGCTACCCCATCCCCTTTGTTAACGACCTCCCCCACCCCCACCCCCACCCCCGCCCAGCACAAAAAGTAGACATCCGCTATTGCGGGCTCTGCAACCGCGCAATGATTTGGTCACGTGACTTCTGCTCATGGTTGGTTGGTTGTTGGAGTTTTACGTCCTGGCAACATGTAATGTCATATCAGGATCTGCTCATGGTGGTTGTTACGTTATTGGGCGTGGTGGCCGAATTGGCAGAGCCTAGGCTTCCCATGCGGAAGGACGGGAGTTCGAATCCCAGCCAAGTCAAACCAATGACTTATACAATTTAGACTTGTCGCTAATTATATCCAAGATTAATTCCATGCCTAACATGCCACAACATCGATCGCTATGTTCAAACCATTATACTGTGTGGTAAGATAACACCAACACTACAACTGGCCAGCATTGAAAACAAGCCTGGGTACCCGGGCTTATATGCTATGGACAGTATAAATACAGCCTCAAAAAAAAAAAAAAAAAAAATATCATCTCATTTTGGTATTGAAATGCTCGTTTCAAGTGTATCTTCTTAGCTAATTCTTGTCTGAAAATAATGATTAAATTAACGAAGCATCATAGAAAATATATCAGATTGTAAGACTTTGACGACGAACCTAGAAACGATATTTCAATCATATGGTTAGTTCACTGTGCTGGGGAAATGTTCGTGTTGGTTAACATTTTCAGATAACTACTATCTGGCTGTATATGTTTAAATGAAAATAAACAGCATATAACATATTTATATATGTTCCAATCAGTTGGTGAACTGACATTGGGACAGAAATGCTCTTTTTTGTTCATTTGTTGTTGGTTTAGGTCCTAGCAACATCTAAGGTCATATCAGGACGGGAAATGCTCTTGTTGGTCGTGGGTTTCTAGTTAATTACTGTAGGATAATATGGGAAAATAACGGTAAGTTAATTGTTTATATCACGCTGCACCCTAAACGGTGCTGACAGATAATTGATACCAAGTGATTGAATTATTAATCTGGCACTGAATGGAAGACTGTAGCTTTCCGATATGTCTTATTAAATTTGGTTAATTGATTGATTAGTGTTTATTTTACGCCGTCTCGACAGCAAATGCCGTCCGTGTTCATGGATATTGAATTTAATTAAATCAAATTAAATTTAAGCATGTCTATTAAATATGTCATTGCCTTTAGTGTTGGCATATTTTTTTGTGTACTCGCGTGCGGGAGATCGGGAGTTCGGTTCCCGGTAAGTCGAACCAATTAGTTATAAAATTGATACGTGTCGCTTCCAAGCCTAGCGTTCAGCAATAATAGGATAGGGCAAGGATTGATTAGCGCAGTCTCAGGATAATGTGACTGAGTAGTCTATGGATTGATGGTGCCGGTGGCCTGATTTCCCACTGGGGGAGCACTATAAAGTAACTATGAGTGCGTATAGCTACAAGTTGGTACCCTAACAACCAACCAACTTAATGACCCTAATATGAAATACTTCTTACATATTAACTCACAGATCCTTTCCTAGCTGATCTTGGCACTATTGGGCCTCTAATTACCGGACGGGATGGCCGAATGAGTTAGAGCGCCCATCTCTTGTGTTGGTAGATCGTGGGATCGTGGGTTCGAATCCTGGTCGAGTCAAACCAATGACTTAAAAAATTGATACTTGTCGCTTCCTAGCCAGATGCTCGGCATTACTAGGAAAGGGTAGGGAGCAGTGGAATGAGGAAGACCAGTCGTCTGTGACTGAAATTTACCCTGCTTAAACAACTAATGTACAACAACAACAACAAAAAGGGAAAAATAGCCAGATCCTTGATCAGGATCAGGGTGTTTAGGCCTACTGCCCCAATGAGAGATCAGGCCACTGGCCCGATCATATCCCACTCAGATATGATCGGGCCAGTGGCCTGATCTCTCAGAGGGGCAGTATGTCTACCCTACATAATGCGTGCTATGTGACCGATCCAATGTTCTAGGTATACAACGTCAGTTATTGAATGACTTTATCTAATAATACAAGGCCAGATCAGATATGGTATATACTGAATACCCAGGCTTATATGCTATGGACAGTATAAATATATCCTAAATCATTTTTTAAATTTTAAAATAAATGTACACACATATTACATCTCACAGGAAGTCAGTTATTTCGCTGACACCAGGGTAGCTTGACACCAGGAGCGCTGTGAATCGCCCAGACTGGAGGAGGATTGTCGGTAATGATGTTGTTTGTTTGGTTGTTGTTGTTTTACGTCCTATCAACATCTAAGGTCATATCAGGACGGACGTGTCGGTAATGAAGTGGTGCTTGTTCTCCTTCGGCATAAATTAAATGACACCAAAGGAGAGCCGTCTATTTCAGTCAGTTCTTTTGGATAACAATCAGAGAACTGACTGAAGCATCCTATTCTTGAGCGCTGATGGAGAAACGGAAAGGAATCTGACACGTGGTTGTTGTTGTTTGTTGTTGTTGTTTGTTGTTGTTTTACGTCCTAGCAACATCTAAGGTAATATCAGGACAGGTCCCGACATGTGACAGTGCACACTCATGGCAACTTTATAGTGCTACCCAACTGGGAGACCAAGCTGCCAGCACAATGACCTG
Source organism: Branchipolynoe longqiensis (assembly GCA_030323885.1). Taxonomy (NCBI): domain Eukaryota; kingdom Metazoa; phylum Annelida; class Polychaeta; order Phyllodocida; family Polynoidae; genus Branchipolynoe; species Branchipolynoe longqiensis. Next base: position 26,188,704 of record CM059200.1, read on the forward strand.
ATATCCCACTCAGTCACATTATCCTGACACTGGGCGAACCAGTCCTTGCCCTATCCTAATAATGCCGAGCACCTGGCTAGGAAGCGACAAGTATCAATTCTTAAGTCATTGGTTTGACTCGACTAGGGTTGGAACCCACGATCCCATGGTCTACCAACATGGGAGACGGACACTCTAACTCATTCGGCCAGGCCGTCTGTTTAAAATTATAAAACACGTTTACTGCGGTGATTGCTGAATATTATTTTGCGATACTGAGAGTCAACTGTCTGTCACAAGCCACTCCTTTCCACCCTACCAAACCTCTCATCCATCTCTTTCTCCTGCAAACACCAACCACCTCTGGGATTTGAATGGGTTTGGCAAACTGAATTAACCCAATTTCTAAGTTGAGATGCTTTCAAATGTCAGTATCAGTTAGGGTTTGCGTTCCAAGCTGAAACACCACGGACCCCCCTACTCAGGCTGTCAGCTGTTTGTTGGAACGTGACGTTATCAGATTTCCACGTCAACAGTTGTGGGTGCTAATTGTTGTCTACTTCATTTGGTTATTGGTGTTTTACACCCTACCAACATCTAAGGTCAGATCACGATGGGTACCAACTTGTGACAGTGTGCACTCATGGTGACTTTATAGTGCTGCCCCATTGGACGCCCAGGCCACGAGCACTAGTTGATGATTGGAGTTTTACATCCTAGCAAAATATAAGGTCATGTCAGGACCGGTGCTGACTTGTGACAGTGCATACTCATGGTGACTTTATAGTGCTGCCCCACTGGGAAATCAGGCCGCTGGCATCATGCCAAGATATCCCACTCAGTCACATTATCCTGCCACTGAGCTAACCAGTCCTTGCCCTATCCGAGTAATGTCGAGTGCCAGGCTAGGAGGTGACAAGTATGAAGTTGATCAGTAATTGTTTTGACTCGACTAGAAACCGAATTTCCAATCTCCTGCAAGCGAGGGCTGTAATCTACTGATTCGGCCACCGCCCCAGGTAGCACCAGTACTACGACCCAATATCTTACTCTCAGATTATCCTCACACTGAGCTAACCGGCAAAGACATTAAACTAATTGTGAACTTATACTGGACACAACATGCATTTATAAAAATGGAGCAGGGCCTATCGGATGAAGTTATGATTAAACGAGGAGTTTGACAGGGGTGTGTATTGTCACCATGTCTATTTAACCTGTACACAGAGATGATTTTCAGACACATTGAAGATTGCAAGGGAGTGACAATAGGTGGCATGAACGTCAACAATCTTAGATATGCCGATGACAGTGTAATACTAGCAGACAGTGAGAAAAACCTACAAGATATAGTGAATAGAATCAATAAAGCTGGAATACTATTCAACATGAAGATGAATGCCAGGAAGACCAAAACAATGGTTATAAGTAAAAAGACAGATAAACCAAATGTCAATATAACCATAGATGGCACAAACATAGAACAAGTATCCGAATTCATATATCTCAGACAAAAGATTACAAATGATGGGAGATGTGAGGAAGAAATTAAAAGAAGGATAACAATAGCCCAAACAACATTCTCCAAAATGTATAGAGTGTTAACATCAAGTAAGATATTAATACAAACAAGGAAGCGTATTCTTCGGTGTTATGTGTGGTATACTCTAATGTATGGGGCAGAGACATGGACAATCTCTCAGAAAATGTACAAAAGTTTAGCAGCATTTGAGATGTGGACTTATCGAAGGATGATGAAAATATCATGGACAAAGAAGATCACCAAAAAAGAAGTTCTCAGAAAAGTTAAAAATAAGAAAAGCTTGTTTGCCACTATACAGACAAAGAAACTTATTTATTTCGGCCACATCATTCGTCAGAGTTCAATATACCGTACATTGTTGGAAGGGAAGGTGGATGGCAGCAGAGGGAGAGGGAGACCAAGAACATCATGGTTTACAAATATTTCACAGTGGACAGGCTTGAATTATTCACAGTCTATCAGAACAGCACAACATCGGGATAAGTGGAGAACCATTGCATCCAACCCTCGACTAGAGGACGGAACTATTGATTGATTGATTGAGCTAACCAGTCATTGCCCTATCCTAATATTATATATATGCCGAGTACAAAGATAGGTAGCGACAGGTATCAATTTGATAAGTCACTGCTTTGACTAGGCTGGGATTCGAACTCCCGACCTTCCGCACGGGAAGTCTGTGCGCCACTGATTCGGCGACCCCATCGGGTTGTGCCTAATTGATGTTGGGCTGAAGCGGTCAGCGTTCTCCAAATCTAGTAGTGTATAATACCCCTGTCACACTACGACGTAATGAGCCAACGTGAGCCTAACGTGGTGATATTTCGTCATTACGTTGATGTACGTTGGATTACGTTATGATGACGTCATAATGACGTTAGAGTGACGTCGAGCTACGTCACATTACGTCGTGTTATGTCGAGATACGTCGAGGTTTTGGACATGTTCAAAAGTTTCGACGTAGGTCGAACGTAAGGGTTTACGTACGCCGTACGTTCTGTTCACGTTCAGCGAACGTCAATGACGTTAAACGGACGTTATTCCAACGCTCCTCACTACGTTCAACTACGTTCCACTACGTTGACCCCCACTAAACCAAGTGCAAATGCCCACGGGGCGTAATGGGAACGTCAGGACAACGTCAGGAGAACGTCAGGAGAACGTGCATTCAACGTACGTTCAATGTCTCATGACGTAGCTAACGTCACGTAACGTTCTTCTGACGATGGAATAACGTTCATAACGTTCTGTCAGCGTCATTACGTTCACCTCTCTCGTCGAACGACGGTATCACTACGCTTTACCGACGTTACTCTCTCGTCCACTACGCTGCATCCACGTTCAACTTCTGCCCAAATTTGCATACTACGCCGAGAAGTTCAACGTTCTTCACGTTCTCCCTACATTGACGTCGTTACATCGTAGTGTGACAGCCCCATAAGTCACTAGGAATTTGAAATGGCCGGTAGAGTCATAATCTCCCAGATTATGCATGGGCTTCCCATTTTCGGGAATTGCTTTATTGTTTTTCGATATATTTCCCCTGGGTATAATTTGATGACGTCATCAAAATAGTCGTTGCCTTGCGTGCATATTTCTCATGTAACATTTAAAGCGTTTTGGTCTTGATTGCATGATTGCGACTCAAATGTCACTTCCTAAGGTGTCTCACATAGAGATATACTATTGTTTATATGTGCAATTAGCAGATTATACACCAATGTAAAATCGGCGATTAATTCGTTGTGCTTGCTCTATTTTAAGACTTCAAAAATGACCCTAACTTAGATTGAGAAATATAAATATGAGGTTCGCTTGTTTATTGGGGTCCTGCATCTTAGCAACAGTTATGGTCATAGCAGGACGGTTACCGACTTGGGACAGGGCACTATTGACGACCAGCTAGAGTGGTTGGTTTGTCATTCATGGATATATCCATGCATATGTACATGTATCATTCATGGATATATACATGCACATGTCCAGATGTACATACATTCATAGATATTTAGAGGTTTACTTAATTATACTGCACTGATTGTAATACATGATGGTATGCCATTTCCTATGCCTTTCCCTGCTTGATTTTACATATATATAATATATATAATATATATAATATATATACTATATATAATATGTATACTATATATAATATCTATAATATATATATAATATATAATATATATAATATATATAAAGTTGGGCTACCGCAAGGAGAGAGACAAGAGGCGGTGATGGGTAGGAGACTTTATTTGCGTCAGGGCAGCAAAATATAGGCTACCGGTAAGAACTTTTTTTTTCAAAGGCAGGAGAGAGACTGACTGCCCGGGCAAGTAGTGCCAAGAACCCACAGGTGGTGACGCTAGGGTAGGCCAGGACCGGGGCAAACGCGGGCAAGTCAGCGATTGGACAATAATAGTAGTAGAAATAACAGAGGAATAATAGTGATAATATTATAGATAATCATGCGAGAGCTCCGCCCCTTTTATATACGTATAATACATTGTACTCTCTATAATATATATAATATATAGAATATATAGAATATATAGAATATATAGAATATATAGAATATATAGAATATATACAATGTATACCATATATAAAATATATACAATATATTGTACTATATTGTATATATTGTAGATATTATATATATTATATATTATATATATTGTATATATATTATATATTATATATATTATATATATTATATATTATATATATTACATATATTACATATATTACATATACATTATATAAATATTGTATGCATACATTATATATATTATATATATATTATATATTACATATATTACATATATTACATATATTACATACACATTATATATGTATATTATACATATATTATATATATTATATATATTATATATATTATATATATTATATATATTATATATATATATTATATATATTATATATATTATATATATTATATATATTATATATATTATATATATTATATATATATATATAATTATTTTATATATTATATATTATATATATTATATATATTATATATATTATATATATTATATATATTATATATATATTATATTTATTATATATATTATATATATTATATATATTATATATATTATATATATTATATATATTATATATATTATATATATTATATAAATTATATAAATTATATATATTATATATATATTATATATATTAAAACACATAGACGCATCGATGGACACGTGTCCAATGTGCCCTGCGATGACGCAACCAGAGAAAGCCGGGCCACCCCCAGAACCGGGCTCTCGTCTGCGCAAGAAATACGCGCGGGGAAAACTCAGCCCCCTAGCGGCGCCGGCGGCGCAATGGTAACACGCGCCGCTCCCCGCCGTCAAGGCGCCACGCCCCCTATCGGCGTGCGTGCGACTGATAATCGCAGACTCGCACAACCCCTGGGCGCAGTCTTTGCGGTGCTACTACCCGGCATCACTTATTCATGCTAATGTACTAATTATCTCCCAGCATGCATCTCAGCGACAACCCCCCCCCCCTCACACCACGAGGCGCATGTGTGCAGTAAGCTCCTGTTATGGGACCGACCGAAATTAATCCGGAAATGTTGCAATCTGGCCAAATCAGCGATGCGAGTGGTTTGCGACCAAAAAAAGCAGAAATTCATTGTGATGTCTGTAAATAATCTTGTTTCCTCAGTAACATTATCCTAACACTGAGCCAACCAATCCTTACCCTATCCTAATAATGCCGAGCGCCTGGCTAGTAAGTGAGAAGTATCAATTTTTATGTCATTGGTTTGACTCGACCAGGGTTCAAAGTTGTGTGTTCAAATCCACCGATTTAAATGCTGAGCTAGGGAGCAACATGTATCAATTTTGAAGTCATTGGTTTGATTCGACCAGGATTCAAACCTATGTGTTCGAATCCACTGATTGACCAAAACGGGAGATGGATGCACAACTCATTCGGCCATCCCATCTGGTTCAACGTTTAAAGAACAAATAATTTGACAACCCGTCATTCCGACATCCGGGGCTCTGACCTAATCTGAATTAACGTTGGTTGACGGCCTAGATTGAGCAGCTCCAGACGTGGTGGTGACACCGGAAGTTACCCCAGCGGGTCATGTGACGAGACCGGGTTGGAATAAAGATGGAAACATATAGAGGCGTTGACTAATGACGTCACTGTCTAGTGACTTCTCCTTGGAATGCTTTGTTGGTAAGATGAGCAGATAGGTCTTGTTTTGCATAGACATGAGTAGAGAAATACCTCAATTGAATAGATCAATTCTTTCACACTGTTTAAACTACCAAAATCACAGTGAATCTCAGCTCACTGTGGTTTTAGCACTGTCTCTATCAAATCAATGCTTCTGTAAGTGTCTGCGATGACTTCTCAGATGAGGAGACATATAGGCAGGTTGGTGTGGAGAAGGTGATTGCATCAGGGAACCTATGTAGTGTATTGGTTAGCACACTAGCCCCAGAATGGTAAGAGGCGTGGCTTCGAATCCTGCTCTAGGCACAATATTCCCCATTTTCATCACCTCCACTGACAATTCAAAACCAGTAAAAAATAATGGTGTTCTCTGTGGCGGAGTGGTTAGAGCGTCTGACTTTTTTCTAGGTCGTACTCCTAATCTGAAGGTCAGTGGTTCGATTCCCCATGCCTCCACCTCTGCCAATTTGGATTTCCACTGCTGTGTATAACTTACAGCGTCATCAAAGGCCAGTTGCTCTCATACCATGTCTATGTGGTATGGGAGGTTAAAAATCCCTTGGGTCGGTAAAAGTGTAGGCTCAGGCTTTCTTTCGACAAACTGTCTAATGGTGAAAACAAGTCTATTCAGACTTATCCATGATAGGCAGTATAAATCTTCAAGACTTCAAGACAAAGACAATGGATGAATATAGGCCACAACACCAGGTTCCAAGCAGGGACCAACCATAGGAAATGAATATAAATAATGTTAAATAAACATGCATGTGAACTTCAACTAACATTCATCCATATATGTATGTAGCTGTTTTGGTTATGTGAATATTCAGACAGAAAAAGCATTGCTAGTAATTTCTGCCAACGGGCCGATGCGTATGTGCTGACAATCATTGATGTAGGCATAAAAGCTCAAAATCAGAGGGAGTCAAATGTGGAATGAGGTATCTATCTCTTGACAGAGAAGTGCATTTTGCTACCTGGTAACTCATCAGAACCTAGTTTACTGGGCAGGCCTTTGAATAAGCAGAACAATATGGGTCTTGTAGACCCACACTCATCGCTACCCTCTTCGTCATTTGACGAGCACTCACTGGTTCACATCGCCTACGCAATCAACTATGAACATCAGCCAACCCTCCTCTCGTAGATGGGTCATTCTCTAAAACTGGGTACTAAGGTTTGACATGGAAACCAAAAGAGAAAACCATCCAAATAATAGCAACACAAAATTCGAAGTAATTGCAGAATCCATGGGTACGCAAAGCTTCATATATTCTGCATATCTAAGAGTTGAAAAACAAATTCACCTTTTGATTTAGATCTTATGCAAATTGAGCAATATGTTATTATCACTCGTGTAACATGAAAATCAAAGACACATCCAGAACATCATTTTTACATATAAAACATAGTCAAATAACATTTTATTGATTACAGTCAAACAAAATGCTAGGTCTTACAAGAAAAAAGTTGAAAAAAAGTTTGATAAAGGTTTGGCTGAATGCACTGTGTTAATGTGTACATTTTCACATTTTCATTCGAGCGCAAATCATACAAGTATACATATGATTTCTTTTGTGGGATAGATTCAATACATATAGAAACATCTAAGACGTACGCAACAATTGATCAAATATACCCTGATGGTTCTCCCAATATCTCACTGAGCTGCCATCTTAATTCATGAATATATCCTAGCTAGATACCTGCGGATATGCCTATCTGCAATCTAATGCACATGGACAAAATGACTAGCGCTTCGATGCTGAGGAAATGTCTATTCTGATGAATGAATTTCATGAAAAAGAAAAAGGATATATATATATATATATATTCATCATGTCTGAATATCATATAGTATTTTTCCTATCTATTTTTCCTATTCATATTTGTTATTTATATTCACATTCTAAATTATATAACACATAACACAATCATATATATTTATATACATATATATGCATATATATATATATATATAAATATGTGTCTGCGCATTTTCACATTTGCACATTTGCACATTTGCACATTTGCACATTTTCATATGTTCACATATGCACATTTTCATATTTGCATATTTGCACATTTTCATATTTTCATATTTTCATATTTTCATATTTGCATATTTGCATATTTGCATATTTGCATATTTGCATATTTACATATTTTGATATTTGCATATTTGTATATTTGTCTATTTATATATATATATAACATATAGCTGAAACGCCTTTTACTAACTCGGCCAGGAATCGATGTTACTACTTGCACTCCATGCTAAATAAAGATGGGACCCGCTAGGCCATTTCCTCCATTCTTTACCATTATCAATTCACAGCCAAAATACTAGCGATCAAATTAGTTATTCCATTGTCCAATATTGGAAGTAAACCACCACTGACACAGACAAGGACGCCAATTTCCATTCACGGTGTTTTGTCTTTTTCACCCCCTTCCCTCTGCGAAAACACCTCACACACACGGTTGCAATCACGGTATTGTTTTCCTGGTAACTATTTAAAGTCCCCCCCCCCCCTCCCATCACGCAGCGACGATCTCAATTTCCATCCTGCGCCTAAATATGTGTTGCTACACCCACCCCCACCTCACCACCCCTCCAGCTCGACCCCCCAGCCCAACTCACCACCTCATTCCAATATCAATACTCCATTCCTCACTCACCCTCCCCACCCCCTCTCCCACTATCCCCGCCATAATCGCCCCCGAGAAGCCTCCCCTACCACCCATCCCTCCCCCGCCCCACTACCCCCTCCATCTCCCACTATCCCCTCCCCTCGCCCTCCCTCAAGCCTCTACCACCACCCACTCCCCTCTCACCCTATCCCCCCCCCCCCTCCCACTACCTCTCCCACTATCCCCTCCCCTCGCCCTCCCTCAACCCTCTACCACCACCCACTCCCCTATCACCATATCCCCCCCTCCCACTACCTCTCTCACTATCCCATCCCCTCCCCCTCCCTCAAGCCTCTACCACCACCCACTCCCCTCTCACCCTATCCCCTCCCCCTCCAACTACATCTCCCACTATCCCCTCCCCTCGCCCTCCCTCAAGCCTCTACCACCACCCACTCCCCTCTCACCCTATCTCCTCCCCCTGCCACTACCTCTCCCACTATCCCCTCCCCTCGCCCATCCCGCAACCCTCTACAACCACCCACTCCCCTCTCACCCATCCCCCTCCCCCTGCCACTACCTCTCTCACTATCCCCTCCCCTCGCCCTCCCTCAACCCTCTACCACCACCCACTCCCCTCTCACCAACTCCCCTCTCACCCTATCCCCTCCCCCTCCCGCTACCTCTCTCACTATCCCATCCCCTCCCCCTCCCTCAACCCTCTACCACCACCCACTCCCCTATCACCATATCCCCCCCTCCCACTACCTCTCTCACTATCCTATCCCCTCTCCACTACCCCCTCCCTCTGCCACTACCCCCTGCCCTCGCCCTCCCTCAACCCTCTACAACCACCCACCCACTCTCACCATATCCCCTCCCCCTTCCCCTCCCCTCCCCCTCCCACTACCTCTCCCAATATCCCTTTCCCTCCCGCTCCCACGACTCACCCCTGTCCCACCATCCACCCCACTCCCACTGTCCCCTCCGCATCCCACTACCCTCTCCCACCACCCACGCCCACTCTCTCCCACCCACTCCCACCCACTCCCACCCACTCCCAGCCTCTCCCTCCCCCAGTCCCACCCACACCGTTATTATGTCAAACACCTCATTTTAGAAAATGTCTAAATTGACAGCACTTTTACGGTCTGGCCTGGCGTGACATTATTTATTGTGTGTGAACTGTGATAATCATCAATTGCATTAATTTAGCGTTAATTGTATTGACATTTTCTATTGGGAATTTACAAAAAAAGTCTAAATCAGGCGCCAGTGTAAACTTTGCGCCAACCAGACGGGGCGAGCTGCCTTCTCTCGTGAAATATCCGTGTTATTTTGAGCACCACTCCGTGCTATTAGGAGCAGCTCAAGTTCGGCGAAAATTCCGCTGGTTATACATAGGTTAAGCTCCTTAAAGCTGCATAATCCCATGAAAGCTTCACACTCACCGAGGTTTCATCTTAGATATCTAACTTTGTTACTAGTGCATTTGATAGACATTTATTTATGCATAGGGTGTTTAAGTCAATTCCATCGAATATGTTACTGCTGAAGCCTATGGTATCCAGTGAGTATAATTACCGAAGTGGTGTTCACTGTGGCAGACTTGTTAGAGTGTCTGACTTTTTTAGGTCTGACTCCTAATCTGAAGGTTGGTGGTTCGATTCCCCATGCCCCCCCCCCTCACACCTCTGCCAATTTGGATTTCCACCGCTGTGTATAACTTACAGCATCATGAAAGGCCGGTTGCTCTCATACCATGTCTATGTGGTGTGGGGGAGGTTAAAAATCCCTTGGGTCGGTAAAAGTGTAGGCTCAGGCTTTCTATCGACAAACTGTCTATTGTTGAAAACAAGCCTATTCAGACTTACCGATGATAAGCAGAATAAATCTTCAAGAAAAAAAATGTAAACAGTCATGGTTCAAATGCATAATGTCACCCACGGGTAGGTGAGGCAGGGTCGGGGTCTGGGCGGGGGTGTTGTTGAAGGCGGTGTCGTGAGGGTCGGCGGCAGAGGGTTCCTCGTGAGGCTGGGCTGGGATGTGGTCCCAGGCGTGAGGCCCGAGGTGATGATCCCCGGCTGGGACTAGGCGGCGCTGCGATCGGTGGTCGCTGGGAGGCTGTCGGTGGAGGTCGCGGGGCTGTCGGCAGTGGTGAGGGTGAGGCGCCGGGAAGGGCCCCCCGGGCCGGCCGGGGGGAGGCCGGCGGATCAAAAATCCGCCGAGGTGGGGGGGGGTCTGGCGCTCACGGGCTTGCTTGGTTATGCATTCGGCTTCGCAGTGCATAGTGAGTATGCGCCTCACGTTCGCGCAGTAGGCGCATGCGTGACGGCGCCTGTCCCCCGCCTCGCCGTGGGCCTCCCCGACGGGGGCCCGATCGCACGAGGTGGGGTCCCGGTTCCCAGGCCGGGCAGGGGGCCCCGTGGGTGTGCCTGTCGTAGGTGACTCGGGCGTCGGCTTGGACTCGGGGGAGGTGTGGGCCTCGGTGTGGAGGGTCGAGTGGGCGGGCGGGGGTGCTGGCGGCTTGGTGGTCGGGCATGGCGATACACTCGACTCTCAGGAGGTTGATAGCTACTGGGTCATGCCACCCGTGGGGGAGTCGACCGTCCGCGATCCGGAGTACCGACGGACGCTCTCCCACGGGTAGGTGAGGTTGTCCCGGGAGACTGTAAGGTGGTGGTGGTGGAGTCCCTGGGCGGAGTGGGCGGGGAAATCGGGATGGTCGATGAGGGTGAGAAGGGCGAGGGCGTACTCGTCCTTCGTTGCCTCGCCCCTCTTGACCGGTGTTCTTTCCGGCCCCCTCTGAACCAGGTCGGAGGGAAATATATAGTCGAGCGGGATACCTTGGCAGCTCACGGAGCGTCGCGCCTCGGCGGAGGCCAAGATGTCCCGGACGGCGTCGGCCGCGGAGGCGGGGCTGTGCCGGGTGGGTTCCTCTTGGTAGGCCCGGGACGTGGTGGGCGCGGCTTGTGTAGCAAGGTGCCGGTACCTCTCGTACTCCGGGTGCGCCGCCCCGGGCAGGGTCGCCTGAGGCGGCGGCGGGGGGCGGGCTGTGGCGGTGGTGCGCGCCCGAGGCGCTGGGGCGGCCGCGGAGGGGCGGGCGGCCTGGGCGGGTGGCGGGGCAGTCTCCAGGGCGTCCATCCGGGCGTAAATGTCGGCTGCATTCTGGCGCACCTCGGCGGACGTCTGGCGCTGCTCGAGGCAGATGCGCTGGAGTGCCTCGAGTATTGCCGAGATCTCGGCGCCCGAGGTGCGGTCCGAGGGCGCCGCGGGGGACGCCGGAGCGGAGGCCGGGGACTCATCCCGCCGGGGCGTTGAAGATGGCCCCGGGGTGCGGGGGGCGGCCCGGGAGCCCTTCCGTCCTCGTCCCTTCCCTCGAGGCATGGTGTAGCGTGAGGTGGAGCAGCAATCCGAGGTGGACCCAAACAATGAAAAAGGCAGAGAGCTGGGAGACGGCAGGAGGGCAAGTGCCTGAGGGAGGCCGGCGGGCGACCTTATAAGGGAGGAGGGACGGGCGACAGCAGGTGAGGTGTGAATGCTGCCGGCCCGGGGGAGGGCGAGAGGTGGCGAGCAGCGGCGTCGGGTGAGGCGCGAGTGCTGCGCGACGCGGAGGGCGGGGGAGGTGGCCGCGCGCCGCGCCGTCTGCCGAGGTGAGAAAGCAGCGCGACAGCGCGGGGCGGGGGAGGGTCTCTTCCTCTCCTCGCATCAAACGCAATGCTTCGCATTACGACCAATGTTACGAGAGTAGTGGCGGATTGATCGAGGAAGACTGTAAGTCTCAGTCTCAGTCTAACTCTCACTCACTTTCAAACTTCATATGCAATGCATAATGTATTATGTGAGTATCAATACCAGAAATGGCACCCCTTCTATATTGAACTGAACTACTAAATATATATAAGAACAATTTTCTGGTGCGAGTGATGGTTTGCCACATCCGTTAGAGACAAGGGAACGTAAACCCTGTTTTATTTAATGATGCCTCGAAAATACTTAGATTTTTTAATCATCAGCTATTGGACGTCAACAATGATCATGCTGACATAAAACATTGCAGGAAACCTGCTAGAGCCCATATAGGCTACTCTTTCCGATAAGCAGGAAGGGGTCTTTTATAAGCACTTTCCCACAGACAGGATATCAAATACCACAGCCTTTCAGGAACCAGTTGTGAACCACTGGTTGGTAGGGACATGGAGGACAAGTGCTGGCACAACTGGACATGCGTGTGAGGTCAAGGAGGCAGAATATAGAATAATCGCTGCATTTTTATACTTGCATATTACGTTATATATCACATCTATATATACTAACAGAAAAATCTGTGACAGAAGTCTCTTGTCTAGTGCTAAAACAGGCCACATTGATGTTGCATATCGAAACCTTGCCAAGACGCAAACAGAAGAATGGGCGATTTTTCAAAGCATAGTTCCCAATGTTGGCACTAGGGGGCTTCCCCGAGGCGCCCGGTATGCGGCGTTGAATGGCGCCCCCTAGTGCGTGATGTCCACACTAAGGTCCTGCCGGAAATCAGTTGCGGCTGCTCCGGGGTAGAGCATGACGTGCACCTAAAACGCACACTTAACCCATCTCACACTGAGGGTCTCTGTGTTACCAGAGTAGGGCCCATAGCCAGACTCAGGTTCGGGATAAATTCAGTAGACATAATATGTGTTCATATATTGGAGTAATATATGTAGTAAATTCAGTGAATATGTGTGTATGAATATATATATGAATTTATATATGCAGACAATTCAGTAAGTATCATAGGTGTGTACTTGGACTGAATAAATATGTGTAGTCAATTCAGTAAATATATGTGCATACATATAATGAATTACTATATGCAGTCAATTCAGTAAATATCATATTTGTGCGGACACATATTATTTCAATATATGCAGAAAACTCAGTAAATATAATATGAGTGTAAATATATTTAATTAATACATGCAGCAAATTCAGTATATATATTTAGATATGTGCATGCATATAATGAGTTAATATAACTTATAAGCAGTAAGTTCAGTAAATATCATATGTGTGTACACCTAATGAATTAATACATGTGGCAAATTCAGTAAATATTAGTAAATATGTGCATATCTTTAATGCGGTATTATATGTAATAAATTCAGTAAATATAATATGTTGACAGATATACTGAGTTAATATATGCAGTGTAGGCCTACTCAGCAAGTATCATATGTCAAACATATTATTTTAAAATATGCAGTAAATATATTTAAATATGTGTATGCATATAATGAATTTATATATGTAGTAAATTCAGTAGATATATTTAAATATGTGTATGTATATGATGAGTTAATATATGCAGTAAATTCAGTAAATATTATATGTGCATATATATCATCAATTAATATATGCAATGACATCAGTATATATGAAATGTGTGTACATAAAATGAGTTAAAATATACAGTAGATTCATTAAATATAATATATGTGTGTATATATAATGGATTAATATATGCATCAAATTGAGTAAATATAATATGTGTCCATATATAATGAGTTATTATCTGCAACACATTCAGTATATATAATATATTTATATGTCAGGTTATTATTTGTGTGAGTCTTACATCCTGGCAACATCTAAAGTCTTATCACAACAGGATCGAAGTTGCATTAATCCTCACTCATCTCGATTTAATAGTGCTACCCCAAATAGATTGGACTGCTAGTACCATGACCCAATATCCCACTCAGTCACATTATCCTCACCTTGACCACACCAGACCTTACCCCATCCTACCAATGCTAAGCACTGAATTGAGTAGTGACAAGTATAAATTCTGCCATTCATTGGTTTGAATCGGAGGTGGCTTGAACCCACAATCTCCTGCATTGGAAGCCAGCCGGGGCTTTCACCAAATAGGCCCACCCGTCCGGTCTTTTATGCCAAGTACACACCTACCGTTTACAATTCGCGCACTAAAACTCGCGACTCGACCCGACCCGCTTAAAACTGAAAACGGGCTGATTCATTTTTCGAATCGCAAATCGCGAATCGCAATCGTAATCAGCCCGTTTTAGCCCTAAAACTGAGTTTTTAGTCGCGAATCGCAATCGGTAGGTGTGCTAGGGGAGTGCACACCTACCGACTTTTGGGCGGTTTTAGTTTGTAAACGGTAGGTGGGTGCGGATGAACGGTAGGTGTGTACCTGGCATTAGGGAAGAAGCCAGAAAAATGCTCAAATGTCTAACAAAAGAAATGCACAACACATTCAGAATGGTTTAGAAATGAGATATGACAAATAAGTATATTACTCAAAGATAAAAACCTAATCCTGGAAATGGTCATGTGATGAGACATAAAGGACTAGATGCAACACCAATGAGGAAAATGTTGGTGACTAAATTTGCATAGTCTGATGGTTTTGAGTTTCTGACATTTTCTGAGATAAAGAAATTAGGTTGATCGCTATAATTCATGACACGAGATGGAGCTATAGTATGGAATTTATTGCAGATCATAAGGATAATAGGTAATCAGTGTTGAACAATAGGTAATCAAAGCAGTACAGGTTAGGCAATTGTAGAACAGTAAGGTATAATGACAGGTGTGTAATGAGTAAATGTGGGGGGTGGGGGAGTGGGGGGAAGTCAATAGGGGCAATAGTCCGGTTGCCATAGGGTCAATAATGGGGAATCCAGGGCTCAGGGGGCAAATAGGTGTGGAGTCTGTTTGTGACCCGGGCCTCAACCCTTAGTGTTGTCTGCTGTGTAAGTGGGGTCGGGTGGGATGGTGAGAATAGGGTTGGGGAGGTAGTGTCGGTCTGGTGCCTGGAGGTGAAGTGCTGATGGGTCGGTGGACAAGGAGGGGGGAAGTGACGTCGCTGGTTCTTGGCAAGGGATGGCGCACTCGACTGTAGGGAGGCGGGGGAGCCCTATGAAGGATAGGAGGGGAGGTGGGGGCGATGTACGGGAGTGGGGGGATAGGGTTGGGTCAGCTCCGACTCGGTCCCGAATTACTCATATTACCAGAGCAATATGCACAATGTACCTTACTTTTTACCTGGAATAAGGTTTATTTTAAGTGATTAACTTTTGAGGTATTTGAAGGGCAACTATGGACAAGTATCTTTGGCAAGCTTCCCAAAGCTCTGACACAATAGGCTTCAGCAGTAACAGGTTCTATTCAATTGCCTCAGTGTTCCCTTCTGTGTCGCAACAAACGCTTAATAAGTGCACAAATATCTAAGTGAAATATGAAGAATCAAATTTCGATAATTGTTTTGGTCTTGAAAATTTGATGTTTTCATCAGACTCTGCAGCTTTACTTCCGGTTTAAATTTCTAACCAAACACAATGTCAAACCAGGATTGGCTACGTCTTGTGACACTGTACACTGACAGCACATTTGTATTACTGTCCCACTGTTGGCGACATTATCTGATATTCCACTTTACCATTTTACCTTAAAGCTAAGCCAACTAGGGAGATCCAGTAAAGTTGCATCGTCCGATGGTTTTGAGTTTCTGTCATTTTCTGAGATGACTATATTAGGTTGATCGTTATAATTTACCATATTTTAGTTTGAAGTAACTTTGCTTGTAAATGACTAACTAAGGAGCCATTTGAAATTAAAGGATAACAATTTAATGTTGGCATGCTTGCCAAAACTCTGGTCCAATGGGCTTCAGCAGTAAGAAGTTCTATTAAATCGGCTTAGGACACACTTCTATGTAGGATCAAATGCTTAATAACTAACTGCACCAGTATCTAAGTTAGATATGTAGGTTAAAACCTAGATAAGGATTTTGGTTTTGAAAATTGTATTCTTTCATCGGACTATGCAACTTTGTGAGCGGGAGAGAGAGGAAGTGTGACAGACAAGGTGAAAGACAATGAGAGAGAGCAGACAAAGTGACAGGGCGAGAGAATAGCAGACAAAAACAGACAGACCAGACAAGAGATCCGCCTAAACAGGATGCCCAATGAGTTGAGCGTTCGTCTCCCGTTTTGGTAGATCGTGTAATTCGAACTCATGGCTTAGAACCCTGGTCGAGTTAAACCAATGATTTAAAAATTGATACTTTTCACTTCCTAGCCTGGTGCTCGGCATCATTAGGATAGGGCAAGGACTGTTTGGCGCAATGTCAGGATAATGTGACTGGGTGGGATATCAGGTCATGGAGCTGGCAGCCTGGTCTCCCAATTGGGTATCACTATAAAGTCACCATGTATGTGCACTGCCACAATTCGCTAACCGTCCTGACATGGCCTTAGATGTAAAACTGCAACAAGCAACCAATATTAAATCTAGGTAAGCGTTTCTGGTTTAAAAAGAAATATTATGCTTTCAATGAACTATGCCACTTGAAGTAAGATTGTGTTGTGACACTCCGACAAGCAACCAACGACAACATATCTATATGGATCCAACAGACAGCTTGTCGCCATGGTGACAGGGTTTACAGATCGGCGGGTCTCACTGAGCTACTCTCCACCAGAGCACGAGTCACTCTCCTCCCACAGACACTGAGCACCGCTTGAGGCACTCTTAGCGCTGGCTGACAGTTCATAAATAAGCAGCCTGCGCGCCTCCCCGCTTGGAGAGTGTTGACACCGATTGAGATTGATGGCAGCGGGGGTCGAACACTCTCCAATCGTTGTCCTGAATGGAATACCCACGCAGGATGTCGAGATCGATTGCAATGTGGACCTTATAATCATATCTATATAAATAACTATATATCTATATATATATATACATGTGTCTATGCATATATGGGTGTATAGGTATATATCGCTGCTCCATGACATGCTTGGAGAGTGTGTATTTGATTGAGTATGGCATATTGGTGTAATCACATATTATAGCCTTAGGTCACAAGGAAAGTACATGAGTTAAATTAGTCTCAAGTCACGTGATTATGTCTACAGGATCAGAGGGTAGGGAAGTTGAATAGCCTGATGCTTTTATTTTAAATTTCAGTCACTTTTCTGAAATACATATATGAAACTGATTATCATAATCAACCTTCATTTAGTATAAAGTGACTTTTATTTTACAGGACTAAGTTCTGAGATATTTGAAATGCAAACATGTAAAATTAGTTTTGGGAAGCATGCCAACACTCTGATACCATTGGTTTTAGCAGTAACAGATTCTATTAAATTGACTCGCCATTCCCTTCTATGTGGCAACACATGTTTAATAAGCACATCCATATCTAACCTAGACATGTAGAATCAATTCTAGATAATTGTTTTGGTTTTGAGAAGTTGATACTTCATCGGACTAGGCAGCATTAATACCAGTCCATCTGATCGGGTATTAAATGCATTTGAAGGATGTTGGTCATATATTCATATATATTTGCATACTCGGATTGTCTACCCTTCCTAGCATATTTCTAGATACATAAATTAGGTTGAGCCATATCTACTTAACTTAGTTTCAAATAACCTTCCCTTGTTTAAAGGGTTAACTTTGGAGATATTTTAGGTGAAAATATGGAAGATTAATATTGATGTTTTTTTTTGGTCCATTAGTTGCTTAAGCAGGGGAAATTTCAGTCATAGACGACTGGTCTTCCTCATTCCACTGCTGGTCGATAGAAAACCCGAGCCTACACTTTTACCGACCCAAGGGATTTTTTAACCTCCCACACCACATAGACATGGTATGAGAGCAACCGGCCTTTGATGTCGCTGTAAGTTATACACAGCAGTGGAAATCCAAATTGGCAGAGCTGGGGCACAGGGAATCAAACCGCCGACCCTCAGATTAGGAGTCTGACCTAGAAAAAAGTCAGACACTCTAACCACTCCGCCACAGAGAACGCCACATGTGATTGTTAAAATATTAAACAGCGGTTATCGCTACCCTTTTCAAAGCATGACAGCCAGGACAGGATCACCAAAGTGCATCACATCTCCACTCACTGCAGCACTAAGGTGGACATACAGGTTCAAAGTGTATTAGATATCTACTGAAGGCACCAGTATCCAAGCTGAAAATGTAGGATCAAGTAGCTAAGAGTGTTGGTTAAAGAATGTTGACGCAGCCAATGGAATATCCAGATTTAAGCATGATATTAATAAATATATGTTTTGCTTATATATATATATATATATATATGTGCTATATGTTAATATGTGAATATTAATAAAGAATAGTTCCTAATGTGTTTTGGTGTTCCTTCTTGGCACCTCTCTCTTCCCAACACCCGTTATTCTCAGCAGGCTCCCCTGTAATTGGGCACTCTCTGCTGCCCCTTTCCTACTCCAACGTTCTCCAAGCTCTCACTTCAAATACAGCGCTTACATCCCCTCACAGGTGGCGCCAGTGTGGCCAATACTGTAATACACAGGGCCAGTTAGATAGGATATAGTGAATATACTATAATATAGGAAGTGAAGAGATATGGTGTCCTTGTTTATATTCCCATAATAGATTATAGAGCACATGTATATGGGATATTTAATTAATTATATGAGTATAAAATGGGCGGAGTAGGCTGTGCTATTTATTATATTATTATTTACCATTCTATTTATTCATGAAATTCTGGACCGATCTGCCATTTACTATGGGCCTGTTTGGGTCCAGGATAGTTTGGCGCCATCCTGTGCCTGGTCATATGCCAGTCGGTCGGCGTGTGTGTCACATGAGCGCAATTTCACAACTTTTTACGAGGTAGGGCTATCTATTGCTCTGCCAAGGGTCTCGGTTAAATAAACTAGGCTTCCCACCACTCCTCATTCTGTTGTTTCTTACTATTCACATAATAAATTATATAACACATATATATATATTTATCCCAATAAACATATCATAGTTATTTGTTCCAATTAGTATATATTCTTGATTCCGTTAAGGCCCTGTCACACCTCACCAGATTGGGGAAAACGGACAGAAACCAAACAAAGTCCGTTTTGTCTATGTACAAGTTTTGAACATGCGCAAAACTAGGAACAGATGCTGCCGGACTGACTTCTACAGTTCTTGTCTGGTTTGAGTCCGTTTAGTCTGCTTACCATCCATTGGCTATCCGTTCATGTCCGTTCATGTCTGTTTATATCCGTTTCATGTCCATTTGTGCAGTGGCCTTTGACCCGATATTGCAACATTTTGACACATTTTGATACTTATGACACCTTCACTAGACAATTCTGTCCGTTGCTCAATCCGGCGAGGTGTGAGAGTTGCTTTACACTGGACCTCATTTGCTGGACCTCATTTGTGCGTCTCTGCTTCAACGCATAGCTTCATTACCATACGGAAACACACCTCAGTGTTGTCTATATTAAAGTACACACTTCTGCTGAAAGCAATGTAACAAAGACGAACTGTTAACCGTAGCTTTGGATACTTGGAACGGTTCCTGAGGCGAGGGTATACTGTAAGTCAGTGACACTGCTTGGCAGCTATCCCAGATGTCTCACAGTACAAGAGCGCCATTAAGGTTTTCTTACAGATTCATCTGGCCAGTCACCAACGAGCCTGGGCCTGGAATACTCATCGTACCACGACCAGTTAAAGGTGGCTAGTCTGATGTTTTTCATTCTATACCATACTGTATGTCGACCTGGTGATTGGGGTTTTATCTCCTAGGACCACTTACAGTTATATTACGATGGGGACGTTGACTTATGGACGTGTAGTGGTAATCGACGGGGGAACAGCATCAGTAGTATTAGTGAAGATCGGGAGTTTGCGAGTTTGGTTCCTGGTCGAGTCAAACAACTGACTTAAATATTGATACTTCTTGATTCCTAGCCTGGTGCTCAGCATTATTAGGATAGGGCAATGACTGGTTAGCTTGTTGTCAGGATAATGTGACTGAGTGGGATATTGGGTCATGGTGCTGGCAGCCTGATTTTCCAGTGGGGCAGCACTATCAAATCGCCATGAGTGCATACTGTCACAAGTCGGTACCCGTCCTGATACAACCTTAGATGTTGCTACGATGTAAAGCAACAACAAACAAATAAGTGATAGGAGTCGGTTGCATCTTCATAATCAATCATCCGTTTGAGAATTTGATCGATGATTCATTAATAATCGGTTCATAAGTAGTCAATTTGACTGGGATCGATCCCACAACCTCGTGCAGCGATTTCTTTTCTCTGCCTCTCTATCCATAGATCAGGCAATGTCCAATATACTAATCAATAATGTAGTTGTCCGTAAGCACACCATTATAGTCTGTGCATCTTTGGGAATTATAATACTTCCAGCAATTATATTTATCATTTACAGAAATTTAAATTTAACAGAAATAATTTGAGATGTATTTTTCTTTCTCAGAACAATTATTTATTCATCTTCTTCACACGAGAGTTCCAAATATTATAGCCATGTTTTATTTTGAAACAAAGTCTTGTTATTAATTAACACTGATATAAAGCAATTGGAAGGGGAAATACTTAGGATATAGTCTGGTCATCGTCATCGTCAATCCTTTAATCGCGAGGGTCACTGCGACACCACAGATGACTTTACAACCGGTGTTCTCCATTTTCTTGACTGCCCTCTGGAACTTGCCAACCTCCAGGCCTGTTCCCAGTCTGTTAATATGTATCTTCAAAGGACAACTCCTCAGCCAGAGCAATGGCATGATTCGGACATCGAAGGGACAGTCAAATCAGACCAAAGCATTTTGCGTACTGAACATTAGTCCATTAGTCAGATAAAATTTGACCACTCATGGCCCTGTCAGATTATAACGCATCTTGCAAGTGTGTGGCCAATGCTTAAAATCACTTTTTTACATCCAGATGCTTCAAACTTTTCGGCGTGGGGGACAAAGTTGGACGTATACATACTGTATACATAGCGTATGGCCAACATATGCCAACTTATGGCTAACATGCCTCCCAGCGAAAACTGCTCGAATTATGTTCACGGTACATTCGCAGAATGCCGGTGAACATTCTATATTGTATTCGATTGCCAGAACTATGTCTCATATGTTACATATGTCAAGACACGATGGAGAAATGCAAAATATACATTAGACATATGTTAGACATACGTTATCGATACACTGTCAGTATGCAGACTACGCTTCCACTGCCTTTAACGTAGGTCAATGTAGTGCAACATAGTGAACAATGTTTGTCTAATGTACATCTAACGTACATCGACACCCGCCTATCTTATACATAACGTACGGCTGACATAACACCCATGCGTTGTCGTACGTCGAAAGTTTTGTGCATGCACAAAACTTTCAGAACCCCCTAACGAGCGATGCTGTATATCGACATACATTGATGTACATCAAACTATGCATAGCGAATGTATAACACATTACGATGTATCCTGACATAGTGGCCAAAATTCACATACCTCGGCATACGTTTGGCGATGCATAGAAATCTAACAGCACCATCAAAAAGTGGGCAAGTCACAACTATAATTTGGCAACCAATTTTGTCATATCTTATAAATTTGGCCATAACTTTTAATCGTTTGATCTGAGGTACATGCATTCTCACAAAAGCTATGTTCAGTAGGTCATTTAACATATTTTAAAGCAAACTAAATTATATCGGTTCAATGCGTGTTGAGATAATTAGCAAAACACACACCTTGCTGGGTTGCTCTGACAGGGTAATTAATTATGTTGGTTGGTTGTTGCAGTTTTACATCCTGGCAATATCTAGGGTCATATCAGAATGGGCACTGATGTGTGACAGTGCACACTTTATAGTGTTGCCCCATTGGGAAATCAGGACACCAGCACCATGACCTGAGATCCCAATCAGTGACATTATCTTGACACTGAGGTAATCAATCCTTGTCTTATCCTATTAATGCCGAGAGCCAGACTAGGAAGTGACACATATCAATTTTATAAGTCACTGGTTTGACGCGACCGGAAACCAAACTTCCAACATTCTGCATGTGAGGCCCGCGCTCTACCAATTCAGCAAGTGTGTCTGGACGGGTCACTAATGGCATGGACTCCTATACAATGTACTTCTTCCATATGACATCATGTGCAACTTGAGTTGAACATTATCTGCAACTTGAGTTGAACATTATGCTTAATTGTCTTCTGTGATATACAATATTTTAAGAGTTGCAGAAGCAATAATGGCTTTTATTTGGAATTAACTTCACTTATTTAAATAATTAACTTTAAATTCAGGTAAATTGCCAATCACATTAACTGGTCACAGTCTGCATGCCAGGTCCCAAGGTGACCTTTTACCAAATTGGTTTTAATGCCTACAACTTTACATCTAGTATAACCTGTGATAGTGCTGAATAAGTAGAAGATTTGCATTGCATCTGGTTAAATTTACCTGTATCACTGGCGTGCTTGTACGTTGTACATACATTGTAGCTTGACTCTGACTGGGTAGCTCAGTGTTAGAATAATGTGACTGACTGGGATATGATCTTAGCTGTGGCTAGGATGTAAAGCAACAATAAACGAGCGAAGTCGTAGCCGGACACTGGTTAGTTCAGTACCATGATAATGCGACTGAGTGGGAAGTCAAGTCATGTTGCTGGCAGCCTGGTCTCCCCCTGGGGTAGCACTATGAAGTCAGCACGAGTGCACAACTTGTCGTTATTGTTGTAAAGAACCCCCCCGCTTCTACAGCTGCCTCCTCTGAAGTTTACTCTTCATCCAAAAGATGGACTGATTTATCGGGGCTGTTTTCTATTGCTGAAGTCCTGCAGCCTGTAACCGTCAAGGTTACGAACCACCCAAAAGTCAAGTCACTGTCGCAATGCGATGCCCATTCTGATGATCTTAGATGGTGCCAGGACGTAAAATCCCCCAAAACACATCATAGCCTGACATCTTTTCCAGGCAGATATATAATTTAACTTCATTCTAGGTTGACCTACAGTCAGAGTCTAATGTAAACATCAACATCTGGAAAACTAAAACGATCACTCATATTTTATACTAGATGTTCAATGCGCATACTGATGAATCCAGTAAGCATATGTAGGACAAGTAAGTCCGTTTACTAGAACCTGCTCCTGCTGAGAAATTTGTGTCTAGCATTTCCGTGTGTGTCAACAATAATGTTGTATGATTTCACTTCAAATATCTCAAAATTGAACCATGCAAAATTAAAACGGCATAGTCCGATGAAATATCAAATTTTCAAAACAAAACCAATTATCTAGATACGATTTGACTTATCTAACTTAGATACTAATGCAGTTATTAAGCATTTGGTTCTGCATAGAAGGCAATACTGAGTCAATTTAACAGAACCTCTTACTGCAGAAGTCTGTGGTGTCAGAGTTTTGGCAAAATATCTAAAAAGTTTATCATTTAAAATAAAAGTAACTTTGAACTAATGTAAAGTAGATACTAGTGTCGTGGGGGTGATGAAAATGGGAAATACTGCGCCTAGAGCGGGACTCGAACCCACATCTCTTTGCATTCCGGGCCAGTGTGCTAACCATTTGACCACCTAGGCTCCCTGATATCAACACACTCCCCATGCCTACCTGTCTATGTGGTTACTTGCCTGAGAGGTCAGTGCAAACCACTACACTCGTCCCCCTGGAATTGTAAGTCTTGTAATGCTTACAATTACATACATACAGGCAATGCACTTACACATACATACACAGGGTAGGTTCAACAACCATACAGCGCAAAGCTTGTAGAGGATCCTGGTCACGACACCAGTGTCGTGGGGGTGATGAAAATGGGAAATACTGTGCCTAGAGCGGGACTCGAACCCACATCTCTTTGCATTCCGGGCCAGTGTGCTAACCATTACACCACCTAGGCTCCCTGATATCAACACACTCCCCACGCCTACCTGTCTATGTGGTTACTTGCTTGAGAGGTCAGTGCAGACCACTACACTAGTGATCGATCTAATATATTTATCTCAGAAAAAAAATTGAAATTCAAAACCATCAGACTATGCAACTTTAAATAAATACTCCAAGATAAAGTAAAGTTTGTTTGTTTCTTGTCGTTTTACATCCTAGCAACATCTAAGTTCATATCAGGACGGATACTGACTTGTGACAGTGCGCACTCATGGCGACTTTATAGTGCTGCCCCACTGGAAGACCAGGCCACCAGCACCATGACCTGATATCCCACTCAGTCATATTATCCCGACACTGAGCCAACTAGTCCTTGCCCTATCCTAATAATGCCAAGCGCCAGGCTAGAAAGCAACAAGTATCAATGTTTAAGTCATTGGTTTGACTCGACCAGGTTTCGAACCCACGACCCCACGATCTACCAACACGGGAGACGGAGGCTCTACCTCATTCGGCCAACCCGTCTGGTATTAAATTAAAGTAGATCATAGTAATCAAATTATGATATTGATCTGAATGAAAAATATGGCAACACTTCGAAAGCAAAGGACTATGTAATTGTCAGCGACTGGAAGGTAAGAGAAACAAGTGTGAAATGAAGACTAGTTTATTCCGTTTCATGTTGCTCCAAGTTGACTAATTAGAAAGGTTTTTAGACTGTTACTTGTCTGGGTATGTAGACGCAGCACAACTCAGTATTAGGTAGAGTAGTTGGTTGTTGGAGTTTTCCATCCTGGCAATACCTAAAGTCTTATCAGGATAGGTACTGACTTGTGACAGGGCACACTCATGCTGCAAAAATGGGAAATCAGGCCGCTGGCACCATGACCCGATATCTCACTCAGTCACATTATGCTGACAGTTATACCCCAGTCACACAGGAGGTAGCGTTCGCCGCCAACCTCCCTGCGCCCAAAAGGACGCCAATCACCCAGCGTTCCATTAGATACATTAATTCAAATACGTTTTAGGCGCCGTGTCGGCGCCATGTCGGCGCCATGTCGGCGCCATGTCGGCGCCATGTCGGCGCCATGTCGGCGCCATGTCGGCGCCGTGTCGGAGCCTACCACATGGTGACTGCAGCATCGCATGTGTTTGCACTAACCCAGGGCGGCTCCAGGGCGGCGCCAGGGCGGCGCCAGGGCGGCGCCAGGGCGGCGCCAGGGCAGCGCCAGGGCGCCAACCATTTTGAATGGCGCCACCGGAACAGGGCGTAAGGAGGTTGCCCGTGCAGCAGCAGCAACCTCCTTGCGTCCAAAATTCCCGAAATGGACGCCCCCCCCCCCTCTCTCCCGAAATGGACCCCCCCCTCTCTCTCCTCCAGCCATTGGCCGTTGCATAATGGCCCGCGCTTCTCTCCTTTAAATCCAGCCCCGAGGCCGCCTCAGGCCACTCGCCCTCCTGCCTTCAGACACTCTGCTCCTCCTGACACTTTTTTCCCCACCCACCATCCATATACACCAACTCTCCATCATAGGGTTGAGGGCTCCTCGGATCCACCTCCCGGGCCCAAATAATACCACTGCTCAAATTGACATTGACAATTTAACCATGACACCTCATATCATGACGATGCCTCACATATGATACCCTATGTATCCCTATACTCATGATTATCACTGCTTATTACATGTTGATGCCTATATACCATTATGGATACCCTATGTATCCCTATACTCATGATTATCACTGCTTATTACATGTTGATGCCTATATACCATTATATTACCTATACTCATGCTTGATGTACTTATCCATGTTTATTCCGGCATTTCTCAATAAAATGCCATTTATCCAACTCATGCCTCCTCGTCCTTCCTTGCCGCGCATCAAAGTGACTGATTGTTTTATGTGGAATTGTATGTCTCTAAGCTCAAAATGTTTAATTATGGCTAGTTTTGTCATAGTTATATTCATCAGATCATTACATTTCATGTATGCACACATGTTTATCCCAAATTGTTATGTATTTCTATAGATTTTGAATAAAATGGAAGTGTTGTCCTATGCTTATCGGCAAAGTGAATGGCCATATGCGTTTGCTTTGCTGCTAATGCCGTTCTCAGTGCATGCACAGTCGGAACGGTGATCTCATTCGTCTATAGGTGTTATGGAGGTAAAAATGTTCTATCTAAAAAGGTTATCATGTAGGTAGACAACTGTTTCTCAACTGCTATTTTTAGCTGACACATATTTAAAATAATATTGCTATCATGCAATTACACAGCTTCAGTCCTCATTATCTCGAAAGCACCATTTTGTCAGATAGAACCTTTAGATAGTAAGGTCACGAGAGGCCATATTCATGGCGTGAAGTGTCTGGATAATGTGACTGAGTGGGATATCAGGTCAGTCATGGTGCTGGTGGCCTGATTTTACAGTGGGGCAGCACTATAAAGGTGCCATCAGTGCGCACTGTAACAATTCGGGGTCCATGCTGATATGACCTTAGATGGTGCCAGGATGTAAAACTCCAACAAACAAACAAACCTACTCCATCTGCCCCCCTCTATTATATGGCCCTCTTTTAACTCCCTGTTTATATATCCATGCTATTAACCGCTCTAAAGTGCCTGTCACACTATGCCGGATTGAGCAACGGACAGAATTGTCTAGGCCGGTAGTGTTCGGCATGATAAGTATCAAAATGTATTAAAATGTGTCAAAATGTTACGATATCGGGTCAAAGGCCGCTGGACGAACGGACTTGAACGGACATGAAACGGACATGAAACGGACATGAAACGGACATGAAACGGATATGAATGGATAGCCAACAGATGGTAAGCGGACTAAACGGACGCCAACCAGACAAGAACCATAGACATAAATCCGGCGGCATCCATTCCAAGTTTTGTGCATGTTCAAAACTTATACCGGATCGGGCCGGATATCAATGGATATCAACAGATATGCAATGGATATGCAATGGACACAAACCTGGCTTTGCCGGATATCAACATACTTTGTTCAGTTTCTCTCCGTTTCTCCAAACGGGTGATGTGTGATAGAGCCTTTATGAAGACCAACGATGGTAAATTGTTATTCACACACATAGCTGCAAAAAAGTTGCACTAGATCAACAAAAATACCAAAAAGGATAAAAGAAGAAATCAACTTTAAAGAAGGGTTGGCACCTGTTTTACACAGTCAAACATTGCGATCTTATAGATCTATTATTTAGACCTAATGGAGGTTGGAGGGGGGGGGCCTTCACTGCGGCATTCAACTGTTAACACATCAAGTGAAACACCTCAGTAATGTTTAATAGGTCATTTCCGGGAGGGGGGGTGTGCGGGGGGAGGAGCATGCGCAGTGAATTGCTACAAATGGTATTAATCCTTGCGACTGCTGTCAGAGAGTAGGTTGGTAGTAGGGATCCTCTATAAGACCTTTTTCACAGAACATCCTGTACAGTAGCCTGCTACCCACCACATTAGTTGGTTCTTACACTGCTGTCAGAGAGCAGGATGTTAGTGGAAATTGTCCAGGTGACCTTTTCCACAAAAGGTTATGCAGAGTGGTGCCCATGAAGTGAGCTGATACCCACAACAATAGTTAGTACTTCCGCTCCTGTCTGAGAGCGGCATGGTGGTGGAAATCGTCTATTAGATACTTTCCACAGAGCAAGGTGCCATGAGCTTCGACTCACATTAGTCATCGCCCACATAAGAGGGTGGGATGATGGTGGAAAACGTCTATAACACTTTTACCACAGAGCATTATGTATGCTAGCTTGTCCATCCGCTGAAAACAGCTGGAGGGTTAGGAGCGCAAATCTTCTACAAGACCATCAACAAAGTCCATACTGCAGAGTTATACATAGTTATTCCACTGCCATCAGAGGAATGGCCTTGGTGGTGGAAATCCATTATGAGAACCTTTTCCATAGAAGATTTTGCACAATGAGATCATTACCCATTGCATTAATTTGCCCAATGCTGCCCAATTGATGGTGCAATCCAAATATCTGAAAAAACATCTGGGGACAATTTACACAAATCAAGCCCTACTACAGATTTCACAGGGAGAGCAGTTGTGTACATGAACATATAATTCGCTACACTCGGATGAAGGACAGAGACAGATATGGATTAAGTAGAAATTTAATTAAAAAACAAGTTGGCAACCTATGTAGGTCTATCAGACATGAATCAGGAGGCGACTAGGGCCAAGTATCAGGTGCTAACTGGAATGCGCAACCAGGGCCCATATGTATGAGCCATTTTTTAACCGGACCGGGGTTAAAGGCAGGTGCTGGGTTAGCTAACCCTGGGGTTCCAAATGTGTCAAGAGGGATGTCTGTGACCAAAGCGTGTGCGGGTTAGCTAACATTTCAGTTATTTATAGATTTGGGAAATCCCTCTGCGTTTGTAGCTATATATTAGGCTCAAATCTATTCAATGCGACCATATTTAACAGAATTACATATGCAATAAGTGAAATTTGATCAATTTAACCCTAAATTCGAAGCGTTATTAACGCTACCACCGCATTGGTGGCGATATTAATAGTTATATTTTCGAATCGAC
The DNA here is from genome assembly GCA_030323885.1 of Branchipolynoe longqiensis. Classification (NCBI taxonomy): domain Eukaryota; kingdom Metazoa; phylum Annelida; class Polychaeta; order Phyllodocida; family Polynoidae; genus Branchipolynoe; species Branchipolynoe longqiensis. The sequence goes on from CM059200.1 coordinate 26,217,426, forward strand.
GAACGTACAGTAAACAAACTGCCGCTGCCAGTATGGAAAGTGTCGTCGATGCGGCGGCGGCGATTTGTTTACGTTACATTCATCGATTGGACAATATGAATAACGCCGCCGATAACGCCGCCGATGTAGCTGCTACGTTAATATTGCTTCGAATTTAGGGTTAATTTAATGAAATTTCACGATTTGAGTATGTAATTCTGTTAAATATGATCGCATTCAATAGATTTGGTCATAATCGGTGCCTAACCCCACCTTTAACCCTCCTTTCGCATGGGGTTATTGTAGGCGACTTTCAACTCGCAGAGTTAGTTTAACCCCGAGACATACATATGCAGTTTTCGCCTCTAACCTGGGAAATCTGCACGACGCAGGGTTACGACCGCTAACCCAGACACATACATATAGGCCCAGTGGTGAGAGTTCTTGGTTCATGAATAGGAAGAGAGCAGGTCAGGACTCAAAGCTCAGCTCCCCATTAAGGTGGTGTGAGGGTGGGGAAAGCGAAGTGCGTCGTGCTCTAAATGTTGATTAGATTATCCAAACTGCTTTGTTGCGAAGACTAGACAACCTACCCCCGTCCCCCAGCCCCCATCTTGTCAAATTGTGCATAGTCTGATATCGATTTAATTGCACCAAACTGGATACATCATCTGTATCTAGCCGACACATCAAGTGCCACACAACTGATGGGAGATTGCCCTGACGTCCCTGTAGAAGGGTAATCTTTCAATCGATGTCTAATATTCAACCAAGCTAGCACTGCTGCTATTTGATGTGTTGGGTGTGTTTCATCTTCTGGGCCTGTCAACCCAGGGGAGGGTACAGGGAGTTGCCAAATCTGCGGGCCGAGTAAACACTTTTTTCGTTCTTTTGAACATTTTTAGTTTAAAAAAAAACAAATTTGATATTTGTCGCTATTGTCATGGGGGTGATGAAAATGGGAAATATTGTGCCTAGAGCGGCACTCGAACCCACATATCTTTGCATTCCGGCCAGTGTGCTAACCATTACACCACCTAGGCTCCCTGATATCAACACACTACCCACGCCTACCTGTCTATGCGGCTCCTTGCCTGAGAGTTCAGTGCAGACCACTACACTCATCCCCCTGTAATTGTAAGTCTTTTAATGCTTACAATTACATACATACAGGCAATGCAACACACTTACATAAACAGGGTAGGTTCAACAACCGTACAGCACATAGCTTGTACAGGATCATGGTCACGGCAACCAGTGTCATGGGGGTGATGAAAATGGGGAATATTGTGCCTAGAGCGGGACTCGAACCCACATCTCTTTGCATTCCGGGCCAGTCTGCTAACCATTACACCACCTAGGCTCCCTGATATCAACACACTACCCACGCCTACCTGTCTATGCGGCTCCTTGCCTGAGAGTTCAGTGCAGAGCACTACACTATCTTATCCCGCAATGGGGAACTACTAGGATGGGACACGGTCTGGTGGGCTCAGTGTCGGGATGAAATGGCATGATGTAGTTGGAAAAACCTCGCATTGGGGCGGTGACCAGGATAATGTGAGTGGGACATCTGGTCATGGTGTTCCAGTAGGTTTGTTTGTTGTTGTTTTACGTCCTAGCAACATCTAAGGTCATACCAGGACGGGTCCAACTTGTGACAGTGCACACTCATGGCGACTTCGTAGTGCTGCCAGATTGGGATACCAGGCCACCAGCACCACGACCTGATATCCCACTCAGTCACCTAATCCTGACACTGAACCGACCAATCCTTGCCCTATCCTAATAATGCCGAGCGCCAGGCTAGGAAGCAGCCGGTATCAATTTTAAAGTCATTGGTTTGACTGACCAGGGTTCGAAAACAGGAACTCATGGGTTCGGATCCCCCGATCTCCCAAAACAGGAGACGGACGCTCAACTCATTCGGCCATCCCGTCTGGTTCGTTCCAGTAGGACAGCACTATAAAGTATTAGGATAATGTGAGGGGATATCGGGTCATGGTGCCAGTGAGCAGGTGATGTGAGTAGGATATCGGATTATGTTGTCACTTCATAATGTCAGTGGGTTGGTGTTCCAGTGTGGCAGCACTATAAAGTTGCCATGAGTGCGGACTGTCACAGCCGTCCTGATGTTATGTCCTCATATGTGGTTTTGTTTTTGTTGTTGTAAATATAGTTTATTCATTGAATAAAGTCTGTTATCAGCACTGTGACACTGGTCTTCCAGCCATGTGACAACACAGTTATTTACAATATATGTATATGTAGTCTGATATTGTCATCAGCAACTAGTTCAAATCAGCTCAAATAAGCTCAAATAACAATATTAATTATTCAAAGACTTACATATGGTATAGTTTGACAATTCACATATAAAAATAGTAATTATATGTTGTATTAATACATACTTAGATACATACATGTGTATTGATTAGACTTTTACATTATGGAGTGGTTAGGTCCATAGTTTCCCTTCATAGGTTTGTATGCCTACTGTGTTGTGAATTGAATAATTATCATGTTGTTGGAGATAACATTTTGAGATGGAGTGTTAGTAGAATGGTTTGTTTATTCTGTTAGATAGAGTGTGGTTAGCCTTTCTGGTGATGCTTAAAAGGTTAATACCGCGGGTGTGTTTTTTTACTACATAAGTAGTTTTGAGTAAGTAGGTTGTTAGTAATGATGGGATACCACCCCAGATGTTCACTCACTCTCTTTCCCACACAATGTTTAGCTCAGTGTCCACTGGCCACATGATAGACCGTGGCTGAGCCGGGTATCCAATCCTGGTGTGCCCACAGTAGGGCATTCCAGTTGGACAGCACTATAAAGTCTGCATCAGCGGGCTAAATCCGTCATAAGATTTTGTGCACATATTCTGCTGCAAAAGCAGCTGATAGCGATATTAGTTCTAGTCACCTACAATAGAGGGCGGGTTGGTAATGAATTGCATCCATAGTTTGTATAGCTTTGTTATTTATATTTGCATACTGTACTATGCAGTATATATATGTATTTGGTTGTGGTGGTTATTAAACCTTATCCATAGAGCAGTTTGCACAATGGGCTGCTCCCCGCAACATTAGTTCATGTCACTGCTATCAGAGGAGTGGTTGTTGGTGGAAAACATAAATATTTTGTCCACGTTTATTTATATTTGCATACTATAGTATACATCCCATATATATCTAGGATTTTGTGGGGGGGGGGGGGTGATCTTCTAAAATGACCTTCTCCACAGACCAAGTTGCTAAAGAGCCAATAGTTACAGGTTTAGAGTTACTAGGTCTCAGTTATGGCCACTAGGGGGAGGGGCACATAGCTCTGGCGGTAGAGTATCCACCAGTGAAGGTGTGGGACATCCGATCAATCCTGCTCAGTGGACACATTTGAAGTTTGAGCTATTTTCCATTTCAACCAATGGTCCACAACTGGTTCATCAAAGGCTGAGATATATGCAGTCCTGTCTGTGGGAAAATGCATATAAAAGACCCCTTGCTGCTTAGCGGAAAGAGTAGCCTATGTGGCGGTAGTGGGTTTCATCCAAAGAAATATGTCAGAATGACCATATTTTTGATGTCCAATAGCCGATGATGCTCTAGAGGCGTTGTTAAATAAAACAAACTTTTAGTTCTTGCCACTGGCGTCAGAGGGCATGTTTTTGGTAAAAATCCTGTATACAACATTTTCCATGCTGCAAAATAGACTGCTCCCAACAAAATTAATTCTTACCACTGTCATCAGAGGGCAGTTTGGTGATGCAAATCATGCATGGTCTGTCTGGATTTGTGATTTATAGATAGGATAATCACTTATCAAGGTTTAAAGAGGTGGAGCGGTTCATCTCCGGTTATCGGCTGTATTGTTACTGCCCAGTAGATTATTCGTGTGTGTAACGAAAATTAAGTTGCTCTGGCCTAATATGGCCTTATGGGATCGATCCCTCCGCCTGCTACTGCAGCGCCACTGCGTGTTCGTGCCCTGCGCCCACTGTTTTGGCCAGTGCGCACCCGGTTTCCAAACTTTAACCGGTTAGGCAGTTAGCCTAGCCAAGAGACTAGTAATAAACTGATCAACCCATATCCATGTTTGTCTTTGCTTCCAGAGCGTAGCCCACGTTTATATTAGCATAATATATTATATAGCACATATCTACCAAGAATGTTGTCCATGGACGGAATAACCCTGGGTTGAAGTGTTGCTGGCATAGAGGCTGACACATCGCGAAGTCACGCATCTAGTTGGCAGTAGGTTCTCCTTAATGCCATCTGATGTTCATAAGGATCACATAATTGTCTCCTGGTTTGGCGGAGGCACGGCTGTCTTTTAATCGTGAGGATATAGTTGAAGGGATCACACCAGACAGATAACATAGAAAATATCAATTAGGCACACAAGATCTACTTTCGCAGAGATAAGATAATGATAAGCTATTTTCTTGTTATCGTTGCTCCGTAAACTTGTTAAAGCTGCATTGTCCGATGAAAAGATAAACTATTCAAAACCAAAACAAGTATCTAGATTTGATTGTGCATATCAAACTTAGATACTGATGTACTTAGTAAACATTTGTTGCCAGATAGAAGGAAACAGTGAATCAATTTAATAGAGCCTGTTACTGAAGAAGCCTATTGTGTTAGAGTTTTGACAAGCTTGCCAAAATTAATTTTGAACGTTTCCACTTCAAATATCTCAGAAGTTAGCCATTCAAAGTGAAAGTTACTTCAAACTGAAGTAAGGTAGATTATAATGACCAACCTAACATATTTATCTCAGAAAATGACAGAAACTCACAACCATCGGACTATGCAACTTCAATTAAATTTGCAAAATCTGATGAAAGCATCACATTTTCTAAACTAGGGCAGTCATGTCGATTTTATTCTACATACCCAACTTAGATATTAGTACACTTATTAGGCATTTATTTATGGCTGGATAGAATGGAATAGTTAGTTGATTTTGTTCATTGGAGTTTAACATCCTGGCAACATCTAAGGTCATATCAGGACGGCCCGGAATAGTAAGTCTGTATAATACAACCTGTTACTGCTGAGGCATACTGGCCTAACATTCTGACATTCATACCCAAATTAAATTGGTATATCAAATATATTCAATGTAAGCCATTTATAGGAATGTTATTTCAACCTAAAGCAATCTTGATATATAATTTACGATGGCGGAGGCATGATGTTATAGTGGTTAGTCTCTTTTATTCAGAAGCAGAGAGGATCAGTATGTTCAATCTACAATGGTTAGTTCAGGTCAAGTATCAATCAGTACGTTTGAATCTACAATGTTTATGTCAGGTCAAATGTCAGTCTCTTCATTCACAAGTCAATTGGTGGGCAGGACTCAAACCCTGAACCACTTACTGGAGGGGTCGAGTCCCGGCCTCCAAGAGGTCCCTTGCGACATAGTGATGCACTGCTGCTGATGTCCAGGTCTCAAGCTGCATGATCTCTGGGATCGTGCTGCCGGCTGCAATGCATGCTTGGGCCCCCCCGCCCCTCCGTAGACTGTGTTGTGTGTAGTCTGCAGAAGCCTTGACACCAGTTGCTGCCAGTCCCATCTGGATGGCACCAAGCATCACCGGTGCCTGTAGTTGGATGTTGCCAACCATCAGGAAGGCTGGTCCACTCAGGCGAGGCTGCTGGAAGGTGACATATCGTCCCAGGCTAACACAGGGCAGCATGTTGAACCTGGTAGTCTTTGAATGATGATGTAGTATGGCTGGTCCACCCTCCACCTGGGCCTCATGGTCCGGACTAGTACTGATAACCCCTCTGCCATTCTGGTAATGTCTGCCCGTCTTAGGTAGTGGCCTGGATCTTGTGTGGATCCGCTCGCGAGGAGGTTGCCCTCGCGCAGTAGGGTTGCATACCTGATGAGTAGTGCAGTCACAAGCACTCTGGCTGTCAGGCCTGCTGCCACTAGGTACCGGGATAGGGCTTTGATGTGCTGTCGGGTAAGGGGCGGGGCCAGTCTGGGGGTGTGGTACGACAAACGTGCCATGCCCTTCTTCATTAGTGACACTGGGTGTGTATCAAATGGTGCTGGTGACACTCCAAACATCAGTGCCCAGGCTCCACTGATGTAGTTCATGGCGCCTCCTGGGGATGCAAGGGTTTCTTTTAGGTGTAGTAGGTATGCGAGGAGGTCATACTGTATCGGGCTATTGGGTCGATCCGGTGGTGGGTGGCAAACTGTAGGTACTTTTTCACCTGAAACACCTTGCTCACCAGGCCAGTGAAGTATACCTCCGGTATCCTGTCATGTAGTCGGTCTGGATAGCCTGGGAATAGAGGAGCAATTTAGTGCAAGATTCCCAGGCTATCCTAAAGTCCATGAGTGAAAACATTTTCAAAAGAGACTTCAATTAGATATGTTCATGTCATTAGTGAGGCGACCTGATGTAGCCCTGGCATTGGCATCAAAGGCCCTCCTGCTTAGGGCATCTGGGAGGACAAGGTCTTTGCCCCGCTTATGGCAAATCTCTATGTTGCAGCCATTGGTTGCTGCGAAGAGCCATATCTCTCAGGCGCAGGTGGTAAGGGTAAGCTCTCTGCCTGCACCATATTCGAGCACCTGATGGCTCGCAGAGTTGTCCATGTTGATGAGTATGACATGTTCCTCGGGGTGGGGCGGGGACAGGGCCCTCATTGCCACTACAAGGTTTATGGCCTCTAAGTGGGCAATGTTGATGTATTTGCCTCTAACGCTGTTGGGGTAAAGCTTCCCATAGAAATTGCTTTGGAAGAAGGCACTGCCCGTCACTAGTGAGTAGTCACATTTTATTTTCCATGGCACCTTTAGGTCTGTCCTGAGCAGAACCAGGCCATTTGATTTCACGGCAAACTCGAGGAACCACCTCATGTGTGGTGCAATCTGCCGACCAGGTGTTGGATGTCCCTCCAGGATGCAGTTTTCTTGTGGGTTTAGTTTTTGCACTCAGCGAGAGTGTCGCCCAGCTTGTCATGAGGAATTGTGACCCTCATGTCGTCAGCAGAGATATGGAAGCCCAGCCACTTTGTAAAATTGTCCGATATAATACATGTAAACCGAGATGAAGTTACTATAATAAATTACAAACTGTCTATATAATGATAAATCTTAAAATATAAAAACCCAAAGGCATATGAGGGATGTGTGAAATTGGTAAACTATTATTCATGTAGTATAGAATTTGTATAATTGAATAGTCTTTAGAGGGAGTGTCACTTCCGAGTTTGACTAAGAACAGTCTTTGGAAGAGTCACCTCACATGCCCCCTCCCCCCCCCACATGGTATTGTTATGATCATTGACCACTGCATTGTACTCTGATTGGAGGAGTGAGTCATGTGACCACTGCATTGTACTGTGATTGATGAATGGAATCATGTGACAACGGCCATCTTGAATCTTGAAGAGCGTATATAAGCCAATAAACTAAAGAGTCTCATTCTCTTACTTTCACTCTAACCCTGTTTCCTTCATTACCTGTAGTGCTTTCATTTGACCTATTTACACCACCCACACCCACCAGCCGGCACATTTACAACTTGATGGACTTTACGGGTGGGTGGCATTTCCCATGGAGGAGAATGCGAGGCCGAGTTGCTCAGCGAGCTGGAGGAGGTCTATATAGGCTGCATCTGCTTCCTTCCGGTTGGGGGGCCATGCCCACAAAGACATCGAGATAACGATGCATGTCATGCCCTTTCTTCCTGAGGAGGTACACCACAGCATTCATAGTTCTGGCAGTGTAGTATGCACCATCGAGAGTTATGCCGAGTTGCGGGGTGGAGAGCAGACATGTGCAAAGCTGGTGCTATGCACATGTCAGGTTGGCGCACCAGAGGTAACAGCCTGTGGCGTGGCATGCCACCTTGTCCGCTGCATCCATGAAGTTGGGGAGGCTGTATCCTCCGGGGCAAAATCCCCTTCAGATTACATCAACTGCCTCTCGTTACCTTTTTGTTACTAGCTTCACCTCTGATCTAGAAACCCTCCCAAAATAATAGAAAAGGAAAAAAACAAAATAAAAGAATAGAAAATAAAATAATAGAAAATAAAAGAAAAGAAAATAAAATAAAAGGAAAAATTGCTACTATTCCCAGAGGAATGGTCGGAAGATCAATTATTCATCGACGTCAATTTGGAAGCATGCGTCTAGATAAGTCAAGGTAAGATGCGGCATGGTTCACCGGTTAGCTGTCCGGCTATTGCAACATCCCTATCACGCTTCAGTGCGCACCTTGTCCCAATACAATAGGAATATACTATATCGGACTTGTCGGCATACTCTGATGAAAGTATCAAATTGTCTAAACCAAAACACTTTATTCCATCGGAATATGCGCCCAAACTACCTTAGTGTAGTTTGACGTAACTTTATGTGAAATGGCTAACTTTGGAGATATTTGAAATGAAAACCATCCCGAATTACTTCCGGTATATTCATCAATTTCCAGGTGCATAAACATCAGTTGCACTAGGCTCTGGTTAACTGATTAGGAATATTTGTGTGCGTCAAAAGAAATATTAAATTGACTGAGTATATTCCGTTTTATGCAGAGACAAATGTTTAATTAGTACACCGGTATCTAAGTTAGATATGTAGGATCAATTCTAAGTAACTGTTCTAGTTTATTTTTAAATTGATGACTTCATCGCCCTATGCAGCTTTTAACAAACAACATATTTTAAAGTTGTATAGCCCAATGTTTTTTAAAAATATTTCTTTTGTAAAAATAGTTTATGCATTGAATGAATTCTTTTTCTTTGTCAGTGATGTGGCACTGGTCTTCCAGCCATGTGACAAAACAGTTATTTACAATATATGTACATGTAGTCTGATATTATCATCAGCAGCTAGCTCAAGTCAGCTGAAATAACAATATTAATCATTCCAAGACTTACATATGGAATAGTTTGACAATTCACATATAAAAATAGTAGTTATATGTTGTATTCATACATACTTAGATACATACATGTGTATTGATTAGACCTTTACATTACAGAGTGGTTATGTGCATAGTTTCCCTTCATGGGTTTGTATGCCTACTGAGCTGTGAACTGCATAAGTATCATGTTGTTGGAGATAACATTTTGAGATGGAGTGTTAGTAGAATGGTTTGTTTATTCTGTTAGATAGAGTGTGGTTAGCTTGTAGGGTTACCCTTAAAAGCTTAATACCTAGGGTGTGTTTTTGACTAGATGAAGTAGTTTGAGTTTTGAATTCCTTTAATTTTTCTGAGATAAATATATTAAATTAAGTGTTGTAATCTACTTTACATTAGTTTGAGGTAACATTGATAATAAATAGCTAGCTTTCGAGATATGTGCTATACAAGTGGGTACAATTAATGTTGGCGGCATAATTAATAAGTACATCAATATCTAAAATAGATATGTAGAATCAAATCTATTTGACTGTTTAGGTTCTGAAAATTTGATGCTTCACAGGACTATGCAGTTTCACAAAATAATAGCAAGGGCTTATTCAACATTATTCCCCATGCCTCCAGCTCTGCCAATTTGGATTTACACCGCTGTGTATAACTTATAGCGTCATCAAAGGCCGGTTGCTCTCATACCATGTCTATGTGGTGTGGGAGGTTAGAAATCCCTTGGGTCGGTAAAAGTGTAGGCTCGAGCTTTCTATCGACCAGCAGTGGAATGAGGAAGACCTGTCGTCTATGACTGAAATTTCCCCTGCTTAAACAACTAATGGACCAAACAAAAAAAGAGACCCAAACAGAACTCCGAGACAAACTACCTGCTTGCAGAGCTTTTCATTAACAATATAACCTCTCAATCAGCTATCTTCTTACAGGTCATTCAAATACACATTTAGCCAGGTCATTCCACGTTCACATTTAGGTTCAGATTTAAGCCACATTAGCACCTTTAAATAGACTGCACTTGCACCTCTCTCTCTGTAGCTATGCGTGTGTGTCTGTGTGTGTCTGTGTGTATGCGTGTGTCTGTGTGTGGACCGGGGTTTAAACTAAGATTGATCAGGTGCAGTTAGAGTGGGAGGGAATGGGGCGCGATCAATGAAATCGCTACTCTCTGAAATGTGAATCAAACCCGGAGCTTTGTGGCTTGGGTAGCGGCACCGTGCATTACAATGTGGTATTGCACGATATGCAATGCGTGCACTATTGCAGAGTGCGTGTTCAGGATGCGTACACAAATAGAGTCGCTAATTAAAATAACCAGTTTGTGTGTGTCTCATTTAATCTAGTTGCATGTTGGTGGTGTGTTCTGTGTTTTTTCGTCGGTGAATGCATTCGCTTAGGAAACATACACACTTTTAAGTGTGGTCATTAGCGTCTTGGATTGAAGGGAATGGGTGGGAAAACCGGCTCCTTAATGAAGGTGTGCATTTGAACAAGGTGTCGTCACATTATCTCTGTCCATATATATATGATTTAGTAAAGACACACCATTCTCTATAAAAATTGGTTGGTTGTTGGGGGATTTACGTCCTGTCAACATCTAAGTTCATATCAGGACGGGTACCAGCTTGGACGTGTAGGCACACATGGTGTCTGTACAGTGTTGTCCCACTGGAAGACTAGGCCACTGGCACCATGACTGGATATCGCACTCAGTCACATTATCCAGACACTGAGCCAACCAGTCCTTGTCCTCTCCTAATTATGGCGAGCGCCTGAATAGAAAGCGACAAGTATCAATTATTAAGTTATTATGTATCAAGATTTATATGTAATGTACCAAATTGACAGTCCGAGTGGGTCTGGAGGCGATAACGACCAGACACAGCTGGCTTATAGGTGGTCAGAGACCCTGACAGGTGGCGCCAGTGTGGCCAAACCTGGAACTAATCACTGGCATACACTAGCCGTGCTTTACAAATCACAATACAAGTATAACTGAAGATGATAGTGTCCTTGTTTATATTCCCATAATAGATTATAGAGCACATATGACTTGTTAGCGTATTCCCCGTAGACCTACTAGTAGTCAGATCGCATGCACTACAGTCCCGAACGGAAATGCTTATCTAATTAATAACACAAGGCAACATAACACAGCCCTCCTGCCCCTAGCCCAAAAAGAAGAGAACTGATGTTTTGTTAGCCGTATTGGTGATGTGAAGGTACGAATGGAATGGAAGGGGTGAAGTTAGTGGGCTCACTTCACCAATGCAACATCGACCAATCGTCCGAAAAAATGGAGAAAACTTTATCAAATAAAACTAATATGTCACATATTTATTTGATCAAAACACATCAGGAAATAGCCCCTTGCGATTCATATGGAAATTGAATATATATATATATATATATATATACGTATATATATATATATATATATATACATGTACATCCGGTATGTCCTGCCTGTTGGCCTCCCCCTCCCAATAGTCCCTTCCCCAGTGGGGCAGCACTATGAAGTTGCCATGAGTGAGCATTGTGTACACATCCCGAAAGGACCCTAAATATTGCTAGGACGTAAAACAACAACACATATATGGACACATCTGTATCTATATATGTAATTAAACATAAGTATGTTTATGTATATAATAACAGGAGTACAATCTCAAACTATCACTTTTGATAATTTTGGAGAATTCTTTTTTCGTTGAGCAGAAACTGATCGGCGAATTGTTGTCAAACACAACACCCCCCCCCCCTCCCCACTCCACTTCCCCATCACGTGATCACATGCACCCTCTCATGTTTCCGATCGGATTAATTTAGATTACTTTTACGGCCGGAGCAGGAGGTGGCAGGAGAGAGTCAGGTATGGAGGGAAGTAGGGAGGGAGGAAGGGAGGAGGGGGGGAGGATGTGAGGTAGGTAGGAGGGTGGGAGGGAGGGAGGGAGGGGGGGAGGAGGCGCGAGGTAGGGAGGGAGGGTGGGAGGGAGGGAGGATGTGAGGTAGGGAGGGAGGAATGTGGGAGGTACGTGGGGCGGGAGGTAGGGAGGAGGGTGGGAGGAGGGAGGATGTGAGGGTGGGAGGGAGGAATGTGGGAGGTACGTGGGGCGCGAGGTAGGGAGGGAGGGTGGGAGGGAGGGAGGATGTGAGGTAGGGAGGGAGGGATGTGGGAGGTACGTGGGGCGCGAGGTAGGGAGGGAGGGTGGAAAGGGAGGGAGGTGGGAAGTGCGGGCGTGGGGGAGGTGGGCAAGGAGGGAGGGAGGGGGTATAGACGCACTGAGGAGTGAGGTCCGATGGTAGATCTGTGGCCTGGGTTTATCGACAAGTTCTTCCAAAATAGACTGGTATTTCAGGACACAGAAAATGTTGTTTGTAATTTACATGGAACGTCTACCTCCCAAGCTTAGCTATTGGATGCTTATGGAAGTCATCTTGGAAGAGCCCCCCCCCCCCCACCCATAACCACATTCCTATTTCATTTCAACTGTCTACTCCAACATACATGAAGCCGAAAACAATTAAACATAACACCTCCTCCCCTTCCAGACAACAAAAATCAACAACAAATCCAACACAAACCCAATGCACACTGTAATTATTCGATCCTTCGGACAACATTTTCGAAGAACCCCCCACCCCTCCTCCCCGCTCCCACCGATCCTCCAGAAACAGAAAAAAAAGGATCGTAAAGAGTTAAAGAATGTACACAAACAAACAACAAATCTATATTAGTTTGTTTGTTTTTGTTTTACTTCCTAGCAACACCTAAGGTCATATCAGGACGGGTACCGACTTGTGACAGTACGCACTCATGGCGATTTTATAGTGCTGCCCCACTGGGAAATTAGGCTACCGGCACCATGCCCCGATATCCCACTCAGTCACATTATCCTGGCACCGAGCTAACCAGTCCTTGCCCTATCCTAATAAGACCGAGCACCAGGCTAGGAAGCAACAAGTATCAATTTTTAAGTCATTGGTTTGATTCACTGGGAATCGAACTCGCGAACTCCCGATCTTCCTTGCGCGAGGCCTTTGCTCTACCGATTCGGCCACCGCGCCTGGTCCAAATCTATATAAAGAACAGCTCAACACGCAATCAACTAAAGAGGCAAGTATCCATCGGCAATGCCCAAGATCATTTCTGTTCGATACAATAAAGAAAGTGGATGCGTTTCCAATTTTAATCTGGTGATGTGGGTGCGGGGAAACAACAATAGGCGATTTGCTAGCAGGAGGGGTGGATGTGGCGGTGGGGGTTGGGGGGTTGGATGGTTCACACCGGGTGTGAATTATTGATACCGTCTCCCTTGTCTACAAACTTCTGTTTAATGATTGATCTACTCGGGAACTTGGACTGGAGAGTAGTGATAGTACGAGTGGGCGTGTCTAGGTGTATTGAGGGGTTTTGTGCTGGGTGGGTGGTTGGTGGGTGGTTGGTGGGTGGTTGGTGGGTGGGTGGATGGGGCATGGGGTGGGGTGGTGGCTGGGTGGGTGGTGGGTCGGGCGTGGGGATTGGGGGTGGGGCAGTAGAGGAGTAACTACTCACACATGAAGTATATGGATAGTGATAAACCCTTTATCGCGTGTAATAAGCGGTTCCTCCCCCCTCCTTCTCATGGGGTGGGGGTGGGTGAACTCGCCCCGCCCCCCTCTTCTCGCGGCTGCTTTCGACCCTCAGTCGCCAACTCATTCCACACTACTAGTCTATATTAGTGTACTACTTGTCTATATTATCTTAGTACTTGTCTATATTATCTTACTACTTGTCTATATTATATTATTACTTGTTTATATTATGTTACTACTTGTCGATATCATCTTACTAGTTGTCCATATTATATTTCTACTTGTCTATATTATCTTAGTAATTGTCTATATTATATTACTAATTGTCTATATTATCTCACTACTTATCTATATTATATTCATACTTGTCTATATTATCTTACTACTTGCCTATGTTATCTTACTACATGTCTGTATGATCTTACTACTTGTCTATAGTATCTTACTAATTGTCTATATTATCTTAATACTTGTCTATCTTATCTGACTGTTTGTCTATATTATCTTACTACTTGTCTATATTATCTTACTACTTGTATATATTATCGTACTACTTGTCTATTTTCTCTTCCTATTTGTCTATATTATTTGACTACTTGTCTATATTATATTAGTACTCTTCTATATTATCTTACTAATTTTCTATAGTAATATTAGTATCTTACTATGTGTCTATTTTACCATACTACTTGTCTATATTAGCTTACTACTTGTTTATAGTATCTTACTACTTGTTTATATTATCTTACTACTTGTCTACATTATCTTACTACTTGTTTATATTATCTTACTACTTGTCTATATTATCTTACTACTTGGTTATCATATCCTACTACTTGTCTATATTATCTTACTACTTGTTTATAGTATCTTACTACTTGTCTGTATTATCTTACTACTTGTCTATTTTATCTTACTACTTGTATGTATTATCTTACTACTTGTCTATTTTATCTTACTACTTCTCTATATTATCTTACTACTTGTCTATTTTATCTTACTACTTGTCCATATTATCTTACTACTTGTCTATATTATCTTAATACTTGTCTATATTATCTGACTACTTGTATATTTATCTGACTATTTGTCCATAATCTGAATGGTAGAATTATAACATATATACACATATAAATGCCCATATACATATTTAGTTCCTTACATATATAAATGTGTATTAATATTTATATGTATAAGTATATACACGCACATACATATATACATACATGCATATATACATTTGCAGAGCAAATTCAAATTACACAAATATTTACCACATGTTCTGCTATGAATCTCGGGTTCAAGGCATGACCGAAATTGATCCACACTTCGGAGGTCTACGCCCTAATATAACCCTTATCCTATTGTTTCAAGAATAATGCATTCCCTTCACATAGTGTATCAAGAATACTCTATTCACTTCACATATTGTATCAAGAATAATGCATTTACTTCAGATACAGAACACAGCGACCACGATGTCGTGCTCCCACCCCACCCAACCCCACACCCACACCCAAACCCAAACCCCCACCCAACCTCACACCCACACCCAAACCCTCACTCAAACTTCCACCCCACCCAAACCCACACCCACACCCAAACCCCCACCACACCCTCCCTGCCTGAAGCTCCCAATGGGCATATTTGATTAATCAAATCGGGTCACCGAAGTCACTTCCTGGCGCATGCGCACATCCTACAGATTCAGGTTGAACAAACAAACATGCTTCTACACGCTCAGGGTGGAAAAAATTGTGGCTTAATGCAAAACTTGTTTTTTTAATAAGAAAAATAACTGATATAACTACAGCAAAATAGGATTGCGTGTATTTTTGTATTGCATAGTTTAGTTATATTTCCTTTTCATTAATCTGATTTATTAAAAATTAAAATGAAAAAAACCCATATACGACTTGTACTGCTACAGGACGGTACCAGCACAAATGTGACATCATCGCTCATAGCCAACCCAAGCCAAGATGTGGGTTACTGGAGTTGGGACTTTTTGCACACGGCATGTGTATTTGTCGATTCCACTCGCAATGTTCGATTTGAAATTCTCGCAACTCGGGTGACCCGAGTCTTCCGGGTCGGGTTAATCGAATATGGCCAACACATCTGATATCATGCTGTCTACGTTCCTCCGGCCATTTATATGTCAGAGGACATCGCCATTACATATGATCTTGATGGCAGTGGCCAATCTCTGGAATCTAACTTCGGAGGGTTTAGGTGAAAGGATGCTGTAACAAATAAAATAAAATAAATCTGAATGGAATGGGATCCTCTCCCGCAAGCCTGCATGTCACCCAAGTAGATGTACATAGTAGGCTAAGGTATCATTACTCAGACTAGACAAAAAAAAACTGGAAAATTACAAAAAAACTAACATAGGCTATTACTAACAACCAAAATTGCAGAAGGCTGACCCGAGCAGACACAGGTAAAAACTCCTGGGCAAAGGAACAGATCAAGACAGCGCCACAGCTGTCCAGCGTTGAAAACAAGCACCCTGACAGGAGCTTATACGTTATGGGCAGAGTAAATACCTCGTCAATAAAAAATAAAAAATAAAAAAAACTTAATTAAAAACCCACTGTATCGCCAAATGAGTTGAGCACCCACCTCCCATTTTGGTAGGTTGAGGGATTCGAACTCCGCCTTCAGACCTCGATGTTTGTTGGAGTTTTAGGTCCTGGCAACATTTAAGGTCATATCAGAACGGGTACCGCCCTGTAACAGTGTACATTCAAGGGTACTTTATATTGCTGCCCCACCGGGAGACCAGGCTGCCAGCACCATGACCTGATGGTATCTCACTCAGTCACATTATGCTGATGCGGAGCTAA
This sequence comes from Branchipolynoe longqiensis, assembly GCA_030323885.1. Classification (NCBI taxonomy): domain Eukaryota; kingdom Metazoa; phylum Annelida; class Polychaeta; order Phyllodocida; family Polynoidae; genus Branchipolynoe; species Branchipolynoe longqiensis. The sequence continues at coordinate 26,233,731 of CM059200.1, forward strand.
CCACTCGTTGCCCTATCCTAATAAAGCCAAGCTCCTGGCTAGGAATCGAAATTAATTAAATACCCACTGTGTGGCCAAATGAGTTGATCACCAAATTCCCATGTTGGTAGGTCAACTGGTTTGAATGCCCGTTTGTGAACCCTCACTGAGTCAAACCTCTGACTTAAATCTGCATACTTGTCGCTACTAGCCTGGCGTTTGGCAGTACTAGAGTAGGGAGAGGAGCAGTGGAATGAGGAAAACCAATTGTCTGTGATTGAAATTTCCACAGCTTAATCAGCTATCTACACAAAATATATAAAATAAAATCATTCCAGTATTGCGACTGAGACCTGGGGCGTCTGCAAGGTGCATCGACCTCAGATTAATGTCGATGAATCCACATTTAAAAGGCCCCTTGGCTTCAAGCTGAATATCGGACAATCAGTGCTTAATATAATGCACTTCTTAAAGGTTATATATTTCATGCACTTTTTATATTTTTAAATGTAACCAATTTGGAGCGTTTGGTAGAAAGGCGTAATGCAGAAATCAACAGCAGGAGGCGCCACTACTAATGTTACAATGCAATAAGAGGCATAGAAATAATCTGGCATGGGGTATTTTCATTGGGTTATTCTATATGTGCTAGCAGAGAGAACATGACCTATTTATATTCTAAATCTATGATATACACATATCTCCATATATGCATATATAATATGTATACAATATTATCCGGATATAAATGAGTAGAGTGATGTGCTAGTTGCTATGTTATTATTAGTATCACTGTTAATATTGCAATACTTATTACTGTCCAATCGCTGGCCAACCTGAGATTGCTCCGTGTGAGCGCTAATAGCGCCACCAACGGAGGTTTACGCCAGTTTGAGCCGTTAACCCACCATTCACTCCAGAAATGTCAAAGTGTAGTAACCGGTAGAGCCTATATTTGTGCTCAGCCAATATATACATCTATATATATATATCGATATATATGTCATATGACTTATGTCACAAATAGTATAAGAATTATACAAGTATAATAACCAGGAATATCCCTCCATTCCCTCTTCACTCACTCAGCTTCAAGGACTGATGGAGTCTATCCTAGTCATCTATATCTGAGGAGTTCAGGCGCAAAACCAAGTAAGTCCATTTTCATGAAAAGTGAGATAACCAATGGAGACACCACTTCTTAGTCCCTATTACCCAATGAGCAAATCAGTTTTGTTTCAAAACCTGGTAAGTCCTATGTTAAATTGGCCTTAAAATAGGGTTTGGTTGCAAAACCTTGTAAGCGCCCTCGAGTTTGTCTGCAAAACCATGTAAGATGTAGCTGGCCAATCAGCTAAGCGTGTCAGGTCACATGACGCACAAAATGGCGCTGCCCAGATTCCCGAGTATTAAGCGCTGATTTGGCTTGCTTCCTTTGGTCTACGGGTGATTTGTCGACGTTTATGATGGAAACCTATGATGCAATTGATGAAAATGTGATGTTATCACGCTCGGGAAAGCGTAAACGACATCAGCCACAAAATTCCACGCGTGCTAGGGCCAAAGCAGCTCGCTACAGTGGAGTAGGTTTGATTCCACGTGTCAAATGCGCACATAACAATACCGTGTGCTCTGCCCAAACTTTGACCGAAAACGATTTACAGTACTTAAAAGGGCAGCTGTTTGTCACCTCAGATAAAGTGAAGCAAGATGCTATCCTTGTGTCTCACATGGATATAAGCCAGGTCCATCGCCGGAGGCCAAGAGAGGAAAATGAGGAAAGGGCACACAAAAGAGGTGTGTCTATCAAGTACAGCTTTGTGAAGGAAGATAAAACGAAGATTTCAGTCTGTCAGGCTTCATTTCTCAGCATATTGTGTAAGTATAAAAAATAAAATAAATTAAAATATGACTGCCCCTAACCGTCCGTCTGCTAAAAATAAAATATGAATGCCCCTAACTGTCTGTCTGCTAAAAATAAAATATGAATCCCCCTAACCGTCCGTCTGCAAAAATACAATATGAATGCCCCTAACCGTCCGTCTGCAAAAATAAAATGGTTACCTCTAAGAGATGCACTACACTAAGAATTGTGACGCGACATTAATTTAATTAATTCTTTCAGGTGTCAAGGAATATCGAGTCCAGAGCATCGCGAGGTTCTGGCTTGAGCACGGTAGATCTCCTCCGGAAAATCGAGGTGGTTACAGGAGAGCTGCAGAAAATGATGGGAAGAAGGAGAGAGTTCGAAATCATATCAAGTCCTTCACGTGCAGAGCTAGCCACTATGCTCGTCGAGGAGCACCAGGGAGGAAGTACCTTCCTAGTGATTTAAGTGTTGCAAAGATGCACAAATTGTTCCAGACGCAGAATCATGACAGGATAACGTACTCACTGTATTGGAGCATTTTTGTGTACGACTTCAATCTATCATTTGGTCACCCTGCCACAGATGTATGTTCCACATGTGTGAAATTCCGCTTGAAAATTAAGGATCTAGAGCAAACCCCTGATGAAAAGCGAGAAAATCTTCTGCTGTATGGGTTGCATCGTCGCCGTGCCCGTCAATTTTACACCAAGATGAATGAGGTGGGAGATAGTTTCACTGTCTGTTTTGATGTCATGGAAAATCTGGTACTTCCGAAGTCCCCAATAGGGCAAACGTATTATTCTCGCCAGTTATACATGTATGTGTTTGGGATTGTTCGTCACCGAGGTAGAGGAGAACCGCAGGGGAAAGATGACATTCATTTATATACATGGCTTGAACATCAGAATGCCAAAGACAGCAATACAATTGCTTCTGCATTACGTGATTACTTAGGTTCAGTGGTTACCATGGACATAAATCAAACTGAACTCCTACGTTTGTTCTCAGATTCTTGCTACGGCCAAAATAAGAACATTAATGTGTTATCCATGTTGTTTGCTTTGTGCAACCAGAAGTACCCAAATCTTACTGTTGAGTACACTTTCCCAATACAGGGACACAGCTTTCTTCCTGCAGACCGAGTGTTTGGAAGGATCGAGCAAGAAATCCGAAAGAAGGAAACAATATTAATGCCAGAGGAATACTGTGAGATTCTGAGGAACCATGGTTCTGTTCATGTGTATGGAAAGGATTGGATGTGCTATGATTACAAAGCAGAATCAGCCAGTTTCACAAAACGTCAAAGATCTTTCAAAATTAGTGAGGCAAGAGTGCTACAGATTTCTAAGAAAAATTTGGGGTTCAAAAGTGCATTTGCTGGGGAATATTGTCAACACTCCCTTCTAAAAAGGGGGAAAAAGTGGGCACAGTTCAATCCTTCACTACTGGCTGACATTCACTGCGTGAAAGAGGCTAAGAAGCAGGATGTCATGAAGCTGCTGAAACAGTTGGATGTAAATCAAGAGGTTTGGGGTTACTATGAGAATGCCCTCTCTCATGATGGTGATCAGAACATTGTGCAGGACCTTGAGGATAGTGGTGATGATGAGTAAGCTTATGGTGGAAATTGTGTGTTCTTTGATTCTGCAAGATTTCCATAAGATTAGTCTTTGACAATGGACTTACATGGTTTTGCAAACAAACCGAAAGTGGACTTACTTGGTTTTGCAGAAAAATCAATAAAAGTTGATTAATTAATGAGTTTTGGAATAAAGGTTCATTTATCACTTTCATAGTATTTTGTTCATTGCCCATAACCCTATAATACAAAGAAAAGTGGAATTACTGAGAATTATATTCATGCGCATATACAAATCTTGATTTTAAAACAAAAGAGGTCGGGTGGACTTACTTGGTTTTGCGCCTGAACTCCTCATCTGTGGATATACTCTTGGCGTGGAGATATTCTCCATTTGTATTATGCATACATATTCTTCATTTGTCACATGGAGAATAGATAATGAGGCTGTTACAAAGGGTGATAAGTAATCTGGGACAAAACGTTGTCAAATGTAATGATCAACATAATATCTGCTTATGCATTTGCTCAGGATAAACTGATTTGTTTTTTTTACATGGTGTTTCAGAATCGCAATGAAATACATATTGATTTGAAGCAAATGTCCTTGTGTTTTCAGTGTAACCATTTCTGTGCTGTTTTGTGTAAATCGTTATCAATTAGTTATCACCTTTTGAGATATCTATCTATTCATATATTATATATATATATATATATATATATATATACATATATTTGTCGTGGGGACCGCAATCATTATGTAAGAACTTTGATTTCTATTTTCTTCCACCAAATGATGTCAGAATTGATACACTACAGATTAAACAGTTATTACACTAATGGTCAAAGCCACAAGTATATTTTGTCATACATTGCAACCCTGTCATATTCAAGAAGCACTTCTTGATCTAGAAGTGCAAACTAATTAATTACTTTGACACACCCGCTGGGATGACTGAAGGAGTTCAGTGCCCACTTCCTATTATTTGGCAGGTTACGGGTTCCAGCCCTGGCTGAGTCAAACCAATGACGTTAAACATTTATACTTGCTGCTACCTAGCCTGGCACTCGGTACAAGTGAGATCGGACAAGTAATGAGGAAGACCGATTGTCTGTATTTGAAATGCCCGTTGCCCATCCAATTGTAAAGTCGTCGTCTGGGAGATGTAGTTGTGTAGGCAGGCTAATAGGAAATCACTACAGGCAAGTAGAAGAAAGGCAGAGTATAAAGTGTGCAGGAAGACAGAGAGCTTGTACCCTCAGGTTTATTATTATATAGTGGTTTCTGGACTTGATATGGCACATCACCTGACCCTGCCCTCCAATGAACAGTAAGCATTTCTAGGTCCACCAATCAACAGTAAGCATTCCAGTATCACCATGACAACTGTGATCTACACACCACCACCAAGACTTGGCTGCTTTGGCCTCACCTGCCCTGCTGTGTCTATGTGTGTGGGGATCCATGACTAACAGTTGGGGGAGAGGGGGTTGTGAGTAGATCTCTTGAGCTCCTTCCACACTAACAGTAGTGCCCCTCTCACACTATCTATAGCATACACAATGACTATTTAATATAAATAAAGGATCACCAGCACCACATAATACATTAATGCCCCTGGCCCTATACATAATTTACCTTTATATACCATTTGTAATCCCTTAGAGACCAGTTCACATTCCCCACCAATGTGTTTTATCGGAATATTTTACACAATGGTGGATTTTGCTGGTATCACGGGGTGAGTGATGCATGTGGGGTGAGTGGTGTGTGTGAGATGAGTGATGTGTGTGGGGTGAGTGATGTGTGTGAGGTGAGTGATGTGTGAGGTGAGTGATGTGTGTGGGGTGAGTGATGTGTGTGGGGTGAGTGAGGTGTGTGAGGTGAGTGATGTCTGAGGCGAGTGATGCATGTGGGGTGAGTGATGTGGGTGGGTGGTGTGCTGTGGCTGGGTGGTGTGATGTGGGTGAGTGGTGTGATGTGATGTGTGTAGGGTGAGTGGTGTGGGTGGGTGGTGTGATGTGATGTGACATCGGTGGGTGGATGGGTGAGTGGTGTGGATGGGGTGAGTGGTATGTGTGGGGTGAGTGATGTGTGTGAGGTGAGTGATGTGTGAGGTGAGTGATGTGTGTGGTGTGAGTGATGTGTGTGGGGTGAGTGATATGTGTGAGGTGAGTGATGTGTATGGGGTGAGTGATGGGTGTGGGGTGAATGGTGTGGGTGGGTGATGTGATGTGATGTGATATGGGTGGGTGAGTGAGTAATGTGTGTGGGTGAGTGATGTGTGTGGGGTGAGTGATGTGTGTGCGGTGAGTGATGTGTGGGGTGAGTGATGTGTGTGGTGTGAGTGATGCGTGTGGTAGAGTGCTATGTGTGAGGTGAGTGATGTGTGTGGGGTGAGTGATGTGGGTGGGGTGAATGATGTGGGTGGGTGATGTGATGTGATATGGGGGGTGGGTGAGTGAGTGATGTGTGTGGGGTGAGTGAGGTGTGGGAGGTGAGTGATGTGTGAGGTGAGTGATGTGTGTGGTGTGAGTGATGCATGTGGGGTGAGTGGTGTGTGTGAGGTTAGTGATGTGTGTGAGGTGAGTGATGTGTGTGGGGTGAGTGATGTGGGTGCATGGGTGATGTGATGTGATGTCACATGGGTGGGTGAGTGAGTGATGGGTGTGGGGTGAGTGATGTGTGTGGGGTGAGTGATGTGTGTGGGGTGAGTGGTGTGTGTGGTGTGAGTGATGTGTGAGATGAGTGATGTGTGTGAGGTGAGTGATGTATGTGGGGTGAGTGCTGTGGGTGGGTGATGTGATGTGACATGGGTTGGTGAGTGAGTGATGTGTGTGGGGTGAGTGTTGTGTGTGGGGTGAGTGAGGTGTGTGAGGTGAGTGATGTGTGAAGTGAGTGATGCATGTGGGGTGAGTGATGTGGCTGGGTGGTGCGATGTGGGTGGGTGGTGTGATGTGGGTGAGTGGTGTGATGTGATGTGATGTGTGTAGGGTGAGTGGTGTGGGTGGGTGGGTGGGTGAGTGAATGATGTGGGTGGGATGAGTGGTGTGTGTGGGGTGAGTGATATGTGTGAGATGAGTGATGTGAGAGGTGTGAGTGATGTGTGTGGGGTGAGTGATATGTGTGAGGTGAGTGATGTGTGATGTGAGTGATGTGTGTGGGGTGAGTGATGTGTGTGGGATGAGTGATGTGTGAGGTGAGTGATGTGTGTGGGGTGAGTGATGTGGTGAGTGGTGTGATGTGATTTGATGTATGTAGGGTGAGTGATGTGCGTGGGTGATGTGATGTGATGTGGGTGGGTGGTGTGATGTGATGTGATGTGGGTGGGTGGGTGAGTGAGTGATGTGGGTGGGTGAGTGATGTGTGTGGGGTGAGTGATGTGTGTGATGTGAGTGATGTGTGTGAGGTGAGTGATGTGTGAGGTGAGTGGTGTGTGTGGTGTGAGTGATATGTGTGGGGTGAGTGATGTGTGAGGTGAGTGATGTGTGTGGGGTGAGTGATGTGGGTGGGTGGTGTGATGTGATGTGACATGGGTGGGTGGGTGAGTGAATGCTGTGGGTGGGGTGAGTGGAGTGTGCGGGGTGAGTGATGTGTGTGAGGTGAGTGATGTGTGAGGTGAGTGATGTGTGTGGTGTGAGTGATGTGTGTGGTGTGAGTGATGTGTGTGTGGGGTGATTGATATGTGTGATGTGAGTGATGTGTGAGGTGAGTGATGTATGTGGGGTGAGTGATGTGTGTGGGGTGAGTGATGTGTGAGGTGAGTGATGTGTGTGGGGTGAGTGATGTGGGTGAGTGGTGTGATGTGATTTGATGTATGCAGGGTGAGTGATGTGCGTTGGTGATGTGATGTGGGTGGGTGATGTGGGTGGGTGGTGTGATTTGATGTATGTAGGGTGAGTGATGTGCGTGGGTGATGTGATGTGATGTGGGTGGGTGGTGTGATGTGATGTGATGTGGGTGGGTGGGTGATGTGGGTGGGTGGTGTGAATAGGTCCGACTAGCCGGGATGTGCGGTGCGGGTGAGATTGAGGTAAATGTGTTCAGCTGGCATCATGGTATTATCTTCCACTGTAGCAGAACACATACAGTAACTGGAGTCTGAATCGTCTCAAGCAACAGTCACCTTAATGGAGGTCAACACCCCATAGCCACATTTTTGGAAGGTATTTTTTGTTTAGCCTGCAGGCAACACCGACAGACATTCCAGTGTTTATATTTAATACAAACATGTTGAATGCTTTCACACGAGACTTGAATGTTTTGTACAAAACGGACCAAGTGCGCATGACCGGTGTGCACCACACGATGAACGTCATGCGATATGCCACGTGCGTCATACCTAAGCGGCATGCGTCATACGGAAGTGACGTGCATTATGCGTAAGCCACATGTGTCATACGGAAGCCATGTACGTCATATGTAAGCCATGTGTGTCATATGTAAGCACGTGCATCGTATGTAAGCCCCGTGCATCATACGTAAAGGCCCTGTCACACTACGACGTGACTACGTCAGCGTAGGCACAACGTGAAAACAATGATATTACGTTGACGTTATGGGCGTAATATGCAAATTGTGGACGTGAGCGTAACCTGAAAGTAACGTCGGTGTAGGTCGTGTCCTTAGCTGTAACGTGACAACGTTAGGGGGGAGGGGTAATTGGCGACGTGACCGAACGTTAGTGTAACGTGAGCGTAACGTCGCCGTAACGGGTGCGACGTGGACGTAACGTGACCGTAACGCCACCGTAACGTGACCGTAACGTGACCGTAACGTGACCGTAACGTGACCGTAACGTGACCGTAACGTGACCGTAACGTGACCGTAACGTTACCGTAACCGTGACCGTAACGTGACCGTAACGTGACCGTAACGTGACCATAACGTGACCGTAACGTGACCGTAACGTGCAAAACGCTGCCCACACGTTGCTCCCACCCGGGCCGTCGGTCTGACGTGACATAACGTGACTCTAACGTCATTTACGCTGCTATAACGATCGCGGAACGTCAACCTAACGTCATTGTGACGTCATCCCGACGTAACTGCTTCACGTCGAGATACGTCGAAAGTTTTGAACAGGTTCAAAACCTTGACGCGCGCCGACGTAACACAACGTAACATGACGTAGCTCGACGTCACTCTAACGTCATTATGACGTCATCATAACGTAACCCAACGTACGGCAACGTAATGACGAAAAATCATCACGTTAGGCTCACGTTGGCTCGTTACGTCGTAGTGTGACAGGGGTATAAGCTATGTGCGTCATACGGAAGCCATATGCGTCATCCGGAAGCCATATGCGTCATCCGTTAGCCACGTGCGTCAGACGGAAGCCATGTGCGTCATACATAAACCCCGTGCATCATACCTAAGCCACGTCTGTTATATGTACACGACATGCGTATTATGTAATCGACGTGCTTCATACGTGCACAGTGTGCGTTGTAAGCGGCATGCGTCATACGTAATCGACGCGCGTCATACATACACTAAGTACGTCATTCGTAAACACTGAGTGTCATGTGTAAGCGAAGCGAATCATACATAAGCAATAAGTCTCATGTTTAACAACCCTTTTCCTGCTCAAGCAATGTGTGACATAATAGTTTTGTTTGTTTGTTGTTGTTTTACGTCCTAGCACCATCTAAGGTCATATCAGGACGGGTACCGACTTGTGACAATGCGCACTCATGGCGACTTTATGGTGCTACCCCACTGGAAGACCAGGCCACCAGCACCATGACCTCATATCTCGCTCAGTCACATTATCCTGACACTGAGCCAACCAGTCATTGCCTATCCTAATAATGCCTATCCTAATAATGCTGAGCGCCAGGCTAGGAAGCGACAAGTAGCAATGTTTAAGTCATCGGTTTGACTCGACCAGGCTTCGAACCCACGACCCTACGATCTACCAACACGGGAGAAGGACGCTCTAGCTCATTCGGCCATCCGGTCTGGTGTTAAAACAATATGCCACATGTATGAGCAATGCACGTCATACTTAAGCAATCGGCGATATACATAAACAGCACGTGTCCTGTTAAAGCGATATCCAACAGACATAATCAATGTTTGCAAGGCTTAAAGCTGCATAGTCTTAAAGATGCACACACTTAAAGCTGCATCAAATTTTCAAAACCAAAACAACTATCTAGATTTGATTCTACATATCAAATTTAGATACTGGTGCACGTTTTAAACATATGTCGCCACATAGACCATAGCAGGGAATACTGAAGCAGTTTAACAGAACCTGTTACTGCCAAATCCTATGGTGTCAGAATGTTGGCATGAATGCCAACATTAATTTAACATATGTTCACTTCAAATATCTCAAAACTCAGCCATTTAAAATAAAAGTTGCTTGAAACTTAAGTGAAGTAGATTATAGCGATCAACCTAATATATTTATCTACGAAAAGGACAGCAACTGAAAACCATCAGACTATGCAACGTTAAGTGACATACGATACACATAAGCGATTAATCATCAATAACAAGCCACTACCATAGTGAATAGTCCAAATTCTCACTTTGCCCCAAGTTGTACAACAAACTGCGGCAGACAACAAACAGCAACGCATTTATCATCCATTCCTGCTACGTCCCAAGTAGTTTTAATCAATTAGAACAAAACACTAATTAGACTAATTACTGCTTTCCTCAAGGGCCCTGAACAGTACCAACCCAAAGGCAGGCAGCCAACCTCGCCCCTCCCTCCATCTGCCACCCTTCCTTCCCCGTGTGTGTGTTGAGTAATAAATAATTAGTATTTAGGCGGTCAACAACATCAACATCATCTCAGCTGGGAATCGCACCGCTGGTTTTAGTTCTGCAATTAGCCTGTAGGGTAAGTTAGCTGGGGAGAGGCAGTGCCCGATGTATGTGACGCTCATAGGAGGCCAGTTCCGCTCATTAGTGGGTGTGTATGATATGTACATGCCTATTACTGAAGCCAAATGTACAAGCAGCTGGTTCCCGGACTTAATTAGAGTAATACTCACTAAAGTGTTTGGTGACAGGCGCTACTCTCACAATGCAAAACCTTTTTTGCTAAGAATGGTTGAACTATTTATTGTTAACCTTGAAAAACAGATGATGTTTAAAATGATTTACAGAAAGTATAGTGACAGCTGGATGTTGGACTGTTTGCAATCAACAGACAAGTTACACGCCATAACCACTAAGCAATAACACCAAAGTTATTAATACAATAAAATCCAACAGATTTGAATCAAATTGGAGTAGTGTTGCCCCGTGGTGTAAACAAGACAAGTGTTAACACACTTATCCGTTATAAGCAGGATAAATAAATTCAGTTAAAAAAAACTATCGATTTAGAGTTGCATAGTCTGATGATTTGAGTTTCTGTCATTTTCTTCGATAAACATATTAGGTTGATCGTTGTTATTTGTCTGACTCTAGTTGGAAGTAACCTTTATTTTAAATGGCTAACTTTTGATATATTTGAAGCGTAACCATGCAACATTGATTTTGGCAAGCAAGGGAAAACTCTGACACCCTAGGCTTCTGCACTAACAGGTTCTCTTAAACTACCTCAGTATTCCCATCCATACAGCGACAAATCTTTAATAAGTGCACGAGTATCTAAATTAGATATGTAGAATCAAATCTAGATAGTAGTTTTTGGTTTAGAAAATGTGATGTCTTCATCAGACTATGCAGTTTTAAATGGGCCATCATTGCGCATTGTCACAATTCAAGATCCTGTCCGGCATGACCTGAGATCTTACTAAAACGATGTACCCCCATTAAGCAAACAAAGAACATGGATATAACTATCTCCTTAGTCACATGACCTTGACTCACCTTCAACTTCCAGTTAGTTACCATTGCACTGTCTAGTAGTAGTGTAGGTGGTTATGCCTATCTGGCTACCCTCATTTCTACACAGTTCTATGGGCAGAATGTATCTCAGTGAGGCAGCACTATAAAGCCGCACTGCCACGAAGTCGGCTTAGGCATAATTGCTTCTGATGTTCAGTTGGCACACAGCATATTCTTGTATTGCCCTGGCTTCTCGTTAAATGGTGCTTAAGACTGAGTTAATTATGTAAACAGAGCTATTAATAGAAGCAGCACGTCCCTTCCTAACTCAATGGCACTTGGTCTGGGATGACTGAGCGAGTGATTCATAAGATTGTTGGTTCGTTGTTGGAGTTTTACCACCCTGCAACAGCCAAGGTCATATCAGGATGGGTACCGACTTGGTGACAACGCGCTCTCATGGTGACTTTACAGTGCTGCCCCAATGGAATACCAGGCCATCAGCACCATGCCCTGATATCCCATATTATCCTGACACTGAGCCAACCGGTCATTGTCCTATCCTAACAATGCCAAGTGCCTGGCTAGGAAGCGATAAGTGTACATCTTTATGTAATTGGTTTGACTCGACCAGGGTTTTAACATGTGGGTTCGAATCCCACGATCTATCAAAATGATTTGTAACAGGAGTTACTCTCATAAACAAATGTCCATTGCATCACAACCATTATACCCCACCTCACCTGCACTCATGTGTCCCACATTAGGGCTCTTCAGTCTTACTCTTAATTACTTATTATCATGCATCACATACTATATACTTGTACGCAATTCGTATATATCTCTAGGATGTCACAACCTATGTATCTCCTGTATGATCTATTACAATTATTTTATTCAGAAACAAACATATGCATGACATATTTGCATGCATCATATGTCATTTCCTAACTTTTGGTTTATCTTGATGTTATTGTTAAACTGTCAAAGTAATTAGATACTTTGCTAGTTACCTTTTGTTTGTTTGGAGAGATGCATTTCGGCGTACATGCAGGAAGATTACCCCCTTGGGGAATGTTAACCACAAACACGCTACCATATTGCATGGTACAATTAAATCAAATTCAATGGTATTGTGACCTCTGAGGTCACCTCAAGTCAGAGGTAAATTAAAGTTGCATAGTCCGATGAAAACATCAAATTTTCAAAACCAAAACACTTATCTAGATTTGATTCTATATATTCAAATTAGATACTGGTGCACTTATTAAGTATTTATTTATGCATAGAAGGTTGTAAGAAGTCAATGTAATAAAACCTGTTAGTACTGAAGTCTGTGGTGTCAGAGTTTTGGCGTGCTTGCCAACATTAATTTGGCATGTTTGAACGTCAAATACCTCCAAAGTTAGCCATTTAAATTAAAAGTTACTTCAAACTAATGTAATGTAGATCATAATGATCAGCATAATGTATTTATCTCAGAAAATGGCAGAAACTCAAAAGCATCGGACTATGCAACTTTAATGTGTGACAGTGCACACCTATTGCAACTTTATAGTGCTGCATCACTGTGACCCTATATCTCACTTAGCCACATTAATTAGTTGGTTGCTTGTTGGAGTTTTACGTCCTGGCAAAATCTAAGGTCATATCAGGATAGATACCCAATTGTGATAATGTGCACTCATAGCAACTTATTAGTGCTGCCCCACTGGGAGACCAGCGCACCAATACCAGGGCCTGATATCCCACTCAGTCATATTATCCTGACACTGAACCAACCAGTCCTTGCCCTCTCTTAATAATGCAGCACGCCTGACCAGGAAGTGACAACTATACATTTTTAAGTCATTGGTTTGACTCGACCAAGGTTCGAACCCGCGGGTTCGAATCCCACGATATACCAAAACGGGAGACGGACGCTTACATCATTCGGCCACCCCGTCTGGTGTCAGTCACATTATCCTGACATTGAACCAACCATTACTTGCCATCTCCTAATAATTCCCATCGCCAAAACGAAGTAGCTACATACATCAAGCATCTCAGCCTTTCGCTTAACCCAGCCCAGTTTTGAAACCACAACCTACCGAATGGAAAATGAGCGCTGTGTCCAGCTATCCATCCCGTCCTATTTGCAACTTTGCACCTAGACCTATGCGCAAAACCATTTTAACGATGAACACCCTGGAGATAAGAATCTGATGAAGAGACAGCAATGGCGCATGTATGTAAATTAGTTCCCTTCTATCCCCACCGGAGGGCGCCACCGTTCTTAGCCGTGATAACATATATGAGAACAGGCCCCCGCAACTTTATTCATTGCTCAAATGAGCCATAACTCCTGAACTAATTATAATTGAGTGACACATTTTCATTTGTTGTTAACATGGCTGTTCATTAGAAGGGATATTTCAATTTAGGTAATTGGTGATTCTTCATTGACTTCTACATAAATATATATATATATATATATATATATATATATATATACATATATATCAGGGATGTAAGTGGTATCCGGGAAGAAAACCGGAAATGTGGATATTCTCCCATAGGTATAGCATTGTCAAGGACTCGCTGAAAATTCACAGCCACAGATCCGGGTACCAACCCTACATGTTGATAGTGCTGCGCTGTTTGAAGTATGTCTTAGTGTATTAGTATATACACTTATAGCTACAGGAGAAATCCCGGAAATCCGAGGAATCGCGGAGATCATTCATCCCTGATATATATATATATATCATCATCATCATCATGCTGTTGGTCGCGATGCAACAAAAACTGCTTTCAATACTTGACTGCCACTCTCCATTGTTTTGTGCGGTTATACATTTCATGAAAGCTGCCTGCAAAAGTGTTGAAGTGCTGCTGGCTTTTGCAAGTTACCAGCGGCACTCTCTCGAGGAGCAAATCAAGGTTTCACAACGGCAAGAACATGTTAAGACTGACGCAAAACTATTTGTCCCTGCAGTGGCTGGACGGGAGATGTTGGGAGTTCCATACATCAACCGCCCTTGATGCTGCCACAGGGACATGGTTTTCTGTTTAGGGTTTGCTCCCTTAGCCTTCGGTTCTGTCAAGAACCTGTACCACAAGGCAGTGGTTTACAACTCTGCAGGGCAGGGGCATTAAACTCCCTGTTGTGTATATATATATACTTTATTATAAGCATGCATTACCACGTGACGGTTCTATCCTTTTTGTTAAATTAGGTAGACATTCCTAATTTATGCGATTTTTGTTTGGGTTACTAATTTCACTTGAGATAAATTATTTTCTCGTCCATGTCCAGATGAATTGACATTTATACGTCACAGCTTAAATATATTTAGCTTCAGTTCTTTTGTTGTTTTTGCTTGTGTTGTACATTAGTTGATTACATTAGTTGATTAAGCGGAGGAAATTTCAATCACAGACAATTGGTGTTCCGCATTCCACTGCTCCTTTCCCGATCCTGGTAATATAATACGAAGCACCAGACTGGACAGCGCCAAGTATATACGTCTAAGTCATTAGTTTGACTGAACAAAGGTTCAACCTCAGAGGATGGAATCCAACGACCGACCAAAATGGTAGTCGGATGCGTAACCCATCTGGCCATCCGCATTTGAATATAAAGTAATTACATGCCATCCTTTTTTATACAATTGTTAGCTCTTCACATTGACTGTACTGTCAAATTTCTTGGCAAGTACGATGTGAAGTTCAATCGATCAAGTTTATTGTGTACCTTCAAGTTTGAATTGCAAGTTAAATCTCAGCAGAAAATGTAAATTTCCAAGCATCAATGGACATGGATTTATCGGGTTTAGGAAAATATGATCCTCATTCATATCCTGACTAGAACGGATGGCCAAAGGAGTTGAGTGTCCGTCTCCCGTTTTGCTAGATCGTGGGATTCGAACGCAAGGGTTCGAACCCTGTTCGAGTTAAACCAGTGACTTAAAGATTGATACTCGTCGCTTCCTAGGCAGACGCTCGCCACTATCAGCATAGGGCAAGGACTGGTTGGATAATGTGACTGAGGGGGATATCAGGTCATGGTGCTGGCAGCCTGCTCTCCCAGTCGGACAGCACTACAAAGTCACAATTACTGTGCACTGTCACAAGTCGGTACCCATCCTGATGTCCTTAGATCTTGCCAGGATATAAAACTCCAACAACAAACCAAATCATTCATATCCACTCTGGTCATCAGTTACTGGTGCCTGATATAATGAATTCACTGTTGTCAGACCTTATTGTGTCCCTCCAGGGTACCGCCTTGTCGTACTCCTGCCACTGCCTGGGTGTCTTATGGAGAACCCTGAGCAGCAGGCCTGGCCAGCACGGTGCATTCCCTACAGTGGTTAAATACGCATCAATTCCCACAATTCCCTCAAAGGGACCAAGAGGCATTTGCAGCAGCGAACAAAAATAAATCCCCTCCATGAACCACGAAATGGATGCTCTCCCTCCTCCTCCCAGCACTTGTGATTATGAGTTATATATTTATAGTCCTGTCAGAAAAAAAGGTTCATAATTCACAAGAGGGATGGAGACGCCGACACAGTCGCTGCCATCTTCCTCCTCCAGACTCTTGGCTCACGAGGCTATGCTAGCCTATCAGTAAGCACTGCCGAGGTGTTCCCTGCTGCCACCTACCGGAGCTCCACATTCGGCCACTGCCGACATTAGTACTTCTCCAGCAGCCGAGTGGGGCACAGACTCTTCCACCCACCCACCCACTCAACTTAAGATTTCTCCTGAATTATCTTACTTTTGAATTATCTAACTTTTGAATTATCTAACTTTTGAATTATCTAACTTTTGAATTATCTAACTTTTGAATTAACTAGCTTTTGAATTATCTAACATTTGAATTATCTAACTTTTGAATTACCTAACTTTTGAATTATCTAACTTTTGAATTATCTAACTTTTGAATTATCTAAATTTTGAATTATCTAACTTTTGAATTATCTAACTTTTGAATATCTAACTTTTGAATTATCTAACTTCTTACTTACCTAACTTGGTAATTATCTAACTTTTTAATTATCTAACTTTTTAATTATCTAACTTCTTAATTATATTTCTGAACACCAGGCAAGATAGTGACACGTATCAATTCTGTATGTTTTTGATTTGACTTGCCCAGCAATTGACCCTACGACCTCTGGCAAGAGAACCGGGTCCTCGACTGATTAGGGCATCTCGGCCTGCTCCAGCGGGGACTAATCTGTAGTATATATTTCATTATTTACATATTTGTAAACAATTACATTCATCAGCAAATATCTGTTTAAATAACTGCTATTATATATACAGCTTGAATATCAGTGCCCCATCCTTGAGATGTGATATATCCAAATTAATATATCTATACACATATATATATATCAAAAGAGCAAACCTATTTTGGAGTATAGAGCATTGTTTTGTTTGTAAACCATTTCGCGCTAGTGACCATGCATTCACCCAAGCATGCTACGCTAAGAATTTACTACACAGCCCCACCCACCACATATCCATGCCCACACAGAGTAGCCATGGTGGATTTCACTCCAGGCGCTATCCACGACTGAAAGATAAGCGCCCCAGTATTGAGATTTGATAGATCCAGACTTATATATATATCAAAAGATCGAACCTATTTTGGAGTATAGCACATTGTTTTGTTTGCTCACAGGTGGCCATGCATTCACTCACGCTTCCTATGCTAATAATCTACTACGCCGCCCCCGCCACCCACACACCACACGTCCACGCCCACCCAGAGTGACCATGACACATTTCACTCCAGGTGAGGGGGTCGTCACAGTTCCCAGGGCAGCCATGGAGGCGGCCGTCCTACTCCTGCAGAACCCTGGAGGAAGCCGCTGTCATTTCCCAGTGGGTGCTGGAGTAGCCATGTGTGCGCCTCAAACCGAATAGCATTAAAGCAGGAACTGTCAGCTGAAGCACACAGCCACAATGGGCACCCACAGGGCCCGCACTTCAATCAACATGTATATATACATGTATAACAATTCCCGTCCTGATATGACCTTAGATGGTGCGAGGACGTAAAACAACAACAAACAAAACAAATATATAACAATTGTTATGTTATCTATAAACTCTTATGCGTATATTATTCATGCAATGTAATTATCCTGTAATTATCCTGATCTCTATTGTCTTCCCCCAAAACCTTGACCAATTGTATAAGTTTAGTGTGTTGGGTAGGTGGAGCTGGTGGTTGGTGTGCGACCTGGAGGGCAGGTTAGCTGCTCCAAGCAGCCCTACTCCCCGCCTTCCCTCCAGGTGGCCTCCTGCTCACCCTCCTTCTGCCCACTCCTGCTCCTATTTTTGCTCAATAAAGTATGTCGTAGGTATTTTTAGGGGGCCAGCCAGAGTTATTGTCTCGATCCAACTTCCTGTCTTGTGTTCCTTATGTAATGTATTAATAATAATGGGCATAACATTTGTTATAGTTGATACATTTGTAACGTTTGATACGATTGATAGGCTTGATATATTTCATACAGTAGATACCATTGATGAATCTGTAGTATCTTCTATATCTTGTATATCTTATCAATCCTGTAATACTTGTACACCGTGTACAAATTGTATATCTTGTAAATCCTGTATATCTTGTAAATCCTGTATATCTTGTACAATTTGCACAACTTGTATATCTTGTACAGCTTTACATATTGTATAGCTTGTACATATTGTATAGCTTGTACATCTTGTATATCTTGTACATCTTGAACAGCTTTACATATTGTATAGCTTGGACATTTTGTATAGGTTGTACATCTTGAAAAGCTTGTACATCTCGTACATATTGTACATATTCAGATATCAATTTTGTAAGTCATTGATTTGACTCGACTGGAAATCGAAGTCTCGATCTACCGCACTGGAAGCCTGTGGCTTTCTGCTGGAATTACTATGCCAGCTGCTGTTCCGCCTATATTTCTTTGTTATGTAAAGCGCCTGAGAATGGCTTGCTGGATCGGGCTCTATAAATGTTTTTTTATTATTATTATATTGTACATCTTGTAAATCTTGTACACCATGTACATGTTGTACATGTTGTACATGTTGTACATGTTGTACATGTTGTGTATGTTGTACATGTTGTACATGTTGTACATGGTGTACGTGTTGTACATGTTGTACATGTTGTACATGTTGTACATGTTGTACATGTTGTACATGTTGTACATGGTGTACATGTTGTACATGTTGTACATGTTGTACATGTTGTACATGTTGTACACGTTGTACATGCTGTATATGTTATACATGTTGTGCATGTTGTACATGTTGCACCTATTGTACATCTTGTATATATTGTACATATTTTAAATATTGTACATCTTGTACATCTTGTACATCTTATACACCTTGTGTATCTTGTATATCGTGTACATCTTGTACATCTTGTAAATCCAGTGCATCCCTACATCTTGTACATATTGTATATCCTCTACATCGTGTACACATTGTACATCCTGTACATCTTGTAAATCCAGTGCATTCCTACATCCTGTACATATTGTATATCCTGTACATATTGTATATATTGTACCTCCTGTACATCTTCTATGTCTTCTATATTTGACATGTGTATATATTTGATATATGTGATATATATGATACATATGATATATATGGTATATATATGGTATACATGATATATATCATATATATGATATATGGGTATGTATGTTATATTATATATAGCCAATATATATCTGAGATATTTAACATATTTGATTGATATGTCTGCGATACCTGACATATCTGGCATAAATGCTACTACATCTGATATTTCTATCAGGCTATAGGTTTAAGTATACAGTCTCAGTCAAACCACTTGTTAACAATGGACATCTGTCGTTGCCTAGCCTGTTTTTAAAATCAGTAGAATGAGGAAGACCAATTAACTGCAACATAACATTTCCAAACTTGATCAATGAATCTCACTTCCATAGAAGGGATCTACTATTCGGATTTCTGTGAGTCTTTGTAGGGGCGGGGGGGGGGGGCTACTTAGGTGGAAGACTCATAGATGGCACTGTGCAGTCGGACTGAGGTGGGCAGTCGTATTGCTTATTACCAAGGCATGTAGGCAACTAGGGAATGACACCCGGGGGGCAGGGAGTGGGGGTGAGTACAGAGGAAGGGACCGGAAGTGCATTAATTACCAGAGGGAGTAGAAGACCGGAAGTTGTAGTGCCCCATACTGAGCAGGCATGTGTTGCTGCAGAAGTGGCGGATTGTGGTGGAGTTGTGGTGGTGGAGGAGACACTATTGGAGATGGTGGTGGTGGAGATGATATTGGAGATGGTGGTGGTGGGGATGTTATTGGAGATGGTGGTGGAGGAGATGCCATTGGATATGGTGGGGGTGTCAGATATGTTATAGGAGATGGTGGTGGTGGAGAGGTTATTGGAGATGGTGGTCGTGGAGATGTTATTGGAGATGGTGGTGGTGGAAATGCTATTGGAGATGGTGGTGGAGGAGATGCCATTGGAGATGATGGTGGTGTCAGATATGTTATAGGAGATGGTGGTGGTGGAGAGGTTATTGGAGATGGTGGTGGTGGAGATGTTATTGGAGATGTTGGTGGTGGAAATGCTATTGGAGATGATGGTGGTGGAGATAATATTGGAGATGGTGGTGGTGTAGATGCGATTGCAGATGGTGGTGGTGGAGATGCTATTACATATGGTGTTGGAGATGCTATTGGAGATGGTGGTGCAGATGCTATTGGAGATGGTAATGGCGGAGATGCTATTGCAGAAGGTAGTGCTGGAGATGCTATTGCAGATGGTAATGGTGGAGATGCTATTGCAGATGGTAGTGCTGGAGATGCTATTTGAGATGGTAATGGTGGAGATGCTATTGGAGATGGTGGTGGTGGAGATGCGATTGCAGATGGTGGTGGATATGCTATTGGAGATGGTGGTGGTGGAGATGCTATTGGAGATAATAGTGCTGGAGATGTGATTGGAGATGGTAATGGTGGAGATGCTATTGGAGATGGTGGTGGTGGAGATGCCATTGCAGATTGTGGTGGATATGCTATTGGAGATAGTAGGGCTGGAGATGTGATTGGAGATGGTAATGGTGGAGATGCTATTGGAGATGGTGGTGGTGGAGATACCATTGCAGATGGTGCTGGATATGCTATTGGAGATGGCGGTGGTGGAGATGCTATTGGAGATAGCAGTGCTGGAGATGTGATTGAAGCTGGTAATTGTGGAGATTCTATTGATGATGGTGGTGGTGGAGATGATATTGGAGATGGTGGTGGAGATGCTATTTGAGATGGTGGTCGTGGAGATGCTATTGGAGGTGGTAATGGTGGAGATGCTATTGCAGATGGTAGTGCTGGAGTTGTTATTGGAGATGGTAATGGTGGAGATGCTATTGGAGATGGTGGTGGAAGAGCTGCTATTGGAGATGGTGGTAGTAGACCTGCTATTGGAGATGGTGGTAGAGATACTATTGGAGATGTTAGTGGAGAAAGTGTTGGAGATAGTCATGGAAATGGTAGTGGCTTTTGGTGCATGAGGTCCTTGGTTTGAGCCCCGGTCGCGACAAACCAGTTATATACACAATTGGTTCTTGTCTGTTCCCAGCCTGTTGCTCGGTATAACTAGGATAGGGAAAATACACTCCTATATATAGATATTTCTTTCATAACAGGAGCTGTCAATACTACTGGCTATACCAGCGCAATTTACATTTGAACCATGAAATAAAAGATCATCCCTAGAAAAGTAAATTGCTTACATGAATGTTCTTCAACTACCATTAACCAAAAGTGTAAGGTATATGATGAGAAAAAAACTCAAATAAAATACTTTCAACATTTATATAAAACTCTGAATTGGATAATTAGACATTCCCTCAAATCGACAATTATGCCGAATGATAGTATTTTATTGTTTGCTTCTTTGTTGGAGTTCTATGGCCTAGCAACTTCTAAGGTCATATCAGGTCGGTAGCCATCTTGTGACAGTGTGCGCTGAAGGAAACTTTATAGTGCTGCCCAACTGGGATACCAGGCTATCAGAACCATGACCCGATATTCCACTTAATAACATTATCCTAACAATGAGCGAACCAGTTGTTGCCTTATCCTAATAAAGCCCAGTGCCAGGCTAGGTAGCTTTTTGTTTGTTGTTGTTTTTCGTACTAACAACATCTAAGGTCATATCAAGACGGATACCTACTTGTGACAGTGCGCACCCATGCGATTTTATAGTGCTGCCCAACTGGGATACCAGGTGGCCAGAACCATGACACAATATCCGACTTAATCACATTATCCTGATACTGAGCTAACCAGTTGTGGCCTTATCCTAGTAATGCCAAGTGCCAGGCTAGGTAGTAACAAGCATCAATTTTCTAAGTCATTGGTCTGGCTCGACCTGGAATCACTTTCGTGATGTTCCACATGGGAAGGCTGCGCTCTTACTGATTCGGTTACCGCGTCTGGTTTTAGTAGCCTATGCACAGTCTCATTAGACAAGTGGCTGCAATTGTAGTCGGGTAAAAGGTCAAAGCAATAAACATGAGTTTCACATTCATTAGTTCCCGTAGAATCTAAACCATTTAGCAAGCTTTTTATATCCGGCCTTTTCTTACCTCTGTGTCTCCAGACACGTTGGGCGTGGCCAGATAACTGCCAACTTCCGGTGCCAGCGTCTCAAACACGCCCGGAAACTGTGTGCATCTGGTTCCAGTTTACTAATCCACCAACAGAGTAGAAATATGTAAATTGCACCTTCAAACTCATGTGCACCTGGCCCTGGTGTACTAAATTATCAAAATACTCCTATGCCTATGGCAATGGTCACTTGAAAGCGTGGGTACTTGGTTCTGGTTTCCTAACAGTTCAAAATGTCGGCCATTTGCCAATGATTGGTTAACAATATGCGTGCAAGGTTTTGCTTTACTAAAACATCAACATATTGGTGATATGTCTATGCATTGTTTATGTACATTAATTGTGATGGAGTTATTTATGGTGGACATGATGTGAAAAATACCACTTCCTATATGTATATGTGTATTAATATGTGTTCTATGTGGTGGAGTGGTTCGAATGTCAGACGTTTTTCCATGTCGGACTGTTAATTTAAAGGTTGTTGGTTCGATTCCCCATGCCATCACCTCTGCCAATTTGGATTCCCACTCCTCTGTATGAAGTACAGCATAATCAAAGGCCAATTGCTCACATACCATGTCCATGTGGTGTGAGAGGTAAAAATCCCTTGTGTCGGTAAACGTGAAGGGTTGGCAACTGTCTAATGGTGAAAACAAGTCTATTCAGACTGGAAGTCAGGTTTCAACTAAGCTAGTTGTGACTGTATTATCGCCCATACCTAACAAGCTCTTGTTTGGGCTTCATGTTCTAGCAACATCTAAGGTCATATAAGAATGGGATTCAAACTAACCAAGTGTTGACCTATACATCTCATTAAAATTAAATTGTTTTTAAGTTAATCGGTAAATATACATAATCGTGGAAAGCCGCGTAAACGCGGAGATCTTTCATCCCGGATTCTGAAATGAGTGCATTCCTTAAACATATATTACTGCCTAGAGGGGAATCTAAAGTCACTTCAATAGAATATGTTTCTGCAGAAGCATCTGGTATCCATCATTTTGATCCATATGCTAACATTTTTGTATTTCAATCATTTTCCATTTCAAATACCTCCAAAGTTAAGGGCTCAACAGTAAGTTACTTCAAACTAAAGTGAGATAAATGATAATTTATATCCGAATATATTTATTTAAGGTAAAACTGGCAGAAACTCAATACTATCGGATAATGCAACTTTGCTCAAACTGCCGAGAGTCTCTGCGCAGGATGTCAAAGAGTACAAGGTCACGTGACATTGCAGCCAGAGAAAGGCATCTATTGTGCCCGGCGTAATCACCTTGTTTACGGGCATTCGCAGAATTTATCGACTTTTGAAAATGAATCGGCCTTAGCAGACCTTCTGAAACGATCAGCGCCATTTAGTGGGACTGAATGAGACATTGTTGCGGGGTGGGGGGTGGGGGTGGGGGTGGGGGGTGGGGGTGGGGGTGGAGGGAGGGGTGGAGGGAGGGGGGTGGGGGTCTAGGGTGTCGGGGGTTGAGGGTTTGGGTGTGGGATGTGGGGGTTGATGGTGTGGGGATGCGGGGTGGGGAGGGGTCTGGTTGGGGGGGTGGGGGGATGTGGGTGTGCGAGTGGAGGGAGTTGGGTTTGGGATGTGGGTGTAAGTGTGGAGGGATGGGGGTGGGGGTGGGGGTGGGGTCTGGGGGGTATGGGTGGAGGGTGGCGGTGGGGGTGGAGGGGATGGGTGGAGGGTAGGGGTGTCGGTGGCGGGGGTGGGGGTATTGTCTACATGATGTATGCTGACAGGATTAGGCTATTAAGCACTTCCTCTTTATTGCGATTGATTATGCAATCATTCGATTGTCATCCCCCCTCTCCCCGCCCAAGCTTCGACTAAGTGCTAGAATCAAGTAGTACTACTAGTCGTAGTGGGACTTTGGACGTTCTGTTTATCTTTCTCTCCGCAGTGTATTCTTCGGAGTGGCTAAGTGCAAAGCATTGCCCAGAAAAGCATTTCCCACTTCGGATTAATAATAGCCAAGTTTCTTGCCCTGATTGAACGCCCACCTTCTTGATGGAGTGAGGCGGTCCGGTGTTACCTAGATAACAGATTCACCGCGTACTGCTGTTGTAGCCACAGGCAGGGTGAAGAACGACCCTATATAAAAGCTCGCGAAAAATGTTGAGATGCTGGGTAAATTAGATCAGCAGATACATTCTTAACTTAAGAAGCAAAATATATTCTTCACATGGATCTTGATATTTACCCGCTACATTTGATTTGACATATATATTTTTAATCATGTAGTTTAATGAACATTCTATGGTCGCCATCTTGTCTTCTCTCCCATTTCACCAAATGTGTGCCATCATAAGTAACTATTTGATACTGGAACCAGGGATTCTACTTCCTGTTCCATACTAAACCTATTTTCGCCCATATTTAGACTACGTTGTTGTTCACCACAACTGTAAGTACCGAGTGAATCTTTGTATCTAGGTGTTACCTACTTAGGGGTCATCCAAAGTTGCCCCCACCCTCCCCCACTTATCCCCCCAAAATAGTAGATATCAACATTATACTACAGCCCCAAATGGGGTGCCCAAATCATTTGAGCAGTCGCCTCCTGTTTTGGTAAGTCATGGGATTCGAACAGCAGGATTCGACCAGGCGTCGTGGCCTATTCTGTAGAGCTCAGGCCTCCCGTGTGGGAGATCGTGTGTTCGATTCCCGGTCGAGTCAAACCAATGACGTACACATTTGATAGAGTACTTGGCACTTCCCAGCTTGGTCTGCTCGCATAAAGATTGATGATGCATTTGAATTATTCATGGCTGACCGTAGCTTGCCCCGCTCTCTTCAGTTCTCGGCAAGCCGGCCATGCACACACTTTTCCACCCACTCACCCTAATGTGTTTTTTTTCTATCCCTTGGCCTGGGTGCTACCGGCTGTGCATAAAGTTGCATAGTCCGAGGGTTTCGAGTTTCTGTCAGTGGAACGTGGAAGCCCAATTGAAATTTGGTTAATCAACTAATGTAACAACAAGGACATTTATATATATATTTAGTTGATCGTTATAATCTACCTTACTTTAGTTTAATGTACCTGTTCTGTTCTGTTAGATGGCTAAAATTAAAGATATTTGAAGTAGATATATCTAGAAACAAAGATCTCCTGTGTGTCCCCTCTTTTTCCCCTCGTATTTTTGTGTTATGAATTTATTTACCCTGCTCATAACGGATACGTCTGTTAATACTTTTTGTCACCGCTAAGCAGCACTACTCCAATTTGATACAAATCTTTGGAAGTTAGTTTCAGTAATAATTGAGGTGTTCTTGAGTCTTGTTCATGGCTTGAAAATATGATATTCATCGGACTATGCAGTTTTACTTCAAAACATATTCAAATGCTCAATTATATCGCTTTCACTGGATAGAGCCTCATAGTCCTATTCAGAGATTGAATTTTTCAAATAATGAAGCATCGGGTCTAATCTCCCACCCACACAGACACACAGACACACAGACACACATACACACAGACACACGGACACACGGACCCACAGACACACCACCCGGCCGCGGCTTACATCAATTTGAGGCTGCAAGAAATGCAATTCTCCCGAAGCCACCTCAAAGTCAATTACACCTAAGGAATTCCAGCACCCTGCCTCCCCGCCTCCCTGCCTCCCCGCCTTCCTGCTGCCCGCATTCCGGCCTCCTGCCTCCCTGCCTGCCCATCTCCCTGCAACCCTGCCTCCCCGCCTCCCTGCCTCCCCGCCTCCCCGCCTTCCTGCTGCCCACCTCCCGGCCTCCTGCCACCCTGCCTGCCAGGCTCCCTGCTTCCTGCCACCCTTCCTGCCCGTCTCCCTGCCTCCCTGCCTGCCCGGCTCCCTGCCTGCCCGCTACCCTGCCTCCCTGCACCCCTGCTTGCCCGCCTCCCTGCCTGCCAGTATCCCTGCCACCCTGACTGCCCACCTCCCTGCAACCATGCCTGCCCTCCTCCCTGCCACACCTGCCTGCCCGCCTCCCTGCCTCCTGCCACCCTGCCTGGCCGACTCCCTGCCTGCCCACATCCCTGCCTGCCTGCCGCCCTGCCTGCCCGCCTCCCTGCCACACCTGCCTGCCCGCCTCCCTGCCTCCTGCAACCCTGCCTGTCCGACTCCCTGCCTGCCTGCCTCCCTGCCTGCCAGCCTCCCTGCCTACCCACCTCGCTGCCTGCTTGACTCCCTGCCGCCCTGCCTGCCCGCCTCCCTGCCACACCTGCCTGCCCGCCTCCCTGCCTCCTGCCACCCTGCCTGTCCGACTCCCTGCCTGCCTGCCTCCCTGCCTCCTGCCACCCTGCCTGTCCAACTCCCTGCCTGCCCACCTCCCTGTCTCCCTGCCACTGCTGCCTACCCGCCTCGCTGCCTGCCCGCCTCCCTGCCGCCCTGCCTGCCCGCCTCCCTGCCTCACTGCCTTCCGCCTTCCGCCGCCCGCCTCCCGCCTCCCGACGCCCGCCTCCCGCCTCCTGCCTCATGCTGCCCGGCTACCGCCGCCTCCCGCCTCCCGCCTCCCGCCTCCCACCTCATGCCGCCCGCCTCCCGCCTCCCGCCTCCTGCCTCCCGCCTGCTGCCTCACGCCGCCCGCCTCCTGCCTCCTGCCTCCCGCCTCCCGCCTCCCGCCTCATGCCTGCTGCCTCACGCCGCCCGCCTCCTGCCTCCTGCCTCCCGCCTACCGCCTCCCGCCTCCCGCCTCCCGCCTCCCGCCTCCCGCCTCCCGCCTCCCGCCTCCTGCCTCCCGCCTCACTCCTCACAGCTCCCGTCGTCCGGCCTCCGGATTCCTGCCTCCCCGATTCTGGCCTCCAAATATCCCGCCTCTCTACCTCAGCGTCTCACCAGCTCTTCAGCTCCCGCCTCCCCACCACCCACTAGTACAAATATATTTATATATATACAGTATAACCCCATTAAACCAAACTTGAAGGGACCCTATAAATTTGTTTGGATAAACCAATCATTGGTTTAACCGAGCTTTGGCTCCGACTTTGACTTTGAGTCGGAGTATATTTTTGTTGTTGGTACATTAGTTGCTTAAGCATGGGAAATTTCAGTCGCAGGCGATTGGTCTTCCTCATTCCACTGCTCCTTGCCCTATCCTAATAATGCCGAGCGCCTGGCTAGGAAGCGACAAGTATCAATTTTTAAGTCAGTGGTTTGACTCAACCAGGATTCCAACCCACGACCCCACAATCTACCACATGGGAGATGGACGCTCTAACTCATTTGGCCATCCCGTCTGGTTTATTGCACATGTAATATACAATGTATGTGGACACTTTGATTATTTGTTTTGTTTTACATAAAGTATAACCCGCTTAAACCAAGGTCAGTTAAACCAACAAATCGGTTGATCCAAACAAATTTCTAGATCCCTTCAAAATACTACCATTTATCATATTTGGTGGGGGCTCAGATGACGTTATAACCACATGAAAGTTTTGTTTAACCATACCGGAAGTGGCCTGAGGTCCGACAATTTTGTTTGGATTAACCGATAATTTGGATTAACCGACTTTGGTTTAACCGATGTTTTTATATGATAAATGGTAGTATTTTGCCGGGCAGCCGACACCAGTTTGGATTAAACAATCATTTGGTTTAACCGAGCTTGGTTTACCAGAGTTATACTGTGTATATTTCAGTACAATATTTACTAAGCTGTTCCTACCAACTCAAGCTGAATATATGTATATATATATATGCTGTATAAGAATCATACGAGTATAATAACCCTGACTTCTATACTATCCTAACACCCACCTGGCAATAATCGGGTGGTTGAGCCTCGGACTACGCATCTACTGCTCAGGCTTCAACTCCAAGGGTGGCGCCACCGCTCGCCTGCTCACTGTCCTGCACACTTAACGCCGAGAATATATGCATATCTATATTTTTTTTTATTGTTTTTTTAATTTTTATTGAGGCTGTATTTATACTGTCCATAGCATATAAGCCCAGGTACCCAGGATTGTTTTCAATGCTGGCCAGTTGTAGTGTTGGTGTTATCTTACCACATAGTAGCTGCTGATAAGTAATTTGATTGCCTGCAATTCAGTAGCAGATATATAGTTGGTTGGTATGGATAGTAGCCTATGTTAGTTTTTTTGGATTTTCTTGCCATATATGTAGTTTATTTTGTTCTACTCTTATTACTAGACTAGCCTACTCCTATTTACATATCATAGGCTTGTACATGGCTGTCTGTGGTGTTATCTGGCTACTTTTGACATGGTTACCTTCCATTGGCCGTCCCGCTGGTGGGCCGTGACATATCACATCCCCAACATCTCTCTCTCTATATATATATAACAATATATATATATATATATATATAGAGATCTAGCGCAGCCAGTTTGTGTTTTAGCCGAGTATCTGCGTAAGTTCTCCTTGGCCATAATAATCAATGGGGACGGTAGTGGAGAGGGGGGGGGGTGGCATGGAGAAAACGAGAGGTAGGGGAGATCTATCGCCTTGAATAAGTGCCGCAATCCATCAAGCCAGTGTCTAAAGGACGTGACAACCCTCAATGAAAACTATTGTCAAGAGCACTTCACTCAAACTCATACGTGATACATTTGCCCGCCCTCCCAGTAAAATGTCCTTTTTTGTCTTATCTCTTCACAATGCACTTAATTCCTCACAATTAATTCGCTTTTGCATTTCATTGCTGGTCCTGTCTGGATGATTTCTTATCGCTATGGTTCCCATGATGGATATAGTTATTGGGAATGTTAGCTGGGTGGTCGGTCCGCAATTGCCTCTAATATCTGAATAGTTTGCTCTCCTCCAGGTTTTTTTTGCAGGAATAATGTCTATTTATGGATGGGATTAAATCGATTGTACCGTAATGGCATTATGCAGTATTTCCATTTGAGCGAAAATTATGTAGACAAGATTAGTGGAATTCATTAATATTTGATCATTAGTTTGAATTACACGAGTTGTGTAATTTAGTAGTTATTCAATGTGACATTTACAGATATTTGAGCCAATTTCCCAATCCAACTACAAATGGAAGCATCCAAATTACTGGCTTTCAGTAAACTTAGATTTCATCTGGAACTATAGAACATGCAAATACATATGTAATTAATGCCCTTTAGGAGGCATGAATGCCTTCGATTGTTATATCCGTCCACTAAGTAATGACTCACATCGTACACTTTGTTCTACTCCTACCCCGTCCTGATATGACCTTAGATGTTGCTAGGACGTAAAACAACAACAAACAAACAACAAACAAACATTATACTCCTACTACTTCACATTGAACCTGTATATTGACTTCTTATATATGGGTTGCTACATTCTGAGTGACGAGTCAAACCAATGACTTACACAATTCATACTTGTCGCTTCTTGGCCTGGCACTCAGCTTTATTAGGATAGGGCTAGAATTAGTTAGCTAAGTATCAGGATAATGTGACTGAGTGAGAAAGGGGGTCATGGTGCCAGTGACATGGTATCACAGTGGGGCAACATGATACAACTGCAATGAGTGTGCATTGTCACAAGTCTCCTGATATTACCTTAGATGTTGCCTGGATATAAAACGTCCACAAACAATCAACCAAACAATGCTATGTCAGGTGATATGCTTACTACAATGATAACGGTACACTGGTTTCCCCCATATACAATGCCACATACACAGGTAAGTTGTCTTGCATTCGGGAATCTAGTTATTCTACTGGCTAGAATGCTCACCCTCGAATGTCCGCAGCCTGGGTTCGAGTCCTGCTCTAGACACAATGCATTGCCCGTTGTTTATTGAGGTTCTGTCATTTTTATGAGATAAATAGATTAGGTTGATCCTTGTAATCTAGCTGCTTTAGATTGAAGTAACTTTTATTTTAATTGGCTAACCTTTGAGATATTTAAGATGCAAACATGCAAGATTAATTTTAACAAGCATGCCAAAACTCTGACACCAGAGACTTCCGCAATAACAGGTTCTATTAAATTGCCTCACTGTGGCCTTCTATGTGGCAACAAATGCTCAATAAGTACACCAGTATGTTACTTAGATATGGATAATCAAATCTAGGGGGTGTTTTAGTTTTGAAAAATGTGAAGCTTCATCGGACTATGCAGCGTTAATTGTTCCAGCCCAGCCATGCTATGCAGATTGATATAGCACGATGCATAGCACACCTTGATGAGTGCCCCATTATGCTGTGCCCCGTCCAGCCCTGTGCACCTGCACAACCAGTCCTAGAGCTGTCGCCCTTAAGTCCAGACTTTGGCTTAATATGTTCCATAATTAAATCATGCTTCTTGCCCGATATGGCGCTTGATGCCCGAGGTGCAGGTAACGGGGATTTCATTTCCACAAAGTTGGTTTTGTAGCATTGTAGTAGTGTGTACTGACCTCTCAGGTAATGCGCCAAATGGACATGTGTGTCAATAAGGGCATTGTATCAGGGGGCATAGGTAGTGTAATGGATAGCACGCTAGCCTCAGAATGGCAAGAAGCCCGGGTTCGAATCCTGCTCTAGGCTCAATACTTCCCATGTTCCTCAGCCTCAAAGAGGCTAGAATCTCTCTATATATACATATTACATACTGCATTATGCAAATATATATAGACAGATGAAATCGATTGTGTATAGCTAGTTATAATTTACATTACATTTCTCGGTGATACTCGCACTGTACCTAGCATCAGGCGGTTTCTTACTGAGGAACTGTAGATATATGCAGTGCTGACACATATGACATGATTTCTAACTATAGGGTGTGTGGGTCTAGATTACTATCTGCAGACATTAACCATTATGTGCATATATATATATATATATATATATATATATATATCTGCTACATAAACATTATACGAGTATAATTAATCTTAAACTGTATTATCCTCAGCCTGTGGCATATCTATCTAAGAGGGTCGGGCTACACGTGTATATATTAGTATGGGTGATAATGGGGGGGTATCCCAATACATATATATATATATATATATATAATACTATATAATTTATTATGTGGATGTAAATAATGGCAGCCCCTTAATGTTTCTCTCTAACCACCTTAACTTCCACATTATTCACTGTGGAGCGGCCATTCTCTCCTCCCCACCTCCTTGACACCGTGAGCCAACTGTCACTCTGTTCACTTTCGTAGTCAGAGTAGGGGTGCACGTTGTGACTGATTAGCAAATACACATACAGGTGGCGCCACACACGGCCTGAGGTTCTCAGAGCAAAGTAGTCGTTGACTAATCATATAAAGAACTATGTAGAAGATTACTTAGGCTGGAGTATAAGAGGAGCTGAGGTGGAAAGCTTCCGATTAATTATACTAGTGTAATGCTTATACACCACACACACATATGTATATATATATATATATGTATGTATATATATATATATATATATATATATATATATATATATATATATATGTAGAGAGAGTGAGGACTGTTTGACACAACATGGGTGACAACCAGAGGGTAGAACCCATTTGCAGATGAGGGTTCCAGGTTGTACCCATCATTCACTAATAATTTGTATGGGTAATAATGGCTGGTTTTACTATTTATATCAAGTCATCCCAAAGCCATTGGCTTGAATGCTATATCATACAAGAGCGAGTAAGATATATATATATATATACACCCAAAGAATATTGTACACTGTGGGCAATGCCACGTTCGGCTCATCATTAGGACGTCTAAATCTGGGCATCACTAACCAGCCACCTTAGTCTATGTAGCCTAGTCACACAATAACACCCCCCACCACCCCGACCCCCACCTCATCCCCTCCACCCCCCACACACCTCACGCTGCACGTCATCCCGCGCTCAGCAATCTGCACCCGCTCTACCCGCCCTGATATGGGCCTAATGAATAGTAATAGGGTTAAGTGGGATGATTTATTCAAGCACCCCTTTATCGCTCCCCTTTTATTGAGGCACCTTAGCGGTAGGAAGGGGCCATGCAGCCGAGATCCAAGGGTGGCATGTCGCTAACTATTCTCCCAAGAAAAATAACTAAATTTGGTTGAAAAAACGCACTACATTCTTATTACGCGTATTATAAATTCAGCAACAGTACATACTTTATTATCCATACCAGCAAGTAGCCAAAATCATCACATTATTAAGAATAGCAAATTAGTCAAACAAATCTAAGCATTATCATCCAATTACTTAAATTACTAATTCAATAGTGTCACCATGACTACACAATTCTAAAGACAAGTAGGATTAGAACAGTATGCACTTGGCAATTTGATATTATGGAGATGACATTACTCAAGATATATTAACTTTGGACACACGTATATATATATACGTAATGCTACATGCTTATGTTGTGGGCTGCACTGAACTCTCAGGCAAGGAGCCACATCTCCACGGACAGGTGTGTGGATATAATGATGACATCAGGGAGCCTAGTTGATGTAATGGTTAGCCCACCAGCCCAGAATGCAAGAGAAGTGGGTCCGATTCCTGGGCTAGGTTCAATATTTCCCATTTTCATCACACCCACGAAACATAAATATAAGCATATACATAATTACCAGGATAACATGGCTGAATGTGAAATCAGGTTATGGTGCTGGTTGCCTGGTCTTCCAGCTGGGCAGCACAATAAAGTTAGCATAAGTGTATAATGTTGCAAGTCCGGACCTGTTGTGATATGATGTTAGATGTTGCCAGGACTGAACAAACCCCAACGACCGCACACAAAACAAACAGTACAGTGACTGATGTATTTCCATCCATAGAGGTGTCATAACTTGAAGTATAACAATAACTATGTTCATCTAATTCAGTCATGTGATCCTGCCACAAAACAGTCGAGGGCAGCTTGTTGATACCACCTCATTTAGCTTATTAAAGACATTCCATGAATGAATAATGCTTTCCTCTAGAATTTGATTTAGCTTAACCAGAAACTATATGATTGTGAGTTTGAAAATTCATGAGTGTCTATTCTCACAAAATCTATTGTATGCTTTTACATGGAAAAGCGATGGTTTGAATTTTGTTTAAACCGTTCTCGCCATGAATATGGCCTAAGCTGCAAAAACGGTGTAAAGCAACCACCAATCAATCAATCGAATAAGCAGACCAGACAGGATGGCCGAAGAAGTTGAGCGTCCGTCTCCCGTTTTAGTAGATCGTGGCATTCAAACCACGAGTTCGAACCCTGATCGAGTAAAACCAATGACGTAAAATGTTATACTTGTCGCTTCCTAGCCAGGCTCTCGTCAATGACTGGTTGTCTCAGTGTCAGGATAATGTGACTTAGCAGGATATCAGGCCATGGTGCTGGTGGCCTGGTCTGCCATTAGAGCAGCACTATTAAGTCGCCATGAATGCGCACTGTCACAAGTCGATACGACATTAAGTGTTGCCATGACGTAAAACCCCCAGAAGCAACCATCCAAGTAATACTCCAATGTGTGGCTGTGAATGTAAGCACGCCTAACCGACCAATCAGAACCTAGTTTAATATGACAGCTTTAACGTCCTAACAACCTGTAATATCATATAAAGATTGGTACCGATTTGTGAACCGATGGTGACCTCATAGTGCTGCCCCTTTATGAGTCAGGGCTACTGGCACCACGACCCAATATCCTACTGAGTCAGAGTATACTGCTAATGAGCAAACTAGCCCTTATTCTATCGCAGTAATGCCCATACCCATTTCATTCGTTTGCGACAAGTATCAATTCTGAAAGTTATTGGTTTCATTCGGTCGGGACTCGAACCTGGGACCTTCCGCTCTTATCTAACTGATTCGGCCAGATGGTTAAACATATCCCAATAAAAGGATAATGTGACTTATTTGTTGGTATTTTACGTCCTGGCAACATTTAAAGGCCCGTTTATACTTCTGATGGCGTGTTACACCGTCAACTTTATGCCGGTTGGCGCCGTGTGCCGGCGCAAAACGGTGGGGACTGAACGTGGCCGTGAAAGTCTGAATGTGTTGACGCACATGGTCCCCAATGACGACCTATGTTGTCAATGTTTTCCGTATGGATAGTTGTCTTAACTATATTAATTATATTATTATATTGCATTCGTGCATCCATGTTTATGGCAAATTGTTCTGTATTTCTATTAACCCTGGCAACTACTCACGAAGGGTCAAACAATGCAGTATTTGTGCTGCAGCAATGCTATGTCTATGTGGACCATTTACTTTTTGCGAAATAAATTTAAAAGCTTTCATTGGGTCAATTACGACAATGCGCGATTGAAGAGAAATATCTGAATTATTTAATTTAACCTAAGAGCAATTTTTTTTCAAAGGTTCAAAAGCAGAGATAATAGTGAAAGTTGGGATATTCTGAGTGTCAGTGCTAGTAGTAGCCGTAGCGGATCACGGCCTCACAACCTATTTTCGCAAAATAAATTCAAGAATCAACTGTTCCCACCGATCTAATTTAGTGCGAAATCGTCATTGTTTTCTTTTCCTGAAATCCAAATGAAAATAGTCTTGAATTCCTATAAAAAAACAACCTTGGGAAGCGTAGAAATATCATATCTCCACATGGCATATCAGTGCATAACTTCGGGACTGTACTCGGCACTGTGATACTGCAATGGCCCCTGAGACAAAGCCTGTCTACCAGCCCCGAACCTTCTCTTAAAGAGCTGTCAGAACCATCTGCGCATGCGTCGGATTAAACCGGAAGTGGATGGTGCATGTGACTACAGTCGAATCTTGATGTACTCCTCTCTTTAAAAAAACACAGTTTGAACAACAAAAAAGGAATATTTGATGATTTAACAAAAAACTTGTTGAGCAACAAAGACGGAATATATGATTTGCTTTTCTGACGAATGGACAGATTAGTTGAGAGTCGCTGTTTAGACCGTCAGAGAATGCTGAATTATTCACAAAGGAGGCAAACTTTCTTCAGTTCTTCTAAGATGAATGACTATGAAAGATATATATCGCCTCGTTAAAAAATATGCCTGTACATCATGATGCATAGTTGGAAGAACTGATCAATCTTATCAAGCCAAAACACTGAACTCAATTTAATCCTAAATATCAAACTTATATATTGGCGCACTTATTACAATTTTATTGCTCTATTGAAGCAACACTAAAGCAATTTAATCTCAGCTCTTGGCGCCTAGAATTTCAATGTACATGCCAACATTAATTTGGTTAAGTGTTGAATTTACAGATTTGTAGAGCTCTAAACAGGGTTTAGGCTTACCTATATATATCCACTTATATACGACCAGACGGGATGGCCGAATGAGTTAGCGCGTCCGTCTTCCATGCTGGTAAATCGTGGGGTCGTGGGTTCGAACCCTAGTCGAGTCAAACCAATGACTTAAAAATTGATACCTGTCGCTTCGTAGCCAGGCGCTCAGTATTAATTGGACAGGGAAAGGACTAGTGTGCTCAGTGTCAGGATAATGTGACTGAGTGGGATACCAGGTCATTGTGCCGGGTGGCTGGTTTCCCAATGGGACAGCACTCGTCTTCAGTGGCACTGGCACAAGTCGGTACCCATCCTGATATGACCTTAGATGTTGCTAGGATGTAAAACAACAACAAACAATACCACTTATATACACAGTGTCTAGCTATGTATCCAATTACATGTTATGTACCCTAAAGCATTTCCACATAATATGTACAGTTCAATAGATGCATACTTTTTCATGTCTGTACATTTCCATAGGTATCTACGTGTCAATATCGCAGTACATTTCCATAGCTATGTATCCAACAGCATGTCCATATAAGTGCACTCTCAAGCCCCGGTCACATACACTTTAGTGAACGTAGTCAGAATAACGTTGGTGAAACGTGCTGTCACCACATTCAAATACGTTAAGGTACGGCAGGTTTTGGTTGATGACCCACCTAATGGTACAGATAAATACGTTATGGTATGGATCCCGGTATGTTACGGTATGGATCCCGGTACATCCAACTACCATCAACTACGTACAACTACATTCAACTACATTACCCTCCACTATGTTCAACTACGTTAAACTTTGTCCACTAACCACTATGTGACCACGGCAGAACAGCCAAGGTTTTGTGAAGGTCAAATTATGCTAGGGTATACTAGAGTATGCTAGAGTGTGCTAGAGTACACTAGAGTATATTAATAAGTACACTAGAGGACACTAGAGAATGCTAGAGTACGTTATTATCACAAAGGCTAGGTCTGCCCCAAACGTAGTGCTCGTTTGAAAATGTCTAAAGCTTGAATCGGAACTCACAGCCCACAGACGTTATTATCACATTATCATCACGGAGAAGTACATATGCCTGTATCTTGCACTATGTTGCAGTATGTTCAACTATGTTCAACTACATTCAACTACGTTACACTATGTTCAACTATGTTCAACTACGTTCAACTATGTTCAACTATGTTCAACTACGTTCAACTACGTTCAAATACGTTCAAATACGTTCATATACGTTCAAATAGTTCAAATACGTTCAAACATGCAAGCCTCCACTACGTTCACCTACGCTCACTAACGTGTAAGTGACCGGACCTTAAGCGCAATATGCCAGGCTAGATAGTGAACGATAATAAAGTACTTTGTGAGGTTTTAAATTACTCAACCCAGATGGTTTCCCACTGGTCACTGGACGCCGTGGCCGAATCGGTAGAGCTCAGGCTTCCCCTGTGGAAGATTGGGAGTTCGAATCCCAGCCTAGTCAAACCAATGACCTATGAAATTGATACTTGTCGCTGCCTAGCCTGGCACTCTGCATTATTAGGATGGGACAAGGACTGGTTAGCACAGTATCAGGATAATGTGACTGTGTGGGATATCAGGTCATAGCGCTGGTGACCCAGTATCCCAGTTTGTAAAATTGCCATTAATGTGCACTGTCGGTACCTGTCCTGATATAACCTTAGATGTTGCTTGGATATAAAACAACAAACACATAAGCTTCCCACTGGTCGGATACATGCCAAAGGCAGTGGATACACTGAATGCCCTCCCTGCCTGTTGGGACATCGGGTACCGTCGTTTTGCAAGCTAATTACGTTGGGATAATGCGGTGGGTTAAGAAAGAACAAACAGGCAAACAGTCGTTACTATGAATGTCGTCTTTAAAATAAGCAGTCCACCCCCCCCCCCACCCACCACGTCTCCTGATAACCTACCTCACTAATTAAAAGCCATTAAAGCAGAATTTCAATGTGGGAGATAGTCTGAAAGGAACACTAGTGGAGGCAAGTTATATGCGTTTATAATATCGGGAGAAAGGAATTATTCCAAACTATTTAGACATTTATGATAAGGCGCATTTGAAGATATTGCCTACTACTTAGAGATATGTATGGTAATGTAAAAAATGTAAATATTTGAAACCCTTAGAAACATTTCCGGTAGTACAATTAGGCAACTACCCATATTGAGAAGACCAGACAGGATGGCCAAATGAGTTAGAGCGTCCATCTCCCGTGCTACTAGATTGTGGGGGTGTGGGTTTGAACCCTGGTCGAGTCAAACCAATGACTTAAAAATTGATACTTGTCGCTTCCTAGCCAGGTGCTTGGCATAAATAGGATAGGGCAGGGACTGGTTTGGCTCAGTGTCTGGATAATGTGAGTGAGTGGGATATCAGGTCATGGTGCTTGCGGCCTAGTTTCCCAGTGGGACAGCACTATAAAGTCGCCATGAGTACGCACTGTCACAAGTCGGAACCCGTTCTGATCCGACCTTAAATTTTGATAAGACGTAAAGCAAACAAAGAAACCCATATCCAGCTATGGTAGTGAACAAATCCAATTATTGCAGGATCATAAACATTATTTTCCGTAGTCCAAATATGCAACTACTTATACACATTTTTGGTAGTGTAAAAAAGTACCCATTTCAGAAGCTTTATACACATTCACGGTAGTACAATTATGTAAATACTTATACAGAGTTATGGTAGTGCAAACAGGCAACTATTTCAACACCCTTATGAACATTTACGGTAGTACAATTAGGCAACTACCCATACACAGCTGCGGTTGTCCAAAAATCCTATTATTGCAGACCCCTCAAGAACAAAACCGGTAGTCCAATTCTGCAACTACTTATAGACAGTTATGGTAGTGTAAAAAGGTATTTACTGCAGAACCTTAATAAATATGTATAGTAGTACAAATTGGCACCTATTTACACACAGTTCTGGTAGTGTAAAAAGACAACTATCGTATACGTTAGTGCAAGCATGCAAATATTACAGACTACTTATACTCATTTTCGAGACTGTAACTATGCAGTTATTGAGGACAAAGGGCAACCACTACAGACTACTTATATAATTAGATAACTGGGAGTAAGAGGAATCATTGCAGACTAGTTATGACGAAGAGGACCTGTTACATATAGTACTACTTATGTTTGCTTAGATAACTAAGAGGGACCATTAAATACTACTTATACACTTAGATAACTAAGAGGGACCATTACATACTAGCTATACACTTAGATAACTAAGAGAGACCATTACATACTAGTTACACACTTAGATAACTAAGAGAGACCATTACATACTAGTTATACACTTAGATAACTAAGAGAGACCATTACATACTAGTTACACACTTAGATAACTAAGAGGAACCATTAAGCACTACTTATACACTTAGATAACTAAGAGGGACCATTACATACTAGTTATACACTTAGATAACTAAGAGGAACCGGTTTAGACTACTTATAAACTTAGCTAACTAAGAGAAATGATCACAGAATACTTATAGACTCAAATAACAAAGAGGACACGCTACAGACGATGTACACCCTTAAAAACTATTCATTTAATGCACACGTGGTGCTCGTCAGCAGAGCTGGCCAACTATGTTACTACTAGACTTCTTTTACATTTGGTGTATTTTTAAATTGCCAGTAGGATTTCGAAAGAGGCCAAATGAGAATGAACTAGAAGTAAAGCAGATGTCGTGGATGGCGGCAGTCTGGGGTATTAATACTTCCTCCAGGCACCTATGAATGCCTGTATTAAATCAAGCAACAGGCGTGTTATGTCCTAGGGACGTACCCTAAAGCCGTGGTCACATAACCGTTAGTGGACGTAGGTGAACGTAGTGGAGCTAACGTAGTTGAAAGTAGTTGAACGTAGTTGAACCTAGTTGAACGTAGTTGAATGTAGTTGAATGTAGTTGAACATACTGGCATTGATACTTGTCCTTGATGTTAACTTGGTAATAACATGGGTGAGCTGTAATCTACGATTTAATTGTTGGACATGTTCATAAGAGTGGTACGTTAGCTGCTGAATTTTGAACGTAGTAGAACGTAGTAGAATGTACCTATTCATGTACTCTAGCAGTAACATACTCTAGTGTACTCTAGTGTACTTTGACCCGCACAAAACCATGGCCGTTCCACGTCGTTAGTTGACATAGTTGAACATAGTTGAACATAGTGGAGACTAACATAGTTGAAAGTAGTTGAATGTAGTTGGATGTGGTGGAACGTACTGGTCTCCATACCGTACCGTATTTATCTGTATCATTCGGTAGCAAAATTCGGTAGCAAAAGGTGTGGTGGTACCTTAACATAGTCTAACAAACTTACACCACGTTTGATCCACATTAGCCTCCACTATGTTCACCTACGTTCAACTACCTCCACTAACGGATATATGACCCGGCCTTAAAAGAGGATGGCTTAAAACCACTTACTATGTTGGGGTTTTACATCCTAACATCATATAAGGACGGTGTATGCTAAGTCAATTTAATCAAAGCGATTACTGCTGAAGGGATGTTTTGACATGCTTGCTAAAAATTAATTTGGCATGTTGGTGTTAACTATATCAAAATGTAGCTATTCAAAATAAAAGTTAATCCAAAGTAATGTGATGTAGATTATAACAATGATGCTAATATATTTATATTAAGAAAGACAGAAACTCAAATCCTTCGGACTACAGAACTGGAGGGTCCATAGGCAGTGATTGTCATTCTCCCTTGTTATTCAGCAAGGAATAGGGGAAAGCCGACTAATACTATTTGCATTTATTTGTGTTTTTGATCAATCTTAGAAGTTAGATGCGCAGTCTTATTTGTATGTGAATTGTCACCTAACCTCCCTCAGGGGGTGGTCAGTACAAGGGTGGAAGAATCCACCCTGGTGACTGTTCCAGCTAGCGTGCTGCCACCTGTTGTTATTTTTTAGCAAACAGAGGTCAGCGTAGTTGCCACCGCCACCTTGTGGTATTGGGACTCATGACAGACTACTACAGTTATATATTATATATCAATATTGAAATGTCCACAGTACCTCACGAGGTCAGGTGGTAAGCCATGCAATATTTTAAGGTGATGTTTATTGTTAGCAGTCTTTGATCATCACAGGAGGATACTGAGCAAGATCCCCAACCACTTGCAAATGGTAAGGAATAACGCCATAAAATAGTGGAACTAAGGCTATCTTTCGATGATATGATTTGGCGGCAGGTCGTTACTTCAACTTTGTTCATAGCTTCGAATTGTAATTATATGTATCATCTTTATGTTTATATGTATGCCTTGCTAAACGGATATCTAGAAACTGATTTGGTTTGACTCAGCCGGGATTCAAACCCTTGACTTACCGCAGCGGAAGCCAGTGCTCCAACTCCTTCAGCCATTTTGATTAGTGAATAATACAGGTATTCCCAGTTGCTCTCCACTGGTTCCTGAGGAAGGACCGAAGCTGCTACCCTATTTATTCACACAACCGGAAGTGGGGGTGATGTCCCTCCCACCATTGTTATTGGTTACTGGTCCAATAATGATATGTAACGTTGAACCCATAACCACCTCGTTCCTGATTGGTTGCAATGTTAACGTTGTGCTTGATTCAGGGGACGGACATCCATCCACCCCTACCGTCTGCGCCGTGGACTCTACTATGAGTGGAAGGACAAGCCCAATGCATGACCATCCAATAGACTACATCGCCATTCCAGCCGTGCCGTGCATTGTGGGATCCATGGAAGTAAAACAAACCCCCGCGAAGTAAAACAAACCCCCGCAAAGCACATGGCTAATACTAAGACACTGGGTGCAGCTATGAAATGTGCTAGTTTCAGCTCATCTCAGCTCTTGTTTGAAACATATAATACCAACTAAAAAGCTATATATAATAAATTAAGATGTTAATCTTTTATCTAGCATTGAATTTGGATCAATCTAATCAGCACATCTCATACCATCTGCATTTAGATTGAGAACAATCTGGGCATGCAGACTAGTGTTAGAGCCATAGCCAGAGTCCATTTTACTCATTTTATTCATGTTTTTATTTATATCCTATGGTTAACAACATTTATTGTCCTAGCAAATGCGTAGAGTTAATTAGACATTGGTCATATATTTTTTTGAAAAGATCTTTGTTGACACATTTGACATTTTAATATTTACAACAAAAATTACTTATGTCTACTCAATGGTGATGTAAACATCAGCCTGTAAAGTGACTGAAATTGTATGTTTCTTAGCTCAAAATGCTTAATTATGGAGAGTTGTGTCTTAAACATAATTATTATAATATTATATTGCATGCATCCATTGATGTTTGTGCCAAATTGTTATGTATTTTTATTAATTTGGAATAACATCAAAGTTTTGCCCTATGTGTCTCAGCAAACTCAATGCCAGCAGCCTTGACTTTGCTGCCAATGCGGTTTTCAGCGCATGCGCAGGTGGAACAGTGATCTAGTCTATTGGCCAGTGACCTTTCATAGCTATCTTTTGTGAGTTAGATTTTGCTGTCAGTCGACACAAGTTTACCCACTTCAAAATTGATTCGGAGATGACTTTTGCTTTCATTTGACTCAAATATAACCGGTTCATAATTTCATGTAAATTTCACCATAGGCGTGCGGATGTGATTGGCTAGACTGACACAATATATACCACTAGTTATATCATTGCTGTGCTCCCTTTGTTTTGTTTCTGAATTGAGTTTGAATGAAATGGGGATAGCGTCGTATCAGGACACGTACCGACCTGTTACAGTATGCACTCATGGCGACTTTATAGTGATGCCATACTGGGAGACCTGGCTGCCAGCACCATGACCTGTTATCCCACTCAGTGACATTATCCTGACATTGAGCCCTTCAGTCCTTGCCCTATCGTAATAATGTTGAGTGCCTAGCTAGGAAGAGACAAGTATCAAATGCTAGGTCATTGGTTTGATTCAATCAGGGTTCGAACCCCTTTGTGCGAATCCTGCGATCTACCAAAACGGGAGACGGACGCTTAACTCATTCGGCCATCCCATCTGGTCTTGGTATGTATGTGTATATGTATGTATATATGTGTATATATGTGTATATAAGTGTATATATGTGTATAAATTTGCCTACATACAAACAAAGGAGAGACGTGTACTCGATATTTTCAAAATCAGGGCAAAAACTGGTGCAATATGGTGCCCAGGCGGCGGAACCCGGCGCTGGCACCACTATCGAGTAGTCCTGGGCTCGCAGGCACCGGCCAGCGATTGGACATTATTAGATATAACAAAATATATATAAGCTCATGGGGAATATATTTGTATTACATGTTTACTCCGGCACTTTATATATTTATACTATTATTATACTCCTTATATATGTGTCCAGTAAGTATGCATGTACGTATGTATGTAAGTGTGTATTCATCTATCTGTCATGGTGTAGATATCATCATCATCATCATGCTGTCGGTCGCGATGCGACAAAGACTGCTTTCATTACTTGACTGCCGCTCTCCATTTAGCTCTCTGCTGTGAGAGTTGCGTCCATGAGTCGGTCTTAATGTCACATTTCATGAAAGCTGGCTGCAAAAGTGTTGAAGTGCTGATGGCTTTTGCAAGTTACCAGCAGCACTCTCTCAGGGAGCAAATAGAGGTTTCACACCGGCAAGAACATGTCAAGACAGGCGCAAAACTATTTGTCCCTGCAGTGGCTGGTCGGGAGATGTTTGGAGTTCCATACTTCAACCGCCCTTAATGCTGCCACAGTTGTAATGTATGTAATACATTACAACAGTGACATGGTTTTCTGTTTAGGGTTTGCTCCCTTAGCCTTCGGTTCTGTCAAGAACCTGTACCACAAGGCAGTGGTTTACAACTCTGCAAGGCAGGGGCATCAAACTCCCTGAGGTATTGCTATACCTGCAATACCTGCATACCTGGTGTAGATATACAGGTCTGTATTGTCATATCCATCTTCCTTTATGATTGTGAATCATGGACTCTCGCAGCAGTGTTCGAC
This sequence comes from Branchipolynoe longqiensis, assembly GCA_030323885.1. NCBI lineage: Eukaryota > Metazoa > Annelida > Polychaeta > Phyllodocida > Polynoidae > Branchipolynoe > Branchipolynoe longqiensis. The sequence goes on from CM059200.1 coordinate 26,276,852, forward strand.
AGAAGAATACAAACCATGGAAATGAGCAGCTACCACACGATACTACACATCTAATAGTAAGACCATGTTATCAACGAGAAAGTCCATGCCAAGATCCAAACGGCAATCGAACCAGACACAGATCTCCCAAACAATTTTATCGAGACGCAAACCGCTGTGTTATGCCCATACTTCCCATTCATCAGATCTGGACAGAACCATCTTGCAAGGCAGAGTGAAAGGGGGAGGAAGAAAAGGTGGACAAAGGAAGAGGTTGGAAGAAGAAGACATCATAAAAGGGACAGGCTGGCGTTTGGCAAGTCCCAGACAGCAGTCGAGAACAGGGAACAATGGAGAAATCTGGTTGCAAAGTCATATGTGCTGTCCCAATGACCTTCGTGGATGATGGCCTCAACAAGTGGCTTGGGGGACACCAACATCGGTATTTTGGAAATGATGTGTTGTGTATAGATGACATTACATCCGATTGGCAGGAGTTATTGTGTACAGGTATACTCTACCAGCGATGCTCCCCTGTGCTGGACACAGTCATTGCTCACCAACTCACCTAGGAAATACAAAGGAAATGTATTAAAACAGGCTCAATCAGAGCAGATATTAAAATAACACCATCTATGTTCATCGTCCTTAAGTTGGCATAATGAAATGTTTCTAGATTTCTGTCATACATCTGGGGTAGATATATAATAGGTTGATCATTATAAGTTATTTAATTTCGAAGTATGCATGAAAGTTGCATAGTGTGATGGTTTTGATTTTTTTTTCATTTTCTGAGATAAATATATCGGGTTGATTGTTATAATCGATCTTATTTAGGATTGAAGTAACTTGTATATCAAATGGCCAACTTATGAAATATTTGAAGTGCAAACATGCCACGTATGTCACGTATGTCAAATCTCTGAGATAATAGGCTTTTGGATTAACAGGTTCTATTAAATTAACTTGGTATCCTTTCTATGTGGCAACAAATGATTAATAAGTGCATCACTATCTAAGTTAGATATATAAGAATCAAAGCTAAGTCAGTGTTTTGGTTTCATAAATGTAGTACTTTCATCAAACTATGCAGCTTTAATTTGAAGGAGATATTTCTACCGAAAAGATGCACAATTATTGAGACATGATCCGACGGGATGGCCGAATGAGGTAGAGCATCCGTCTCACATGTTGGTAGATCATGGGATCGTGGGTTTGAATCCTGGTGAGTCAAACCAGTGACTTAAAAATTGATACTCATTGCTTCCTAGCCAGACGCTTGGCATTACTAGGATATGGCAAGGAGCAGTGGAATGAGGAAGACCAGTCGTCTGCGACTGAAATTTCCCCTGCTTAAATAACTAATGTACAACAAAATATATATATATAGAAATGTTGCTCATCACAGATTCAGTAGTGACAGGTTGTATTATGGTGACTTCACATTACTTCTATGCATCAACAAATCAACAAATGCGCAATGAGTACATCAGTATCTAATTGCTTTGGATTCAAAGAGTCACAATCTGGCAAGTGACGAATGATGTATCACAGGGGGGGGGGTGGCGCCGACCGAGCCCAGCGGGAGTAGGAAGAACTAGAGGAGTCGCTGGCAATCACCCAACATCTTTCTCGACATCATGCATTGGCCAGTATAGCACAGACTTTCCGTGCAGAAGGTCTGGTGTTCGAAACGCGGCCGAGTCAAACCAATGGTTTTAACAATTGATATAGTTTGCGTCATAGCCTGGAGATCCGCATTACTAGGATATGATGAGGACTATTTAACGTAGCATTAGGATAATGGGAATCAGTGGGAAATCAGGTGATGGCGCCGACGTCCTGGTATTCCACTAGGGCATCACTATAAAGTGGCCATGGGTGCTCACTGTCACAAGTCAATATTCGTCTTGATATGCCCTTAGACGTTGCTAGGATGTGAAACCCAACTAAGCAATCATAAATATGGATATAGACAGGCTGGCCGAAGATGATGGTCGAATTGGTCAGAACGATGCCTTCCCATGCTGCATCTCTGGAGTTCAAATCCCGACTGAGTCAGACCAATATATAACCCAATAGAACGCATATCGCTACGTAGCTTGGTACTCAGCATTCGTAAGATGGATTGTACTGGATTGATCATTTGACTAAGTTTGATATTGCGTCATAGTGCAGACAACACATACTCCCAGGTGGTAAGCACTATAAAGTTGCGATCAGTGAGCGCGATCACAACCTGACACTGAGCCAACCAGTCCTTTTCCTATCCTAATAATGCTGAGCACCTGGGTGTGGAGCGACAGGTATCAATGTGTATGTCATTAGTTTGACTCGACCAGGATTCGAACCCGTCAGTTCAAATCCCACAATCTACCAAACATATATTTATATATATATAAATATATATATATATATATATATACATATATACATATATGTATGCATATATATTTACATGTATTATATATATATATATATATATATATTTATTCAGTAAAACCTCCCGAACCTACCACCTCCACAGGTCGACTACTCCCCTATATCGATCGCTTTATTTGGTCCCAAAAATACCATTGGAACCATTTTCTAACTTCATAAACCGACCACGTCCCTAAATCGACCACTTTATATCAGTCCCAAGGTGTGTCGATTTAGATAGGTTTTACTGTCTTTATATATATATATTTGTATGTATAGACAGACATATGCTTTAGATCTTCACAAAGCCCGAAAGAACCGTCAGCAAAATGACAAATCCATATATACTCAATCCACCACAAAGCCACCCGCCCTGCTCCAGCACCACCACCAACAGTAACCACTTCAACACCGTAGTTACCCTAGATCCGGTTCTCAGACCCAGCTCCTCCCAGAAGTCCCAGCCGGTGAACCTGCTGGCAGTCTGGTAGGGGGTAACGGGAACATGGTAGCAACACACACACGTGTGTGTGTATATATATATATATATATATATATATATATCTTTATGACAGCTTAACTGAAGCATCGATAACTTCAGAACCCGATGTCCCATTTGCAGGTGGCTTTGCGTCATTCCTCCGCAGCTGAAACCGGCGCTATTAATTTTTAATAGATTAATTTTGCATTCTATTATCTATAAAGTTAGGCTACACTCTGGAAACAAAGACAAACATGGATATGGGTTGATCAGTTTAATACTAGTCTCTTGGCTAGGCTAACTGCCTAACCAGTTACAAAGCTTGAAAACCTGGTGCGCACTGGCCAAACAGAGGGGTGCAGGGCACAAACATGCAGTGGCGCTGCAGTAGCAGGCGGAGGGATCGATCCCATCAGGCCATATTAGGCCAGACCAACTTAATTTTTGTTGCACACGCGAATAACCTACTGGGCAGTAACAATACAGCCGATAATCGGAGATAAGCCGCTCCGCCTTTTTATACATTGATAACTAATTATCCTATTTTATTATCTATAAAGATGAATAGATTCTTAGGACTTCTGTATACATATATAGACATGTACTTATAAACATACAATATTAATCCAACAAATAATATAGCCTAATATGTATTCATATTACCTATGTAAGATAAATAGCTCTCATTGTGAACTTTATAGTGTTGCCTGACTTGGATAGTATGACACTGGCAACATGAGCTGATATCCCAATCGTTCCTACTTATCACCAGCTGCTCGGACAGGTAGCAATATGTACCCATGATGGAAGTCATAGGGTTGACCTGACAAGGGATTGAACCCACTACCTGACGTAGAGCAAGTGGATACTGGACCCATCGGTTATCTCGTCCAGTAATGATAGCTCAGTGGGTATTTTCTCGCATTGCATACATTTACATTTAACAATAAATAAAAAAAATGTATTGAGGCTGTATTTATACTGTCCATAGCATATAAGCCCGGGTACCCAGGCTTGTTTTCAATGCTGGCCAGTTGTAGTGTTGGTGTTATCTTAGCACACATTACTGCTGATAAGTTATTTGATTGCCTGCATTTCAGTCACAGATTTACATGTGGAATATCTGTTTTGGTAGCACATTGGTAATGTATTTAACAATTCTAAGAGATCGATATATACCATTAATATTAAATTGCCAAATTATACTAAAAACCAGATATATAAATGTGATGTATAACGCATTATATGAGTATAAATGCTCAGGGAACACAAACTTTGCTTCTTCCCCCATCGGCGCATTGGTGGAGTACCCTTCCCCATGAGCTGTCGGGGAGTTGTATACGCCCCCCCCTCCCCCTGGCGCCACAGAGAGTGGAGAAATATGCTTTTGCTCTGTTTGTTTATATAATTATATGTATGCTCTGGTTGTATATATAACTATATGTATGTTTGTTTGTATATTCCCGGTCGCGAGTGACAGTAGCGTCCCGGTTAGAATCGTGCCGGTGGCGGCGCCACCGGTCACGTTGTTAGAGGGGGGAGTCATACATCAACTAAGCCACCCCATCAATAATAATAGAGTACATAGCATATAGTACATTCCGTGGCTTTATACTCGGAATAATGCATATAAATGACATATATACATAAATATATGTATAAATATAGAATATACAATATAAATTACAATATGAATATAAATTACAATATAAATATATATGCATACAATATAGTTGTATTACCATACAATATAAATATATATATATATATATGTATATATATACAAAAAGAGCTAGGCAGCCTCTCTAATGCACAGTCTACTAAAGAAAGAATTAGAACAAACATTGCAACACCAAGTCCTCACATATATATATATATATATAATATATGTCCTCACACCAACCAGTGGTCCACAACTGGTTCATCAAATCCTGTGGTGTGTGTTGTCCTCTGTGTGGGAAAGTGTATATAAAAGACCTCTTGCTGGTTATCGGAAAGAGGAGCCTATGTGGCGACATTGGGTTTCCTCCATAGAAATATGTCAGAATGACCATATGGTTGATGTCCAATCGCCGATGATATAAATCAATGTGCTCTAGAGGCGTCGTTAAATAAAACATCAGTTCTCACTATCTGTACCCCAGATGTTGCTGGGTAATAAACATCATAACTTGCTTGCCTAATAACTTGGGGCAATACAGCCTTGGTTCAGTCCACTCTACTACTTAGTATATAATATGCTTGGAGAGTGTGGGATCTCGACAACCAACTGCCTGTCTTCACAGTCCAGGCACAGTTGTTGCCAGGAGTCCACACTAGGTTGCGCCTCGGTAAATTCCTTTGAAGTTTGAAAAATATCGAGCGCATGCTCAGTTAAATTTACTCCGGCGTAATCAGGCTCGGTGAGTGGGAGAGGGGAGGATGAGTGAAGGGTGAGTGAAGGGGGAGGGGGTGGGGGTGAGTAGGAGGGGAGAGGAAGGGAGAGGGCGGGAGTGGGGAGGGGGAGGGGATGGGAGGGACACGGGAAAGAGAGAGGAAGGAAATGGAAGGCAGAGGGGAGAGAGATCGGAGGGAGAGGGGAGGGAGAGGGGAGAGAGAGGGGAGAGAGAGAGGGGGGGGGGGCGAGAGTGGAGGGACAGAGGAGCGAGATGGGAGGGACAGGACAGGCAGACGGGTGGTAGAGTGAGGTGACGAGAGGGAGAGCAGAGATGAGGGGTGGAATAACAGAGGGAGAGGGCAGGGAGAGCGGAGGGAGATGGGAGAGAGAGGGGAAGGAGAGTGGAGGGAGAGGGGAGGGAGAGGGGAGGGAGAGGGGAGGGAGAGGGGATGGAGAGGGGACGGAGAAGGGAGAGAGAGGGGAATGAGAGGGGAGGGAGAGGGGAGGGAGAGGGGAGGGAGAGAGGAGGGAGAGGCGGCAGGGAGAGGGGAGGGAGAGGGGAGGGAGAGGGGAGGGAGAGCGGAGGGAGAGGGGGGGGAGAGGGGAGGGAGAGGGGAGGGAGAGGGGAGGGAGAGGGGAGGGAGAGGGGAGGGAGAGGGGAGGGAGAGGATGTGGTGAGCTGTAAAGCGGTAGCGGTGATGGAGGTAACAGGGGAGGCCTGATAGAACGATGCAGTGTGATTTGTTTTTTTGTGAGATTGGGTGCAGTGGAATGTGGTGGGATTCAATGATATACCCTGGTGTAAACTGGTTTACATTGGTGCACATTGGTGCACATTGGTGCACCTGGGTGTATATTGGTGCACATCGGTGTACATTGGTGCACATCAGTGTACATTGGTGCACATTGGTGTGCATTGGTGTACACTGGTGTACATTGGTGTACACTGGTGTACATTGGTGGGCATTGGTGGGTGTTGGTGTACATTGGTGTGTATTGGTGTGCATTGGTGTGCATTGGTGTGCATTGGTGTGCATTGGTGTGCATTGGTGTACATTTGTGCACGTTGGTGTACATTGGTGAACATTGGTGTACATGTGTGGGTGTGTGTTGGTGTGCATTGGTGCACATTGGTGTATATTGGTGGACATTGGTGTGCAGTTATGTACATTGGTGTGCATTGGTGCACGTTGGTTTACATTGGTGTACATTGGTGCACATCATGGTGCATGGTTGTGCACTTGTGCACATCGGTGCACTTTGGTGTACGCTGGTACACATTTGTGTCCATTTGTGTCCATTGGTGTACATCGCTGTACATCTGTGCACATTGGTGTACATTGGTGTACCTTGGTGCACATCGATGTACATTGGTGTACATTGATGTGCATATGGACACATGTGGGCACATTGGTGCACGTCGGTGCACATTGGTGTACAATGTTGCACATTGGTGTATATTGGCGTACACTGGTGTACATTGGTGTAGAATGGTGTTCACTGGTGCACATTGGTGTACATCGGTGCACATTCGTGTAGATTGGTGTATATTTGTGTACATCGGCGTACATTGATGTAGACTGGTGTAGATTGGTATACATTGGTGTACACTGGTGTACATTGGTGTACGTTGTTGTACATTGGTGCACATTGGTGTACATTGGTGCACATTGGTGTGCATTGGTGTAAATCGGTGCACATCGGTGCACATCGGTGTACACTGTTACAAGTTGGTGTACATTGGTGTACATTGGTGTATACTGGTGTACATTGTTGTTCATTGGTGTACATTGGTGCACAGTGGGGTACATTGGTGTACATTGTTGTACATTGGTGTACATCCATGGCATTGGTGTATATTGGTGCACATTGGTGTACATTGCTGTACACTGGTGTACATTTGTGGGCATTGGTGGGCATTGGTGTGCATTGGTGTACATTGGTTACATTGGTGCACATTGGTGGACGTTGGTGCAAATTGGTGCACATTGGTGTACATTGGTGCACTTTGGTAAACATTGGTGTACATTGGTGTATATGTGTGTACACCTATGTACACTATGCACGCTTGCATATATGGGGGTGGACACTGGGGTGCATTGCTTGTTTGTTGGGGTTTAGGTCATAGCAGCACCTAAGGTGATATCAGGACAGGTATTGATTTCTGGAACTACGCAGCCACTGCAACTTTATAGCACTGCCACACTATGGGACCGAGCCGCGGGCACTATGACCTGATATCCCAATCAGGCCTTGTTCTATCCTATTAATGTTGAGGGCAGGCTAGTTAGCGAGATGGATCATCTGTGTAATATATGCGTAAAAGACACCCAGGCACGAGCGGGGCACAACGGAATATGTAAATGAGATGATGTCAGAGGCATAGGGCGCCAGCGGTTTAGGTCCCTGGACGGTGAATAAAGTACTCAGTATCCAGAAGTCACAGTGTTCAGACGTTGTACTTTCACAATCTGTACCCGTAAGCATTAAAACTAATGAATATAACAAAACCTACAAGAAGAAAAGACACCATCCGTCATAGAATGTCTGAGGACAATGGAGAGAATACTTCAGGGGACAGGACTGAGTCAGATAGGCATGCTATGGCATAATGCGTTTCTACATTCCCTCGTGCCCTGCGCAGTGTCGTCCCATTTTACCGGATGTCATATCAGTTTAACTAATTCCCAGCGGATGGCAACTCTTGTCTTAGATCTTGTCACAGATGTCGGTGTAGTTCTACACTCGCCATGCGCACGCCGTCATTGCTACACTCTCACTCCTTCACATTCTCCCCCCCCCCCCGCACTCTCCCTTGCATTTTAACCCTTCTCCCGATGTGCCCCCCAGTTGTGCGCACTCTCCATACACACCCTCCCTGCACACATTCCCTACACACCCTCCCTACACACACTCCATACACACTGTCCATACACACTGTCACTACATACTCTCCCTACAAACTCTCACCACACACACACACTCCCTACATACATTCCCTACACACTCTCCATATACACTCTCCCTACACATTCTCCTTACAGGCGGTCCCTATGCACTGTCCATACACTCTCCCTACACACTCTCCCTACAACCTCTCTATACACACATACACACTCCCTAAACACTCCCTCGACACTCTCCATATACACTGGCCCTATACTCTCTCTACAGGCGGTCCCTATACACTGTCCATACACACGCTCCCTACACACTCTCCCTACACCACAGTCTCCACACATACACTGCCCTACCCACTCTCTCCTCACACTCTCTCCAGGCTGCATCCATACCCTCCCCAAACAACCATTCCAGCACTCTCTCCCAAGTAACACTCTCCCGTCAACTCACACAGTCCACACTCTCCAACCACACACTCTTCCAACCAACACTACCACTAGCCCTCACCCTCTCCAAACACACTCTAACCTCTCCCCCACATCCCAATCTCGGACCCCCCTCACGGTCTCGAGCACCCCCCAACCCAAAACAGTATCCCCACACACTCTCTACACTCGCTCCCCCACACCCCACTCTCCGGCGGCCCACTCTCCCAACCAAAAACCTCTCTAGTTCATGCACTCTCCCAACACAACACTCTCTATACTACACTTTTGCGACCGCATACCCTTGTTGCACACGCCCAGCACCCCCGCCCCACTCATGCAGACACCAATAACACATACACTGGTCGGACCGGAATCGCCTCCATCTGCTACCCACACCCAGCACTATCACCCCTGTGTACACCCACGTGACCGTCCTACTCACACCCATCTTATCTAACCCTTATCTAGCCAGGTTCCAGCACACTTACTCCCTCTAATGCAGGTTGGTAAATATGGAACAACATTTTCAATTTCCCTTTGACAGTTCGATCAGGCAGCCCCTGCTGTGCAACTCCCCCGTCGTTCTGGCCAATCAGCGCCTCGGATGCGGGTCACGCGACCAGATGTGTGAGGCCAGAGGTGGGTGGGCGGGTGGGTGGGTGGGTAGATTCAAATGTTGGGGGCATTAAAAGAGTGATATGGGCTAACATTGTAAACTGCGGAGAAATGTGTCATATGTGTATATTGATTGGTTGGTTGTTGGAGTTTTACATCCTGGCAACATCTAAGGTCATATCAGGACAGGCACTGCCTTGTGACAATGTGCCTTCATGACAACTTTATAGTGCTGCCCTACTGGGAAATCAAGCCACTGGCTCCATGACATGATCCTCGACTCAGTCATATTATCCTGACACTGAGCTAACCAGTCCTTGCCCTATCCTATTAATGCAGAGCGCCAGGGTAGACAGCGACAAGTATCAATTTGATAAGTCATTGGTTTGACTTAACTGGGAACCAAACTCCCGATTTCCTGCATGCGAGGCCTGCACTCTCTGGCTATCATTAGGTTTTCCAAAGTGTACACAACCACGATCCGATTTGCTAAGTTGACCTCGTTTTACTACTCTTAAGCTGTATTCACATGGGCGAGATAAAACGCCTCACGCAAAACCACTTGCGTAGTTCGATTCAGATTTGCCGTGTGAATGCGCGGCTGAGGCGTTTTAGGGCTGAATCGATTCATATAAATCGTTTAATGTAAAACGCTTTGCTAGGTGGTCTACAGGAACCGATCTATGCTGAAACGGTTTATTTATGACATCACACGCATGCGCAGTCGAGGGAAACGTGACAGTCGAGACCTGAGTGTGTTGACTTTCCGATAAATTTGCTTTAGGAACCTGCTAGCTGTGCACATATATTTTGTTCATGATTTATTTTTAGCGTTTCACTGCCCAGCAGAAGTTTTGACTGTTCCAAACCAAAACGATTCAGTTCATACATATCTAGGTCAAACCCATACTCTCTCGGTCGATCTCGACAAACCCAAAGTGGCTCTGGTTAGTCTGGACTTGCTCATGCGCAGATATCCACTTCCACCTTAAACCGATTCAAAGCACTACCAGTGTGAATGCGACACATTTTGAAACTCAGCCCGTGTGAATGCGCGCACATATAAATCGCCTTCTTTAGATCGCTTTAGATTTTTCCCGTGTGAATACAGCTTAAGTGACCTTTCATTGACAGATATCTCCTCTGTTTGTGATCCAAGTTCAATAAATATGTTTGTGACCCAAGTTCAAATTATCGGCGGTACATGGAGTAACAGTTACAGTTAGAAGCGGGTGGTGTCGTTACGATCGGAGATGAGATTGACGAGGTTGGAGCAGCTGGTGACTAGTCAAGACTCCTGCAGTCGATGACTGGGGGAGTGCTGGGGAGAAGGAGGAATATTCCGGGCATTTATACTCACAAGGTTATTATACCACATATATAAACAGGGTCCATCTTCATGACTGTTTAATTAGTTTTGTTATGCTCTGAACAAATATATAAATGATGTCCACGCCCAACCTTCCTTCTGATAGCAGTGGTAAGAACTACTGTTGTGGGTAGAATCTCACTGCATATACTCTATGACTGAAGTATTATAGAGGATTTCAACCACTATCCTTCCCTCTGATGCCAGTGGGAGGAACTATTGTCGTGGCTAGGATCTTACTGTTCATGCTCCGCGAAAAGGGTATAATAGGGGATTTCTACCACCCCGACTCCCTCTGACGGTACTGTCAGGAACTACTGTTCTGGTAGAATCTCAGTGCGCATGCTCTGTAAAAAAGGTATAATAGAAGAGTTCTACCACCCCTACTCCCTCTTACGGCAGTTGCAGGAACTACTGTTCTGGTTAGCATTTCACTGCGCATTCTCCGCGAAAAATGTACAATATACTATGTTCACCACCACCATTCTCATATGGCAGTGGAAAGAACCATGTTCTCCCTAGCAGCTCACCACATATGCTCCCTGGAAAAGGTATATTTTCTGCTTACAGGAAGAGAAGAACAGCACCCCTTCCCGTTCCAGCCTCTCAGTCTCGTCCGTACACACACACATACCACACCCAATAATGGTCCCCAGTAGTGCGACCAGCAATACTGCGACCAGCAATTATTTCACAATACGCTAATTTCCATTCACTGGTGGAGATCGTCAAATTTGAGGGGATTCGAACACAATGCCTGCTCCGTTAATGAACCATGTTGATGGCTATTCATTAAGACGGCGCAGATGCAATGTTTAAATTAATGAATAACTCATGGCACTTTAGCGACAGCCACCGTGAATACAGCGACAGGAGCTGGTCAAATGACGCAGCAGTCGAGGAGTGCGGGATTGGGGTTTTACATCCTCGCAACATTAGAGGGCATGTTACATATGTGTAGTCCTACCCTGAGGCATGTTATTACTCAAGTTTACGGTTAATGAAAAATGACCGATAATTGTCGCTTCCTAGCTTGGTGCTCGGCGTTAATAGGATAGGGCAAGGACTGGTTAGGTCAGTGTCAGGATAATGTGATTGACTGGGATATCGGGTCATGATGCAGGCAGCCTGATTTCCCTGTGAGGCAGCACTATCAACTTGCCACAACTGTGCACTGCTACAAGTCGCTGCCCATCCTGATATGACCTTAGATGTTGCCAGCACGTAACACCCCAACAAACTCCAAAAACCAACCAGCTTAATCAAAGGAAGGCAGCAATGATGTGATTGGTTGAGTCCAGTCAACTCTGGCTGGTACCGTCAATAGCACCCGCCGACAGTTTTTATTGAAAGTGAAAATGTGGTATTGGTGGTGTATGCGGGCGGCTGGGCATGGCTGGAGTGATGCTGGTGGCCCAGATCCTGACCATTGCATTCCTGGACAATCTCTTAATCTATATGAGTTAATGAACATTTTCTTTTAAATATTTCGGAATCTTAAGTGGCTGTCACACCTCGCCGGATTGAGCAATACAGAGAATTGTCTAGTCTGGGCGTCAAAATCTCAAAATGTATTAAAATGTGTCAAAATATTGTGATATCGGGTCAAAGAACGCTGGACTAATGGACATAAAACGGACAGGAACCGGACAGGAACGGATAGCCAATGGACGAAACAAACTCAAAACGGACAAGAACTGTAAATCTCAGTCCGGCGGCATCCGTTCCTAGATTTGTGCATGTTCAAAACTTGTATGGACACAAAACAGACTTTGTTCGGTTTCTGTCTGTTTCCCCCAATCCGGTGAGGCATGACAGGGTCTTTACAAGAGAGTAAATTTCATGTATATGTTGATCAAAATCATTCCATAATGTTACACCTTTAATACTTATACGCTAAATACATAGACAAGTTAGGTTCTGCAATATATATATATTTTAGTTTGTCCATTAGTTGTTTAAGCAGGGGAAATTTCAGTCATAGACGACTGGTCTTCCTCATTCCACTGCTGGTCGATAGAAAGCCCGAGCCTACACTTTGATCGACCCAAGGGATTTGTAACCTCCCACACCACATAGACATGGTATGAGAACAACCGGCCTTTGATGATGCTGTAAGTTATACACAGCAGGGGAAATCCAAATTGGCATAGCTGGGGGCATGGGGAATCGAACCGCCGACCCTCAGATTAGGAGTCTGACCTAGAAAAAAGTCAGACACTCTAACCACTCCACCACAGAGAATGCCACCAATTTTACATACACATTTCCCTTAGAGCTAAATCTAGTATAATAATTATGTCCAGCATAGATTGCTATTATACAATAAGTTATATACTTGCATATTTGACCAGAGGCAGTGACTGAATGGGAAATGGGCTGCCCCCCCCCCCCCCCCAACAGAAGGTCGGGAATTTGAATACCAGCTGAGTAAAACCAATAACTTGCTAAATTGATACTTGTCAGTCACTAGCCTGGCATCCAACATTACTCGTATAGGGCAAGGACTAGTTGGCTCAGTATCAGGACAATGTTACTGAATGGGATATTGAGTCATGGTGCCAGCCGCCTGGTCTGCTAGTAGGGCAGGAGGGCCCACTGTGACAAGGCGGCACATATCCTGATATAACATTAGATGTTGCCAGTATGTAAAACCCCAACAAACAAACTTAACGATTTGCACATGTACGTGTCCGTTAATATTAAAAACGGAACTGCTATACTCGTGCTATTTTCAGAAAGAAATATTCAAATAATATCCATTGCTTTTTCCTTCATTTTTTAATTAGTACAAACGACCGTCTCTTCTTCGAAAATTGCGCATTTCTCTACACAAAAATAGTTAAATAAACCAAATTTAAATGTAGATGATGACTCCTATTTTCGCTAATGCAATTAACGTCGCTGCGTGACATGGGAGGTGGGCATGAATCACCCCTCGTCTCTTGTTAATTAAATTAGCTGACGGCTTTAAGTAAATGCTGAGATGATTGAGGAGGACGGCAAGGCTTCTGTAGGTAAATGTGTCTGATGAGCACAAAGACTGAAGGTGCTCTCTGTATTGTATAATTTATTATGGGTGTCTTATTTACGATGTCATCGGTTGGATGGTTGTTGGAATTTTACATCCTGGCAACAACTAAGGTCATATCAGGACGGCTACAGACTTATGACAGTGTGCACTCGTGGTGACTATATAATGCTGCCCGATTGCGAGACCAGGCCACCGCCATCATGCCAAAATATCCCACCTAGTCACATTATCCTGACAGGAGACAACCAGTCCTTGCATTTCGTAATAATGTCAAGTGCCTGGCTATGAAGCAACAAGTCATTGGTTTGACTCGACCAGGATTCGAACCCGTGGGTTCAATTCTCACGATCTACCAACACGGGAATCGGACGCTCAACTCTGTTGTATCATTCATTATCTGTATATTATTTACGATGTGTATATTATTACAATATCTTCACCCTGCAGTATTCTTCTTATGTATCGACTCGACCCTGTGGCCGAATGGGTAGAGTGCAGGCTTCCTCTACGGAAGGTCAGGAGTTAAATTCCGGATCGAGTCAAACCAATGACTTATCAAATTTATGCTCTTCGCTACAAAGTCTCGCACTCAACAGTACTAGGATATGGTAAGGACTGGTTAGCTCAGTATCAGGATAATGTGACGAAGGGGGCAGTAATTATATGGTTATGTTAGGTGTGTTGGCTTGGTTAGTATTATAGGGCCACTGAGGGTGTTATAGGATGGTGTAGTAGTCTCAATATCAATATCAATTGCTCCACTGGCACCATGATGTGATATCCCACTCAGTCCCATTATTCTGATAATGAACAAACCAAACGTTGTTCTATGCTAGTAATGCCGAGCGACATTAACGGACTATTAGTGGGATTTATGTTCTAGCAACATCTGAGGCCATTCGAGGACGGGTACCGACTTGTGACAATGCGGACTCACGGCATCTTCATAGTGCTGCCCCACTGGGATACCATTCGGTGGGAATCTTGAATCAATATTCAATTCAGTCCGGTTTGTCCGGTACCCATCCGTTGGTGTCCGGTGCCCATCCATTGGTGTCCGATTTGTCCGTTTTGTCCGGTAGATGTCCGGTACCCATCCATTACGTGTCCGGTTCTCATCCGGTTCTCATCCGTAACATGTATGGTACATGTACGGTACTTATCTGGTGGTCCGGCGGCAATTAACCCATTTTTACGCTCCATTTCGATACATTTCGATAGATTTCTTCACCGGACAACACCGGACTAGAACATCCTTTGTCCGGTGGTCTCCTGTGCTCAGTCCGGTGAGGTGTGACAATGACTTTAGATTTGGCCATACATACAGCTTACATACGTGTGCATTACGTAATTATGTATTGCGGTTGGTTGTTTCCATGATAAGGTAGTTGAATTGAAAAATAGATAAATAATGTCCAAACATTTCGGGTGCACACCGAAATTAACTGAGCATCTTCTCGCTTAAAATATCTGTAAAGGTAACAAACACCCTTTAAAACGGTGGTTAATGAAGCTAAAATAAAGTAGGATATAATGATCAAAATAGTACATTTATATTAACCACATGTTTTACACAATAAAACAAATTACAGAAATTACTGATAAAGGAAATCAATCCATATAAATTATCACCACTACTGCAGTACTGCGAAAACAAGTGCCTGCACCTAACCGTCATGAGCAGAATAACCAATCACAACAACACAAATAACAAAAAACATCAAACTATGGCAACTTTAATTCGTAGCCAGCATTTTGACTTCAAGACACAGAACTTAGCTTATTCATCTTAAGGCCCGGTCACATAGACATTAGTGGACGTAGATGAACATAGTGGAGGCTAACGTAGTTGAACGTAGTTGAACGTAGTTGAATGTAGTTGAACGTACCTGCATCCATACTTCTCCATCATGCTAACTTGATAATAATGTGTGTGGGCCATGAGTTCCGATTTAATCTTTGGACATACTCAAAAGAGCACTACATTAGAGGGTAACATACTGCGGCAAACTCTCCATACTCTTAATGCACTCTAGCATACTGTACCATACTTTAGGGTACTTGGACAGTTGAAGGTAGTTGATCATAGTGGAGGCTAATGTACATTGGACAGAGTTGAACATAGTTGAACGTAGTTGAATGTAGTTGAACATAGTTGAACCTACCAGCATCTGTGCTAGAGCTTATTTATCCATACCAAAACCTCCCGTGCCTTAACATTTTTCACCATAGTTTAACATACTTACACCATGTTTGACCCACGTTAATCTATCCTACGTTCAACTATGTTTACTAACGTGTATGTTACCAGGGCTTTAAATCTGGAGTTTTTCAGAAGATGAACTTAACAATAACAAAATAAATGTCAATAGCACAGACGTACACGGTAAGCTGGGGCTACTAAAACAGAATACAAGAGGCGGAGATTTTAATTGGACGAGAATGTTCCATGATTTAACGATGGCTACCATGCTCAGAACGCATGCATATGCCTCATAGGGTGGCATGCTGTAGAGATAGACAGAAGAGATAGGCGTCTATTCGTGGATCACGTGATTTGACGTCATCATGAGCATAGGCGGTTGTCACAATCTGCACCCAGGTTGGATTCCTTCCTGCAGGTGTTTATTTTTGTTTAAACTGAACGTGATGAGAGTATTGCGGGATACAAGCTACTAACCTGGGTCCGGTTTAAGCTGTAGGCCAGAGCAATGTGCTTTAATTTTAGTTTTAGTTGGGTTGTTTTTGTTGGGGGGTGGGGAGTCTTACGGTGTATGGCATGAGGGATAGAGAAACTGCTGACAAAAGAAGATAACACATCTATCAGTGATCTATGTTTCACGTAGGAAATAGGTCAACTATACTTGGAATGAGCTAATGCGTAATTAGCGCTTGGAGATTTAGATCTAGTTATGTGACCGGAAGATGTGGTTGTATATTAAAGCTGCATCGTGTGATAATAGTGTCAAATTTTCAAAACCGACCCAATTATGTAGATGTTTATACAAAAAAACTTGACCTGATGAAAGTATTGCGGGAGACAAGCTACTGACGTGGAGCCAGTCTAAGCTTTGCTTTAACAATGTGCTTTAATTTTTTTTTTAAATGGTATTCCTTTTTCTTTTGTTGTTTTGTTGTGTGTTTTGTGTTGGATTTTTTTTGGGGGAGGGGAGTCTTTAATACCGCTCTCCCTGTATAGCATGAGGGACAAAGCAACTGCTGAGAACAACAGTTGACGCATCTATCAGTGATCTATGCTTCACCTAGGAATTAGGTCAACTATACTTGGAATGAGTGACTGCATAATTGCCACTTGGAGATTGAGATATATTTCTGTGACAGGAAGCTGTTGCCATACTTCAAAGCTGCAAGTATCACATTTTCAAAACCAAAGCAATTATGTAGATTTCATTCTACATATCTAATGTAGATACTGGTGAGATTAGTAAGCATGTGTTTCCATATAGGAGGGCATGCTGTTTCAATTTAAAAGAACCTTCTTCTGCTGAAGCCAATGAAATGGTGTCAGAGTTTGGGCGTGCTTGCCAAAACTAACTTTACATGCTTCCACTTCAAATATCTCAAAGGATAGCCATTTGTAGTAAAAGCTACTTTAAAGTGAAGTAATGTAGATTACAACAACCAATTTAATGCACTTATCTCAGAAAAGGGCAGAAACTTGAAAGTATTGGGCTATGCAACTTCAAAGAAAGTCTCTGAGTTTGAGAGACCTTACATGACGACTGAATCTGTAAGAGCGGTGGCTTCCAGTAATGAAGGTTGTGAAACCCTCTCACATAAAAGCAATGCTTTAGAAAGTATAAACTTGTCGCTAACTATCCTGTCAGTCAGCATTAATAGGATAGGACAGGAAGTGGTGAGCTCAGCATCAGGATAATCTGAATGAGTTGGATATCAGGCCATACTGGCAGCCACCTGGTGTATCAGTGGGACACCAATCTCAATATGAAGTTGTCAAGAATGCACCATATCACAAGGTGATAGCCGTCCTGATATGCCCTTAGATGTTGCCAGGTCGTAAAACTCCAACAACAACATAACTGATTTCGCTACATGTGTTCTTTTCATGAACAATACAGTTGGGCCTGGCTTCGCAGCATGAGTATGGTTACCGTTTAGTTTTTAGTTTTTTTTGCATGACCTCGTTTTGAGTCGTCAGATGCACTTCCGGTATATAGCTCAGTTGACCTAGATAGCTACCAATGCCATGTCACCTCATCGGGACCCGGATGTAGGAGGAGCCAGAAGCACGCGCAAACTAAGGCAATTACAAGCGGCCTTTATTCCAATTATCTAACGTTATGATCGAATGTTATCGTTTAAATCGGCCGCCTTAAAAATAATTAATTAAATCTCGAAAGATAATTGAAAGGGAAAGCATTCTTTTCCCGTGTTTTTTTCCGCTTCATTCTGTTTTTATTATGTTTTTTTAATTATTCTCACATGAGAATTGGCCATCTTCAATGTGTTTCGATAGGAGGGTAGTGGGCGGTAGGCAGGGCGGTTTTGTATCTATGGCGCTGTGTCTTAAAATTGTATCCTCCTTTGGTTTTGTTTGTTGTTTGTTTGTTGTTGTTTTACATCCTAGCAACATCTAAGGTCATATCAGGATGTGTACCGCCTTGTGACAGTGAGCACTCATGGCAACTTTATAGTCCTTCCCCACTGGAAGACCAGGGCGGCAGCACCATGACCTGATATCCCACTCAGTCACATTATCCTGATACTGAGCCAACCAGTCCTTACCCTATCCTAATAATGCCGAACGCCTGGCTAGGAAGTGACAAGTATAAATTTTTAAGTCATTGGTTTGACTCGACCAGGGTTCAGACCCATGATCCCATGGTCTACCAACACAGGAGACAGACGCTTTAACTCATTTGGCCATCCCGTCTGGTCATCTATGTTGGATGAATAGGATCAAATTTAGGTAAGTAGGGGTGTATAAAGAATATCTTTATATTTCTTTCATCGAACTATAGAGCTTTAAATGGGGTGTATACATAATATATTATGCTGATATCGAACTATGCAGCTTTACGAAAACTCATGGACAGAACTATGACACTGACAGGAGCACAATCTGCATTCCTGGGACAAATATTCTTGATTATATTAAATGAAATATTCATAGCGTAGACATCTCACCTATTTGGAGCTAAGCGAGGAGGTGGAAGAATGCAGATTAATTGGTAGGGTGGAGGTGGATGTGGAGGTGTGGGTGGGAGTGGGCGTGGGGGTGGAGGGGAGGTGGATGTGGTGGAGCTTTGTGCTATATTACATGTGACATCAGATTAATTATCGCAGCGTCAGTGCGACGAAGTGTTGGGTCGTGGTTGGTGGAGTTTTGCGTCCTAGAAACATCTAAGGTCACTTCAGGACGGGGTGGGTAGTGGGACATGAAGGGAGAGTGAGGCTGTTTGTGAGGGATATGCCACGTATCGTGGTAGTCTGCCGTAGATTGGTCTGTGGGAAGGGGCGTTACATCGGGTTCTTATGGCAGAATTGACCAGGTTTTTTGCATGTGCTTTTTTTGTACATTAGTTGATTAAGCAGGGACAATGTTAGATAAAGGATTCACCCTGTACATCCAGTACAGGGGTGAAAAGCAACATATTAGAAAAACGGGTGAAGAATTCTGGCATGGTGGGGAAATGATTTGAGATGGAAAATTCTTAATTTAAGAAGCAAACTATATTCTTCACATAAATCTTCATATTTAGCCACTACTTTTGATTTGAAATACATAATAAAACATGTAGTTTAAGGAATTACAAAATAAAACTGATAGCATTTTATTACCACTATCTTGTCTCTTTGCATTCTTTCCCATTTCACCAACTATGTGCCGAGATGGGTAGCCATTTGATCCTGGAGCGAAAGTTTCTACTTCCTGTTCCATTCTAAAGCCATTTTCGCTCGTATTTAGACTACATTAAGGTTCACCCCTATACTTTAAGTATGGGGTGAATCTTTTATCTAGGAAAATGTCAATCACCGACACTTACTCTTCCTCATTCCACTGCTCCTTGCTGTATCCTAGTAATGCACCAAGCCAGGCATGGTAGAACAAGAATACATTGTTAAGCCATTGGTTTGAATCCACCAGACTTTAAACATGTGGGTTGGAATCCCACGACCTACCAAACCGGGAGGCGCGTACTCAACTCATGTGGTCATCCCGGCTGGTCTTGGCAATGTCTATGTGACAAGTTTATTTACATCTCACTAACATTTAAGGTCATATCAGGACGGGGACCTAGACAGTTCTTGACCTATCCTCGTAATGTTAAGCACTATTCAAGCAAGGTAAACATATTAGTGTTTGGTTGATTGGTTATGGTTTGAAGTTGTGTCGGCAGCAAAGGCTATGATTATGGCAAACACCTATACATTGTTGGAGTAAAGTTGCATAGTCCGATGGTTTTGAATTTCTGTATTTTTTCTGAGATAAATATATTAGTTTGATCACTAGTATCTCACTTTACATTAGTTCAAAGTTACTTTTTTTTCTTCTTTCTAAAATTGTTATTGAGGCTGTATTTATACTGTCCATAGTATATCTGCCCGGGTATCCAGGCTTGTTTTCAATGCTGGCCAGTTGTAGTGTTGGTGTTATCTTACCACACAGTAGCTGCTGATAAGTTATTTGATTGCCTGCATTTCAATAGCAGATAGATAATTGGTTGGTATGGTTAGTAGCCTATGTTAGTTTTTTTAAATTTTCTTGGCATATATGTATTTTATTTTGTTCTACTCTTATTACTAGACTAGCGTACTCCTATTTTAAATGGTAAACTTTTGAGATATTTTGAGTGCAAACATGGGAAATTACTTTTGGCATGCTTGCCAAAACTCTGACACCAGAGACTTCTGCAGTAACAGGTTCAGTTAAATTGACTCAGTATTGCCTTCTATGCAGAAACAAATGCTTAATAAGTGCATCAGTATCTAAGGTAGATATGTAAAATCAAATGTAGATAATTGGTTTGGTTTTGAAAATTTGATATTTCATTGGACGATGCAGCTTTAATTAAAGTTGCATAGTTCGACAAACGCATCGAGTTTTCGAAACCAAAACACTCATCTAGATTTGAACCCACATATCCAACTGAAACATAGGTGCACTTTTTAAGCATCTGTTGCTACAGAGAAGGGGATACTAAGTCACTTTAATAGAACCTGTTAATGCTGTAGCCTATGGGGTCAGAGATTTGACAAGCATGCCACAATTACTTTACCATGGTTACACTTGAAATAACTCATAAGTTAACCAGATTAAATCAAAGTTGCCAAAGTTGCCAATGCAAAGTAGATAAGGCCAAGCAAAAGAAAAGTTGGTCATCGTCCTTTCGAAATATAAATCTGTGTCGGCGAGCGGATTTTATCTCTTCCCTCCCCCACCCCCACTCTCGACCCTGCTCCCTCCCCTTCACTGCGCAAGTCCCTCTCCATTCCTTTCCCCCAATGCCCTGTCCACGCCCTATGCATATATCTCTGTGCGTGCGTGTTTCTTGTGAGGAATATATTTACCCTGCTCATAACGTTATCTGTAATTTCATCTCTCGTGTAAGATCAATAAATTCGATCGATGCCTCTTTAGTATTCCTGCCCTCAACACTTTTCTCGATGCTGAGCATATATATATATATATATATATATATATATGTATGTGTGTGTATATATATGAATGAAAGCTTGCCTTATTTAATAACCCCTCTAGAGCACATTGATTTTGTTCATCGGCTGTTGGACATCAAATATATGGTCATTCTGACATATTCCTTTGAGTTCTTTAACAGATGTCGACATCGCAATTGTTAAAATGTAGTGCATTTCTTTGTTTCATATTAAATTATTCTAGAAAGAAATAGGGTTGTTGTATTTTCTCTACCTTTACATCCAGCATAAATTGAAGAACTTTCCAACACCTCTGTCGATGCTAAACTATAAGTAGGTCATTTGACGCCGACATCCAATGGTCGACGCTGACATCTTTCCCCCATGCACCAATTGGCCTATTTTCATGAGACTGACATATATATGTATATATATATATATATAGGAATGCTAACATTATTGAGCATGGGACCCAGGCAGTAATAAGTATTTACCTTGTAATGACCCGAGTGTAGGTACACAAATTGTTCTTGACAGCTGTGATAATGCCATTAGTGGAGGTGGCCATCTAGAACTTTCAGTAAAACACGCCCACTTCTCTAATTGGCAGGACATTAACAGTGACTGGTTGAAGGTTATTAGGGTCCCTTGTTATCTAACTGTGAATGCCACTGACAGGTTTCGTGACAGAAATTTAAGTGCCGCCTTTCTTGTTACCCATCCATGCTTGAATGGAATGTGCCATTGTGTGTGCAAGTTGGGAGGGTGTGTGGTACAGATCAGGCCTTGTAGAGCATTCGTCAAATGCTTTTTCAGAGGTGAGACTGACCCAGATTGGGAGGTCATTCTTCACGGTTATATATTTGGTTTTTGTGTTGTAAATCCTTGTTTCAGTCAAGATACAGTACTGTTTTCAACCCCTCCAGACCCAGTTCATAAAATATGTATTTCTAGCAAATTGGATGTCAAATTTAAATGTGGTGGGATTAGTCATGTGGGTGCTCGACCCCAGTGTGTTCATAACATGTTCTGCACCCCTAAATCAATGGGTGCCAGCTTTTGGGGTATTGTTGACTGCAGTAAACAATACCCCGTTTATCTGTTAACAATTATACTGACAACATTTTGTGTAAATTCGAGTATAATAGTGTTGACCATCTGGTGAAAAAGATGTGCCAGTTCGACTACATTGCAGCAGTTGACATAAAAGATCCTTATCGAGCAGTCCACATTCACCCAGCAGACCGTACTAAGCAGGGCCTGGTCTGGGATTCTGAATCGGGTCCCGAGTATTTTGTTGATAACAGATTATGTATGGGGCTCTCTTCGAGCCCATACATTTTTACTAAAATGTCTGAGTTTGCTACAAGGTGTGCTGTCCAGGAGGGGGTAAATAATATAGCTAACTACTTGGATGATTTTGCGGTGGTGAAAAACAGCTTTCCCGAATGCTGCTGCAGTCAAAACATTTTAATTGCAATTTTGTGTAGATTGTGTTTCAACATTAGTTTTCAAAAGCTAGGCTCACCATCCCAAACTAAGCGCAAGGCATCCATGAACGAGTTTGAACACCTCAGTGGTCTCCTGTCTCACTGCTCAATAGTCGTCCGCGGTGGCAGCTCCTTCAGTCCGGGTATCTGCAACTCTAAAAGATCGCTAAAAAAGATGTTCTACAAATTTAGATTAAACACTAAATTCCGCAATGAAATTGATTGGTGGATTAAATTTGTAGACAGATTCAACGGCTATGCAAACATGCTTTGGCACCATTCACCAGTATTATCAGTTTACACCGACACAACTAGTACTGGGTTTGGGGAAATCCACGCCGACGACCGGTGTGCGGGGTTTTTCGACAGGAGCATACAAACCGATCTCGGGCCAAAAATGGGTCATCACCATGTTAGTTCACATGAAAATTGTGACGACTCGCATATAAACATAAAGGAGATGTGGGCGGTGGTAAGCGCTTCGGACCATTGGAGCAAACTGTGGGCAGATCGCTCGATCATATTTGTCACAGATAACACCACTGTCCGTTTGGTGCTGGCCACCTGTCGCTGTTCTAACAAGGTTATAATGACTTGGGTGAAAGAAGTGTTTTGGAAGTCTTGTGAAAATAATTTTTCAATCACATCGGTATACCTATCTGGTAAAAATAACAACATTTGTGATGCAACGAACAGGTGGACTGATGCAGGTAGCAGGCACCATATAATAAGCGCTGACCCTCTCCATAGACTATGTTGTAGCCATTTGTTTGATTAAGCTGAATCTATTTCCAGATTTAGCGGAACTGGAGGCCCAAGCGTTTGCATTGGCAGACCAGTAGTATGCACCAAATTTCTGAGCCACTCACTCGACTCAACTACGTTGATATTTCCAGTTTATCGATTATTTTGGTGGGCTTCTGTCACCTCTCCCTTGCCCCACCGCCCAGGTCGCCTTATACATCACCTGGCTGATCTGCCTCTTGACTTATTCCTCCATATCAAATTATTTAAGTGCATTAAATTTCTTTTTGAAGTCGGAGGGTTCTGATCCTAATGACTATAATGCACACCAGGTGAAAACCGTGTTGGGGGAGCCAAGAGAGTCCTGGGCTGCATCGTCAGGTCCACTGCACCTATTCTGCCGAAAGACCTACTGGCACTGTTTGAGTTTATGTCAAGTAGTGTAGGGCACACTTGTATCCAGGCAGCCCTATTAACAAGTTTCTGTGGGTTGCTGTATAAGAGCCAGCTAACTAATTCGGACTCTGCGCTCCTCCACTCAGACTTTACTTTCTACCCTTGGGGTATGGCGATATCGGTTAGGAAGTCGAACACTATACAATTTTTACAGAGGAAGCCATTGATACCGGTGGCTGCCCTCCGCAATGCAGACTTGTGCGGAGTCTATTGGGTGTAAAAACATTCTCGAGAAACTCATGTGAAGAGCAGTGATGCTGCTTTCCAGCTGCCATCACCGTCTGGTGGATTCTCACCTTCGGAGTATTCGGCCATGCAGGCAGCCATTAAGGGCCTAACGGGGGTGGCGAGCCTCGATCCTGAGTCATTGTTGTGCCACTTGCTTCACCTAGGGGGAGCAACCTTCTTGTCATTGCAGGGGGCCAGCATAGCAGAGATAAAACATAGGGGTGACTGGTCTTCGGACACCATTTTAAAATACATTAGTACCCCTCTCTCAGACCGTATTTTGGACGACATGAAAGTTGCTTCTGTTCTTGATACTTATTGATGGTTGGCTGGGTGCGATGCTCCCGTGTCCGTGGCGGGATTGCCCAGCCATTCTACTATGCAGTTGATCGGTAATAGTGATATGTACACAAATGAGATATATTGCATAGGTGATAATTGAGGTGGATCATAGATATATATATTGTTGATGTAATAAATGATCATATCGGCCAGTCTACCATTGTTGCTTATCCTTACACTGCATATATACTTGTATATGTGAGTGTAGGGTGCAGCTGGGTTGGGAGCCATTGTAGGCTCCTGGTAGAGTTTAGCCGAATCCGCTAGGTTAATGGTGTTCGATTTGGGCAGGAAAGTTGAGATGCCCTAGTCGGCGCCACTTGCGGGATCCACAGCAGGATCTAGTTCAATCCGTCCGGGAGTGTTGTGGTTCCCTTGCTGGTCCTGACTCGGCTTGTCACTGCTCACTTTACGAGCACCATAGCCACTTAGCGGTACCCGCTGGACTTGGTTTTTGTTTTCTTTCTTTCTTTTTCTTTTTGTTTGATTGTTTTGTTATTGCTATGTTTTTTCTAATTGATCAGTAGCAATTCTACTATTCAGTTGATCGGTAATAGTGATATGTAAACAAATGAGATATATTGCGTAGATGATAATTGAAGGTGGATCATAGATATATATATTGTTGATGTAATAAATGACCATATCGGGCAGTCTACCATTGTTGCTTCTCCTTACATGTATATATATATATATATATATATATATTTAGATTAGTTAGACGAATCTTACCTTGGTATAGATGATGGATAACTGTTGTTTTCCCGAGGTATAAGCCTCGGCTAGACGTGGGTGAGGGAGAGGTAAGCACATCCGGGTACAGCAATCTTTACCTACTAATTCAGGATAAAATGATCTCTAAAATTCTAAATACTAATGTTTCCTTGGTACAAGCAAGGGACTAGACGTGGCAGGGTGTGGAGGGTGGGCCCTCACCCACGTCTAGCCGAGGCTTATACCTCGGGAAAACAACAGTTATCCATCATCTATACCAAGGTAAGATTCGTCTAACTAATCTATTTTACCTCGGTATATAGCCTCAGGCTAGCCGCAGGCTAGGGAGACTTTACGTAATATCATTTTATCCTGATATTTCATTTTATTTGTTTATGTTTTGTGGTATGGAACGTTCTCACCTATGTATTTTTGTCTTTGAGCAATTGCTGTGCGATTCCGCTTGACTTTTCTAGTCGTTTGTTGTAATGTTTTGCAAACGATCTAGTGGTCTTCCAGCCTGCATGTGCTAGGATTCGTTTTACGTAAATCCCTAGCAATCACGCTTTCGAGACCATGGTGCCTCTCGTTGAATGGGACGCATATCGTTCCGTATTGATTCCTGCCTTGTGTAGTTTTAGTAAGCTACACTAACAGTTGTCTTGAATAGATATATACCCTTATGGCAGACACCCGACAAAGTTGTCGGTCATGCAGGAACTATTTAAACGCACTGTGGATAATTGTTCCCCTGTGCGGTTTGATTTTAAAAATCTGTTTTATCAATCAAACATTGCTTTCTTGCGATCTATTCTTAAATCATTCAGGGACAATGCTATCAAAATTGACCCATGTGTCCAGTAACTAACAGTATAATACTGCTAGTTTAAAACTAGCTGTTTTATCTAAAAGACTATTACCAGACCATTTCTTAAATAATCCGAATATCATTAACACAACCCAAAACCTATTAAATTTTCTTTGGTTTTGGGGAATTCATTTTGTAAACTGATTTCACAGCCAGTGAATAAGTTGGTGCCTACCAACTATCTGTCCATCTCCTCGCGGACGTATCACCGAAAACCACATCTTGCAGCGTTAATCGGTTCCAACCTAAAGCTTTATCAAGCATCCTTAGAAAATCTAACAAGATGTGCCATTGTAGGCCTCATAAGTTTTTCTTTCATAAGTAAACCATGGTAACCCCAGTTTTTCAAATAATTTGAATATAACTGAACTGTTCCTTTCCTCCAGGCATGCAAAGTTAATCTCAGCTGAGTAACTTTATGTAAATAAAACTGTCATAAACACGTGTTCCGAAAGGGAATGTCAGAAGGGGTGTTGTGAACACCTCTCCACGAAACATCAATGCTTAAACAAATTTTCCCCCTTCGTGTAGGAAAAATATATACAGTTTGTGTCTCCTAAGGCTAAAACTTCCAAGCATGGCTGCGTGTCACAACCGGGGACTATCAAAGCCCTCCTTGCTACTGTGCCAATTTAGGCTGTATGCTATAAATTGTCTTTTCCTCAAATTAAAGAGAAAAAATCAACTTTCCAAAAGGTAGGCTCTGGATGCCCTAAGACCAATTCTATAATATGTTATTATTTCGGGATGCCAACAAATTTGTATGTGGCTTTCCCAATTCCAAATTAACTTTGTTCTTTAATTATAGCCATTGCTGTAGTACTATCTGTCAACATTCTGACATAGCATCTGTGAATGCAGACTAAACCACATAACCCTAAATACACTATTCTCAAGTCTAGACCATTAATATGATCTAAACTTCTTTATGAAGGCCTCGGCCTTCACAAACCCTTTAGTCCTATCTTATGCTAAATTCTTAAATATTTCCAGCAAATTTAGTTTTGTAAATGTTGTAAATTAATCATTTACTTTAACTGTGCATCCAAACCAATTAATCATCAATAAACGGGAAACGAAGATGTCCTTCCCGCTCTATGAGCGAAAACATTGTGTGTTCGGAGCTTAGTAAAAAATCATGAATTACAAGCTACACCAGTTGGTAAACATGTAAATTCATATAGTTGTTCATTCCAAACAAACCGTACCAATTTTTAGTCTGTTTGATAAATTGGTTAGTAACTGCCTGTGAGCAGCTGAACTGTGACTGGGCCATAATAAATGACTCATCTATGTAAGGAAACATCACATTTATTTTTACTTTTTGGAAAAACCTGTTTCCGTGGCCATGTGAGTTTGCTGTGCAACCTCTACTTGTTCCCTTTTGAGACTTTGCTGAGAGCATTTGCTCCAGCTTTCTGAGCTGCTTCTCTATCTC
Source organism: Branchipolynoe longqiensis (assembly GCA_030323885.1). Classification (NCBI taxonomy): domain Eukaryota; kingdom Metazoa; phylum Annelida; class Polychaeta; order Phyllodocida; family Polynoidae; genus Branchipolynoe; species Branchipolynoe longqiensis. The sequence continues at coordinate 26,304,378 of CM059200.1, forward strand.
TGGATAGCCAGCATCTGGCCTGCTTTCCTCCCGTAAACTCAAGTGTGCCAGGAAGGCTTAAGCCATCACCTCTGGTGATGAGTAGTTATCATCATAAATGGGATCTTCGGGCTTACTGCCCGTCGTACCCAACAAACCCTATATTCAAAGATCTGTAACGATCAATGAAAATTAGAGTTTTCAACCAACTGTTTGTTTGTTGTTGTTTTTCGTCTTGGAAAAAACCTATAATCATATCCAGACGGGTACCGTTTATAACAGTATATACCCATGGCTAATAAATGCCAAAGGATCTCTCAGTTCCGTGCCGATCAATGAAGATCAGAGTGTTCAACCAACTGTTTGTTTGTTGGTGGTTTTGGTCCTGGAAGAATGTATAAACATATCCAGACGGGTACCGTTTGTAACAGAACATACTCATGGCTAATAAAAGCCAAAGTACCTCGCGGGTCCGAAAACCTGTAATCATCAACTGAAAATTTGAGTGTACCCAAAAAATGGGATGTGGCTTCAGCCACCATCGCTCTCCGTTTCTAACGGGGTACCAAGCGTGATGTGGTTATAACCGTAATCGCTCTCCGCTCGGTCACGGGCGGGTTACTGTAATGAGGCTTCAGCCTATCTCTCTGTTTGGTTTGGCCTGGGCGGTATCCCGGGCGAATTTTTGTGATGAGGCTTCAGCCAACATCACTCTCCATTTTGCCACTAGCTTTAAAAGTAATACGGCCCCAGCAATCACCGCTCGCCGTTAGGCAAAGGCGGCTTAACGTGATGTGGCCTCTGGCAACCTCGCTCTCCGTTCGGTCACGGGCGGCAATACTGGTGTCGGAGAACGTATTCACCCCGTTCCCAAAACAGGCGTGTAGCCGAATGTAAAATCATAGGCTAACGGTATGGAAGCCAAACCCAAAACGATGTGTAGAGACCAGTATTTATATGAAGTAACCGAGGACAAAATTATATACCTGATGTGGCTTTAGCCAACCTCGGTCTCCGCTCGCATACCTGCGGGTTAAACGTAATGTGGCTTTAAACCACCACGCTCTCCATTTGCCAACGAGCATCACAATGTAATGTGGCTACACCCAACATGTCGCTACGCTCGGCAACGGGCGGCTTAACGGTATGTGGCTTCAGCCATCACCGCCCTTCATTCGCGAATGGGTGCAAAATATAATGTGGCTTCAGCCAGCATCCCTCTCCGTGTAGTAACAGTCTACAGCCAACATCGCCCTTTGTGGTAACATTTGCCTAAACTGGATGTGGCTTTAGCCAACCTCACTCTCCGTTGTCGAATGGGTGGCCTAAACGGGATGCGGCATGAGCCAACATGTCTCTCCGTTTTAATGGGATACCACATAACATGGTTTTTAACCATCGGCTCTATCTGCTTGGTGACAGGCGGGCTACCGCGATGAGGCTTCAGCCAACATCGCGCACTTCAATGGCTTTCCCGTCCCGACGCAACCAAACCTAATGGTCGGTCTCCGCTTCTGGGTCGGAAGGGATTATGGCCTCGGGCTGAGGCGATGGCAAAGCTGTCACGCCTGAAAGGAGTGACAGTCCTCCTCCGGGTGATCCGCAGCAGCTGACACAGCAGGCAGGACCTTTTTTCCCACTTCGTGGCCATCGGTAGTCTGTAACGACAGTGTTACTATAAACCGGTATCAACTCAACGTGAACACAAATTGTGACGCCAGGTGGAACCTGGGTTGAGGATGTATTTGGTACTGAGTAACGTATTTACACCGTTCTCAGTACAGGCGTGGTAAGCTAAGTTTATGCCGTAGGTGTCTGGTAGCGAAACCAACCATACGGGGGGTCGGCCTTGGGACCGCCCACTCTCTCTGTTCTGTACACTTCTCCCTCCTGCGGCTTCTGCGCCAGCAAGTTGGAGAAAATGCTACAAAACTCGGAGGTACGCCTAAAAAATGTGGTGTGGGGAGTCTATAAAAGAAACCCAGGATAATCCCCAACGTGACTCTTTATGAGAGTCCGAGAGAAAATCCACTGGAGATGCGGTTTCACCCTGCAGCTTTCGCTTTCATCTCTACCCGCATTCCACGGGTGCAACAACCAATCAGTATCGGTTTTGTTTTGTATACCAAGGCTCTTTATCCATCTGTAAACATACCTATCTCAGACAGACTTACGAAGTTCTAAACTTCCAAAAAGATGCCATAATGCATAACAAACTATCTTCATACAGATTGTATTAATACTTACAGTGATGTCAACTGTCAGTGTTCCTCCTGAGTAACTTAATAAACTTTTCAATTATTCGTTTCCTCCAGTGTTCTTGGGTTTAACAGAAATATAAATATAAATAAATAATATAATATCGTAAGTAGCGAACTCCGGGTCGGTAAGGCACCCAGAAACATTCAGTGTTGCAGAAGTGCAGCCATCAGTGCATCAATGCGGCTGAAAACTCCCCAAACAACACACGGGCCATGTCGACTCGAAAAACGTACCGGAATTCGGAACGGTTAAACGCTAATAATTGCAAAAATACAGTCGCCACCTATCTAAAAATCAGACAAAGGACGTTATTGTCCTTACTAAAGAAGCGTGTGGAACGGTTAAACTCTAATTTAAGTCGTTCCTTCCCGAAGGACGAATAAACTATAAGAAGTAATCGAGCGATAATGGGGGTTTTAAGCGAACGAAACGAAACGAACGAAAACGGCGACTCGAAAGCTAGCAAACCGGACTTTCGGAACGGTTAAATGCTAATAATTCCGTAAATACAGTCGCCACCTAGCTAAAACTCACACAAAGGACAGTAATGTCCTTAATAAAGAAACGTGTGGAAAATAATCCGCAAATTCCAGTTATGTGTGGAGAAATTTGTAGATAAATCCCGCTGAAGAACTCGCGTACATCCACAGCATGCGAGTTTCTTATGCTAATTGCTGTACCCGGATGTGCTTACCTCTCCCTAGCCTGCGGCTAGCCTGAGGCTATATACCGAGGTAAAATATATATATATAGGAAGGGTTCAGATACAAACCCGCCTAAACTCCAATCCAAAAATGTAGCATAAATGAAAGATTTGCACCTGAAAATAATTGATAAGCTCAATGATCCACTTTTCATATGATCAAATGGTTATGGAGCAATGAACAAAAGAGTAGCCATATAAAAAAAAAAAAACTTTTTAAATGTTTGATTCCAATGTATATCTCCATTTTTGGATTGGTGTTTACGTGGTTTTGCGCATGAACTATTCATATATGGATAGTGATAAGCCCCTTATCGCATGTAATAAGGTCTGTGGTGTATTCCTTTGCCCCCCCCCCCCGCCCCCCCTCTGATGTGATTGGGGGGGAGGAGTTCCCCGGATGCACTGAGCCCCCCCTCCCCCCTTGGTGTGTGTGGGGTGGGGGTTCCCAGCATGCACTGCTCTCCCCCCCCCCCCTGCGCGAGGGCCGCACACTACACACGTTTGGAAGTTTTTGTTATTGTTATATATTGATTAACTAATAAGATATAGGCATACATATGTGTCAAATACTTTGTTAATCGAATATACATAACAAATATCACCTCCCAGCCATTGTATTTTCGAGACTGTGCGGTTTCACATTCCTGGTCACGTCGTCTATTCCGAACGTGGCTCCACATGTGGCATTTTCCCGCACTACCCCCCACTGCTTGGCATTCTCACTCATAACTGACAACAATATTTACGTAAATCACGAATCAACAAACGTCCTATGTCATATAGTTAATACATATCTTATATATATTATGTACGCTATGCATAATCTAAATAATATATATGTAATGTACATAATATATATATCCAATATGTGATATATATATGCATAACAGATAACATTACAATTATATATTATACATTATATATTACATATTCTATTTGACATAATATGTATTACATATTATATACTATATATATATATATATATATATATGTTATATATTACATTGTGTGAACGTTGATTGTTTGGGTTTTACGCCTAGACAGGGCACACTCATAACGGCTTCATAGTGCCCCTCAACAGGGATACCAGTGCACATTAAAATGACCCGATTTCCTACTCATTCACATTATCCTGATATTGAGCTAACCAGTCCATGCACTGTCCTAGTAACGCTGAGCACCAGGATAGATAGCAACAAGTATGCATTTTCTAAGTCTTTGATTTCGCTCAGCTGGGATTTGAACTTCCGACCTGATCTACCAGAAGCTCGCGCTCAACCGATTCGACCACCACGTTTGGGATGATATAATACATAAACTACATACACATATAATATATAATATATATATAATATACATATACATATAATATATAAAATAGATATTATATATACTCTATAATACCTTTTAGAGCGAGTGATACAGGCATGAGGCAGAGCCAGTACAGCTCAATAGGCCAGGTGGCAGCACCAGACGATGCAGAAGGCCTGACCAGTTGCTTGAGTAGTTGAGTCTCATTAGTTGTGTAGTGTCCGTCAGGTGCCAACTAGAGACACAGTTTATGGGTAATCAGTTTACGGATAATTATACTCATATAATTGTTCATACAGCACATACACTACTTAGCCAATTCAGGAACTTCTTGGCTATAAATTGACGCCTGACACCCATCAGGTCTTGCACCACAACACTGTTACTTTCTACTTATGGCACAACTATCACCTATTCAGTGTTGTCCCTATATGGAATCAGTGTAGGTGACATCAGCTCTATTACATATGCATATATAGGTCCAGCATGGTCTGATCTAATTTGAATGTGCCCATAATTAAGCCAATTCCAATGAGGCATATATATGAGCATCAGTGGCATGTCTGCCCAGGGCGAATCTACTGGCAAGATTAGGATCGTGGTTGATATAACTCAATGCTATGCATGGGTTTGTAATTTAAACAAACCATTTTGGGGAGTAGGCGCCTTTCGGTCCACAGGCCCTGGCATCTATGGTAACATAGGTTGTGAATAGAATAAATAGTTTTCCTTAGTTATTTGTCATATCGATGTGTATACACATACATATAATATATGTACTATATATGTAATATTTGTAATATATATATATATAATATGTAATATATATAATACATGTAATACATGTAATATATGTGATACCTGTAATATATGTAATATATGTAATATATGCAATATATGTAGTATATGTAATATATGTAATATATGTAATATATGTAATATATGTAATATGTGTAATGTATGTAATCTATGTAATATGTGTAATATATGTAATATATATAATATATGTAATACATGTAATGCATATATATAATATATAATATGTAATACATGTAATGCATGTAATACACGTATGACATGTATTACATGTATTACATGTATGTAATATATGTGATACATGTGCTATCTGCAATATATGTAATATTTGTAATATATGTAATATATGTAATATATGTAATATATGTAATATATGTAATATATGTAATATATATATATATACATTTTTTTTTTGGTAAAGTATTTATTCATCTGAATATGACATTTGTCAGCACTGGAGCACTGGTCTTCCAGCCATCTTACTATTGGAATTGACATTCTAAATAATCTAAGTTTGGTCAGTGCTGTATTAGTCACAGCACCGATCATGTAGAATTAAGGGAGTATGATATATATAATATATGTAATACATATAATATATATAATATATATAGTATATGTATACACACTATATAATATATACACTGCATAGTATCTAACTACATAATAAGGAACAAGTAGAACATTATAGCGTACAGTGAGTGAGCATAACGGCCGCTGAGGCGTGGGTGAGCAGGTGGCGCCATGCGCGGAGGTCATGAGGTACCAACAATTTGACTTAATGAATATAGGTAATCAGCTGATGACTTAGTGGCTGGGGAGTAGATGGATCTTCCGGCTTATTATACTCGTATAATGGTTTGTTGGTTGGTTGTTTGAGGTTTACGTCCTGGCAACATCTAAGATAATATCAGGATAGTAACCGACTTCTGACAGTGCATACTCAAATCGACTTTATAGTGCTGCCACACTGGGAAATCAGGCCTGTGGCACCATGATCCAATATGCCACTCAGTCACATTATCCAGACACTGAGCTAACCAGTCCTTAGTCTATCCTATTAATGCCGAGTGCACGCTTCCTTGCGCAGAAGGTCAAACCCATGACATACAAAACTGCTTCCTGGTCAACATTATTATGTCAGGGCAAGGAGTGTTTTTTGGGGTTTTTTTAAAATATTTTTATTGAGGCTGTATTTATACTGTCCATAGCATGTAAGCCCGGGTATCCAGGCTTGTTTTCAATGCTGGACAGCTGTAGTGTTGGTGTTGTCTTACCAAGCAGTAGCTGCTGATAAGTTATTTGATTGTCTGCATTTCAGTAGCAGATAGATCTCTTGGCATTGAATTTTTGTTCTATTCTTATTACTATGTTAGTTGTTTTCTAGGGTTCTATGTTTGTGTTTTGGGGTTTTCTTGGGAAGAGTTTTCCGCTTTTTTCTACTTAATTCTATACTAGCCTATTTTATTTACATGTCCATAGGCCTGTACGTAATAGGTGGTTGAGTTATGTTTGTTTGAATTTGATTTGATTTATATTGTTGTTGGATATGTTATCTGGCTTTTATATTTCCGGTTATCCCGCCATGGGCTGTCCAGTTGGTGGGCGGTGACATATCACCTGCCCCCTTGGGGTGCAGTTCAGTTGGGGTTCCCAGTTTTTAATTTGCACAGATATTTTTTGTACGTTTTTAGGTCAGGGATTTGTCTTTCTTTCACTGTTTGCGCATTCCATGCCTTGGTGACCATTTCCAGTGTGCTCCTTTCATGTGCTTTGATCTGGCTTCTGGTCTGCCTTAGTAGTGGTGCCTTGCTTGCTCTGGTATCCCTTAGTGGTTGGGTTAGACGCTTAATGTCTTGGCTATATCCATATGCTAATGTTTTTAGGTGGATTATCCTTCTGTTTTCTAGTAGCTTTACTTTAGTTCTTTTGTGTAGGTCATAAGTGGGGTGTAGTTTGTCTACTTTCAGGCAGATTTTCAGGGCCCTATTTTGTAGTATCTGCAATTTTTTAAGTATCTCTTTTTTAGCACCCATGTAGATTACATCCCCATAGTCAAAGTAGGGGAGTATCATGCCTTTGAAGATTTTTATTGACATATCTTGTGTCATATAGTTTCTTAGTTTAGCAAATAGCCATAGTTTGTGATTTACTTTTTGTATGATTTTTGTTACACACAGATTGTAGTTTAGCTGGCTATCTAGTTCTAGGCCTAGGTATTTGTAGTGATTTACACTTTCCATTGTTTGGTTTCCTAGTGTGCATTGTAGGTTTCTTCCTGTGATTGCTGTATGTGAGAAGAGTATCAAGTATCAGTATCAAGATAACATCACTGAGTGGGAAATCAGGTCATAGTGCCAGAGCCCAGGTCTTCGAATGGGACAGCACTATAGCGTCACCAAGAGTGTGCACTGTCACAAGTCGGTACCCATCCTGATATGACCCTATATGTTTCCAGGATGCAAAACCCCAACCAACAAATACACTTTTCACACTCAAATCCTGGTCGCGTCAAACCAATTACGTAAACAATTTAGCTTGCCGCTTCCTAGCCCGCACTCGGCATACACAGCATAAAGCAAGGAATGGGTGGTTCGGTGTCAGGATAATGTGACTGAATGGGATATCAGGACATGGTGCTAGTAGCCTGGTCTCCCAATGGGGCAGCACTATAAAGTCACCAACAGTGCACACTGCAACAATTTTGTACCCAAGCTGATATTACCCTAGATGTTGCCAGGATGTAAAACCCCAACAAACACACTTCCCAGCCTGGAAGCAGCGGGTGCCCGACCCGCTAGGCTATCCCCCTATGGTTTAGCAGTAGGTAATTGGGTTAATCTTATTATCACTGGACCCTACCCATGATGCATCTTCGCCTGCATTCCACAACTGCCAGCACCACCTTCTCCCGGGGGGGCCATTGAGAAGTTAATCTGACAGGCCACAAACTTGGTCTGAATAGAAGATTACCACAACATAACAACAACAAATCCGCTTAGCAAAACGCGGCTACACTTTTGAGAAATGCAAGCCCGCCGGCCGCGAACCACACACAGTTTGGGAAATAGACAGTGCTTTCACCACATCGAGCAGGCTTTAGAGGCCCAGTAGGGCCTATATTAGCCAGAAGAGGACATATGTAAGTTAATATGTAAGTGCTTGGCTGCTGGAAATATCCTGAATCTCAGAAATGGGTTTCAGGGGAATCTACGACCTATATTCTTGTAGCTCGATGTAACTTTAATTTTAAAATATTGCTTTTGGATATATCTGAGGTGAAACTATGCCAAAAATAGTTTGGCGTGTACTCGAAAGGCTGGAAATCACAACCTTTAGCAGTGACAGGTGATATTGCTTACTTTAATATTCCTTATATGTATACAGCAATGAATGTGCACTGAGTGCACCAATATCTACGTTTGATAGATATAGGATCAAATCTGGGTAAGTATGCTAGTTTCGAAATTGTCTACAACGGACTATGCAGCTGTAGTTATACTAAAGCTGCATAGTCCGACGAAGCATCACATTTCCGAAACCAAAACAATTATCTAGAATTGATTCTACATATCTAACTTAGATACTGGTGCACTTATTTAGCATGTGATGCTGCAGAGAGGGGAATATTGAGTAAATGTAATATACTCGTGGTGTTCTCTGTGGCGGAGTGGTTAGAGTGTCTGACTTTTTTCTAGGTCGCACTCCTAATCTGAAGGTGAGTGGTTCGATTCCCTGTGCCCCCACCTCTGCCAATTTGGATTTCCACCGCTGTGTATAACTTACAGCGTCATCAAAGGCCAGTTGCTCTCATACCATGTCTATGTGGTGTGGGAGGTAAAAAATCCCTTGGGTCGGTAAAAGTGTAGGCTCGGGCTTTCTATCGACAAACTGTCTGATGGTGAAAACAAGCCTATTCAGGCTTATCCATGATAGGCAGTATAAATCTTCAACAACAACCTCTTACCACTAAATGCGATTGTTTCAAGAGCTTTGGTGTGTTTGCCAACATTATTTTACGTGTTTGCACTTCAAATATTTCTAAACTTTGCCATTTAAAACAGTTGCCTCGAGTATGCCCTTTCTACTCGGTGCTGCCCCTCATTTCTGCATGAACTACAGTGACTGGTGATGTACATTATACAGCAGGAGCCACTCCCTTAATTCTACAGGATCGGTGCTGTAACTAATACAGTACTGATCAAACTTATATTAGTTACACTGTCAAATACAATAGTAAGATGGCCGGAAGACCAGTGCTCTGGCACTGACAAATGTCATATTCAGATGAATAATTACGTTAACAAAAAAAATAAAAATATAAAAGGTACTTCAAATTCAAGTAAGGTAGATTATAACAAACAATTCAATATATGTATCTCAGAAAAATGACAGAAATTCAAAACCATGCAACATTAACTCCATATTCCATCTATCCAGTTGTTTACAGGGAAAACAAGTTTGTTGTATATATATATGATCTAATCTTGGTAAGTATGCTGGTTTCAAAAATGTTTACTTTGGTCTTTGCAGCTGTGATAATACTAAACATGGTACCGACAACAACGAACACACCCAGGAGGAGTCTTACTTGTCATAAGCCTAGTCTGAAGCACTTCCCACTGGCATATATCATAGCTGGACAACGGATGTCTGGAGGCTTCCCCCGGCCGATTCCTTTATCCTTTATCTTATTTCCTCTACGCTGTGTTTCCGAACACCCCCGGCTAACAGTACCCATAGCAATTCGTCGATCAAATTTCTGCAAATATCCCCCAAAAGGCAAATTAAGGTTGATAATGCTATCCAAGTCTCCTCTTCATTAATTAAATAAGACAGGCAATTGCACATGTCACTATATTTATTATACTTACTGATTTTATTTGTCTGAATAGCTATGGTTTTAGTCTGGGGAAGTAACCAAATCTAATGGGCAAATAATTAGTGAATTGGCCCACACAATAAGGGCAGTTATACAGGTGCTGTGTGAATATATAAGGACCCACATAAGGCGAGAACTGCACAGGCTAACTAACAGGTCGCCTACACCCCCCTCCCTGAGCAAAAGTAGAAAGAAATGATCTTAACAAAATTAGCACTGCCTTCGTGGTGACCTATACAAACATGAGAGGTTTGGAGGTGAAAGGTCGATGCCTTCTGATTTAATTACTTCATGGTTCAATGCAGTGTTGATTTCACATGGGGTCATTTTTTAAAGATACATTTTACAAAACCGGAAGTGGAAAAGAGCTGAGTGAACAGTCTCTAAGCGGTCTTTTATGAGGAGCAGTCAAGGTTGGGAGGGAGGGAGGGTGGGAGGGTGGGAGGGTGGGAGGGAGGGTGGGAGGATGGATGAAAGGGAGGGGAGGCAGAGAGGGAGGGACGGAGGGAGGGAGAGACGGAAGGAGAGAGGGAGAGAGAGACGGAGGGAGAGAGGGAGAGAGGAAGGGAGAGAGGTAGCGAAGGTGTGTGCGGAGGGACGGAGGGAGGGAGAGAGAGGGAGAGAGAGGAAGAGAGGGAGGGAGAGAGGGACGGAGAGAGGGAGAGGTGGAGGGAGAGAGAGAGGAAGAGAGGGAGGGAGAGAGGGAGATATGGTGGGGAGGCTGGGGACGGGGGACGGCAGTACCTCCCTACTTTTATTGTCTGCCTACGCGCTCCGTCACCCTGAGGGGGCGTTGTGAGGCATTGGCGTATTAATACGAGTAGGTAGGAGGAATATGTCCGCGCAGGCCCGTCAGGACTATTTGCACCCCGATGTGTCATCCGGTGGGGACCAGGAGGTGCGGGCAGGGTGTCGCGTGGAGGTGTGTGTATGTGTGTGTGTCAGGGGAGGGAGGTGGTAAGGGGTACAGGAGGCTTATACCTGTTTTACAAGTGTATACCATTAATATTGGTGTTGGAAATTAGGAATTGTGTCCGCACTTGGTTGTTGGAATTACATACAGAGGTTGCCAATCTCCCGATTTGGCGGGACATCTGACTAAAATATAGCAAAATAACCGCTATCTCCCGATGTTCTGCTTTTAATTCGTAATTTCCCACCAAGAAGACCTTTTTGTTTGAATTTGTTATTGTTATGCATATTTTTCGTAAAAATGCACCAAAAAGCACAATTTTGTGTGACATTGTTCAACACCCTCCCTCCTTTGATCAAGCTCTTTCTCCCTACTTACACCTACTGTGTTGTTAGGGAGATCTCCTCACTCACTCTTATCTACTTGGAACCTAGGAACTTAGTTTATCACAATTATCTGAGCTGCCTATTTATTTACCATATATAAAATACCTACACCATGTATGTACATGTGATGTATAGCGTATTGTGCTATATAACTACATTATATTAATATTATTAATGGAGTGCCAGTAGCGGATCGTCCACCGAACAGTACCATCGCCTGAACCGCTGATGGCAGTGGCCTGGGCGACTTGGGTTTGTGGGCAGTGACGCAAACCCACCACGAGCAGCCGCCGAGTTGGCACGAGCACCACAATCACTATCAGTCCCATTGGACATTTTTACCATAAAAAATAAACGGTGGGCTAGAAATGTCGGCCAGCCAGAGTTAACGTTCATAACCAAATAATTGTGTCTGTGTTATGTGTTATCGAGTGTAAAATAATATGTGAGTATAAAGGCGTGGAGGGGAACTATAATTATTATTATTATATTGAACAAACTAGATACAGCTTTATGTAAAGAATTAAAGTTTCAAAAAGCATATCATAACCGATTTATCATCCGATTTTAGGATTCAAGGTTGCAGTCTCTGGAAGGCATGTCAACTTAGCGACTTCTCACCGAACATTCAGATCGTGGGTTCGAACCCTGGTCGACTCAAACCAATGACTTAAAAATGTATACTTGCCGCTTCCTATCCAGGCACTCGGTATTATTAGGATATGGCAAGGACTGGTTGGCTCAGTGTCAGGATAATGTGACTGAGTAGGATATCAGGTCATGGCACTGGCGACCTACTATCCCAGTGGGACAGGACTATAAAGTTGCCAAGAGTATGCTCTGTCACAAGTCGGTACCCATCTTGATATGACCTTAGATGTTGGTAGGATGTAAAACAACAACAAACAAACAAATCAATCGTAAGACCTACGGGCCTCACCGCTCATATTGGTCAATAACTGCCAAAGCATGGCATGGGAATCTTTGAAACAATGTATGTCCATTTGTTGGATATTTTATTATACGAATATAAAGAAATCACGAATATGAACCTACTACTTATGGGGCTGTCACACTACGACGCTTCTCGCCGGCGACCGTCAACGTGTGGTGTTTTGGGGCGATATTTGGTGAAATATGGAGAAGCGCTGGTGGCGCGTTATCGGCGCGTCGGTACACGTCGGTACACTATCTTGGACGTTGACGGTCGGCGGACAACGTCGGCACGCGTTATTGGTCGCTGACTGTTTTGAACATGTCAAAAACTACCAGCGACCGGCAACGCGCGGGAGTAAATGGGTAAGAACGCTAGGAGGACGTTAGGCGCGCGTCGCGCTGCGTTGGACGCGCCGGAATAACGTTATGGGAATGCTAGGAAGACGGCGTGCGCGCGGAAGGGTCGTTGCTCATGCGTTGCGCAAACTGGGCGGTTTTTGTTTTATGCCCTAGCAACATTTAAGGTTAAATGAAGATGTCGCGCCAAACTTTTTTTTTTTTTCCCCAGGGCGTCGACACACGTTGGCCGCGCGCGCATAACGCGCCGTGCTGACGCCGATCTTTTCCCCCAAACCGCCGAAAAGTTTGACGTTTCTCGACGCGCAAGATAGTACTTTCAACGCTGACGGGTCGCCGAGAGAAGCGTTGTAGTGTGACAGGCCCATAACATTGTGTGTTTCCCGACTCGGTAAGCTACGTCAATGGCCTGCAGGCTATACCGATTGCAGCGCCGCCACCGGCAAGTCACTATACTATGCACTACAATACACCTCCCCTATCAAAAGAGAAAGACAGTGTACATTGTGATGAACAGTGGCATTGTTGTACGCAGTATTGCTATGACCAGGAATACATAAGTCAGTCAAGGGATGAACAGAACGGAGCCTCCATTGGACACTGTCACACTCAGACTTCAAGTCACAACTGACAGCAAGTTGAACATGGCGACTACTTCAGCTCCTTTACCACCGAGTTAGGCTGTTCAGTAAGGGAATGATCGATTTAAGCTGGTACTCATGCCAATAGCGTATGGTGACAGATTCCTAGTATATTGATCAAGTGTGTCACTCTCAATAATATTGAGTACACTGTTCAGTTAGAGTAGGCGAACTAGTTAGTACTGATGTCAATGGAGATTGCTGTCAACCAATCATGACTGGTAAATTCATCATTATTTTCACGGGTAATGGTCGAAATAGTTACTACTCCCACCAATAGCAGATGACAAAAGAAGCCGTGATCTTGTTGTCAACATTATGTATTAATGCAATCACAAGATTCACTGTCAATATTGAGTATTGTGTTCAGTTAAATGGTCACGCTATGTACTTCTGTCAATAGCAGCTGATGGCCAAATCTAGATTGCAGTCAACAATGAGCAGTAACTAGACCATAGGTGTCACTGTCAATATTGACTATAATTTTCAGTTATAATTGTCAAACTGGTTACTACTGTTATCAATAGCATATGGTGGCAGAAGCCTAGAGATTGCTGTCAACACTTAGTAGTAAATTAATGAGAGATGCCACTGTTGATATTGACTATAGTTTTCAGCTATAATTGCCAAACTGGTTACCACTACTATCAATATCACATGCTGGCAGAAACCTAGAGATTTCCGTCAACACTGAGTAGTAAATTAATGAGAGATGAGACTGTTGATATTGACTATAGTTTTCAGCTATAATTGTCTAACTATTTACTACTGTCATCAATAACACATGGTAGCAGAAGCCTAGAGATTGGTGTCAACGATGAGTAGTAAATTAATGAGAGATGCCACTGTTGATATTGACTATAGTTTTCAGCTATAATTGTTGAACTAGTTACTACTGTCATCAATAACACATGGTGGCAGAAGCCTAGAGATTGGTGTCAACAATGAGTATTAAATTGATCACTAGTGTCGCTGTCAAGAGACTGCGTGGATGAAGACCGTGTCAATGTTAGTGGTCACTTACTGGCCTGATGTAGGTGTCGGCCTGTCAACCTACTCGGTATACTCCCGGTAATGGCTGTGTGAATACAGAGTGAACCCAATCTCCCTCTCCCACCCACTACCCCCGCCCCTGCTCCCACACCTACACCCACCCCACCCTCACACCCACTCGCGCCCTCACTCCACACACAGGTCCGGGAGGTTAGTTGGGTGGTTGTTGGAGTTTTACATCCTGGCAACATCTAAGGTCATATCAGCACAGGTACCGACTTGTGACAGTGCACGCTCATGGCAATGTTATAGTGCTGACCCACTGGGAATTCAGGTCACCCACACCATGGCCTGATATCCCACTCTGTCACATTGTCCTGATACTGAGCTAATGTAATACTATTAATGGCAAGCGCCACGCTAGGGAGTGACAAGTATCAATTTTATAAGTCATTGGTTTGACTCGACCTGGAACCGATTTCCCGATCTTCCGCATGCGAGGCTCGCGCTCTACCGATTCGGCCACTGCATTCTGTCACAGGTACAGGAGAGCCGCACGCATAGACATCACCAGCGAGTTTCATAGTAAATATATTACATTAAGAATCGAGTAATTTGCTAGAAGTTCATTATTCGACTACCATATTCTACAACAAGACTGTTCACATTCTTAGTTCTTTACTAAATCCGCCATTTTGTTTTCTATATCATTGGCTTAAGCACCATATATAAATATAAGTAAGTCTATCATAAATACCGAATTATGATATATGTGAAATCAGAATAGAAATATCTAGCTGGTAATTAACCAAGTATACCACAGCCAGGATAGGAAGCGACAAGTATCAATTAATAAATCTATGGTTTTTTATCAAGTTCATATCCAATATTTATCACTTTGAAATGTAGATCTAGAAGTTTAGATTTAGAACTAGAGCAAGACTGATTGTTGTCGATTACAGCTATGTATTTTCTTGTTTTATTTATACTTTCATTATGTATCATTATTCTGAATATAGATTGAAAATGAATAGGACTTTGTCATAAACTTGAATGCATGTGTTTGTTTCAATCAATAGTCGCCTTATTTAAATGTACTGATGATTGTATAGTTAAGACTAGAAACCTAGAAATAGATGTCCACATATGTAGAATCAAATCTAGGTGATTGTATTGGTGTTTTAACGAATTGATGCTTTAATCTGTAGCTGCAGTCCATTATATCCTAATATAGGCAGTTTTATTTCATATTTGTAGAGAGATCCAAACGTCAATATGAAACCAAAGTAGTCCGAAATAAAGGATCTAAGTGAATATAATATACTACTATTCCACCCTCCTACCTGTGACTGAAACCCCCCCCCCCCCAAAAAAACAACAACAACAACAAAGTAAAAAACAGTCCAGCCTCATTCTGGTCTCAGGCACTACTAGAAGGTAATAGTCCAGAATGAGGCTGCGCAGGAGTGTTTACCGCATCACGTGGCGTCTGCTGACGTCATGTAGCATCTGACCTGACGTCACGTGGCCGAAATCGACACATCCCATCGTTCCTGCGAACTCCACTCTCCCAACGGATATTCACGAACAGGACGCGCTGTTTTATATCTACCACTGCGCCCACTGAACTCCCGCTTGGAGATCGCCCGAGGTTAATGACCGTCCCGATAGGGGGCCTCGCCAGTCGGTGCGCATGCGCGGATTCGCCATTGAGCAATGAGTCCCTCATTTGGTTCGTTCAAACACCACTCTTGTAGCACTTCCTCACCCACGACCAAGCCGTCAATTTGCCCGGTATCAGTTATCCACTCTGAAGCACTCACGCCACAACCAGATAGGCTCAGATCAACAGGCAAACCACTCGGGTTGGTTGTTTGTTTGTTGTTGTTTTATGTCCTAGCAACATCTAAGTGTATATCAGGACCGGTCCCGACATGTCACAGTGCACACTCATAGTGCCTTTATAGTGCTTCCCCAGGGTGCCAGCACCATGAACTGATATCCCACTCACTCACATTATCCTGACATTAAGCCAAGTCCTTGCCCTATCCTAATAATGCTGAGTGCCTGGCTAGGAAGCGACACATATAAACATTTACGACATCGGTTTGAATCGACCAGGGTTCGAACCCACGAAACCACTCGGACTCACCCGGCACACAAACACACGTATCAACATGTTCACACCAACTTCCAGAAGACCAACTATGTTATTGTTTTTTAATCTAAATCTGGATAATTGCTTTGGTTTAACAAATTGATAAAATCCCCAGACTATGCAACTTTAACACACTCTAAACTCCAGATTTCCTGTCCAGGGTTCAGCTTCGTATAGTGAACCTTTGCTCATTTAATTTTGGATAGCATACAAGCTGCTATGTAATATATCAGATTTTATACACATATTATTCATCATGGAATTCTCATTACTGTCCTACTGATATATGTATGTAGTAAATTATTATAAGTTACTAAATATATATTTAGTAAGTTATGATATAGTAAGCAGTTATTCTACTGTTGCACTACACCTGTATGGTGCATATATATATATATATAATTATATATATATGTAGGTATCCATAACATGCTATTTTGTTTGTGAGTGATTTGGTGGGATGGAGTGGGGGGGGTGTTACGCCATGTTGGCAAGTATGGCCATATTTATGGCGAAACGTTGTTTTTATATAAACTTGGCTATATCACCTGACGGAGAAGTTCAAACCAACAAGCTAAACATAATAAGATTTTAGAAGGCAAGAGGCTAAATATAATACAATTTTACAAGCCAAGAAGCTAAAAAATAATATTGTTGATGTTGAAAAATGTTGGATCTATATACAAGTTTAAAAGAAAATTCAAGTGGATATAGATATATTCCATGTCCAGCACAAAAAAACATTTTTTATTTGTTTGTTGTTTTACGTCCTAGCAACATGTAAGGTTGTATAAGGACAGGTACGGACTTATGACAGTGCGCAGAAATGGCGACTTTATAGTGCTGCCCCACTGGGAAACCAGGCCACCAGCACCATGACCTTATATCCCACTCAGTCATATTATCCTGACACTGAGCCAACCAGTCCTTGCCCTATCATCATAATGCCAGGTGCCAGGATAGGAAGCGACAAGTATAAATTGTTAAATCATTGGCTTGACTGGACCAGGATTCCAGCCCACAAACTCATGGGTTCGGATCTCAAGATCTCCCAAAACTCATTCGGCCACTCCATCTGGTCCGCATATAAAAACAAGACCCATATCACCAGTTTTATATTAGTGTGGCCGCAATCTCTATATTCACTCAAATTAATAATCCAGTAGGTATATGTCCTAAATTCCCATACTATATCTACAAAGTTCTTCATCCATACCACCATAGGGTTTCTATTTTTGTTTGTTCGTGTGTTGGGGTTTTCCGTCTTAGAAACATCTATTCTCATATCAGAACGACAGCGATATGATCACTCCAACCACATCCCACGTAAGCACCTACGTTAATGTCTTCCGAAGCGCCCAAACCGCCAGTCACACTCCACAAACCCCTCATACTGACCTCTCCACCCACCAGGCGTTCCCCACACCTGTCTCTTAAACCATGCATGTCAACCACATCCGGAAACCCCAGACTAACACCTCCAGAAAGACTGACACTCAAACTGTCAGCCAGCCCCTGATAAAACAATCACACCCACATCGGAGTAAGTCCTCAACTCTCACACTTTGGTTTTGGTTGTGAAAACTGTGTGTTTTCATCGGACTATGCGGCTTTAATGAACTTCTCCCCCTATCATATGTAACCACTCATGCATGACCTGATGCCTTCTTCCACTGTACTCACTGTATTCTCCACAGAAACAGACCCCCAGCCCCCACCTCTGTAACGCCACCCTCCCCCAACACACGTGCAATGTCCGAGGCCCTCCTCCATGAATACTGCCCAGCCAATTCCCATCCAACCCACGTAGGCAAAACCAGGCTGTCGGTTCTAGACGTCAGGGCTCCGTACAACTCCCCACCCCTACCCCTGCTTCCATCCCCCGCCCAGCTCAACCACCACAGAATAACACACCCCACCACACACACCCTACACACTCATCAGTCACACTTATAGTCCCACCCCCTCAAACATACTCACACGCTCACACGCATCACTACACAGACCACTGCACCCTCTCTCAAACACACTTAAATTCCCAACCCCTCACACACTCACACACATCACTACATACACGAATGCCCACTCTCTGAAACACACCACATCGCACTACCTCAAACATACTCACACACTCACACACATCACTACACACACCACTGCCACCTCTCTCAAACACACTTAACCTTCCAACCCATCACACACTCACACACATCACTACATACACGAATGCCCACTCTCTGAAACACATCACCTCGCACTACCTCAAACATACTCACACACTCACACACATCACTACACACACCACTGCCACCTCTCTCAAACACACTTAACCTCCCAACCCCTCACACACTCACACACATCACTACACACACGACTGCCACCTCTCTCAAACACACTTAAACTCCCAACCCCTCACACACTCACACACATCACTACACACACCACTGCCACCTCTCTCAAACACACTTAAACTCCCAACCCCTCACACACTCACACACATCACTACACACACGACTGCCGCCTCTCTCAAACACACTTAACCTCCCAACCCCTCACACACTCACACACATCACTACACACACCACTGCCACCTCTCTGAAACACACTTAAACTCCCAACCCCTCACACACTTACACACATCACTACATACACGAATGCCCACTCTCTTAAACACACCACCTCGCACTACCTCAAACATACTCACACACTCACACAAATCAATACACACACCACTGCACACTCTCTCAAACACACTTAAACTCCCAACCCCTCACACACTGACACACATCACTACACACACGACTGCCACCTCTCTCAAACACAATTAAACTCCCAACCCATCACACTCACACACATCACTACATACACGACTGCCACCTCTCTCAAACACACTTAAACTCCCAACCCCTCACACACTCACACACATCACTACACACACCACTGCACACTCTCTCAAACACACTTAAACTCCCAACCCCTCACACACTCAGACACATCACTACATACACGACTGCCCACTCTCTGAAACACACTTACCCTCCCACCCCCTCACACACTCACACATATCACCACATACACGACTGCCCACTCTCTCAACACACACTTATACTCGCACTACCTCAAACATACTCACACACTCACACACTCACACACTCACACACTCACACGCTCACACACTCACACACTCACACACATCACTACACACCACTGCACACTCCCTCAAACACACTTACGCTCTCACCCCTCACACACTTACACCCATCGCTACACACACCACTGTACACTCTCTCAAGACACACTTATACTCGCACTACCTCATACATACTCACACACTCACACACTCACACACTCACACACTCACACACTCACACACTCACACACTCACACACTCATACACATCACTACACACCCCTGCACACTCTCTCAAACACACTTACCCTCTCACCCCTCACACACTTACACCCATCGCTACACACACCACTGCACACTATCTCAAGACACACTTATACTCGCACTACCTCAAACATACTCACACACTCACACACATACCTACACACACCACCACACACAATCTCAAACACACGTAAACTCCCTCCCCTCACAAATTCACACACATCACTACACACGTGCTACTTAATAGACCACCGCACGATCTCTGAAAAAGACAATTAAGCTCCCATTCCCCTCACACACTCACACACATAATTACACACGTCCAAACCACACCAGTGTATACTCTCTCAAACATACTTAAATACCCACCCCGTCACACACTCACACACGTCAGTACACACATCCAAACACACCACTGCTCACTCTCAAAAGAAAGGTATACTCCCACCCCCTCACACACTCACACACATAATTACACACGTCCAAACACACCACTGTATACTCTCTCAAACACACTTAAATTCCCACCCTGTCACACACTCACACACGTCACTACACACATCCAAACACACCAGTGATCACTCTCAAAAGAAAGGTATACTCCCACCCCCTCACACACTCACACACATAATTACACACGTCCAAACACACCACTCTATACTCTCTCAAACACACTTAAATTCCCACCCCGTCACACACTCACACACGTCAGTACACACATCCAAACACACCACTGCTCACTCTCAAAAGAAAGGTATGCTCCCACCCCCTCACACACTCACACACATAATTACACACGTCCAAACACACCACTGTATACTCTCTCAAACACACTTAAATACCCACCCGGTCAGATACTCACACACGTCACTACACACATCCAAACACACCACTGCTCACTCTCAAAAGAAAGGTATACTCCCACCTCCTCACGAACTCACACACATAATTACACACACCCTAATGCACGACCCTGCAATCTCTGAAACACAGCTTGAGCTAGATGTTGTGGATAATATATTAGGCTGATCACTATACTAATTTACTTTACTTTGGAGAGACATTTATTTTAAATGGCTAACTTTGGAGAAGGTCTAACATACAGTTTTCCGAATCCAAGGCGTCAGGTGACCCTATTTTATTTGACTCGACCTGGAATCGAACTCCCGACCTTCTGCACGGGATGCCTGCGCTCTACCGATTCGACCACCCCGACCGATTTCAGAAGTGCTGGTGTATGTATGTCTGCTCGGAGCTATTTCAGGGTATATCTTAGAGACTATGAACACAAATATCCCAGACGAGATGGCTGAATGAGTTGAGTGTCCGTCTCCTGTTTTGGGAGATCGGGGGATCTGAACCCATGTCTTCGTGGGTTCGAACCCTGGACGAGTCAAACCAATGACTTAAAAATTGATACTCGTCACTATAGTGGGGCAGCACTATACTTTCACCATAAGTGTGCACTGTCACAAGTCGGTACCCGTCCTAATATAAGCCATGATGTTGCTAGGACGTAAAACAACAACAAACATTTTCATTCTGAGCAGTGTACAGGTGATATTTGCAAAATTGCCAGGAATTTACCGATCAGAGGGGTCGTTGAAGACAGGTAGAATATCATTCATTGAACACTGGCAGCAATCCCCAGGTCCGCCAAAGTATCAACACCGATGTAGGCCTCACCTGCCAGGTTGGTAATCGGAATAGGTATGACACAAGCAGGAGAGTACAGGTAAACACAGTCTAGTCAGCAGTCAAAGTAGCACCTGGGCCCAGCTCTATGAGGTAACATAAAAAGCAGCGGAATAGTGGTAGGGTAGAGGGTAGATAAAAGATTCACCCGGTACTTGTAGTACACGGGTCAACGACAACGTAGTCTAAATACAGGTGAAAATAGCTTTTGTATGGACCAGGGAGTAGAATGTCTGCCTCCAGTATCAAATGGATATTTATATAGGCACAGAGTTGGTGAAATGGGAGAGAATGCAAAAAGACAAGATGGCGGCCGTAGAACGCCGTCGATTTCACTTTTAAATCTTATTGAACTAGATATTATATTATATTTTTCAACTCAAAGGTAGCGGGCTAATAATAAGACAGATGTAAAGAATAATTGTTGTTTCTTACATTGTGAAATTAGGCTCTCATTTCATTGACCCGTTTTTTCGACAGCTTTTACATAGGGTTGGTTTGCACCCCTACTGCAGCAGTACGGGGTGAATCTTGTATCTAGGTAGCGGGTGGACAAGTTTGCGCATCACTGGCTCACTGAGAAGTGAAGAGATGGCAGCGAGTTCTGGCTGATGGCAGAAAGGGTTGGAAGTACCAATAGCTAATGAGATTGAGATTGTACGCATATTTAATAACTTCTTAATTGCTTGTTAACTTGTTAGCGCAGAAGATAATATATATACTGTCAAGCATAGAATAGTCACTACAATGATTACTGAAGGAATCCTTGCTTGTCTCACCCTACATTTCCAGAGAGCTCCTCCACAAGCCAGAAATTCAGATAAGGTTTCAGGCTTGCCATTCGACTTTGATGCATGTGCATTGTGAAAAGCCTCATTTTATATTGTATCCTTGTTAAACTGCAACACCAGCGAGCGATGAGGTATGTCATCGCCAATGAATCAAGCACAATGTAAACATTGTCAACAATTATGGATAAGGAGTAAAAGTAACCGCATTCTGAAGATTTGTACAGAAAGGTCTATAAAAGTCCATTAATTCCTTCTGAATTTTCATTCTTGTCCTTATACATTTTGAAGCATGAACCTCCTCCTATCCATTTCTTTCTGTCAGAGAGTCAGGACACCAATTATAGATAAGGAGTAAAAGTAACCGCATTTGTACAGAAAGGTCTATAAAACCCCATTAATTCTTTCTGAATTTTCATTCTTGTCCTTATACATCTTAAAGTATGAACCTCCTCCTATCCATTTCTTTGTGGCTTCAGAGAGTCAGGACACCTAGATGCTTATATTATTTTGTGTAGTTCTAACACTCAACACACCACTCTGCACGTTATTAAAATAATTCCAAGCGATAAAGTAACAGGACCCTTTCTTTTAGGCCGGTGTAGTAAGTTCAAAATACTACCCCACAAAAACACTACGGTAGTGTTTTCAACCTAGGTTCAAAACACTACCGTAGTGTTTTCAACCGGGTTGACGTAAGTTCAAAACACTACTGTGGCCACGCTCAAAACACTATCCTTAAGTTCAAAACACTACCTTTAAGTTCAAAACACTACTCTATTTTCTTAGGGTGGAGGAGTATGTAGTAGTTCGTTTTGTTATTGTTTTACGTCCCAGCAACATCTAAGGTCATATCAGGACGGGTACCGACTTGTGACAGCGAGCACTCATGGCGACTTTATAGTGCTGTCCCACTGGGAAACCAGGCCGCCGGCACCATGACCTGGTATCCCACTCAGTCACATTATCCTGACACTGAGCACACCAGTCCTTGCCCTATCCTAATAATGCCGAGCGCCTGGCTAGGAAGCGACAAGTATCAATTTTAAAGTCATTGGTTTGACTCGACCGGGACTCGAACCCACGACCCCACGATCTACTAGCACGGGAGACGGACGCTCCAACCCACTCGGCCACCCAGTCTGGGTCAATGAGAGAGGACAACGTAATTACGCTTCAAACGACGCAGCAGTGTCAGCTTGTCATGATAGTGTTTTGAACTTGGGTAGTGTTTTGAACGTACGTAGGGGTAGTGTTTTGAACTTAACAGTAGTGTTTTGAACCTAAGTTCAAAACACTACGGTAGTGTTTTGAACGTAGGTTCAAAACACTACCGTAGTGTTTTGAACGGCGTAGTGTTTTGAACGTCCTACACCGGCATTGAACTCAACCAGGTGTAAAATATTCCGATATATAGCATATGGGGGAATGCAAATGTTCTATTACTGATCTGTGTACATGACCAGGCGCATGTATGTATATATATATATATATATATATGTATGGGCTGGTGGTGCCTGAGTGGGGTGTAAATATACATAGTGGTGCTGGCAGGTCTCAGTGTGAGGGCACTCAGGGCCGACCCCCTCTGCTGGGATAGTGATCACCACACTGAAAGGTCAAGGTTAGTGGTGGCCATGGGGCCATACAGCTTGGTGGTGGTGGGCAGACCACTGGTAGCCATGGGGACCAGGAATGCTGGATCCCTATTGGTAAGGCCAAGAATGCTGGGTTTGCATTGGGGGAAAGGGGTGGGGTGATATGCTACAATGAACCCATGTAACAATATACATAATAAACCAGAGGGCTTGACTCTCTCTTCTTATTTACACTTTATACTCTTCCTTTCTCTTTGTATTGATTTCAACATAGCCGGCCTACACACCCACATATTCAAGCTTTAGCCATTTTACACAGGTATCGAACCCATAACTGATCCACCACCGTATGCGGAGCACCACGCTGCTATGCCATACAGTTCGGAGCAGTCGGCCATTAAACTCCACTTGTTCTTGTGAAAAAAAAGCCCCATCGACAAAACACAGCTTCTCTACCCAGACGATTTCAGTCAACTATTGTTAGCAACACCCGCTCACCACCACTCCCAGCCCCATCTCCAACTAGCACAGCGACCCAATAGCCCGATTATGTTACCACTAAAATACATATAAGACTCCCCTACAAAATGACAAGGAGACCAGCAGATTGGATCGGTTCATTTATTTGACTCCGGGCTGAGCGATAAATGCCTTACCTAATTCAATCAAAAGCAAAAATTGGATGGCAACTGATTATAAATAATTAAATAATTCTCCGTTTTTATGTATATAATAGATTATATATAATATATATCATGATACTCTATTTAGCATATAAACTTGATATAATTTAGCGTGCCTCTCGTATAAACGGGAGTGGCAGGTTAAATGATTAATTGATTGATTGATCGACCGATTGGTGGTTTCTTTACGCCGTTTCTATATATGCATTAGTAGATTGGTTGGTTGTTGGAGTTTTACATCCTGACAACATCTATGGTCATATCAGGATGGGTACCAACTTGTGACAGTGCACACTCATGGTCACTCTATAGTGCTGCTCCAATGGGAGACCAAGCTGCCATCACCTGATATCCCACTCAGTCACATTATCCTGACACTGAGCCAACCACCCCTTGCCCTATCCTAATAATGCCAAGCACATGGCTATGAAGTGACAAGTAGCAATTTTTAAGTCATTGGTTTGACTCAATCAGGGTTCAAACTAGTGGGCTGGAATACCACGACCTACCAAAACAACAGATGGATGCACAACTCATTCGGCATCCTGACTAGCCATATAAAGATTCATCAATATATCCAAGGTATGACTGTCTCAAAAGGTGCGAAGCAATATGGGACAAAACTTTGTCCATTGTAACGATCAACATACTATCTGCTTATTCATTTGCTCAGGATAACATAATTTGTTTTTTACATGGTGTTTTGTAATCCCAATCATTGATTTGAAGCAAATGTCCTTGTGTTTTCAGTGTAACCGTTTCTGTGCTGCTTTGTGGGAATCATTACAATGGATAAACAAAAGAGTTATCACGTTTTGAGACAGGCTCATATAGATACATGTATATCTGGTCATTAGCACGGTGTCCCCCCCCCCTTATCCGGTGGGACCGAGGCTAAGCTAGCACGGCTCCCTCTACCCACCTTCACCCCGCCCCCTCGTCCCTCCCTCCCACCCCCACCCATGCACTCCACAGCACACCAGATCGCACCGCCGACGTCAAACAATGAGATTGCCGCTATCTAATTGAGGACATCGAGTACCCCAGGTCCCACCCAGAAACAGGTCCAGCAGGATCTCTGGTGGGACCGGGGACCGGTAAATCGATGCGTGGAATAACGGTATTACCACTAAAAGCATATTTTATACGGCGCAACCCAGTTCAATGCCTTCCTCCGACTAAGGAGGCCAAGCCAGCAGTATGCATGACACCGACTAAGGACTGTCGATCAGCAGGCAACGTGAATAGGTATTGTGTGTGTATTGTGGGTATATGTGTGTACATGTATGTACGTGTATATATTTATATATGTGTGTACGCTTAGATGAACGAGGGAATTATTGTTGGGGTTTTAAGCCTCAGCAACGACTAAGCTCAAATCAAGACACGGACCGATTTATGACAGCAGACACTAATGGCGACTGTATAGTGCTGCTGCACTGGGATACTGGGCGACCTGCACCATGGCACCATGACACTAGTGTCCTGATAGTTTGATCACTCACATTATCCTGATAGTGAGCAGCATATTCTATCATGCAAAATAGGGACTGACAAGTATTGATCGTATAAGTCATCGGTTTGACTGTGCTGGGATTTGAAGACACAGCTTCCCACATCACAAGCCAGCGCTCTTGACCGATTTACCGACCGAGAATATTCACTATATATATATATATATATATATAGTAACCATTATCTATAATAAGTATACATAGTGATTATATACACATATATTTTCATTCATAGTCACAATTCAATTTTGATCAAAATAATATCAAAACATGGAAAACTGTCCTGTTAATGACTAAGAGCAGGGGACAGTATTGTAGTGGATGTGGCTAGTGTGGCTAATTCGTTCCGCCAAGGATTGGATCGTGTGTGTAAGAATGCATCGCTTAGCGAGATTCAATTAGGGGGCAGGGAGGGGGACATGGGACGTGGGGAACGAGGGTGGGAGGGTGTACGGGGGGAGGGTGGACGAAGGGATGGGGGTGGGAGGGGGACGGATGATCAGGGGGAGGCGGGTACAAGGGGGGTGGGGGCAGGGGGTAGGCGGTAGGGGGAGGGGGAGTGGGGACAAGGGGTTGGGGGAGGGGGGAGAGGGATGGCGGGACAGGGGGGTGGGGGACGGGGGATGGCGATTGAAGGGGACGGCAGGATGGGGGGGGGGGGGCAAGGGGGGAGGTGAGGGATGGTGCGACACTGGTGCGCGACGTAGCGCTGGTGCCTGGGCCGCGTTCCGGGTACGCCTCCGAGATGTCTGGGGGAAATCCCTGATGTCACGCTAGTCTGAATGGCAAAAGCAGTTGGCCACCTCGACAATGGCCACTCCCATAAGTGGCAGCCATTTGCAATGAAAACGAAGCACTCTGATTGGCTGAAACCACTGAATACGGTGGCCATTTTCAAGACGCTTTTTGTCTCCTATCTGAAAAGGGAGACGTCTCGGAGACGCCTCGGAGAAATACCCTGAACGGAAATAAGCCAAAAAGCATCGTGGAGACCTCTCGGAGGCGTCTCAGAGATGGACCCTAAACGCGGCCCTGGTGTGAGGGTCGATAAGGCTGGCGCGTCGTGCGGCACCAGCGAAGGTAAATTGTCATCTGCCAGTTCACCACCAATCCCCCAATTTCACATTGTGTGTAGACTGCTGCTGGTTTTCCTTTGTCTAATTCACCTCACCGTCTCTGCGGTTTGATACTTGAAACAACGATATATGTGGTGTAAGTGCTACATAGACCAACAAAGGAAGGTGGTATTTAGTAATATGTGAATATATATATATATATATATATATATATATATGTATATATGTGTATATCTAGCTGTCGATTTGTTGTTTTTAACGGTGGAGGCTAAGGGAGGCTTTGTGCGGTTGGCTCAGTGGCTATGAATACCAATGAAAGGGAGGGGATGGATATAGTTAGGGACGATATGACGTCGAGGACAATCCGTGTAGGATGGGAGTGGGATGCGTGGCCGGCGGAGTGGGGCGGGGCGGGAGAGAAGAGGCGGAGATGGAGGCGAGGAGGAGGGCGAGGTGGAAGGGGGGGATGGGGAGGG
Source organism: Branchipolynoe longqiensis (assembly GCA_030323885.1). Classification (NCBI taxonomy): domain Eukaryota; kingdom Metazoa; phylum Annelida; class Polychaeta; order Phyllodocida; family Polynoidae; genus Branchipolynoe; species Branchipolynoe longqiensis. The sequence continues at coordinate 26,331,941 of CM059200.1, forward strand.
GGATTGGGGAGGTGGAGGGGGGTATGGAAAAGAGAGGCAAAGGGAGGGAAGGGGAGGAGGGCTTAGGCAGGGGCGGGAAGGGGAATGGCAGGGGTGATAACAAGGGGATGATAGGGGAAGGGGGGAGGGGAGAGGCGATATAATGTGGAGGGGAGGGGAGGGGAATGGAGAGGAGGGGAGGGGAGAGTAGAGGAGGGGAGAGGAGTGGAAAGCAGAGGAGGGGAGGGGAGATCAGGCGAGGGTAGCGGAGGGGAGAGGAGGGGATAGGGAGGGGAGAGCTGCGAAGGGGAAGAATGGTAGAGGTGGGGAGGGGAGAGAAGAAAAGAGATGCTGAGAGGGTTATAGGGAGGAGAGGAGAGGGAGATATTGGCAGGTGAGAGGGAGAGGCGGGAAAACGAAGAGGAAGGGGAAGGGGGAGGAACCTTATAAGGGAGGGGAGGGACGCACCTGGGAGCGGAGTGGAGGGGAGGGGAGGGGAGACGGGGTGGCGGGTACAATGGATGTAGAGTGGAAGGGAGGAAAGGGAGGGCAAGGGAGGCAGGAAGAAGGTGAGAGGTAAGAGGGGGAGGGACTTGAAGGCATGCCAGGTAGAGGAAGAGAAAGGAAGAAGAGGCGCGAATGGGGGGGGGGGAGGGGGCGAGAAGTCGGAGGGAACTTAGGGGAGGAGGAGCGATACGTGCAGCAGGAGGGGTGGAACAATGTGTTTATATACATCTCCTGGACTGATACAACCTCCACCGTTCTTCGAACCAAACACTAGTTCATTAACACGGTTATGACAAGCTATTGTCCAATTTACCTCATTGCGCAAATTATTAATTAGAACATTGTCTGTTCGGAGGCAGAGGGGAGATGGGTAGCATTAGGCTAGGTGAGATCCTGGACTGATACAATAATCGCGTAGTACAGTAAGGTCTGTCTTCAACGGACAAGTCTGAATCTGACCAATTTTGTTCTGGGATAGCAAGTGTCCTCTTACGAAGAAACAAATCATGAGGAGATTGTACATACACAAAATTGTCCTCACATGGCAGGGGTTCGCCTATCAGAGGCGTTGCTAAAGAGGTGTTACTGTAGTTGGATATTTAGTTGTTAGTGGGTTAGTTCAATGGTACCCCTGCTAGCCACTCTAATAACAGTTATGAAAGCGCACTGCATCAACCCTCGACGACCCATGTTCTGAGCGGGGCAGGGTGGGGTGTGGCGAGTGGTGTATTGTGGCACGGCGGTGTGCTGGGTTCTGGCATACACGCACACACCACGATGTATGTATGGATGAACGGTTCGCTTGTACCGGTCCTCCCAGCAGACCTGCCCATTAGAACCGCCGGAAGTCAGCAGCAGCCGGCTGTACATGCATTATCGGCTATATATAGCATGCCTAACTATAGCATGGTCATTATGGCGAATGGCACCGCTTTTATTAGCATCTGATCATGAGTGATGTATGTTTGGTTGTTGTTTTACGTGCTAGCAACATATAAGGTAATATCCGGACGGGAACCGACTTGTTACGGTTTGACTTAATAGTGATGTCCCATTGATAGACCAGGCTTCTACCATCATGAGCCGCTATCCCAGAGTCACATTATCTTGACAAGGAGCTGACCAGTCCCTTCCCTATCCTATTAATGCCGAGCCACTGCCATCAGAGGGCAGGTTGGTGTTGGAAATCCCCTATACTATCTGTTCCACAGAGCATGTTTCACAGTGAGCTGGTACCCATGGCATTAATTCTTGCAACTGCGATAATAGGGCATGTTGGTGTGTGAATTCGTAGCAGACATTTTCCTCTGAGCATAATGCATAATTACCATCCACACCATCAGTCCTTGCCATTGCCATAGAAAATAATCCAGATCGCCAGAACATTACTGCTTCCACTAATGACACAATCAGACCAAAACATCACGACATAGACCACTGCACACTCTCCACACTGTGCAGTGGTGTATATATGTAGTGATGTATTAGACACGACAGGCTGAATCATCCATTGAGCTCACAAAGGAGGGTGCAATAGATAAAACATGATCTTCAACTAGAGGTGACTGACATACCTACAGAAATACCCTTAGTTGGAAGGTGACATACCCACAGAGAGACGTGGCCTTCAGCACGTAGCACCTGGTTACATACATTGTCCTTCAGATGATAATACCCACAGCACTGAAGCCTGTGGATGGTAACCACATATCTAAAGAAGCTGCTAACTGTTCTCTCCAAGGTAAACACCTAGCTATGGATAATACACATCTACACACACTCACACTCTACCCATAGCAACCTCAACTCACCCTCCCCTCTACTCCTACCACCACCTGATTCCTCCCCTGCCCCCCCCCCCCACACTCAACCCCACCTACCGCATATCCCAACATTCACCTGACTCCTACACACCCCCACCCACCTCTACCACCAGCTGATTCCTCCCCAACCACCCTCACCCACCCTATACCCCTACATTCACCTGAGCCCGACACCCCCACCCAACCCCTACCACCACTTGAGTCCCCCCTAACCACCCCACCCATCCCTACCACCACCTGATTCCTCCAAGCCCACCCCCACCCCCTGGACATACAACCACCTGATTCCTGCACCCTCAACCCTCCTGCACCGCCACCCCCACCCACCTCATAGCCCACTACCACCGCCTAACCCCTACACCCCCATCCATCCCCTACCACCACCTGAAGTGACAATGCGTTAATACAGATCACACAATTCCTGTGTTATTATTATTGGCTCTAGTGGAAAAATCATTCCTTTTTTTTCTTTTCTTTGTCCATTATTATTTATTCCTCATACACCCCACTCCTTTCAAAATCAAATATGTGGTGTTCTCTGTGGTGGAATGGTTAGAGTGTTTGACTTTTTCCTAGGTCGGACTCCTAAACTGTAGGTTTGTGGTTCGAATCCCCATGGCCCCACCTCTGCCAATTTGGATTTCCACCACTCCCGCATCATCAATGGCCAGTTGCTCTCATACCATCTATATGTGGTGTGGGAGGTTAAAAATCCCTTCAGTCAGTAAAAGTGTAGGCTTGGGCTTTCTATCGACAAACTGTCAAATCATGACAACAAGTCTACTCAGACTTATCCATGATAGGCAGTATAAATCTTCTAGAAAAAAAACCCACTTTCATTTTGCTGCAGCAGAACACGTACAGTACTGTCTTGTTGGAAACAAAAGGAACATTCTGCTTTAAACTGCATATTCCAATGAAGCATAACATTTTCAAGACCCAAACACTCAGCTAGATTTGGTTGTACATATGAAAATTAGATACTGATGCACTTATTAAGCATTTGTTGCCACATTGAAGGACATACTGAGTCAATTTAATAGAACATGTTACTGCAGAAGCCGATGGTGTCAGGTTTTGTGGCATGCCTGCCAACATTAATTTGGCATGTTTGCACTTTAACTATCCCAAAAGGGAGCCATTCAAAATAAAGATGACTTCAAATTAAAGTAAGGTAGATTATAATAATCAATTTAATATATTTATCACAGAAAAATGATAGTAACTCAAAACCATCGGACTATGCAACCGTGAGACGACACCGTCATCCCACACTTCTGACCTTCAGGTGTATGTGTAGGGCGGTGGAGTGCCCTAGAATTAGTCTATCTAGGCTCGTTGATGCAAAATACCTACCCTGGCCTACCTACGTATGTGGCCCCTGCTTGTGAGCTAAGCGGATACTACTGGAATCCTATGTTAAAGTTGCCTAGTTCGATAACATCTTTAAATCGTCTAAAGCGAAACGATAATCTACATTTGAACCTACATATCCAACTTATATGCTCGTATTAAGTACTTGTTCCTACACAAAAGAGCATAATAAGTCATTTTACTACAACCTGTATGGAGTGGGTCAGACTTTTGACAAGCACACTAAAATAAATTGTGCATACTTAGACTTCTCATGAGTTAGTCATTTACGTAAGGCAAATTATAACGAGTAACCTGATATATTTATCTCCGAAAATGACAGAAACTCGAAGCCATCCGACTATGCAAATTTAAGAAAAGTTACAGAGGTGTATATAGGCAGGTCACTTACATGTAATAGATATATTGGGCTCCAATTGAGCCCAGAAAATAAGCTGTTTATTTTAGGTGATTTATTTTGGTTCGATTACGTATAAGCACTGCGTATGTATCCATGAGGTTCTCGGATGTTGGGGTTTGAGGTTGGTGGTGGTGCTTGTTGGAGTTTTACGTCCGAGCAATATCTAAGGTCATCAGGATGCGTACCGACTTGTGGCAGTGTGCATTCACGGCGACTGTATACTAATGCTGCCCCACTGGGAGACCAGGTCGCCAGCACCATGACCTGATATCACACTCAGTAACAGTATCCTGACATTGAGCTAACCAGTCCTTTCTCTATCCTAGTAATGCCGAGTGCTAGCCTAGGAAGCGACAAGTATACATTTTGTAAGTCATCGGTTTGACTCGGCTGGGATTCAAACTCCCAACCTCCCACACGGGAAGCCAGCGCTCTACCGATTCGACACCCGCGAGCAGGGTGTAGTGGTTTGATTTACAGAACTGAATCACATGTAAGGTATTCTTTGCACCCCATATTAATCAATGAATGTATTCGTAAAATGCACAAAGCAGTGATCTCGCACTCAACAACTAAAAGTTGTGCTACTCCCGTTGTAGAAGGCGTCTCAAAGCATGCAGTCACTCAGACAACTTCAGTGCAATATGCATTCTCAAAATCTACCCCTACTTCTCCACAATCACACAATGACGCTGCTGCCTTTCTAAGTGTTTCTAATGAAAGAAAAAGAAGGCTCAGAAAAGGGGCCCTGATTACTTATTTTCGGATGCTCAGTTGTGTGCGTGCGGCTGGCTTGGCAACACTTCATTCAGATAGACGATCTAAGCACATTTTATGGATCTTGCCCTGTGCCATTTCCAAAAAGGAGTTTTTTTTACGAATAAGCTGAAATACTCGAACGGATATGGATATGCTCTCTTACTGTGATGTTATGTTCTTTGATCAGGCAATCAAAGAATATCTAGTGGACTGGTCACTCTATATGAGGATGTAAACAAGGACACGACCAACAACCTTCCATATATAGTTCTACACCTGTACTGTCTGTTTTAGTTACCTACGGCAGAGTCATGAGTAGTGCGCCCACGTGCTGCCGTGTTCATAAGATCCACCACTAGTATGCCTCCTGTGCTGTGAGCTCCTGACCTCCAGACCCAGCTGCATGGTCACAACTGCTGCCAGCCCGCCAGACGAGTCGGATTTAAATGGTAGGTGGGCAGTCAAGTATACCTGCAGAGAAGATTCTCTTCTCACCACTCCGTCTTTTGTATCGACAGCATATATGTAATATGATGATGTGTGTATTTAATTTACTAGCATATATATGCCATCACTGCACCATATCAGTTAGAAGTGAGTCTCACTCTCACTATACAAAGTGGCAATATAATGTTTATCTGGTGGAGTTTGACCTCCTAGCAAGATTTAAAGTCATATCAGGACAGTTACTGACGAGCGACAGCAGGACTTTCCAGGTGCTATAGCTATAGGGTATGGTACGGTAGAGCATGGCAGGGTAGGTTGGTCCAGCTGTTATAGTATAGGGTAAGGTATGGTATGGCATGGCAGGGTAGGTTGGTCCAGGTGCTATAGTATAGCGTAAGGTACGGTAGGGCATGGCATGGTAGGTTGGTTCAAGTGCTATAGAATAGGGTAAGGTATGGTATGGCCTGGCATGGTATGTTGGTCCAGGTGATATATAATAGGGTAAGGTACGGTATGGCATGGCATGGTAGGTTGTGTAGGTGTTATATTATAGGGTAAGGTATGGTATGGCATGGCATGGTAGGTTGGTCCAGGTGCTTTAGAATAGGGTGATGTACGATATGGCATGCCAGGGTAGGTTGGTGCAGGGATATAGATAGGTAGGTATGCTAGGGCATGGTAGGGTAGGTTGGTACAGGTGCTATAGAATAGGGTAAGGTACGATAGGGCATGGCATGGTAGGTTGGTCCAGGTGCTATATAATAGGGTAAGGTATGGTAGGGCATGGCAGGGTAGGTTGGTCCAGGTGCTATAGTATAGGGTAATGTATGATATGGCATGGCATGGTAGGTTGGTGCAGGTCCTATATAATAGGGTAATGTCTGATATGGCATGGCAGGGTAGGTTGGTCCAGATGCTATAGAATAGGGTAAGGTACGGTATGATGTGGCAGGGTAGGTTGGTCCAGGTGTTATATAATAGGGTAAGGTATGGTATGGCATGGCAGGGTAGGTTGGTCCAGGTGCTATATAATAGGGTAAGGTACGGTATGGCATGGCAGGGTAGGTTGGTGCAGGTGCTATAGCATAGGGTAATGCATGATATGGCATGGCAGGGTAGGTTGGTCCATGTGCTATAGTATAGGGTAAGGTATGGTATGGCATGGCAGGGTAGGTTGGTCCATGTGCTATAGTATAGGGTAAGGTATGGTATGGCATGGCAGGGTAGGTTGGTGCAGGTGCTATAGAATAGGGTAAGGTACGGTAGGGCATGCCAGGGTAGGTTGGTCCAGGTGTTATAGTATAGTGTAAGGTATGGTATGGCATGGCAGGGTAGGTTGGTTGGTTGGTTGTTTGAGTTTCATGTCATGGCATCATGTAAGGTCAGATCAGGACGGGTACCGACTTGCGACAGTGCACAGTTATGGGGACTTTGTCCCACTGGGAGACCACACCACCAGCACCATGATCAGATATCCCACTCAGTCACATTATCCTGACACTGAGCCAACCAGGCATTGCCCTATCCTAATAATGCTGAGCACCTGGCTAGGAAGTGACAAGTCTCAATTGTTAAGTCATCGGTTTGACTCGCCCAGGGTTCGAACCCATGTGTTCGAATCCCACGATCTACCAACATGGTGCACGGGTGCTCATCTCATTCGGCCACCCCGTCTCACTATTTGGTAGCCAAGGAAGGGCTGAGTAGGCAGAGGCCTTAGTGATGTTTCAAATGGATGAATCGCTAACATGTAGCCTTAATGGTCGGACACACTGTGGGAGCAGACTTGGACAATTGGCACTTAACTGGTGACGTTTGAATGTCCAGTCAGGTTAGTATCTTCTCATTCGCCACAGCGGGAACAAGCATCCATATAAAATTATATATATCTACGTGTTGTGGGGGATGATGAAAATGGGAAATATTGCGCCTGGAGTGGGACTCGAAGGCACATCTCTTTGCATTCCGGGCCAGTGTGCTAACCATTACACCACCTAAACTCCCTGATGTCACCACACTACCGATGCTTACCTGTGTATGCGGCTCCTTGCCTGAAAGGATTGGTGGTTGCTTTACGCCGTGTCGGCAGCATAGGCCATATTAACGGCGATTGCGTGAGAATTCAGTGCAGACCACTACATATGTACATACATATATATACATACAGATAAATCAGGGTTCTCTCTGAGGTGACGGAAAACAATGTAGGACTCTTACGGGTTGAGTGTTGTATTCCTCCTGACAACAAAATTGTCGTATCGTGATCAAATTTACTCAAGTTTGTGCGCATAGAGATTTGGCCGCACTTGGCTCCCAATTATCACGAACCGGCGGTGGTGGCGCCACCGTAGCCCTGGATCAAGCATCTTAGGAGTAAGCAGCCTAGCTGGTAGCATATTGGTTATTAATTATATACGATGAACGTGTATAATTCATGGATAACAGATGATACCTCCTGCTAAAGATATATACCCATATAATAATATACCAAATATATACACATACATATATGTGTATTTATATAATATTATATACATCTATATACACACATATGCATATATATGTATATATCACATGGTATATAAAAGAAAATCCTCTGGTGCAACTGACACTGGCCAACATCCGGTGGAGAGGAGGTGGGCCGAGATGGTGCCACTAGTACAGTATTGCATCTTATGGAGTATAACAATAACAATGAGTAAAATTCCGTTATGCATAGTTATACTATCTTCATGCATAATACGTTACACAGCACATATATACATATGATGATACTGAGACAACTAGTCTTTAGTATATCCTAGTAATGCCGAGCGCCAGAAAACGAGGGGTGCTCCCACTTTTGAAGCGGCCACTCTAACCACTGGCCCACTCGGTCCAGTTGGAACAGCGGAGACTGCCAATATGTTAGTCAGTGGTCAGTGTACATCCAGCCAGTGGCCGATATTGGACCCATCGAACATGGTTGTTTTGTTTGTGTGTTGTTGTTTTACCTCCTAACAAGATGTAAGGTCATGTCAGGAGGGTACAGACTTGTGACAGTGTGCACTCATGGCGACTTTATAGTGCTGCCCCACTGGGAGACCAGGCTGCCAGTACCATGACCTGATATCCCAATCAGTCACATTGTCCTGACACTGAGCCAACCAGTCCTTGCCCTATCCTAATAATGCAGAGTGCCTGGCTAGGAAGCGACAAGCATAGATTTTTAAGTCATTGGTTTGACTCGACCAGGGTTCGAACCCACGATCCCATGGTCTACCGGCACGGGAGATGGACTCTCTAACTCATTCGGCCATCCCGTCTAGTTCCCAGATGACATGAACAGGTAGCCAGCTCTGGTGAATCTGAGCTCGTTTGCAGCTTGGCAGGAATGGCAGAAAAATTACCTGCATTAAACAGACATGAAAAGGTGCAAAAAAACTACTGTATTGCGGCACCAAACCATCAGTTCACATACGCGTCACACATGACATCAGGGTCACACATTAGAGTTGAAAGTCGAGTGGAAAATGCAGGATAAAAGCTGGGAGGCTTCGAACTTTCTTTAAGGTTCTAGCTCATGAATTGACCAGACGAAGGTGTCCCATGAGCCGGTATATGTGACCAACAAATAGAGATTACACCAAAGCATATATTCAGGACAAGAACGGTAGCTGATCAGTAACACAAATTAGCCAAACCATCCCAATTTTGGTATGGGTTGGATCCAAAGTAATTTAAGTGACTATGGTGATTTATTATATTAGATCATATTTGTGTGGGGGTTTGTGTACATTACTTGATGGAGGGGTGGACATTTCAATCACATACGATTGGTCTTCCTCATTCCACTGCTCCTTGCCCTATCCTACTAATGCTGAGTGCCAGGCTAGGTAGTGATAAATATTCAATTTTAGGTCATTGACTTGACTCGACCATGGTTCAAACCAACAATTACAAATCCCACAACCTACCAACACGAGAGATGGATGCTCAGCTCATGTTGTCATCCCATCGGGTTTAGATAGGTTTCTATTTTGCGGCGTAAAATGGCTGTGAGGTGTTTGTTAGCACAATGCACTCGCCACCACCCCACCACCCCACCACCCCACCCCACTACCCCATCCCGGTCTCCGCCCCTGCCGCCGGGGGTGGGAGGTGTTAAAGCGCCCCCTGGTGCCCCCTCCCGCTACTCCTCAGTCTTATCTAAGCCCACCACGCATGTCCCAACTGCCACCAATGGGAGCATCCCGCATGCGCACGAGCAGTGTCGCAAAATCGAGCAGTGTCGCAAAATTAACCCAGGAAGTTCATGCTGGGCTGCCGAAGATCGGCATATATAAATCAATAAGTATCAACCACACAGTAAGCGGGTATCTGTGGTGGATTTTTCACAGCGATGCAATCAGAATGCAATTTAATTACATGACCTATATGAGTGTTTATACTTTGGGTTTTGCTTGGGAGAATTGAATTAGTTTTGCGCCGATGCCGGGCTTAGTATGTGAGTGTGTGGTGTGTGTGGCCCCTTGTATGCAGTGATCGCAGCTGAAAGAGCGGTAAGTATACAAAGTGTTGGCAGGGTGCTGACAGCCTGACGCAAAGCCCACTTTCCATATATACTACTCACGGTATGACATCATAAATCATGCTGACAGGGTCGCGCCATACTTCACCAATGCAATACTGGTCCAAGCTCATACCAAGGCACACGCCAGCCACAAACTAAACAAAAACCGCCCTCCACATAACCAACGCCGCTAGTGAATTCAGCTGAGTACTGCTTAAGCAGTTATTGCCGGATATGAGCTTATATGCTTAAGGAATTCTGAGATATCTTACTCAGTTTCCAGGACTATTTGTTAGTGGCAATATTGTGCTTTCTGTTGGTACTTTTTATTATTCATGAGATTCTCTCTCTCAGGCTCTCTCTATATATATATACATATATATTTCCATATACATATATATGTATATATATATATATATATATATATTGTCAATAATGCATTATTGGAATATAAATACAGAGAGCATTTTAACACAGAGTTTCTATTCCCACTTCCACTGGCTGTATCTACTAGTTTGTAAGGGTATATTTCCTAATTCTGCACCGACAGCGCCACCTGCGAGTGGACTTACTCAGTGATATATGTGATGTATAACACACTATACGAGATATAAATAGAAGGGTAACATTAACACGTTACATTTCGTCTGTGGCGCATTGGTGGAGTCCCCCCTCCAACTGTCTGGGTAATTGCTGCGTGTGCGCCCCCTAGCGACAAAGATGTGAAGTATATATACACACATATATATATATATATATATATATATATATATATATATATATGGATATGAAGAGAGAGTGAAAGGGAACAATATTGTTTTGCTAGTAAGAGAAGTGGGAAATATTGTGCTTCAAACAGAATTCACACCCACACCGCTAGTCATTCCAGGGCTACCATCCTACCCATTAGCCTATTTAGATTCCCTGATGTAATTCCTACATCCACACTAGCATCTATGTGACTCCATGCCTGAGTTTTGAGTGAAAACACTAGTCACTACACCAGAGTGAGTTCTGACCACTACACTATGTACCTTTATCGCTCTCTCTTTCTCTCTTTCTCTCTATATATATATATTCAGCGGTACAGTGAGTGGCGCTTACAGGGTGCAGGCGTGTGGCGCCACCATTGGACGTGTGATTGGGGAGGCTTGAGCAGTAGATGATTAGGACACACTCCATCAGTCCATGGTGCTGAGTGAGTGATGAGGGAAAGGAGGGATATTCTGGGTTATTATACTCGTTTAATTCTTATACAGCATATATATGTATGCCCGAGTGGACTTTCTCACATATATAGATGCATACATAGATTATATAGGTTTGTATATATACAAGAAAATTTCGTCTAGTGTTACATTCCTGGGGTTGTGTGGGGGGAGGGGACACTCCCATTGTCCGTGCGGAGGAGGATACAAATATAGATACTAAAACATGTATTCCCTCCAAGTATTTATACTTGCTTAATGAGTTATAATCAGATATATGAGGCACTGCCTGTCGGGGCATTGATATTTCAATAGTTGACAGTTTATTATTTTTCATACCAGAGTTAGTAGGAATCTACTGAATCCCTCTTTAGTCCCCTGGGCGTTTTGATTTGAATGATTACCTTCCATACCTCAGTAATGTTGAAATGAGCTTTCAAATATATATCAGTGGCCACAGAAAAAATACACTCACATAGCAAACTCCCGAAATTGATATATATATATATATAGGCCAGACGTGATAGCCGAATGAGTTAGAGCGTCCGTCTCCTGTGTTGGTAGATCATGGGATCGTGGTTCGAATCCTGGTCGAGTCAAACCAATGTATACTTGTCACCTCCTAGCCAGGCGCTCTGCATTGGATATAAGGGAATACCGAATCAATTTAATTGAAACTGTTAGTCCTGAAGTCTGTGGTTTCAGAATTTCAAGATGCCCATGAAAATTGTGCACGTTTTGACTTCAAATATCTGCAAAGTTAGCCACGTATAATACAAGTAACTCCAATCTAACATCGTGTAGATCAACCTAAAGGCCCTGTCACATTATGCCGCATCTCACAATCGGGTGGCCAACGCATAAAATCACTTTTTCATGTCGAGAAGTGTCAAACTTTTCAGCGCAGGGGGCAAAGTTGGACATATGGCTAACATGCTTCCGGGTGAAAAATGCTCGAAAAACGCTTGAATTACGCTCATGGTACGTTCGTAGAACACCGGTGAACATTATATATGTTATTTTATCGCTAGAACTACGCCTCATACATTACATATGTCAAGACATGGTGGAGAAACGCTAAACATAGGTTAGACATACATTAGAAATACGTTATCCATATGTTGTCAGTATGTGAACTGTTCGTTCCGACTGCCTTTACTGTAGGTCAACATAGTGCAACATAGTGAACAACATTTGTTTAACATACGTCTAATGTACATCAACATATGCCTAGCATATACATAATGTATGGCCAACGTAAAGATGCAGCATTAGAGACTCTCAATTCATCCAACGCTCGTCTCTCCTCCGCCATCCGGTCAAACTGGACCCGCTTCTAAGCCCGCAGACGGCGAATATGCATCGATTCCTGATGGTCTACCTCCGTCTGCGACCCAGAAAACATATGACCCATAGCCAAATCATTGTCCAACGCGAACGTCAACGAGTCATCAGCTACAAGCCCTGTCTCCAAAGCCGGGAAAATTTCCCTATGACAGGGATCATGGGGATCATCACGCCCAGCTCCCTTCCCCACAGAACGGACCGCTGAACTTCCCCACGGCGAATACTCCAGCGGCGCTTCCCGCACAGGACTCCCGCGTATGCCCAGACCTAAATCATCACGATACTCGATCGAACTGCTACCCTCAAGTACACCCGCCCCTGAATCAGTATTGATCGACAGAGACCGTATAGCATCAAGAGCGAAGCCCACTTTCATGGCACTCCCTGAAATGCCCTCCCCAGTATTGTTATTAACTGAGAGAACATCTCGTGCTATGTCAGAGGCCGCAACATTCCCCACCGCCGCAACACTATCACCTGGACGAGTGCCCAACTGCGCGTTACGCCCCCGGCCCTGCACTTCCACCGGTGTAAACAACGCGCAATGCCCGGCGATGGACTGCCACTCCTGCTGCACTAACTGCGCCCAATAGCTATCCGACCCTGCAACGCCTTCAGCAATCCCAGGCGACACCACCGGTGCTGGCATGGGAGTGGCTACGCCCCCCCGACGAATTGACACCTGGCGGCGCTCCCCGATGAAGCCGGCACCTGAATTTGGAACGAAAGTACTATTAACATCCCCAACAGGCAAAGAATAAGCATGGTGCAGTGTACTCACCACAGAAGCGTCGACTCCCTTTGGCGGCCCTTCCGCGTCGGGACGCCTTGTACCATCAATTTGGTACCGGCGCCCACTACGCAGTTGACCTGCCACCATCCCCTCCATAATAAAAATTACGAAGAGAACCTACTTTCGGAGTCCATGGCCCAGGTCCAAAACTCACGCCTTATGCAGAAGGCGAGCTGGTCATGGCACCTATGTAATGGCCCACAGCCCTCCGACTCTCACTCGCACGCTCACACACGGAAGAACACCAAGATTCAATTAGTGTACACTTCAAACCTGGTTTATTGAACCATCTGCTCTCCGCGGCATCAGTAGTTGTCTCACCCGCCCCTTGACTCGCCAGATCCCACATCAACTCTATAGGTGTGTGTGTGGGGGGCGGGGTGGGGTGGTCAGCCACATGCAGTAGAGGGCAGCCCAGTCGGGGTCTGCCCAGTGGCTACCCGTGCCGCCACCTGGCGCAGAGTAGTGGTACTGCGCTGGTGTACAGCGTAGTAGAGCTCATGTACAGAATACTACAATAATGATGGTTAGTTGTTGGAGTTTTATTTCCTGGCAACATCTAACGTCATATCAGGATGGGTACCGACTTGTGACAGTACGCACTCATGGCAACTTTATAGTGCTGTCCCACTTGGAGACAAGGCTGCCATGACCTGATATTCCCCACTCAGTTACATTATCCTCACACTGAACGAACCAGTCCCTGCCCTATCCTATTAAGGCCAAGCACCTGGCTAGGAAACGACAAGTAGCAATTTTATAAGTCTTCGGTTTGACTCGCCCGGTAACTGAACTCTCGACTTTCGGCACGCGAGGCCCACGCTCTACCGATTCGGCCACCGTGCCCGGTACATGAATAGATGATATCATATATAAAATGTGATGCATAGATATAGCACGTGATATATAGATATGTGAACTGATGATGAACCCAACTATCAGAAGCTCAACCAGGCTGCAACCCTTCAGTTCAGTACTGAGCCGTTAAACAACATGCTAACCAGATTTGAGAGGGATGCCAATGAGAAATAAACTAAAGTAACATCCTCGCTTCCAGTCGATACTGTGTTAAAATGTGGGGAGCGGGGTCAGAGTTTATACAGAGGGGGTTGCTAAGCAAAGTGTTCGCATGCTTACCAGAGTGAATTAGCACAGCAGGTAAGGGGTGTAGGCGAACAAGGTGTAAAATAACATTTGCGAAAGAAGTACTTGTCAGTTGAGACGGTGCATGCCTGTGGCAAATTTGACGCTCTCCACGTGGGTGAATTAGATTACCTCGGTTGGGCGGCCTGTTTTTTGTTTTGTTCACAAGTGTTTATTCATCAGAACAATTATAGTATCAGCGCGTGACTCATGTTGCATTGTGTTCAAGATCAGTCACTTGTCTTGTTTAAATAATAATCAATATACATATTATGTGGTGTCCTCTATGGCGAAGTGGTTAGAATGTCCAACCTTTTTTCTAGGTTGGACTCCTAATCTGAAGGTCGGTGGTTTGATTCCCCATGCAAATGTGGATTTCCACCACTGTGTATGAATTACAGTGTCATTAAAGGCCAGTTGCTCTCTTATGATGTATATGTGGTATAGAGGCTCAAAAATCCCTTGGTTCAGTAAAAGTGTATGCTCTGGCTTTCTATTTTATTGACCGACTGTCTAATGGTGAAAACAAACCTATTCAGATGTATCCATGATAGGCAGAATAAATCTTTAAGAAATACAACAATAATCTATGTTTGATTTAATAGTGAAATTTAGCAAAGGTGTCTTCTGTGCCCTGGAGGCATGGGAGACGGGGTTGAAAGGTGGCACAGTTTGCAGTCTGCCCGTCACACAGAGCCTGCCCCACCCACCCAACCCTCATCCGCCTGGATTTAAAATTTATAATTGATGGACACCACGACTATGCCTGGATCTCATAGCACCATGCTTACTAAAGATTCACACATAGAAAGTGTCCTAAATGTAGGTGCTACCAATTTCTTTTTTAAATATGACTGTACTAAACATTCATTCACAGAAAGTTTCTAAAATTCTTTTTTAAATATGCCTGGTCACTAGGTTTGCCACAATGTAAAAACCCCGACAAACAAACTCAATGGGTAAATGCAATTTCATTATTATCTTAATTCTTCTGGAGAAATTCTAATTTTGAGAAAATACTTTCCGCTCTAAATCCGCTGCTCCTTTCCTTATCCTACTAATCTCGAGTGTTAGGATAGGTAGCAACAATTATCAATCTTATATATCATTGCTATGACTCGGTGAGGGATCGAACACACTATACACCACAACGGAAGCCAGCACTCAACTCATTGAGCTACTCAGCTGTCATTAATTGCTACAATCCTAATACATTGTGAACTTGTGTAAGTATTTGGTTTGACTCCAACAGGAATTGAACCTAATACCTCCCACATGGGAAAGGAGCGCTCTATTCATTTGAGCATCGTGCATGGTGTACAGAGTATAATTAAGATATATAAAACATGATATCTTAATTCATTCAAGCTATAACAAATGGTAAAAGAGATGTCTTTATTTCTTTCCAGATATCGAGGATAGTTATCAAATATTGAAAATCATCGCTCAGTAATTTCAAATAACATTAACTATAAATAATAATTGAATAATTAATAGCTTAAATAGCATTAATTGTAAATAATAATGCTATTAGAAATCGTTGAGTAAAGATTTTACATATGCATTACCGAGATTCGTCCTGTATATAAATGGTGGAATAGATCAGTAAACCCTTTTGCGTATACGCTGACAAAATATAACGCAGAATTGGGTGGTTTATTGTGCTACTTTTATTATTTAGGAATTGTGTTTGAATTTTACTATTTCCACGAAGAAAGCAGTTCCATTTGAATTCAGGTTTATATATTGAAGCGGCCTGACAGCGTCTGGAGACGGTTATTTGACAGGAAACATCCAGGAATATACGTGCATATATTGGAATATATGCCTATGTTGCAAAATATATGCATATATTGGAATATATATATATATTCCAATGAACGATACCATTCACTTTGAATGTATCTTTAATATATTACATATTATATATTATATATATATATCTGTCTTACCTTAAATCGCTGAGAATTCATAACGCACAGACAAATTCGCGGCAAATTCTCTGAACATTTATATGTAACAAATGTAATTTAAAGAGTTACATTTAAATGGATTCCACAGGAAAGCAGCCTTTATAGTTATAGAATATGCTTCACCTAATAGCGCAAACTTAATCGCTGATAACAGTTTCTATTTGTTTAGTACGGGGGTGTGCGGGTTAATAATTTTGAGCAGAGTCCATCGGTGTATGTGTTAGTAAATTTCCTAACGAATTTGTTACAGGCGCGAAAGGGGCCAGCTGCCCTCCACCCAAGCTCCCACCCTCCCACTCACCCACCTACCCTCTCACCATCCTACCCTCCCACCCTCCTGCCCTCCAATTCACGCAACTCCCACCACCATTTCCTTCCCCAGTCACTCTCCAAGCACAATCCGCGCGGCGCAGCCGATAGGGCTGTATTAAGGGAGGGAGTGTCAGAACATACGCTCGGCGAGTGTGCTCGTGAATTGTGAAACTGGAAGCACTTATATGTATGGTAATAAACCATGTACTTAGCGCCCACTGCGCCCACTGCGCCCACTGCGCCCACTGCGCCCACTGCGCCCACTGCGACCACTGCACCCACTGCGACCACTGCGCCCACTGCGCCTGTGATTGAGGATTACGACTAGAATGAACCCATGCACCCGTCATCCTGGTCAACACTCTCCATACACAGGCTGCCTTCTCACTTCCGCTATTGAGTTTGGGTTACTGTTTTGAACACTACATTCAGCTAAACACTATGGTCAGCTGAACACTATGTCAGTTGACCACTTCAGTCAGTTGATCACTATAGTCAGTTGACCACTTCAGTCAGCTAAATAGTCAGTTGAACAGTACAGTCAGTTTGTAAAAATATACGGATTTCCGGTTAAGGATTATATATTGGCAGAGAGCATTATTATGCTTGGGTGATGGAATGGGGACAACATTATGTAAACTAAAAGTGATAGTACCACACTCCCATTGGACATGATAATAAGTGATGTGAAATATATGTTATATATGATGCCTGAGATTACTGAAGAGATGCTCCTATATAAGAAACAAGTACATGATTGTTGAAATACTTCTCTATGCATCCATAAAGAGTGCAATTGGAGAAAAGGTCATATTAACAGAGATCTATTGTAACTGTTTGCAACTACCTGTCCACCCATGACAACGGGGCGGGCCCACCACAGCCTCATTTGCATGTGCACCCAGGGCACCACCTGCAGCTGAATTGAGTGACAGCCACCACCACTGGGGGGTGGTTCCCACCCCGGTTGTGGGGGTGCCTGATTGGCTGAATGTGGGACTGCCCACTCACCTACGCTTACCTTGGCCCTCTGACCACACTTCCTCATTCTGAGATTTATTAATTATTCAAGACTCTGCTTCAGACACACTGAAGAGAGATCACTCTACGCCTGGCTCTTGAGTGAGACACATCTACTCTAGAGCAGGAACCCCAGACACTCTGTCTGATGCTAGGCAAATTCATATATCTAAATTGACTTGAGTGCAACACCCAAGGCACTCCAGTTCACTGGGCTGTGGGCACTGATTCTTATACAGACTAAAGTAGTAATGAGATTCTGTGTGGACAGAAGGTAAGGGGTGTGGATGATAGGTCACTCGTAGGTGGACTGGGGTTGATGCCATTAAAGCACAACTTCACCACTGTTTATCTGTGTGACTTGTCTTCCTTTTTTTCCTTAGGAGTTTGTAGAAGGGTTGTTTGAGGGATGCATCAGGGAGTGAGATGAAGGGGAGAGTTTTGTAGTATTATCTGGTGTTCATGCGGCCGGGCATCCAGAAATATTCTAAGTTGAACATCATAGTCAGTTAAACACAATCGTCAGCTGAACACTATCGTCAGTTGGCCACTTCAGTCAGTTTATCACTTCCACTCAGTTGACCAGTATAGTCAGTTGAACACTACAGTCAGTTGAACACCATAGTCAGCTGAAAACTATAGTCAGTTGACCACTGGCATCAATTTACAACCTCCAACAGTTAACCACTAGACACAATTGACCACTTCAATCAGTTGACCACTTCAGTCAGTTGACCACTTCAGTCAGTTGACGACTAGAGCCAATTGAATACTAAGTCAGTTGACCATTACAGCCAGTTCAAAGTCGAGTCGGTGGAATGCTATATCTAGTTGACAACAGCTGTTAGGTGACCACTATACCTAGTTGGACACAGCAATTAGGTGACCACTATACCTAGTTGACGACAACATTCAGTTGAACACTATACCTAGTTGACCACCTCAGTTAGTTGAACACTATAGCTAGCTGACCACAGCAGTTAGGTGACCATTATATCTAATTGACCACAGAAGTATCCAAGTTATATAATCCCATGAAATGTATAACTTTTTATACTGAATCACTTGTCAGAAAAATGACAGAAAGTCAAAACCATCGGACTATGTAACTATTAGTAAATATAATAGACCATGTAATTTCATGTTAAGCCTGCTGTCCAGCAATTCACTGTGAATATCAATTTTGGTATCGGGTTTTACATCTCCATTTCTAATTAAAGACAGTCAAAACCAAAATTAAGTATACTTCTAAAGATATGCCAGAAAGTCAAAACTATCGGATTATTCAATCTTAAGCTAAAATAATGGAAGGTTCCCTCAATCCCCCCCCTAAGAAAAGTTTGATAATATTGCGAGGTCACAACTCGCTGCCTGCATCTATTTCCCGATACTCGGTAGCAGGCAAGTGCCGGGCAGGCGATGGTCTGCAGGGGCTGATGTAGATTAGAAACTGCCGCGTCATGGTTGCTGGATGTGCATCCTGGGACATTAATTGCCGGGCAGTATGGGACTGAGGTAACGCTGAAGTTGTGGCTTCGGGGATGGAGAAATGGCTCAATCAAAACGCACTTTATTTACCCGACCGCCTTGCTATGGGGGTGAGAGGACCCAGCATGACTCATCATCTTCCGCTATTGCCCGCTGGGGGAGCTGATGTCTGAGAATGTAGGGAGAGGGAGACACTGGGGTTTTGCTTGTTTGTTGGAGTTTTATATCCTGGCAACATTTACGATGGTATCAGGATGGGTACAGACTTGTGACAGTGTGCACTGATGGCGACTTTATAGCTCATGGCAATTTTATAGTGCTACCCCACTGGGAGACCAGTCCGCCAGCACCCTGACCCAATATCCCACTCAGTGGCATTATCCTGATAGTGATACTGAGCTAACAAGTCCAGGGAGGGATTGAGGGATACAGGACTGACATGAGAGGAACACGGAGGGGAACAGGAAGGGAGACCATAAGATAGGAGAGTGGTAGGGAGGGAGGCACTAACATAGGAGGGGGATATGGAGGGAGACAACAAAATAGGACAGGGACAGGGAGGGAGACAATAAAATAGGAGCGGGACAGGAAGGGAGACTATAGGAGAGGAGCAGAGAGGGCGAAAATAAGATAGCAGGACAGGGAGGGAACCAATAAGACAGGATATAGATACCGAGGGAGAAAATAAGATAGGAGAGCGAGAGGGAGAAAATACGATAGGAGAGGGACAGGGAGGGAGGCAATAAGATAGCAGAGGGACATGGAGGGATGCAATAAGATAGCAGAGGGACAGGGAGGGATGCAATAAGATAGGAGAGTCATAGAGAAGGAGGCAATAACATAATGAGGGGCAGGGAGGGAGGCAATACGATATCAGAGGGAGTTTGTAGAAGGGTCATATTAACACCTCTCACCCTATCCGTCTCCTATCTGATTGGCTCCCTCCGTGTCCCTCTCGATATAGGAGAGGGACACGGAGGGAGCCAATCAGATAGGAGACGGATAGGGAGAGAGGCAATAAGGTAGGAGACGGATATGCATTTATTAATTAGGTTGAGTCGAAAATAATCTCGGTAAAGCATTATCTGTGTCACCTTTCACAACTCTGGGTGATAATTCTGCATATTGAAATAGTGTTCAAAGTGGCCGGTTGTGGCGTTATCCTTGTGATACTGTGCAGAGAAGGAGTGGGTGCCCTCCGGTAGGGAATATCTAATCATGGGAGAGCTAATTTAGATTCACATAACAAAGAAGACAGATCCAACAGCAAGTGGTCCTCAGTGCAGGTTGCTCTGTGAAAAGGGTATTTAGAGGGGATTTCCAACATGCCCTCTGATAGAAAATGACTCCTGTCTTTCACTAGGAGCTGACTGTGAAGCATGATCTGTGGAAAAGGTCTTATAGAGGATACCCACTGCCAAACCCGCCTGTACGGAGAACCACTAATGTGGATAGCTCACGACTAATGCTATGTGGAAAGGGTATATTATCCTAGATGCATATACGTCTCGGGTCAGGAAAGTGCTACATTTGTTGATTATGCTGGAGGAAATCTCAACCACTGACAATTAGTCTCCTTCAACGCTGCCTTTCCCTATCCCGGTAATGCCAAGCGCCAGACTAGGTAACGACAAGTATACATTTTTAGTTTAGTCATTGGTTTGATTCAGCCAGGTTTCACATTGTTCAACCTCAAAACGCTAAGCGGACGCTCAACTCATTTGGCCATCCCGTCTGGTATACTTAAGTTCAGAAGATGAGAGCATTGGAAAAACAAGTCGTCCGCTAACATTCTCAGGGGACACGATGGCTTAGCCAAACAAATTGGAATATTCAACCTCTTATCTTAAATTCTTTAAGTCATCAATGCAATCCTCCAGCGCCTCCCAAGATCAGGCTGAGTAGAATAGGGAGCGGCAGGAGCGGCGCCGTTAACAACCATAAAACAATTATTTCCCGCCAGAAATCGGAGAAATTGTCGTCTGCCGATATGGTGATAAGCTATGGAATCGTTTCGCCACTAAATCACCGATAAATCGCAACAAAGCCAACTATCGCAACTGGTAGTAAGGTTGGATTATTTCATTGTCAGTTTGTAAAATAATTGTATTTGAATATAAAAGGAAGCCATTACAGGGAGGTATTACAGCTGTTCCTCTTTGCTCTTAATAATATGGAAGTTCAATAATTGGTTGGTTGGTTGATTGTTGGAGTTTTACATCCTGGCAACATCTAAGGTTATATCAGGTCGGGCACCAACTTGTGACAGTGCACACTCATACTGACTTTATAGCATTGCCCCCATTGGAGACCAGGCTGTCAGCACCATGAACTGGTATCCCACTTAGTCACATTATCCTGAGACTGAGCCTACCAGTCCTTGCCCTTTCCGAATAATGCTGAGCGCCTGGCTAGGAAGTGACAAGTATACATTTATAAGTCATTGGTTCAAATCCCACAATCTACCAAAACGGGAGACGGATGCTCAACTCATTCGGTCATCCCTTCTGGTGTAAATTGAATAGTTAATTGTGTGTAGTGGAAGAGTTTGGTGAAGGTGCATTATGGGAATGCTTGCACAGCGACCCGCCAGGTAACCGCAGCCTCGTTCTGGAAGACGAGCGGTCCTCTGGCGCCGCCTGGTGGCGACGGAGGTAATCAACGGGGCCAGAGTAAAAATTGGGTGGCGGGACCCCAGGGGAGCGTGGCCTGTCGCACTGCGCATGCGCGTTGGGCTAGATCTCAGCTAGGTTTACTGTGGTCCTGGTGTGATGGGGGAGTTGGGGGAGGAGGATGTGAATGTGGGTGTTGGGGGAGGGGTATGTGTTTGTATGGGTGTGCAGGGTATTTGTGTGGGTGTGAGGGGTGTGTGGGTGTAAGGGTAGGAGTAGTCATAGGTGTGAGCGCGGGTGAGACTGGGTGTTGTAGGAGGTGGTGTAGGGGTAGATGAAGATGTGGGTATGGGTGTCGATGTCTGCATGGGTGTGGGAGTAGGAGGTGTGGCTGTGGGTGTGAATGCAGGTGTGGACGTGAGTGTGGGTGTGTAAGTGTGAGTGTACGTTTGGGTCTGGGTGTAGCTGAGAGCATGGGTCTGGGTTCGGGCACGGGTTATGAGTGGGTGTGGATGTGTGGGTGGGTGTGGGTGGGTGTGGGTGTGGGAATGCGTGTAGGCGTGGGATGGAGTGTGGGTGTGAGTATAGGTGTGGGTGTGAGGTTAGGTGTGAGTGTGAGGTTAGGTATGTGTGCATGTGTGGATGGGTGTCGGTATGGGTGTGTGGTTGTGTGGGTGTGTGGGTGTTGGTGTGAGTGTGGGTGTGGGTGTGGGTGTGGGTGTGGATAATGGGGTATGTGGAAATTGATCGTTGGAAGCTTAACATGCTGGCAACTGGTTTGATTCAGAAGCTTTTCGAACTCCCAACCTTCCGCATGGAAAGCCGGACAGTGCTCTTACCGATTCGGCGACCACTTCCGGTGAGTGGAGAGGGAGTTAAACAATCGGGGAGGAGATTGTGGTAGAAGAGATGAGAGAAGAAGAGA
Organism: Branchipolynoe longqiensis; assembly: GCA_030323885.1. Taxonomy (NCBI): domain Eukaryota; kingdom Metazoa; phylum Annelida; class Polychaeta; order Phyllodocida; family Polynoidae; genus Branchipolynoe; species Branchipolynoe longqiensis. Next base: position 26,354,603 of record CM059200.1, read on the forward strand.
GAGGTTTGTTTGTTTCTTGGAGTTTTACGTGCTGGCAACATCTAAGGTCATACCAGGGCGGGCGCGGACTTGTGATAGTGCACACTTATGACAACTTTATAGTGTTGCTAGACTCGGAGATCAGGCCATCGATCCATGGCACAATATCCCACTCAGTCACATTATCTTGATGCTGCACGAACCAGACATGTCCTTGACCTATCCTATTAATGCCACGCAACAGACTAGGTAGCAACGTATCAATGTTGTAAGTCATTGGTTGTACTCACCATGGTATAGAAGGGATCGCTGCGCTCTGATCAATTCAGGCAGCGCGTAGGGGGAGGTGTGGGAAGGCAAGAGAGGAATGAATAAGTGCGAGTGGAGTTGGCAGGTGAAGGAGGGAAGGGTGAAAACTGGAGAAGGGGCGGGGGGTGATGCTAAACCGGGACCGGTGAGTTTGGCGGCAAGGCCGGACAGGGAGCGGTTTGTTGACCGCAATAATGGTGCGGTTTTAGAAGGGGGAGAGGGGGAGGGGGGAGAGGGGGAGGGGGAGGCGCGAGGGGGGCGGGGGAGGAGGGAGGCGGGTGATGCTAAACCAGGAACGATAAGCTTGTCGGCAGGTCCGGACAGGGAGCGGTTTGTTGACGCAATAATGGCACTGTTTGAGAATGGACTCAGGAGGGGGGGAGGGGGAGGCGGGACGGGGATGGGGGGAGGGAGGGAGGAGGGAGGCAGGTGATGCTAATCCAGGAACGATGAGCTTTGCAGCAGGTCCGGACAGGGAGCGGTTTGTTGACCGCAATAATAACACTGTTTGAGACTGGACTCGGGCAGGGGGGAAGATGGGAGAGGCGAGGGGAGGGGAGGGGGGGGGGAGGGGGACGGGGAGGGGAGGGGGAGGGGGAGTGGGAGGGGGAGTGGGGAGAGAGTGGGGGGGAGGGGAGGGAGACGGGGGAGGGGCAGGCGGGAGGGGGGAGGGGGGCGGGTGATGCTAAACCGGGAACGCTTGGCGGCAGGTCCGGACAGGGAGCGGTTTGTTGACCGCAATAATGACACTGTTTGAGAATGGTCTCGGGCAGGGGGAAGGGGGAGGAAGGAGGGGGATGGAGGGGGGGAGGGGGGAGAGGGGAGAGGGGAGAGGTGGGGGGGAGGTGGGAGGGGGAGGGGGAGTGGTGAGGGGGTCGGGGAGGGGAGGGAGGAGGGGGAGGGGGAGGGGGAGGGGGAGGCGGGTGATGCTAAACCTTGAACGGTGAGCTTGGCGGAATTCCGGAGAGGGAGCGGTTTGTTGACCCCAATAATGGCGAGGTTTGAGAATGGACTCGCGGAGGTGGAGGTGGGTGGAGGTGGGGATGGAGGTGGGGGAGGGGGAAACCATGTACTGGGTGGGTATTGTACTAAAAGATTTTTTGTTTTTTTGTTTTAATTAATTCTAGCAAAATCGCAGGTCATAGAAGGACAGGTACCGACTTATGACGGTGCGCACTCATACCGACTTTATACTACTGCCCCACTTAGAGACCAGACCACCAGCACCATGCCCTGATATCCCACTCAGTCACCTACACTATGCAAACCAGTCCTTGTTCTATCCCTGTAATGTCAAGCGCCAGGCTAGGTAGCGACAATCATCAATTTTATAAGTCATCGATTTCACTCGGCTGGGATTCGCACTCCAAACCTTCCGCACGAGAGACCTGCACTCTACGGATCCGGCCAGCGCGGCCGGTGTGTTTGAAAGGATGATTAAGACAGGTGGCCCAGAGGTCTCCGGATGATGAAGCAATATTGAGAGGAGGATTGGTTGTGTGTGGGAGGGGGAGGGGGAGGGGGGGGGGGACAGATGGACAGATGGACGGGGTGGGATCAATGGTGGATATTGGCCGGGAGGAAATGACAGCGCTTAAGGGTGTAGCCAGGGATGGAATGGAACTCTGAGCTTTAGGTAGGACTCGCATGGGTTATGGGTGGACAGGTGGGGGGTGGGGGGGTGGCGTATGTGTGTGTGTTTGTGTGTGTGTTTGTATAAGAAAGGCAGTGATGGGTTGTGAACCTGCCAAGATATGACAATGTTGAAGGAACTCCCCCTGAATCTTCTTATGAACCTTATCTGTCTCACTTTGTCTTTGATCTCCTGGGACACAACAGCAGGTTAACCTGCCCCAATGATACCTGAACTAGCTGGTATGGTTTATTATTGTTTACCGCGGGAGAGCCTAATATAATATAATTGTCTAAACTAAGCAATTGTCTAGATTTGATTCCGCTTATCTGACTAGATACTCGTGCACTTATTAAAGTTCGATTGTTCGAAAAAGCATCACATTTTCAAAAGCAAGACAAGTGAGTGGATTTCATTCTACATATCTTACTGATGTACTGATGCATTTATTAAGTATTCGGTGCCACAGAGGAAGGAATACTGAGGCAATTTAATAGAACCTGTTTCTGCAGAATCATATGGTGTCAGAGTTGTGGCATACTTGCCAAAATTAATGTTGGATGTTTGCACTTCAAATATCTCAAAATGTGGCAATTTAAAGTTAGAATTACTTCAAAGTAAAGTAGCGTAGATTATAGCAATCAATGTCATATATTTATTTGAAAAAATGACAGAAAGTCACAACCATCGGTCTATGAACTTTAAGTATGAATTGCTGCATGGAATGTTAGATACCAATCCAAGTTCATGAAGTGCGTTACTGCTTAAAGGGTACATTCCTTACACGCGGTACGCGGTATGTGGTATGCAAATGCAAATGCGACAACAAATTGAAATGCCTTGAAGTCTATGGGCTACATTCCTTACACGCGGTATGCAAATGCGAATGCGAATGCGTTTTCCGATCGGTCCATGTAGCGATTGGTGCGGCGTGCGGCATGTGGCTGCGAATAGAAACCATCAGGCGCATTTGTCCATTGGTATGAGACAGGAGGAGGCGACTGAGCATTACGGAACAGTCACACGCAGGGGTGCTCATTGGAAACACATGGTGAGCTGGGCACCCGGGAGACCGACGGTTATGGGAAAGCTAAGAATGTTACAATATGCACAGAAATATGAATACTTATCTATAATTTGATTATAATAAAGGTAGGAAACCCCATGTGACGTACGAAAAGGTACATAGATATGAATGCAATATTTGGTCATATGCAGTGCAGTAAGGAGTATACTTGTTTATTTTTATTTTTTAAATATAGCCAGTCGTGTGCCGCATACCGCATACCGCGTGTAAGGAATCATGTCATTTGCATACCGCATACCACATGCCGCATACCGCATACCACGTGTAAGGAATGCACGCTTAACCCTACCTGGTGTTTGCATTTTGATGTGGATGCCAAAATTAAATCTACATGTATTCAGTTTGTGTGTGTTTTTTGGGGTACATTAGTTGTTTAACCACGGGAAATTTCAATCATGAACAATTTGTCTTCCTCATTCCACTGTTTCTTGCCCTATCCTAAAAATGCTGAGCGCCTGGCTAGGATGCGACACATATACATTTTTAAGTCATCGATTTGACTTGACCAGCATTCAAACCCACAACCCCACGGTCTAACAACACGGGAGGTGGACGCTCTAAGTCATTCAGCCATCACGTCTAGTTTCAATCATATATATATAAAGATACACTACTCACCACCCTCAGAGGCAGAGTCCTAACCAAGTGTGTCGTGGTAGGTTACGATGGTACACCACATATAACTCTCAAAGTACTAATTAAGTATATCATAGTATGTTATGAATAAATACTACTCAGTACTCTCAGAATACTACCCATTATTGTATCGTATATTATAAAGATGTGCATCACTCACTCTTCTCAGAGTACTAACCACTAATCTCAAAGTATGTTATAAAGATGCACTACTACCAACTCTCAGAGTACTAATCAAGTATACCATAGTATGTTATAAAGATACAGTTGGAGTAGTTGGAGCTTTAAATATACCGATAGATTTAATGTTCCTACGGCGACTGGCTTCAGCGAAAATATATGCCAGAATTTGTTTGTTGTTCTTTTATGTTCTAGCAACATCTAAAGTCATATCAGGACAGGTACCGACTTGTGCACACTCATGGTGACATTATAGTGCTGCCCCACTAAAAGACCAGGCCACCGCCATCATGAGCAGATATCCTACACCGTCACATTGTACTTGCCCTATCCCATTAATGCCGAGCGTAAGTATCAATTTTATAAGTCATCAGTTTGACTCGGCGAGGATTCGAACTCCCGACCTTTCGCACGGAAAGCCTGCACTATATCGATTAGGGCACCGCGCCCGGTGGATATAACGCAGACCTAATTGGGATTCTGAGGAAAATCTGTAAAACAATTCCATATGCAATGTACCCGAGGTCAACGGGGTTCAACTGGGTGCTGCCCCTACCGGGCATTCCGTGCACGAACCGCCGCCGTCTTTATTACCTCAAGGTGTATGGCGCTTTTCCGAGTATCGCTCACCTGTCCTTTAACCGCCGCCAAGTACATAAAGAAAGCATAATTCGCTGTAAACAAAAAATACTCCTCCACACAAAACTAACACCCAAACAAACAAACAACCTTCTGCCACTGACCAAATAAGCGATTCAGGGAATTCATTTGGCGGGAAACACCTCTGTTCTTTTTTGTCCTCGCAGCAGACGACATGTGTACTTTTTTTTAAAGTGACTTCAGGATTGGTTATTACGGATAATCCGCATGTCACCCCGCGCTGGCAGAGCGGGTCACCTGGGGTTACGCTGACTGGGTCTGCGCTGGCTTTTCAGCACCCCTATCGGTAACAAATCCGCCTCATCAAAGTCGTCCAGATAAGGGTTTTCCCGCCATTTTTTCTCGCCATTTTTTCCCGTCATTTTTGTTCTCTTTCTCCCCGTCGCCTTCTCTTCCGTGGCATTCAATCATCGTCAGTGAATAGCTTATTAAGCTGCAGACGCCTGGCGTTGGCTGTTTGTTCTTTCTTTCTTTTTCTTTTATTTTGTTTTATAGATATTCTTGTCAGTCCGGAGCTGTGGTTGCGCACAGGAGAGCCAGCTTCGAATTGGCAATTTTCACGAGCGTATTTGAAGTAATACATATACAATTGGCGCTGATTTGATTAGGCACACCAGACAAGATGGAACCCTCGATTGACAGTTGCATGCATAGCTAGTGATGGAGACAAATTGTCGATGTTCCACAGCGATAACAAAATTGTTACATGTATGCATATGTATATACACATGTAATATATACAGGAATATATAGACATATACACATTTGCACACATATATGCACAGATATACACATATATACGTATATACATGCATATACACACATATACACATATATACACACATATACACATATATTACATATGTATACACACATATAATATACACACACATATATATATAGACATGTACACATATCCACACATGTATAGACATATATACATATATATATGCATGTATATACACACATACACACATACACACATGTATACACATATCCACACATATATCACATATGTATATACACATGTGCACACATATATACCTATATACATATACACATATATACACATATACACACATATACACACATATACACACATATACACATACATACACATATATATATATACATATATATACACACATACACGCATCATATACACATGAAGAGTTCAGGCGCAAAACCACGTAAACACCAATAAAAAAAGTAATTTAATTACAAGATTTGTACATGACCAGAATTTTAATTCTCACTAATTTCACATTTCATAGGATCATATGGTTATGGAGCAATGAACAAAAATGTAGGAATATAGAAAAATAAACATTTTGTAAGTTTGATTCCAATGATTATTTCCATTTGTGGATTGGCATTTACATGGTTTTGCGCCTGAACTCTTCACATATATACACATATACACACATATATCACATATGTATATACACATATGCACACATATATACACAGATATATACATATATACACACATATAAAAACACATACACATATATGCACATAAAAAAACACACTTATGCACATATATACACATATACACACATATATCACATATGTTATACACATATATCACACATCTATGCACACATATATACAAAAAAACATATATGCACATACATGCACATGCATATATGCACATACATATATGCACATACATATGTACATATATACATATGTGCATATATATGTAATTTATATATACACACATATATACATATGCATATAATAATATACAGTAAAACCTCTCTAAATCCGACCGACCATGGGACCGGCTCTAAGTGGTCCATTTAGAGAGGTGGTCGGTTTAGAGAGTTAGAATATCCTTACAATGGTATTGCTAGGACCCAAATAAAGAGATCGATATAGGGGATTGGTAGATATCTGGAGGGGTAGGTACTGTATATGTTTATGTATATAGGTTGTACTGTATATGTATATATATAAACATATACACATTTACATATGTATGCACATCTATACATATGCACATATATATGTAAAGTATATACACACATATACACATATGCACACACACATATATATATATATATATATATATATATACATAAATATATACAGATATACATGTAACTTGCGTTAATTTATGTAGTGTCGTTTGGTCTACAGTACAGCCCTTCTACCATTAAGGGGGGCAAGCGCCATGACCATTAGATTATCTAGACTCCACGATCACGGCGGACCACACTACAGTAGTATTCAGTAACCAGGTAACAAGCCGGAACAACACTTACACAAACTGTGTAAAACCCTCCTACCTAACACAACACTGTGCTTAACAATATCTTAATCAGTTTGTATAGCCTGTACCGTAAAGCCATTGGCATTCTCAGAGAACATCAATTTAGTGCTTGTATGTGGAGGATGTATGACTATCGGACTATGCTAGTGTAGTAGTCTGCACTGACCTCTCAGGCAAGTAACCGCATAGAGAGGTAGGGATGGGTAGTGTGTTGATATCAGGGAGCCTAGGTGGTGTAATGGTTAGCACACTGACCCCGAATGCAAAGAGGTGTGGGTGCGAGTCCTGCTCTAGGCGCAATATTTCCCATTTTCATCACCCCCATGACACTGGTGCCATGACCATTATCCTGTACAAGCTATGCACTGTATGGTACGTATGTGTAAGTGTATTGGATGTATATATATGTACTTGTAAGCATTAAATGACTTACACTTCCTGGGGGACAAGTGTAGTACTAGTAGTCTGCACTGACCTCTCATGCAAGTAACCACACAGACAGGTAGGTATGGGTAGTGTGGTGATATCAGGGCGCCTAGGTTGTGTAATTGGTTAGCACACTGGCCCGGAATGGAGGAGATGTGGGTTCGAGTCACGCTCTAGGCGCAATATTTCCTATTTACATCACCCCCATGACCCTATGTATATCCCTATGCTATATATTAACTTGTATACGGGATGGATGAATAAGTTAAGCACCCTCTGCCCATACAGCACTTCATAGGGTTTGAATCCTGGCTGAGTCAACCCGATGACTTACAAATGTGGACTCGGCATTACTTCTATTGGGCAAGACACATCAGAATGAGGAAGATCAAGTGTTTTGGTTAAAATTTCGCCTGCATACACAATGACTGTGATATATAAAAGTAAGGTTTTAATATTTCGGTAACAGCATTGTCATCCTATGCTGGTTTATTTCAGTTGTGTATTGCTGGTATTCATTTTCAATTACCTCAGACTGTTTTCTTATCGGAAAATACTTTATATGTCAAAGGTTGTATTATGAAGCACTCACCATCATTTCAGAATAGAAATATTTGTTAAAAACATAGGTTGCCTTGAACAGATCTAAAAAGGATTCATCTTACAGATAGCTTATTAACAAGTGATTCTTTCTCGGGGACACATTTTCTAAGAGGGAATTGCCAAAGGATTACTAGTTGCCAGGCAGTATATATCTCAGTCATTGTTATTTATCTTCTTATACATGCGGAAGCATCTTCTAGTTGCATTATTTATGGCTGCCACAGTTGGTTGCTTGTTGAGTTTTTACGTCCTGGCAACATCTAGGGTCATATCAGGATGGGTAGCGACTTGTGACGGTTCACACTCCTAGCAACTTCATAGTGCTGCCCCACTGGGAAATCAGGATACTAGCAGCATGATCCGATATACCATTCGGGTCACATTATCCTGACATTAAGGTACCCAGGCCTCATCCGGTCCTATTAATGCCGAGCACCAGGCTAGGAAGCGACAAGTATCAATTGTTAAGTCATTGGCTTGACTCGGCTGGGAACCGAACTTCCGACCTACTGCACGTGAGGCCCGTGCTCTACCAGTTAGGCCACCGCGCCCGGTATGGCTGACCTATATGTCAGTACAAAATGTAGGTAGCTTTAGTCAATTTGATGTTAAACACGAAAATGTTAGTTCATTATCAAAGCTCAGCGGTACAGTGATTGGCTGTTAAGGCTCTCTCACATATCACCGGATTGGGGAAACGGAAAGAAACCAAACAAAGTCCAATGATATCCAGCAACGTCTGGTTTGTATGCTTTGCATATGCATTGCATATCCGTTGATGTCCGTTGATATCCGGTGTGAACCGTTACAAGGTTTGAGCATGCACACAACTTGTAACGGGTTGCACCGGACTGACCTATGTGATAATTATCTGTTACCATCCGTTCCCCTTCTGTTACCATCCATTCCCCATCCATAACCATCCGTTCCCCGTCCATTCCCCGTCCCTTCCCCATCCGTTACCCGTCCGTTCCCGTTAATTCCTGTCTGTTCCTGTCCGTATCAGTCCGTTACATATCCATTACAAGTCCAGCGCTGTTCATTATAGTTCATTTTGTATTCTGAATTGTCCATTGATCATTAGATACATTATAAACCATTACCATTCTTTACCATCCATTACCCTCCGTTACCCTCCGGTACCCATCCCTTACCCATCCGTTACATAATTGATACATTTCAAGTCTGAATAACACCGGACTAGAATATACTTTGTCCGGTTATGTCCATTGCTCAATCCGCCATAGTGTGACAGGCACTTTACAGTGTGCCGGGGTGGTGGCGCCACCATCGGAGCTGTGGTTGGGGAGGCTGGAGCAGTAGATGACTATGACAGACTCCAGCAGCCCATGCAGTGGAGTGAGTGATGAGGGAAAGGAGGGATATTCCAGGTTAGTATACTCATATAATTCTTATACAGCATACATATATATATATGTGTATGTGTGTGGATATGCAGGTGCGAGTGAGGTTCCCATGCATGTTAGGTACAGAAACAGCCGGTGGTGACGCCACATGTAGCATCGGGGAGGTACAGGAGGGTGGACATAGTAACTACGGTACAGAATAACGTAATAATACAGTTTGTTTGTTGTTTGTTTGTTGTTGTGTTACGTCCTAGCAACATCTAAGGTCATATCAGGACGGTATCTACCTATAACAATAAAGGTGTTCCTTTCCGTGCCGGTATACACACATAATACATTATACATATATATATATATATGTATAAATATATATATCTGTGTAATTATGCAGGTCCAATGTGCGTTGTGGATGTCTGATTGCGATACATGTGCTTCAGTGAAGAGAAAATAAGCATTCACATGAAGGAATCATTTAAAATGGCGGGTATGATAAATACAGAGGGAAGACTCCCTTTGTATTGTCGTCTCAATAATGCAAGTGCATCAGAGAAACAAACAAGAAAACAATACAAGCAATACCCCATTTTTTCAGTTGTCTTTCATAGAACCCAACACAAGTTAACCTTCCCACGGTTTTCATGAGCGTGTTTGTTGAGGTTTTGCATCCTAGCATCATCTATGGTCAAATCAGGACGAGTACTAACTTGTTGACAGTGCGCAGTGCGCAACTTTACAGTGGTGACCCACTGGGAGACCAGGCTGGTGACACCATGATCCAATATCCCAGTCAGTCAGATTATCCTGATGTTGAGCTAACCAGTCCTTGGCCTATCATAGTAATCCTGAGCGCCTGGCTAGGAAGCGACAAGTATCAATTTGTTAACTCAACGTTTGATTCGGCCGGGACTCGAACTCGGGACCTTCGACATGGGAACCTTGCGCTCTACCGACTCGGCTACTTCGTCCAGTCTTCCTTATCCCGTGCATGCAGCAATACCTTAATGTGTGTACAATAGTTGCCTTTTCCATACTCCCTTAATCCTATTTGATGAACCACCCCGCACATGGGTAATCACTGGCGCCTGGTGGTTTGCCACTGTACTACATCAACCCCAACCCCCACTGTCCCTTTGACAACGAGTATCAATAGAGGATATTACCACACATGCACCATGGTCAAGGCCCCGCAACTGTAGTGTTTGTCGTCGCCGTCAGATGTTGCATGCATTGTGAATATTGTGTATTAATAGTGACTGACTAGATTGGTACCCTGCTAAAATTTATTTTTCTTGGAAGCTCCAATGACCCAAAAGCAATATATTTTTGCAATTTTCAAAATATCACAAAATTTGACTGACATACATGCATTTGAAAGTTAGTAATTTCCATAGTGTTTGTATTTTCTGTGGTAATGGTCCAACAACCGTAATTAAACCAACGCAAGACAAGTACAGTATGAAGTGGCATTTATTCTTACTCTTTCATTGTTACATTTAAGTCAGGAGATGTTTGATTTATTAAGATTTCGAGGATTTCAGGCATGTAACCCTATGAATGTCACTTCTAGTTGGGCTGGGTGGGACGGTAAATCCAAAGGAGAGAACACGTCCTGTCGATCGAGATGCTGTGGTCTAAGTGTCTATAATGAAAACTGTGTCACATCTCGCTATGTAAGGTTACAGAAGATGGCGCCACAGTCGGAGCATTTATTATTAAGAAGGACATTATAGATCGCACCATTAGTCACGTCCAGGTTTAGTATGTACTTTTTCTTGCGGGTTAAATTACCCATGTTGAAATCAACATCGACAATGTTTGTCATCGCCGTCAGATGTCGCATGCGTTGTGAATATTGTCAATTGCATTCACTTCAAGTAGCCGCACTAGGGAACAAAAAATAAATGAAATAAAGACTCAAATTGGTCCTATTTTAATCAAAGGCTTTTCCAAATTAGCCTAAGTGTGAAACAATTCCATTGCTATTGATCTCATCGGCACAGGTGCTAAGCAGACTAAGTGTTTGCAGTCTCTTCTTGGTAATTTTGTTGGTCTTATCTTTTTATTCTTTTTTTTGGTGGGAGCTGCCTGCCATCTTTGTTCCAGTACTCCTTCCTGCGTCCCCCTACCTTCCCCTGGTGGTTGGGGCTTGTACTACATCAGGGGAACACTAACCATTAGAGCCTCCCGCACATCACACCCACTTCGTCTCACCATCACTCCTCACAGTCCTAAGGCGGCTCGGCTAGCTAACAATTCACCTACAAAATAGTCCAAGTGCTGCTTGGTTAGTTTGTTCGCTTTTCTTCTGTCTTTGGTGAATAAATATATATTTTATATTTCGATTATATGTGAAAACAAAAGCTTAATAGATATATATCCAAGCACACACACATATATATATATATATATATATATATATATATATATATATATATATATATATATATATATATATATATATGGCACTCCAGATCTTAATACACACGATTACGGTCTTATCACTATCCATATATGTTATATATAACGAATTATTCGAGTATAAAGATACGTAAGGGAATTATTATCATTATTCTTATACTCCGTAACACCCAACACTGTACTGGTAGCGCCACGTGCGGCATCCTCGCCTCCACCAGATATAGACCAGTGTCAGTCGAACCGGAGGATATTTCCTTTTTTTTATATGTATATACATGTATATGAATATACATGTATATGTATATACAGGTATATGTATACATGTATATGTATGTATATATATATATATATATATATAAAGAAAAAGAGTATCTGATTCGAGAGGGGTTTCCCGCCGCCTATAGAAGCGAGGGGGACGGGTGGCGGCGCCACTGGTCATACACATGGGGATCGGACGAATCGGGGGAGTCCAGACTTCCCGTGGGGAAGGTCGGGAGCTTTAATACCAGCCGAGTCAAAACGATGACTTATACAATTGATACTTGTCGCTACCTAGCCTGGTGACCGGCATTAATAGGATAGGACTAGGACTGGTTAGCTCAGTATCAGCATAATGTGTATGTGTGGGATATCGGGCCATGGTGCTGGCAGCCTGGGCTACCAGTGGGACAGCACTATAAAGTCGCCATGAGCCTCATGGTGCTGGCAGCCTGATATCCCAGTGGGACAACACTATAAAGTCGCCATGAGCTTGCACTGTCACAAGTCGGTACCCGTCCTGAATTGACCTTTGAAGTTGCTAGGACGTAAAACAATAACCAACATGGTCATAGGGGGCCGAGGTCGTATACATAATAATTGGTACAATATAATATACAACAAATAATACCTTTCTGCGCTTTTATACTGGCGCAGAAAGGATTATATATTTGAATATATATACCAGAGTGAGCAGAGGGACAGTTGGCTCACGGTGTCTAGGAGGCGGTGAGGAGAGAATGGCCGCCCCGCAGTAAATAACATGGAAGTTAAGGTGGTTAGAGAGAAACATTAAGGGCCTGCCGTTATTTATATCCACATAATAAATGATATAGTGCATATATAGAATGATATATAACCAATTATAAATACATAGATATCCTGAGATCCAAAGTAAATATAGCCTTAACAAATATGGATTACTGGTATCAATGTTCTATTTGTGTTGCACTTGATCTTTAAAATGACAATAATTAATCCGAATCAATGGCCGGAGGAGCAGCGCGTTGGCGTTGAAAATACCTCACTTTGTGTTGACGAACAAATAAATCTCCCTACAACTACATATTAAATTCAAACTAGACTTAGCTCTACATTGCAGTATCAGGTAGATTCCTACGAATATCACAAATACGAAAACCATTCTTTCTGGTATTCGGAGATTAAATAAAACAGGATTGTTAATGGGTGTATTTCTAATATGCTTGTGTTAAAGTTTGGTGGAATTAATAACAGTTACTTTTTAGTGAAGTGCCCTCCCGTGTTCCCTGAGGCATCAGCAGTCGCTCCAGTGGCTGATGACTCCAGTGTGTCCCGGCCCATGTTCTACTGTAGGAGGACTATAGTCTGTAACAACTCACACTGCCTGCACTGGGCGCGATGACCAAATTCGGGAAAGCGCAGGCCTGCCATGCAGGAGATCGACAGGTCAATTCCCAGTTAAGTCAATCAATGACTTACGCAATTGATACTTGTCGGTCCAAGCTTGGTGCTCGGCATTATTAGGATAGCACAAGGACTGGTTAGCTCAGTGTCGGGATAATGTGACTGGGAGGAATATCAGGTCATGGTACCGGCGGAATAATTTCCCAGTGAGGCAGCACTGTGAACATCGCCATATGTGTGCACTGTCACAACTTGGCACCCATCCTGATACGACATTAGATGTTGGCTGCAGGAGGGAGACGTGTGCACTTCACTCCCACTGTCTCAGCCCCCCCCCCCCCACACACACACCCACACCTCACCTGGATGTTGGTTGGTTGTTCTAGTTTTACATCCTTGGAACATTTAAGGTCATATCCGATCATGTACCGATTTGTGACAGTGCAAACTCATGGCGACTTTATAGTGCTTCCCAACTGGGAAATCAGGCCATCGAGATCATGACCCGATATCCCACTCACTCAGTCACATTATCCTGAGACTGAGCTAAACCAGTCCTTGCCCATTTCTATTAATACCGAACACCAGGTTAGGAAGTGACAAGTGTCACTTCCTAAGTCATTGGTTTGACTCGACCGGGAACCGAACTCCCGACCTCCCGCACGTGAAGCCCGCGCTGTACTGAGTCGGCGACCGCGACGGGTTCACCTTGCCTGGATTTCAGGCTTGATTGATTGATTGATTGGTACGCCAGCTTACACAATCCATCTGAGAGGATTTAGTTAGTATTGTGGCCGCGCCCTGTCTAGGGTGAACTCTCTATAGTTTTCCTGGTGGCTCATTTAGCGGAAGTGAACGAGAGCGAGGAGAGTGTGTGTGTGTGTGGGGGGGGGGGGGGAATGGCCGGGGCGCCGTGGTGTGATGCACCGGGTGGCGAGGGAGGGGGAGCCGGGAGTAGGGGTGGGGGGGGGGGGGGGTGGCGGAAGGGGTGGGGAGCGCCGAGGGTTGAGGAATGGAGGGGAGGGGGAAGGAATGGGGGGAAAGGGATGGGAGATGGGAGGGGAGGGTCAGTGAGGGAAGGGGGAAGAGGAGGGGGATGGAAGGAGGGAAGGGAGGAGGGAGGGGAGGACGGAGGGGAGGAGGGAGGGGAGGAGGGAAGGGAGGAGGGAGGGCAGTAGGGAGGGGAGGAGGGAGGGGAGGAGGGATGGGAGGAGGGAGGGGAGGAGGGTGGGAGGAGGGATGGGAAGAGGGAGGGGAGGAGAGAGGGGAGGGGTACTGGATGGGAGGGGAGTGGCGAGGGGAGAGGTATCGAGGGAGGTATCGAGGGAGGGGAAAGGAGGGTGGAATGAGGACAGCATGGGTGGAGTGGGGACGTTGATCTGTGTTCAGGACAGAGGGGGAGGGGGGTGCTGGATGGTAATGGCAGGACGAGGCGCAGAGGGGAGGATGAGAGGCGTGAAGGGGGGGGGGGGGGAGGTGATGCCAAAGGGGAAGTTGTGGTTGGTTGATTGTTGGAGTGTTATATCATGGCAACATCTACGGTCATATTAGGATGGGTGCCGACTTGTGACAGTGCGCACTCATGGGAACTTTATAGTGCTTCCCCACTAATGAGACCAGGCCACCGGCAACATGCCCTCAAATCCCACGCAGTCACCTTATCGTGACCCTGAACACACCATTCCTTGCCCTATCCTAATAACGCCGAGCACCGGGCTAGGAAACGACAGGTATCAATTTTGTAAGGCATCGGTTTGGCTCGACCGAGTATCGAACTCCCTACCTTCCGCACGGGAAGCATGTGCTCTTCCGATTCGGCCACCTGGTCCGGTGTAAAGGATCGTGCTGGGCGGCACTTCATCCTACTGAACAGAAAGGACCACTGTCTCAAAGCATCAGGGATGAAATATCAAAGCACTATAAATAATCAAATCATTTTGAGTTTCTGCCATATGTGCTTTTTATAGAAAATATTCGCTTGGTGAATATATTATATAATCCTTTTTAGCTCGAAGTAATTTTGTATTAAGGCTTAATGTTCGAGTTGAAATGTAGCCATGTGTATATGGTATAATTAAATTGTATATATATGGACCTCAAAATGATAAACAGCACATATTTCAGTGGTAAAATATCCTATTGAATTGACTTAGTAATCCTTGCATGCAACAAAGAAAATGCTTAATGAATGGACTTGTATCTTAGTTCTGAATATATCTTCAAATCTAGGTACGGATTTTGGTTTTGAAAATGGGAAGTTTTTATTGGAGTATGCTGCTTTACATTAGTGCTGCACGGACTGTTATTAAAAGGAAATTAATTAAACAAAATAGGATAACAGATAGGTAATGAATTAATGGTCCACTGTAATCACTATATTTTCTTGTCATCGTGAGGTACTCAGCTAACTCGGCAATACTTCGCAACCATTAAACATATTACTGACCCTAATAAATGGAATATTGATAGAGTCACATTTTAGCTACATTTGTGTGTTTGTTGGTTTACGTCCTAGCAATGTCTAAGGTCATATTAGAACAGCTATTGACTTGTGACAGTGTGCACTCATGGCATTGCCCCACAGGGAGACCAGGCTGCAGCACCATGACCTGATATCCCATTCAGTCACATTATCCTGACACTGAGCCAACCAGTCCTTGCCCTATCCTAATAATGCCGAGTGCCTGGCTAGGAAGCGGCAAGTATCAGTTTTTAAGTCATTGGTTTGACTCGACCAGGGTTTGAAACCATGATCCCACGATCTACCAACACGGGAGACGGAGGCTCCAACTCATTCGGCCATCCCGTCTGTTCTTTTTAGCTACATGAACCAACCTCTACTACTCAACCACCTGCTTACCACCTTTACTAATAGTGATACATATCATAATTAACGAATAATATTCATCAAATTCTATGCATGCTATAAACCTTTGTTGTTTTTCCTTCTATAAAAATGCAAGGTATTCATATGTTATATATGTACATATACATTTTTGTTTAAAGCTGCATAGTCCGATGAAAACATCACATTTTAAAAATCAAAACAATTATCTAGATTTGATTCTACATATCTAACTTAGATACTGTTGCACTTATTAACAATTTGTCACCACATAGAAGGGAATACTGAGTCAATTTAATAGAACCTCTTACTTCAGAAGCCTATGGTGTTAGAGTTTTTGCAAGCTTGCCAACATTAATTTTGCACGTTTGCACTTCAAATATCTCAAAAGTTAACCATTTAAAGCAAAAGTTACTTCAAACTAAAGTAAGGTAGATTAGAATGATAAACATAACATATTTATCTCAGAAAATGACAGAGACTCAAAACCATCAGGCTATGCAACTTTAAGCTCTTGCTGATGTATCTACGGTTAGAAGACCAGTGCCTCGGTGCTGAAAAAAATACCGATTCAAAACAAGCCGTACTTGTTCTGTTTCTGCACACACGCCCGTCTCACTCCTCCCTCAACCCTTTCTGGTGGCTCATACGCATCACTAACGGAACACTCTGTCAACAGCCTGGGGGAGGGTTTACCGGGGATACCGGGGGAAGGGGCCGCGGATACTGGCGGAGGGGTCCGGGGATACCGGGGGAGGGGGCCGGTGTTACCAGAGGAAGGGGCCGCGGATACTAGCGGAGGGGTGCCCGGGGAAAGCGGGGGAGGTTGGCCGGGGTATGGTGGCCGGGGATACCGGGGAAGGGGGCGGGGATACTGATGGAGCGGGGCCAGGGATACCGGGGGAGGGGGCAGGGGATACCGTGGGAGGGGGAACCGGGGATCCCGGGGGAGGGGGGCCTGGGCCACCGGGGGAGGGGGCCGGGGATACTGGGGGAAGGTGGCAGCGATACCGGGGGAGGGGGCAGAGACCGGGGGAGGGGAGACGGGGATACCGGGGGAGAGGCCCGGGGCCACTGGTGGAGGGGGCCGGGGATACCGGGGGAAGGTGCCTGGAGTAGGCGGGGGTTGGGCGCGGGCAGGCCCGGCGACAGCGGCGTTAACATACATCACCAGGCCTGAAGCATGGTGGTGAGAAGACCCGTTGACGGATGGCCGACCGGGGCTTAGACGTCTTCATACGTCTGCTTAGTAGTTCCTGACTTTACCGCCATGTGGGGCGGCTGCAGGTGGCGCCGAGGTGCGAACGGGTAGCTCGCGGAGAGATCTGCGCTGTAATTGGGCGAGTCCATCGGGAGGTGCGGGTGGGGGCCGTGGGAGTAACTGTTCAACTCGAGGTGTTGACAGCGTGACAACGTGGGCAGCCACTCAACGACAAGCCCTGCGAATTAGCGGTAATTCCTACTGGTTTACAAATGCCGCTCAAATGAATTTGCTACATGCTTAAAGTTGCCGAATCAGTTTGTCTCCTGACGACCGGAAATAAACGCAAACTGCATAATGGTACTGTCACACTACGACGTTATTCTGGCGTGGTGCCAACGTGTTCCGCCGGTGGAAAAACAATGCCGCTTGACCCAATTTCGCCAGGTTCCCACGCTACGCAACACGTCGGCGCGCGTCGCCCAGCGCCGAAAGTTTTGTGCTTGCACAAAACTTTCGGCGCTGGGCGACGCGCGCCGACGCATTGGTTCAGACCTACCTGTCACTCAAAGTGTACCGACGTGTACTGACGCGCCGGTAACGCGTTTATAACGCCTTTGTAACGGGTCTCGACGCGTCCCGACGTTTCGCCCAAAAACCCAACACGTTGCCACGCGTTGTCCAATGCCGGGCCAACACGTCGTAGTGTGACTGCTCCATAATTGGTGTAGCTAAATTGTACATTCATCAAGTCTGGCCAAAACCACCTTGCAAGGCACAGTGAAATTAGGAAGAAAACAATGCGGACAAAGGATGAGGCGGGAAGACAACATCAGGGAATGGACAGGCCTGGAGTTTGGCAAGTCGCAGAGGTTTGCAGAGGGCAGTGGGGAAAAGGGAAACATAGAGAACATTGGTCAGAAAATCATCTGTGGTGCCCCGACAACAATTGCAATTAAGGGATTGATGATGAGGATTATGAATCAGATGGCTTACCAGGTTCTGTCATCTTGTTATATTAGGTTGATACCTATGATCTAATTTACTCTAATTTGAAGTTATATTTTTTAAACGGTATATTTCAGGTGAAAACATGTGCACTTAATTTCGGTGGGGCCATTTAAATGCTGTAAATGTATTATTGTTCACTAATTTTCGAGCATACCAGTGTAGTAAATGATCACTGAACCAGGTTAACCTGGAATACATATGAGCGCACTAGCATCGCAGTTTAATTATATTATATATGATCAAACGCGATGAGTGCTTTGGTTAGGAAAGTATGCTTTCCGCCGATTACGTCGATTTAGCTATAAGTGTTGTGATGATATAATGCAAAAAAATGCGTCATATATTGAATCATTTTAATCTGTTCTTAAGATTTATTTTGGGGTCCCTTTTTTCTGATAAATAAATGTCCTATATTTTGCGGTGTTTTAGACCAGGTTGTTTGTTATATCTCACACTGTCTTTGGCTGCTACATTGTCTTAATATGCCTTCAGTGCTATTAATATGCCTTCAGTGCTGTTAATAAGAGGATATTAAAAGTGCATCATTATTATTGTAAGAATTGATATGATTAACCATTCCCTATGGTGGACAATTCTACCAATGGCTACTGCCACACCTTATTGGAGAGGGGCAGTAGACTTCTATTTGGAACTTAGCAGAATACATCAGGAGGCATTAGATCTCAGGTTTGAAGCAGCTGTGGAGTTACCTCGGTTGTTCCCCAGGTGGAATTGAAATTGTATGCATTTATAAACTCAGAAGAGAATTGTGTTTTGTTTGTTGGGGTTTTATGTTCTGGCAACATCCAAGGTGTTGCTGTTGATTTACGTCCTAGCAACCTCTAAGGTCATATCAGGATGGGTGCCAACTTGTGATAGTGCGCACTCATGGCTACTTTATCGTGCTGCCCCACTGGAAGACCTGGCCGCCAGCACCATGACCTGATATCCCACTAAGTCACATTATCCTAACACTGAGCCAAACCAGTCCTTGCCATATCCCAATAATGCCAATCGCTAGGCTAGGAAGTGACAACTATCAATATTTAAGTCATTGGTTTGACTCGACCAGGGTTCGAACCCACGACCCCACTATCTACCAACATCCAACGTCATATCAGCATGGATAGCGACTTGTGATAGTGTGCCCTCATGGTAACTGTATACTGCTGCTCCACTGGGATACCAGGCCAGCCGCACAATTACCCAATGTCCCACTCAGTCACATTATCCTTACACTGAACCAACCAGTCCTTGCCCTATCCTAGTAATGCTGATCACCAGGTACGTAATGACAAACATTAATTCTGTAAGTCATTGGTTTGACTCGGTTGGGGTTCAAACTCCCGCCCTTCCGCATGGGACGCCTGAGCTCTAACCGATTTGGCCACAGCATCCGGTCATAAGAGAATATCTATCTAGAGTATATATATCTTACAAAGTTCGAACTATAAAAGTGTTGCGCAGTACTCTTCCATACATGTATTTTATTGTTAAATCTCCACTCCCACCCCGACAGCACCCCCACACACGCACACCCCAAACCTACTCACTCATATCCAGAAAGATAACCATTGCAGTTGTATTATTTACACACCGTCTTCTCATCCAATGGGAAACTGCCATGTGGCTCAGAATGAGGCGAAGAAAATACCCAGGAGGCAGTTCGGCAACATTTTACCATCAGCGTCCATTCACTCCACACACGCCAATTTTAATACACAACTTTCCAAAATGGCGGCTGCCTCCATGAGCACGCCCACACTATCCCCAATACTTTGAATTTGTCATTTGATTTTCTTTAAAAAAATTAAAATGTTGTTGTTGTTGGCTAAGTGTTGAGAATAACTCAGTTATGTGAGTGATTTAACAGGAAGCTCGGTGTACTGTGTGTAGAGCTTTGTGGGGGAGTGGGAGGGATCTCCTGCAGCTGTTTAATTTGCCGTCCGAACCATGTTGAATTCATCACCAGCTGTTGCACATCGACACCCATGAGAAAGCAAACAGCTGCTGATGTAGCCAACTACAAGCCGACACAGCCACGGCAGAATCTTGAGAAAGAGAGAAGGAATGAACGGAAGGAGGAAGGTTGGTTGGTTGTTGGAGGTTTACTTCCTGGCAACATCTAAGGTCATATCAAGACGGGTACCGACTCGTGACAGTGCGCACTCATGGTGACTTCATAGCGCAGCCCCCCTGGAAGAACAGGCCGCAGGCACCATGACCTGATATCCCACTCAGTGACATTATCCTGACATTGAGCCAACCAGTCATTGGCCTATCCTAATAATGCCGATCGTCAGGCCAGGAAGCAACAAGTATAAATTGTATAAGTCATCCGTTTGATTCAAGCGGGAGCAGAACCCCTGCTCTACCGATTCGGATACCGCACCCGGTCGGAGGGAGAAAGGAAACCACAGTCAAGCTGCAGCCTGTATTTCAATTAACAAAATGTAATCTGAATTAATATTGTCATGGCGGTGATGAAAATAGGAAATATTGCGCCTAGACCAGGATTACATGAATATAACTACTCCAAACTAATGCAAGGTACATTATAAAACAACATATCTAATATATATATATATATATATATTTTTTTTTAAAGGACAGAAACTGAAAGTAATTATACTAAGAATTGTTAAACCCACATCCTTCTCTCCTGCCCCAAATAAAACAAAAACAAGTGTAAGATTGGAAATTAATAACAAACACATGTTGCGTATTTCTATCTAGCACCTGCATATATATGCTATCACCGGGCGAGTCAGCCACATCGGTAAAGTGCAGGCCTCGCGTGCGGAAGGTCGGGAGTTTGGTTCCCGGTCGAGTCAAACCAATGACTTATCAAATTGATACTTCTTGCTTCCTAGCCAGGGGCTCAGCATTATTAGGATAGGGCAAGGTTAGCTCACTGTCAGGATAATCTGACTGAGTAAAATATCAAGTCATGGTGCCAGCAGCCTGATTTCCCAGTGGGGTAGCACTATAAAGTCACCATGAGTGTGCACTTCACCAGATGGCATCGGTCCTGATATGACGTTAGATGTTGCCATGACGTAAAACTCCAACAACCAACCAATCCACTGGTGTCACGCCGAATGAGTTAGACCGTTTGTCTCCCATGGTGGTAGATCATGGGATCGTGGGTTCGAATCCTGGTCGAGTCAAACCGATGACTTAAAAATTGATACTTGTCGCTTCCTAGCCAGATCTTGGCATTACTAGGATAGGGCAAGGAGGAGTGGAATGAGGAAGACCACTCATCGGTGACTGAAATTTCCCCTGCTTAAACAACTAATGTACCTACAAAAAAAACTAAAAAATATTTTTTAAAGTTTACGTTGGACATGAACGACTCCTGAGTCCTTGACATGCAGTAAGGTCACAATCACCGCCAAACTTGCAATGCCCATGGCCTGCATATATTAACGCCATCACTGCTAGGGAGATGACCTATCAAGCGTCATCAAAACCCATGGAGATTAGGATCCGACGTTTGTCTATGTCGAACATTGGATCCGCCCGCCATGTCAGGAATTATCACAAGAATCAGCAAATTTCAGATTATAACTTTGTGAAAGCCAACGTCTGTCTATAGATATGTCCGTATATTAAAGTCCGATCGTTTTGAATTTCTGTATTTTTTCTGAGATAAATATATTAGATCGATCATCAGTATCTATTTCATTCAGTTCAAAGTTACTTTTATTTTAAATGGTAAACTATTGAGATATTTGAGTGCAAACATGGAAAATTAGTTTTGACACCATAGACTTTGGCAGGAACGGGTTATGTTAAATTGACTCATTATTGCCTTCCACGCAGAAACAAATGCTTAATAAGTGAATCAGTATCTAAGTTAGATAGGT
The DNA here is from genome assembly GCA_030323885.1 of Branchipolynoe longqiensis. Taxonomy (NCBI): domain Eukaryota; kingdom Metazoa; phylum Annelida; class Polychaeta; order Phyllodocida; family Polynoidae; genus Branchipolynoe; species Branchipolynoe longqiensis. The sequence goes on from CM059200.1 coordinate 26,376,752, forward strand.
AAAATCAAATCTAGATAATTGGTTCGGTTTTGAAAATTTGATATTTCATCGCAGTATGCAGCTGTAAATAAGTCCCAACTGTCACTGTGTAATTACTGATGCAATACATCACAATTTACTGGTCTTTAATAAACATTCAGCTGTGGTAATTTGTACTAAACTGACATTGTTTCATAATGTTGGTTTGTTGGCTGCTGGAGTTTTACATATTGGCAACATCTGAAGTCATATAACGATGGGTACTGACTGGTGACAGTCTGCACTCATGGCACCTTTATAGGGCTTCTCCACTGGGAAATCAGGCCGGCAGAACGGTGACCCAATATCCCACCCAGTCACATTATTCGGACACTGAGCTGATCAATCCTCGCTCTATCGTAGTAATGCTAAGCACCAAGCTAGGAAGCGACAAGCATCAATTGTGTAAGTCATTGGTTTAACTCACTCACGGTTCGAACCCATGGGCGCCTTACTCATTCAACCATACCGCATAAGAAAGTAGATTATGTATATTAAGTGTATTAAATATATCTAAACACGCAACACAATTTACAATATAAATGCACAGAAGAACCACATTGTATGTATGTGGAGAATCAGAGTTAGCAGCATGGATACACTGGTGGGATTTGGTAACTACTTCCTGGGGCAGTATGCACGAATCGGTGTTAGGCTTAGCCGGGGTTAAGGCACTAGCCACGGTTAGCTACCTCAGGGTAGCGGCGGGTTGGAGAAATGTGTGAATCGGTATGCACCAATGTACTAGCCGGGGCGGATAGCTAACCGTGAGTTTATTTATAGATTTGGGAATTCCCTCCAGTCGACGATATCAATAACGCCGCCAATGCGGCGGTGGCGTTAATATCGGTTCGAGTTTAGGGTTAAATTGATAAGATTTCACTTATTGCGTATGTAATTCTGTTAAATATGACAGCATTGAATAGATTTGGGCCTAATATATTGCCGTCAATTCAGCGGCGGCAGCCATTTTTAGTTGATGTTGGACAGTATGGATATCGACATCGCTGCGGCGGTGCATACGGCCCCAGGTGGGTGAGATGTGGGATCTATTCGCAGTTGAGACAAACCACTCATTTTCAAAACTGATCTTTTCTGCTCGCTTGCACTGCACAGACTCAGTATTGCCATGTGTGAGTGCCTACGTATTACGATAATGTGACTGAGTGCGGTATCGGGTCAGTGTACTGGTGTCATGATATCTCAATAGGGCAGTCAATATGGGTGTGCAATTACACAAGATCGATACCTGTCCTAATTTGACATTATAGTAAATACCTTTATGCAACGGACCACCCTGCATTCAGACCAATTTTGTTCCGACCTATCAAGCGTCATCTCATCAAAAAGAAGGATAATAGAACAAATCGAGTTCATGAAATGAACCATACAAGGGGGTGAGTGGGGTCGTTCATCACAGCGATTGCTGAAAAGGGACACTATTAGGACGGCAAACACCATTCATTTAAAGGAAATCAATACTAAGAGGTCTCACCAATGGTGGTTGCGCCTGTCTCAGCTGGTCAACCTAATTATCTACTGGATACCCGGATGACTGCACTCAGGGGCGCTTCAGACGACCTTTATGGGTTCACATGACCTTCATAGGTCAGTCATTATGTAATTCCAAGTGTTCAGACTCATTGTTTTCGTGTGCATCATAATCAATTAATATGTGGCGGTAGCAAAGGAATTCTGTGTTTGATTAAATATGCAAAGTCTGATGAAAAGGTAAAATTGTCTAAACCAGAACAGTCATCTAGATTTGATCCTCCATATTAAAATTGGACACTGGTGTACATATTATATGGTAATTGCTCCATACAAGTGGATAATATGTAATTGTAATCAAACTTAGTACAGCTGAAGCATATTGTGTCAGCATGTTTACTTGAACACCGAAATGTATATATAAGAAATCATGTGAGCTGTTTTCTCATTTATATCCACATACTAACTTTATATATCACCTATATAGGTGGAGTATAAAGGTGTGCAGACACGCTATGTCATAATACTGATGAGGTATTCTCCACCCTGAAGACCCTAAGTTGATTATACACTGGGCTGTTGGCAGATAGATCATGAAAAGTCAATTCACGCAGAGTGCCTCATTCACTTAATGCTATGAGCTAACATTATTCCGCCGTGCTATATATATGAATAGATCACGGCCCGCCTTGCTGGGGGATATCACTGCCCCCCGGAGTGGATTGATATGCCGCCTGGTGACTTACGTCAACGTCATGCATGAATGACTATCTCCTTTATCTCTGGGAAGCGACAAGCGCAGGGTTGCCAGGCAACAGTGCATGTTTGGCGGGAGTGGGGTGTGCGGATGAGGGTGCCATGGGGGCAGTGGTAGCGGTTGGCTAACCTTGAGGTATATGCATTTTGTGACCAATCAGACGGAACAGCGGATCTATAAAGGCTCAGATAAATAACTCAAATTGAAACTTGTCGCTAGGTAATCTGTTATTGGTAGGATGTGGAAAGGACTGGTTTGCTCAGGATAACAGGATACCGTGACTGAGTGGGACATCAGGTCATGGTCTTAGCGACACTGTCTCCCAATATGGCATGGTTTCCTTATGAATATTGCCGATTTGTCTTAAACGATTAGGGATTAGCATCACGTGACCAGTGCCTCGTCTCCCATCTTGGTTGGATAGGAAGTATACTATGACACTGCCAATTCGGTGGCATGTGGTAATATCACTCCGATTTTGGTTTTAATTTGACGAAATTTCACTTTTTGAGCAAGTTATTCTGTTAAATAACATTATTTCAACCCCTGAGTGAATGTTCATGGTTCTAAATAACATAATTAGATCGTAGCAGTGAATAGATTTGTGATTTTTGTTTTATTTAGCTACACTTGGTAGTAGACAGAACTGCTTCTATCCACCCACAATGTAAGAGTAGTGTGATGCCTACGTCACACGCAAATCCTCAATAGTATTTGATTGCACTGTTGCAAGTTGGTACCCATCGAGATACATCATTACAATGGCATAGCGTGGGTAGCATGAAGTATTAATATTGTAAGTCATTCGTTTTACTCATTTGGGGTTCGAACCCAGGACCTCCAGGAAATGAAGGCCAGCCAGCACTCTGGCCCGGCCTGATATGCCCTTAGATGTTGCCAGGATGCAAATCTCCAACAATGAAACCAATAAGTAGAATTCTAATCTGTATTCCTGACAATTACTCTCTGCCATGATTCTGGAAGGATAATCTGGGCTCGTCCATCTTCCATGTTTTATCACCTAGTGGCAGTTTGCTGCCACAGGTAGAATGCCGCCGCGGACACCAGCCTGGTCTACTACCTCCCCCAGCGGGCTGGGAAGTATAAGCAGTGACGCTAATTGTATTCATAGCTTTCTGCAACCATAGCGCTTCGAGTGCAATATGTTTAGAACTCATTTATTTAGAGGACTTAGCCAAGAGGAATTCAGCGCTGTGGACGTTTACTATGACCGATGCGCCTCAACTTGCAGCAGACCTGTGCTCCCAGCACCATGGGCTGCTTGAGTAATGGAGGTAGAGTTAAAAAGTGTCCTTGCTGCTCCTTAAACGAAGATTCCACATATCTGTAAAACATCAACCCAGATGGGACGGCCGAATGAGTTGAGCGCCCGCCTCCTCTTTTGGTTTGGACTCGTGCCTGTGGCGGCGCCACCGGTCAGGTGGAGAGAGGTCAAGACACAGAGTATGGCATCGACTAGCAACACTAACAACCAATAATATAACAATGCCCTTCAATGCCTTTGTACTCGGATAATTACCTATACATCACACATTTATATATAAACAGTAAAACCTCTCTAAATCGACCGTCCATGGGACCGACTTTACGTGGTCCATTTAGAGAGGTGGTCAGCTTTGGGAGTTAGAATATGGTTACTGAGACTGACAGTGATACACAGACAGGAGACGTTAGTGAGATGGAGCAAGTCAGATTTGAGAATAACAGAGACATGATAACGGACAAGTTCCATTATTTATACTCGAATCAGTCATCATGCATCCTCTATATATACACATATATGGTCGGTTACAAGCACAGGAATGGTCCGGGGGAGAGGAATAGCTGACATTGGAATGAATCAGTCCAGTTTTCGTCGAAACACTCCCAACACCACATTCATAGCCGCCCTCCCCCAAAGCGGAAGCGGCCGACCCCGGCACCGGGCCAGGCTGCCCATTGGTCACGGCATGACACATGACGCATGAGCCAGCTTCCCATTCCTCAGTCAGTGACTGACTGGGGAGCGGAGAGGAGGGGAGGGGAGCGGAGGGGTGGTGAGCGGAAGGGTAGGGAACGGAGGGGTTGGGAGGGGTGCGGAGGGGTGGGGAGCGGAGGGGAGGGGAGGGGTGTGGAGAGGAGGGGAGCGGAGAGGAGGGGAGGGGTGTGGAGAGGAGGGGTGGGGAGTGGAAGAGAGCGTAGGGATGGGGAGTGTAAGGGTGGGTAGCGGAGGGTAGAGAGGGTCGGGCAGCAGAGGGGAGTGGGGGGGGGGGGAGCGGAGGGGAGCGGATATGAGCGGAGGGGACTGGAGGGGAGCGGAGCGGAGGGGAGCGGAGGGGAGCGGAGGGGAGCGGAGGGGAGCGGAGGGGAGCGGAGGGGAGCGGAGGGGAGCGGAGGGGAGCGGAGGGGAGCGGAGGGGAGCGGAAGAAAGGAGAGGCGACAGTAGAGGTGAGGCGGGGAGCGGAGAGGACGGGGAAAAGGGAGAGAAGAAGGGACTAGAAGGGAAGACGGGGAGAGGGAGAGTGGAGAGGGCAGGGGATGGGAGGGGAGGGGAGGAGAGCCAAGAAGATGAGAGGGGATGGGATTAGAAGGGAGGGACGTTGAATAGAAGACAGGAGAGCAGAGGAGAGGATAGATGATGGCTGATAAGGGGAAAGGATGTAAGGGGAGTGGAGGGAAGAGGAGGAGAGGAGAAAGAGAAAAGAACAGGATATGAGAGGAGAGGAGGAGGAGAGGAGGAAAGGGGAGCAGATGAGATTGGCATAGAGGGGAGTGGACGGCAGGGGAGTGAAGGAGGAGGGAAGGAAATGCAAGGAGGGGACGTCACCAGAGGAGCGAGGTACCTAGTGGAACCAGAGGGGAAGGGGGCAGTGAGGGGAGGGGAGGGGAGGGGATGGGAGGGGAGGGGAGGGGAGGGGAGGGAGGGTTCTTTCCGATGTATCGGCCATCTGCCTCGACTTATGGCGGCGTTCCACTTTTGCCGAAGGCCCTCAGTGATGCGCTGATTGGCTGAATGAATCTTTCTCCGAGCTGGTGAAGTGAATTATTTACAATGCCACAATTTATGGCTGGTTTCCTCTTTTTAGGTTTGTTTTTACCTTGCAGTCAAGGTCTCAGCCATCGCCAAAGCCCTTGCCCGTTAAATGCCACTTTAAACTACATCCCGGGCTGATTTGCCTTGATCATATAATGCCATTTTACAATACACATCTATCTGATTTACGCATGTCATCTGTTTATAGGAATTGTCGCCTGCTTACATGAATATGTCACTTTTGACGGCAATTTCCAGTCGTCTTCATGTAGGAAGAAGTATTTCTTTAAATGCTAGTAATCTGACTTTGAGTGATACCTTAGATGCCAAAATAACGTAAAAGGGAGGGACACATTCTAACCTTATAAACTTCTAAAGAAAGAAACATATGCAGTAAATACTTGTCAGAATAAATTTAGCTACTGATGCTTGCTCATAGTTGGTTGGTTGACGGGGTTTTACATCCTCACAACATCTATGGTGATAGTGTGCAATCATGGCAATATTATAGTACTGCTCCACTGGCAGATCAGGCTGCCCGCACCATGATCCAATATCCCACTCATGCACATTATCCGGATACTGAGCAAACCAGTTCTTGGCCTATCCTAATAATGGTGAGCCCCAGGCAAGGAAGCCACAAGTATCAATTTCATAAATCATTGGTTTGACTCGACCGAGAACCAAACTCCCGATCTTTCGCCTGTCCGGTATACTTGCTGATAGCATTGTTTGTCCATTTTCAAATAAAGGTACCAGTATCGGACGTGCTTCCCGCCATCCTCGAGAATCTCAAACTCGCCAGGAAATCACCCTTTAAGATATCTATTTCTTATATTTCTCGAGATGAGAATGCCCCTGAACAGTCCCATATATTTGAGTCATTTCATGCCCTCCGTCAAGGTATACCTTGTCCCTCCCTTACTAGTCATATATTTTAGTAAGCTCTAGAGAGATGTGATGGTAGTTGGTTGTGTATAAGTCCAGCTGGTATCTCCAAATGTCCCTCCTTTATATTATATTGACCAGACGGGATGGCCAAATGAGTTGAGCATCCGTCTCCCAGTTTCATAGATCGTGGGATTCCAACCCACACATTCGAACCCTGGTTGAGTCAAACCAATAACTTAACAATTGATACTTGTCGCTTCCTAGCCAGGTGCTTGGCATTATTAGGATAGGGCAAGGACTGGTCAGTTCAGTGTCAGGATAATGTGACTAAGTGGGATATCAGGTCATGGTACTGGGAGCCTGGTCTCCCAGTGGGGCAGCCCTATAAAGTCACCATGCGTGCATACTGTCGAAAGTTGGTGCCTGTCCTGTTATGACCTGAGATGTTGCCAGGACGTACAACTCTAAGAAGCCGACGCTCTACCGATTCGGCCACCGCGGTCCGGTCCTTATATCATTAAATTCCATCTTTCACCTTGTGCCTGATATGAATTTCTGTGACTGAAATATCCCGATTTCGTCGAGCGCTGTCACACTATTGGGAGTGAAACACAAGCATGTGTGATGTCATTTCACAGAGGTTATCTGGTAGACCTCAAGGCAGCAATGCCTGCTTCAAGCTCCGCTGACAGTAGCAGAGACATTCCACGCAGGACTTTGATGTCGAATCAATTATTGTAACCCTATTAACGACGCCATTTTCAGTGCGCATGTTCTCTATTTTTAGTTTTTGTTCTTTTGTCTTCTTCTCTTGAGGAATTCTTCAATTAAATGATTGGTTATTTTGCATCGATAGTACGGATTTCCTCTACCTTCAGGAGAACATGCTGGATGGGTTATATGGGGAAGATCTAAACGAGGGAATGCCTGATTGAGTGAATGGCTGAATGAGGGAATGAGGGAATGCATGAACGAATGATGGAATCGGATAATGAGGGAATGAGGGAAGGATGGGTGAGTGAATTAATGAATGACTGTCTGAGGAAATGAGGTAGAGACTGATTGAATCAATGAGTGAATGAGTGGATACAAAGGTGAATGAGGGAAGGACGGAGTGAGTGACCAAATAAATGACTGAATGAGGGACTGGGTGAATGAATGAGATAATGAATGAACGAATGAGTGAAAGAGAGAAGGAGGGAGGGATTGAATGAATGATTCAATGAGGGACTGGGTAAATGAATGAGATATTGAATGAATGAGTGAATGAGAGAAGGAGGGAGGGATTGAATGAATGGTTGAATGAGGGGATGTATGAATAAATGCATGTGGGTATGATGGAAGGAGGAAGAGAATGTGTGAGTGAATGAATACATGTTTGAATGGGTGAATGAGTGAATGAGGGAATGAGTGCGCAAAGGTGACTTTCCACCACTGTCTACGAGAAACCTGTATTCACAGGGAAAGTGTGCAAAGTAACTTCTCTCACATCATATTTTCCGGTAAATAATTTAGTCATAACGGAAATATTAGTCCTATAGGGCGATGGAAATGGGACATATTGCACCATAAGCAGGTTTTCGAACCCACACTTCTTGCCATTCTAGGACAAGCGTCCTACTCGTTAGAGTATCTAGACTTCCTGATGCAATCATGCCTAGCTGCCTCTGTCGCTCATTGACTGAGAGGGCAGTGCATACTGCTATCATCACCCAATCAATCAATCAATAGTTCCATCCTCTAGTCGAGGGTTGGATGCAATGGTTCTCCACTTGTCCCGATGTTGTGCTGTTCTGATAGACTGTGAATAATTCAAGCCTGTCCACTGTGAAATATTTGTAAACCATGATGTTCTTGGTCTCCCTCTCCCTCTGCTGCCATTCACCTTCCCTTCCAACAATGTACGGTATATTGAACTCTGACGAATGATGTGGCCAAAATAAATAAGTTTCTTTGTCTGTATAGTGGCAAACAAGCTTTTCTTATTTTTAATTTTTCTGAGAACTTCTTTGTTGGTGATCTTCTTTGTCATCACCCAGTAAGGTTTGATAAATGATTCCCTTCAATATGTCGGTAAATGCTTACAATCACATGACTACAGGCAAAACACTTACATTTATATACACAGGGTAGGTTTAACAACCAAACCTCATTTAGCTTGAGCAGGATCCTAGTCATAGAAAATAGTGTCATGGCACAAATGGAAAAAAGTGTGCTTAAAACAGGATTCTGACTCAAAGGTTTTGCCATTTCAGGGCTAGTGTCCTGTCTCAACCGTTATACTCTCTGGGCTCTCTAATTCAACCACCTTATCCTTGCCTACCTCTCTACACAGCTCCTTTCATGAAAGGTTAGTGCAGACTACGACAGTGTTACATAGACAATTGTTTGTAATTAGAAACACAATCACAGCAAATATAGTTATGGCACTTTATTACAATTTTAGTTCTTTCATCAGTACAGTCGCTTGGGTAGTTATGTGATGTCGATGAGGCTTAGGCAAGCTTATAACCCTATATCCCCTTCTCCTTGTGGGGTGTGTGGGATGGCAATTTAAGGCAGTTGTTGTCCGAGTGGCTCCCATGTCGAAAGTGAAATATCTTAAGCGAGCCGTCACTTTTATAGCCGAGATTAAGGTTTTTTGGCTGAAAGGAGGGATAATTTAGTTCAATAATATGATATAGGTGGAGCCGCAGACACCTTGTTTACTGGGCGATCAGGCGGTGGCAGTGCCGAAGACCTGCTAGTCACTGTCAATGGTATATAGTTCAGGTTAGTTCAGTAAGGAGCCTCTAGTCGGCGACATATCGGGGCAGCCTTAGTTACTGGTGCTTGGCTGTATTAACGCCTCCAATTACCCGCGATCCCTTAGCATCACTGACAATTCTAATGGTTAGATGTGAGCTAATGGGCAGTTGTACTCAGCAGATATTCTAAAGTTTACATGGTGTGAAATCGTGTCTGAGGTCCATAGCGTTTCTGAACAGTTGTCGTATTACAGTTTTGGATAATTGTTCATCGGGATTCCATTGTATCTTGCATTAGCCTATCCCTTCCGAAGAACAGACAAAACACTGAAAGGTCTCATTGTTCATTTATTAGTTTGACTCAGGCGAGAAGTAGGATTCACTCATTCGGGCATCCCATTTAGCACCACATAAATCTGAGAATTAAAGAGAAGAACTTAGACACACATCCAATCAGCACAGCAAGAAGAGGCCTTTAATGCTAATTAATACAAGTGATAGCCATTTTGTAATTGAAACAGATTGAGTTAAGCATCCACTTCCCATGTTGCCATGCGATTCCAAACCTGTCAAAGCAATGACTTAAAAAATGTATCCATTTCACTCCCGTGCCTTGTACTCTGTAATGTGTGAACGGTGAAATGAACAGTGGAATGATAAAGACCAATTGTCTGTGATTGAAACTTCTGCTTACTCAGCGAAAGTAGCAACAACTTCAAATAAAATGGGCTGATATTTGGATCAGATGTTACTCATTGATTAAGTTTAATTAATTCTCTAGCAAAATACCATTCGCATTATTTAAGCATGTTAGCTATTTTGATCTAATCTGCATAGTCCGGGGAAATTGGATAACTTGCTCAACCAAAACACTTGCCTAGATTGGATCCTATTCAACCCAACTTAGATCCTAGTGTATTTATTAAGGATTTGCTGCTTCATAAAAAATGGAATATAGTCAATTTATTAGTAACTATTACTGATGAATTCTATGGCGTCCAGCATGTTTACATGAATGCCAACGTTAATGTTGCATGTTTTCACTTGAAATATCTAAAAATAAAATTATTTAGAAAAATAACATTAGCGATTTATAGTAAATACTATTGCAATCTAAATTAGTGTATATCATAATGAATAACTTGTTATCTCCAAATATGGCATACACCCAAAAATACCCTCGGGTCTCCCCCTCTGGCCACCCCCTCGGGCCACCCCCTCGGGCCACCCCCTCGGGCCACCCCATCGGGCCGCCCCCTCAGGTTTCACCCTCGGCTGCACCCTCAAGTCACACCCTCGGGACGCACCCTCGGGACCCACCCTCCGGACCCACCCTTGAGCCGCACCCTCAAGCTGCACCCTCTGGCCAAACCCTTGGGCCACACCCTCGGACCAGCACCCTCAGACAAGCACCCTCGGGCTGCACCCTCGAGAAGTCTTAGTTGTCTCCTTGATTGGGTCTCATGGCATAATGCATTCCCGCGTAAAAAGACAAGTCCTTAGTAGTGCGACAGGTTTTCTGACCAGGATATCCACGCTAATTGGAAGAATGTCATTATAATTATGTATTATCTCTGTAGGTGTTTTGTCTGCGCGGTCGATGATTAGTGCCCACCTGACAGGTAGCGCCCACATCCATTAATTGAATACAGACTTTTATCTAACTCCAAATGTCAGAGTATGTTGGGTTCCAAGTATGGTACACCTAGACGTGAATCGAAGATGTATGTATATTTTTTGTCTTGAATACTATTGGTCTGAAGTTTGTAAGATTACTCCTCATAGTGGCTACACTGGTCTCCACTACGCAATTAAATGGTAGTGCACCGATCTGGCAATTACATGAACAGTTTCGCTATTTGTCTGTGTAGAATGCGTTGCACAGCACACATATTAACTCTGTAAGGGCGTATTCGATTCATCAACTGGGGTCACCCGAGCCACTTTTTGGCGCATAAATTTGCACATGCTACAGACTCGGATTGAATAAACAAATACGCTTCTCCACGATCAGGGTGAAAAAAATGGTGGCTTAATCTAAAACTTATTTTTTAAATACCCGATATATCTACAACAAAATAGGATTTAAAGTATTTTATGATAGCATAGTTTAGCTATATTTCCATTTCATTAATCTGGGTTAGTAAAAAACAAAACATGAAAGACATGTACTGGTACCTGATATCCTACAGGTAGCAGCAGAAATGTGACGTCATCGATCATAGCCAACCCCAGCAAAGAGGTGGGTTACTGGGGTTGGGACTTTTGCACATGGCACGTGTATTTGTTGAATCCACTCGCGTGTAGCAACTCGGCTGAACCGAGTTGCGCGGCCTAAATGTGTTCATACAGAAAGGTAGAACTGATACGAAGGGTATCTACATACGAAAGTCGCCAGGTGGCGCCTGCGGATACAACAGGCAATTAGGTACAAGGGGAGCGCACTACTCTTATGTACACAACCATTATTTATATGCACATAAACCATTATATCACAAATATATATAATCCAAAAATAATTGATATTACATAAATTCCAAACAGATGTTTCTACTGAATTCCAAGTTGACTGATGAATCGGTGTTTTACATTCTAACAATATGTAAGGTATCATCTAATTGATTTTGGCTTTTTATCATGGGATGAAGTAATATATCGAGAACAGATATTCATCCCAACAAGTGAACATTTAAAGAACGTCTGTCGACAACAACACATTAACAAAATTAATGACCAAGAAAATAACAAACAGGTTTTAATTAATTATAATCAGAACACGGAAAGCAATAATTTGTAAGCGATGGGTCAGATGAATTACAATCGGAAACCAACCTGCCATTTTGAGATATTCAATTAATTGCATGAATTGTTATTCAAAAGCATGTGGGGGATCTCGCAAACCACGTCAGATTGACCGCTCGGCCATTATAACTTGTCAGCAATTCAGTGACAATCTAATCTAAGATTTATGTGCGATGAGCAAACTTTCACAATAGATCATTTCCAGGGAACATGCATAGTGATGTGCAACCCGCTGTAAAAATATACGGATTTTCAGTTCGGAATTATATATTGGCAGAGAGCATTGTTATTCTCAGGTGATGGGGTGGGCACCAAGGTTATAGGTTATGTAACAGAAAAGCAATTGGTGCCACACTCGCTGTGAGACATATGAGACTATGTGAAAAATATGTTAATACATAGTGCCTGATATTAGGATGAGATGTTCCTATAAGAGACAGTTAATGCTTGGTGACATGTTCCCTCTATGCGCCAGTCAGGGTGCAAGTGGAGGAGAAGGACATTTTTAATATATATATTTATTGTAACTGTCTGCAACTACCTGTTACCACAGGACCGATGGGCAAGCATACCCATCCACTCTGCACACATTATGGACACCACCTGCAGCTGGGGTTGAGTGACAGCAGCCCCTATTAGGTTGTCACCCCCAGGCTGTAGAGGGTGTCTGATTGGCTGGCTCTGGGAGGCCCAGTCACCTGCACCCCTTTGTCCCACCTGACCATGCAAGCCTCATTCTGATATTGATCATTCTAGACACTCTGATCTATATGATGCTACAGGCACTACTAGGGGACACTACTCTACTCTTGACTCTTGAGGCATACACACTCTTCTCTTGGTCAGGGACCCAGACACTCTGTCTGAGGATCCAGCTTTCATATACAAACTGCACTGTGTGCAACAACCATGGGACTTTGGTTCAATGGGCTGTAGGCACTGATTCCTATACATAGTAAAGAGAGTAATGAGGCTCTGTGTGGACAGAAGGTAAGGAGTGAGGGTGATACGTCACAAGTTGGTGAACAGGAGTTGATGCCAATAAAGCACAACTTCTTCACTGTCAATCTTGCGTGACTTGTCTTCCCTTTCTTTCTCATGAGTTTGTTGGAGAGGGGCATCAGGTGTGAACTGACAGACAGTTGTCAGAACACATGTGGGGAGAGTAAGTGGTATATCTGGGGCTCAGACGGCCAGGCATTCCAGTTATATTACACCGCGCATTGGTTCTTTTAACTGCCACCAGGGGACATGTTGGCTCTTTGTTTTTTTTTTAGTGATGGTTTGTTTATTCTGCTTAAAACAGGGTTTTTTAGTGATGGTTTGTTTATTCTGCTTATAAAGGTTAATTGCATGCACATATTTTCGCCGCTGTGCAGTAGTGGTCATAATGGATACGGATTTATTTCCATTTCTGTATTTTTTTTGGTTTTCAATTATATTGTTGTACATAGTTAACAGTTTCAATACATTGCGCCCATGCAATTAGTGTCGTAACCCAGATATACTATGTTAGTTTTTTTGCTTTTTCAACCAATGGTTGTGGAAATGCTATATAAGGCCATTTCCACAGAGTATGCTGCACATTGCTTCGTCCTAGTAATGCTGAACACCAGGATAGGTAGCGACAAATGTAGATTTTCAAGTCATTGGTCTGAGTTGACCTGGGTTCGAAGAATGAATAATCCATTCACAATGTTATTTATCTCTTTGCCTCCACATTATGGTTATCTCATCTTTGCCACACTCTTTGATATATCCACTCCATCTTTATTTTACATTATAGTTTGATACTTATTATCAACGTGGAAGTTTAATTACTACTATTATTCCAAAATTTGTTCAAATAGGTTGTATTCTACTTTTTAATTTCCACTGAATTATATTTTCATTATTCATTATTGTTATACAGATGAACCTCGATCCAACAGACTAATAGGGGGGAGCAGTTGTCCGTTAACGCCGTTTGTCCATTGCAGCGAGGAAATCTGAAGCACTGGTGCTGGCTACTGAAGTATTGCTGGTGGAAGGCTGGGGTTCAGAAGACTGGGGTTCAGGAGGCTGGGGTTCAGAATGCTTGGGTTCAGGATCCTTGCATTTAAAAAATGTGTCAAGTTTCAACTGCTTGCCTCACTGATACTGTTCCCTAATAACTAGTTCTTTTTTTTGTGTTGTGTCCGTTGGATCCGGAATCCGTTGCATCGGTGTCCGTTGGATCGAGGATCATCTGTATATCTGCTATTAGAATACATGAATGCAGGTGGAAACCTGCTACTGCAGTGCACATATAGAGGTGGCTACCTGGTCTGTAGATGAATAATTTGTTTCGTTTGTTTGTTGTTTTACATCCCAGCAACATCTAAGGTCATATCAGAACGGGTACCGACTTGTGACAATGAACAGGCATGGCGAATGTATAGTGCTGCCCCACTGGGAAATCAGGCCACTGTCACCATGACCTGATATCCCACTCAGTCACATTATTCTGACACTGAGCGAACTAGTTCTTCCCCTATCCTATTAATGCCGAGTGCCAGGCTAGGAAGTGACAAGTATCAATTTTCATTGGTTTGACTCGACCAGGGTTGGAACCCATAAACCTATGGGTTCGGATCCCGCAATCTCCCAAAACAGGGGGCGGACGCTCAACTCATTCGGCCACCCTATATGGGCTTGTAGATGAATAAAGTGAGGTGGCAATCTGCTGGGATGGTGCACTGATACAGGCGTGTATTACAAAGGTATTCTAATTAAGAAGCAGTGTAGAAAACGCGGGTAAACTAGGATATATCATGAATCTATATAAAACAGGCAGGATGGCCAAATGAGTTGAGTGACCGCTTACACTGTGGCAGGTTGGACGTTAAGAACCCAGGTCAGGTCAAAACAATGAGTTACCGATGTATTCTTGTCGCTACTCAGCCTAGGAACTAGGATATGGCAAGACAGAGTAGAATGAGTCAAACCAATTATCCACATTTCAAATTTCCCCAAATGTGACAACAGAATGCTTATTCATCTTACATTAAACAGAACGGAATGATGCTAATATGTTAATGCTAATCTACTGTGGATACTCCGCTTTCCTTAATAAAATTAACTGCCAGACAGTTCAGGAAGTTCAGAATGAGAGGCATGGTTTAGTAGATATACTTGGAAGAAATCCTTCAGGAAATGGGTTGCTGGAGTCAATCCCCTACAGGGATAATACCCTACCAGCGATGGCTCTTCTTATGCTAGACGAATACATCCACACATGCTTTATGTTCCCTCAACCCTTACCCCTACCCTCTGGCCATGCTCATACCTCAGCAACTCGACACTGAAAACTGCCGCTTCTCAAATAGCGAGTCGTCAAAACCATTAAAAATGTAACTATTACATAACTTCAAGACTACCACCGACAAGGCACTGTTCTGCAAATTGGATCGCAATATTCGCATTGGGCGTGATTCAGTGGGAACATCAGGCGCGGTAGCCGAGTCGATAGAGTGCGGCTGTTGCGTGTGGGAGATCGGGAGTTCGGTTCCTGGTTGAGTCAAACCAATGCCTCATAAAATTCATACTAGTTGCTTCCTGGCCTGGCGCTTGACATTAATAGGATAGGGCAAGGACTGGTTAGCTCAGTGTCAGGATAATCTGACAGAGTGGGATATTGGGTCATGGTGCCGGTGGCCTGATTTCCAAGTGGGGCAGCCGTAGAAAGTCACCATGAATGCACACTGTCACAAGTCAGTACCCATCCTGATATGATCTTAGATGTTGGAAGGATGTAAAACTCCATCGATCAACCAGTGGGAGGAACACAAACTACCACCCGCCTGCTGTGCCTTGGACTGTACTTCGGGTGGAGAGACGAGACGACTGTCCGTCCACCTGATTGGCCAATTGGCTTTCACACCTGTACTCCTGCCATCCCCAGGTAGTAGGCCTTCTCAGTCATCAGCAAACAGGCAACCTTTTCCACCCATCCCCCTTAATACTACCTGTTATTTTGCTTTGAGCGCTGGGCCAGACGGTTACTTCCGGCTGTCAATAAATAGTTTTGCTACCTACACTCTTTCTTCATGCAGCGTTCTTTGTTTGATTTTGTCGTCGATACCTGATTTGATTAGGAGGGGGACATTTCAATCTCGGACAATTGGTGTTTCCTCATTTCACCGCCCCTCGCCTTATTCCAGTGATTCCAAGAACCAGACTAGGCAGTAAAATATCTAAATTGTTAAGTCATTTATTTGAAGCGGTTAAAGTTCGAACTCAATTTAAAGTGTCAACTTTTGGAAATATCTCAGCTGAAACAAATAATCTCAGTATGCAGACTAATAGTATGGACTTGGAAAGGTTTATTAAATTAACATAGTGTTTATCCTATGTAGCAGTAGATGATTAAAATGTGAGCTAGTAGTTGTACCGACATTGGCTATGTAGCACCACAAGTAGGTGAGTTTTCATCCGATTATGCAGCTTTCATAATGTATCTATCAATAATATGTAAACAACAACTGCTACATGACTACTGCATAGTCCGAAGAATGCATCAAATAATACAAACAATGTGCGCAAGAAGCAACGATGGTCCGTCACTAGTAAAATCAAATTGCAATGTATGTGATCGCAGTGTAGCTAACATGAGTGCCAATATTTGGAATAAACTGCCAGCTGCAACATGAAATGCAGAAAACATATCAGTGTTTAAGAAACTACTAACAGAATAATGTAACCGAGAAATACAGATGATGTTTAAATAGATTAACACAAATATAGTGGAAAATGGATTTTGGATTGTTTGCAATCTACAGACAGTTACAAGCCATAAACAAGAAGCAAGAAAACCAAAATTATTACTAAACTAAATTCAAAAGATTTGAATAAAATTGGACTAATGCTGCCCAGCAGTGAAAACAAGGATTATGACAGTTATCCGTTATGAGCAGGGTAACAAAATTCATCACAAAAAGAATAAGAAAATGACTCAGTGTTCCATTCTATGTTAGGACAAATGCTTAATAAGTGCATCACTATCTATGTTAGATATGTAGAATCAATTCTAGATACTTGTTTTGGTTTATAATTTAATAGGACCTGTGACTGCTAAAGCCTATGATGTCAGAGTTTTGGCATGCATGGCAAACAACATTTCCATATTTCTCTTCAAATATCTCAAGGCAAATTATACCAAGCAATTTAATGCATTTATCTCAAAACAATTGCAGAACCCAAATATGGAATTCCGAGTTAGTATGCTCATATAATTCGTATACAGTATATATATAGATATATAGCTGATATATTCTGATGAACTACTAGGCTCACACATAGGCTCATTTCAACATTACACTAGACTGGAAGTGGAAACAAATAGCTATGCAGCATTCAGCCGCCAATTTATTGGTTCCCCCATCTTGTTGGTTCTGCCATGAAGTCCCTTGGTTACTTTCCTAGCCTTGCCCATTCCTTCATCTTCCTCTGCGCTTCTCCCTTCTGCATCCACCAATCTCTGGACATGCTTTATGTATTGGTCCCACCATTCCCCCAATGGCCCCCTTCTGATCCCCTAACCCCCCCCCCCCCCCCACACACACACACTGCCACCTGACAGTCACCAGCAACATGCCTCATCTGGTGCAATTGGCAACCAGCAACCAGATCAAAAGTCATGTGGTCGAGCTCTCTCCGCACCTTGAAGCAGATGTCTTTTTTCTTTCTATCTTTTTCGATACTTTATTTGCAGTTCTTGTTTTTTTCTATATTTCATCTTTTCTTTTGTTCAGCCCCTTTTGATTTCCAGTCACTACAGCCAGATGTTGTCATGCCCCCTGGTGCTACAAAAGAAGGGCATTGAAGCTCCTCACACTGCCAGATGCAAGCCACCCTCCCTCCACCAGTCCCAATACATTTATCTCAAAATAATTGCAGAACCCAAAACCAGCGGACTATGCAACTTTAACCACTAGTGACTACTTTCTGACAAGAGAGAGTTCTCAGTGCCTCCAGAAGCCATTCATCTCATTCTACCATCCTCCTTATTCTAGCACCGCCCGAGGATTGCACCTCCGTCTCTGCTGCTGACGTCTCCCGCCTAAACTGCCCTCTGTCCCGCCCTGGAGGAGCTCAATATGTTCACCCCTCCAGGGCAGACGTGAGTGATGTGCGTGCGCAGATGATTGGGATTGTGTATGCTGGAATGGAACAGGCCTGCTGGTAAGTACCTTGTAGTGCAAGGTCCGGGAATAAATAGTGTCGCCAGAGCAGTATATATAGAAATTATTTATATATATATATATATATATATATATATACATACACATATATAAATAGTGTCACCACAGCAGTCATCACTTTATATATATATATATATATATATATATATATATATATATATATATAAGCCTGTCTCAAAAGGTGTTCACTCATTTTTGTGTTGGCCATCGTAATGATTGAAATAAAACAGCACAGAACCGATTACACTGAAAACAAAAGGACATTTGCTTCAAATCAATATGTATTCTATTGGGATTATGAAACACCATGTAAAGAATAAATTAGTTTATCCTGAGCAAATGCATAAGCAGATAGTATGTTGATCATTACAGTAGACACAGTTGTGTCCCATATTGTTTAGCACCCTTTGAGACTCATATACATATATATATGAATGCATACATGTGGGTCTATATATATATATATACATATATATATGTATGTACCTACATACACTCATATATATATAGATGCATATTTATTCATATTTATATATGCTTGTCTATATTTATCCAGAGTAATATATATGTGCCTATATATGTATATATATATATATATATATGTATGTGCATTATGTATATATAAAGCTACAACCCTATGTAGTATATGCACGTATACATGTACATGCATATACATTGTATAATATTAATATAGATCCACATGTAAATTTATGTGTCTATATATGAATCAACATTTAACCACATTTATATATGCTTGGCTACATTTATCCAAGCTCATGTGTATTTATGCACATATGTATATATACATATATTTCCAATATTTTTGAAATATTTATATGTACTTATGTATATATATATATATGTATATATACATATTTATACATATATTGATACACACAAATACAGGTCCTATATAATACAGCTATGGGAATATAACCAAGGACAATATTAACGTATATATAGATCCACTTGGCCACCACCCAGTAGCCAGTACGACTTACCAGGTGGTTCTCGTTGTTAGTTGTGCGTGTTACCTTTGGATTTAATTGGATCTATGTCTGGGCTCCATCCTTCTTCTCCCACCTCGCATTGCCTTTCCGCCTCTGCCCATCGCCTCCCGCCGCCACTCCCAGCATCATCCCGCATCTTCCCGCCTGTTCCCGCCTGCTCCCTCCCCCCTCCTCCCTCCTCCATCGCTTCATCCTCCGACTTCCGCCCACCGACATGCCGCCCCTTCCCGCCCCCTCCTCTTCGCCGCTCTTCCCTCCTCCTCCCTCCTCCTCCCTCCTCCTTCCTCCTCCTCCCTCCTCCTCCCTTCTCCTCCCTCCTCAGTCCTCCTCCCACCTCCTCCCTGCTCCTCCTACTCCCTCCCACATCCCTCGCCCCCCCCCTCCTCCCCCCCCCCCCTAAAATTCCCACCTCCCTCCCGTCCCCTCCTCCTACCGACATCCCTCCTCCCCTCTCCACCCACCGACATCCCGCCTCTTCTCGCCACTTTCCTCCTCCCGCCTTCATCCCGCCCCTCCTCTTCGCCGCTCTTCCCTCCTCCTCCCTCCTCCTCCCTCCTCCTCCCTCCTCCTCCCTCCTCACTCCCTCCTCGCCCCCCCTCTTCACTCCTCTTCCCTACTCCTCCCACTTCCTCCCTGCCCCTCCTACCCCCTCCCACATCCCTCCCTCCCCATCCTCCACTGTCCCTCCCCCTCCCCCTTCAAGTCCCACCTCCCTGGCTCCCTCCCGCCCCTCCTCCTATCTCCCTCCCTCCTCCCCTCTCCACCTCCTCCCTCCTCTCTTCCTACCCACTCATCCTGCTCTCCCCCCCTCTCCTCCTACCCCCCTCCTCCCGTCTACTCCTCCCGCCTCCCACCTCGTGCAGCCTGTTTCCGCCGGGCCGACCCGGACTGCCCCGGACGCCCTCCGCCCCGCCCCGGTTACTGCCGGGGGTCGCACCCTGACGGAGGCGGGAGGTGGCCGAAGGAGTTGTAAAGTGGACCTTTATGGAGCCATCATCGGGGTTTGCAGCCACCGCGCAACCAGTCCAGGAGTGTGGGTGTGTGGTTGCGGGGGTTGTGAGGGGTTGTGGGGGGGGGGGTGAGGGGTGTGTGCGGGTCTACGCGATGGAGATGTGTGGAGTAGCTTCCGGGGGTGGGTGGATGGGTGTATGGATGTGAATGTGGGTGTAGGTGTGAGTGTTGGTATGGGTGTGGTGTGGGTATAGGTGTGGGTGTGGGCGCATATGTGAGTTTGTGTGTATATGTCGGTGTGTGGGTGTCCGTGTGTCGGAACGCGGGTGCAGGTGTTGTTCGGCTTAGATTTGGGTGGGCGGGTTTATATGTGTGTATGTGGGTGGGTGCATAGGTGTGTGGGGGGTAGGAGGACATTTGAGTGTGTGGGTGTGTGTATATGTCCGTGGGTGTGACAGGGTAGGTGTGTGTGGGTGTGTATGTATCTGTGGGTGGTATGGGTATGTGTGGATGTGACCGGGTAGGTGTGTGTGGGGGGGGATAGGTGCATATGTGAAAATGTGTATATGTTGGCGGATGGGTGTGAGTGTTGTTCGGCGGATATATGTGTGTGTGTGGATGGGTGTATAGGTGTATATGTTGTTGGGTGCATATGTGTGTATGTGGGTTTGTACGTGCATAAGTGAGTTTGTGTGTATATGTCGGTGGGTGGGTGTGGGTTGCTGTCCTTGGGTGTATTTGTGGGTGTGTGGGTGTGTGTGGGTGTGTGGGTGAGTGGGTGTGTGGGTGTGTGGGTGTGGGGTGGATGTCTATAATTATGTAGGTGTGTGACTGTGAGCAGTTGTGAGTGTGTACATGTCGTTGGGTGAGTGTGGGGGTCTCCACGGAGAAGGCTGTTTGTTTAAATATGTGTTATTGGAGTTTAAGATCCTACACATATATCAGGTCATGATATCGGAATGGATATCCAACATGTGACAGTGAACACTCAATGGCGACTTTATAGTGCTGCACCACTGGGATATCATTCCGTCAGTACCATTAGCCGATAGTCCACTCAGCCAGATAATCCTGCCATGCCAAGTGTTGCACTGTCCTAGCAATTCTGTGGAACAAGATAGGGTGATACAAGGCAAGACAATGACAAGTATCAATTTTCCAAGTCATTAAGGTCAAACTCGGGCGGGTATTGAACCGACACCTCCAGCACGACCTCCGAGATGCGAAGCGGGTGCACTCCCGCCTTGACCATCCCGATCCAGCCTTGAGGAGATTGAGTGACGTCACTTCCTCAAACACTTGTGGATGTCAGGTGTCTTCTGTACTGTGCCTTATTGAATGAGTGACTGGGGGTAGTTAGGTCCTAGTAACGCACTAGGTCATATCAGCATGGCACTGGGCGCCATGATGCAGAGTGATTGACAGAAGATTGGTGACACAGGGAATTGGGCAGGTCGGCACACGACAGTATGATGTACGTGGCATGATGGGGAATCACTAGAGCAGTGGTCAGGGAGGATGGTCGGGGAGAGTGATGACATAACATTAACACGGGTACTGTCGATCCCAACATGCATACTTCATAGATTTACATACAGTTGTATAATCTAATGTTTTTGAGTGTATGTCATTTGCTGAGATAACTATATTAAGGTGATGGCTATAATTTACCTTACTTTCGTTTGAAGCAACTTTCACTTAAATGGCTAAATTGAACCAACATGTCCTTCTATGTGGAACCAAATGCTTAATAAGTGCATCGGTATCTAAGGAAGATATGTGGGATCAAATGTAGACAGGTAGATACATATTTTGGTTTTTACATTGTTATGCTATAGTCTAATAAACTTTATATATTATAATATATATATTTATAAAGAGTTTACCAGTTTATATATTCCGCCAGTAAGTTAATTAGGTTAATAAGCAGAGGCGAGCGGTGGCGCCACCATCGGAGCTGAGGTTGAGTAGATTGGAGCAGTAGATGCCTACTCCGAGGCTCCGCCAACGGATTACTGGTGGGGGATGTGAGGAGCATGGAATTCCGAGTTATTATACTCATATATTTCTTATACAGTATATATATATATAGCTGATATCTTCTGGCGAATTACTAGTATTAGGCTCAGAAATAGGCTCGTTTCTACATTACACTAGACTGGAAGCACCAACAAACAGCTGTGCGGCACAGAGTCACCATTTGTTGGTTTCCCCATCTTGTTGGTTATGTATTGAAGTCCCTGGATACTTTCCTAGCCTCTCCCGTTCCTTCATCTTTCTCTTCCTTCCTCCTTTCCACATCCACCCATCTCCGGACATGCTTTATGCTTTGGAACCACCATTCCCCCACTGGCCCCATTCCGACCCCCTGACCGCCACCCCCCACATACACACACACTGCCAGCTGACGGGCACCAGCAACACGCCTCATCTGGGGCAATTGGCAACCCGCAACCAGATCAAAAGTCACGTGGTCGAGCCCTCTCCGCGACTTGAAGCTTAGGTCTTTTTTCTTTCTTTTTCGATACCTTTTTTTTTAGAGTTCTTGTTTTTTTCTTTATTTCATCTTTTCTTTCTTTCAGCCCCTTTTGATTTCCGGTCCCTACACCCGGGTGCTGTCACCTCCCCTGGTGCTAAAAAAGCAGGGTGTTGAAGCTCCTCACACGGACACTCCCATGCCACCTTCCCCCCGACACACACACTCCTCACCACAGACAACCAGACCCCCGCCTCCACCACCCCCGCCTCCACCACCCCCACCATCCCCCACTACTCCCCCTTCCTCCACATCCAATCCAACCCTGAGTCCAGGGCCACGCCCGCAAATACCCACCGGTCGCTCAGCCTCCCTTTGTAATGACCATATTCGTCGCATGTCACGTGACCCGCCGGTCGCCGCGCATGCGTCTCAAGGCGCCCCCCGGGGGACTACTTGTTGCCCGGCCGCCTCTCCGCGGCCCGACCCTGGTCTCCCGGTTGTAACCCGGCGCGCCGCGACGTAGTCCCCA
This sequence comes from Branchipolynoe longqiensis, assembly GCA_030323885.1. Taxonomy (NCBI): domain Eukaryota; kingdom Metazoa; phylum Annelida; class Polychaeta; order Phyllodocida; family Polynoidae; genus Branchipolynoe; species Branchipolynoe longqiensis. The sequence continues at coordinate 26,399,682 of CM059200.1, forward strand.
CGGCACGCGCGTCCCCCGCCTCAGCAGGCCCCTGGGGGATGCACACGTGACGGGCTCGGTCACGTGGGGTGTCGCATCTGTGGAAAGAGGGGCTGAAGGACTGTGGGGGGGGAGGTAAGGAAGCCACCAAGTGGGCGGTAGTGTGAAGTGGGCCGGGGCTGGGTAGTTTGAAGTGGGGTGGGGCGGGGTAGTTTGAAGTGGAGTGGGGCTGGGTAGTTTGAAGTGGAGTGGGGGCGGGGTCACACTTGATGCCTATACTGATATGACCTTAACTGGTGCTAGGGCATAAGACCGAAACGACCTAACAAACTGCCAAATTGGATGGCCAATAAATTGAGTGTCATCTTTGAGACGCAGCAGGTATTTTGTTCCAAACCCTGGCCAAATTAAAACAAATATTTAAAGTGTTATAGTTATACTTGTCCTTATCATGTCTAGCGCTTGGCATTACATGGATAAGGCAAGGAGCACTGGAATGTGGAAGACCCATTGTCCGTCATTGAAGTGTCTCCCGCTTTTTTTGTTTTTTTTGGTGGTAGATTAGTTGTTTAAGCAGGGACAATTTCAGTCGCAGACGACTGGTCTTCCTGATTCCACTGCTCCTTGCCCTATCCTGATAATGCCGAGCACCTGGCTAGGAAGTGACAAGTATACATTTTTACCTCATTGGTTTGACTCGACCAGGATTCGAACCCACGATCCCATGATCTACCAACACAGGAGACAGACGCTCTAACTCATGCGGCCATCCCGTCTGGTGCTTTATCAATAAATATAACCACACAAAAAGTTGGGAGGTTTATTTATACAGATATAGGTTGTTTTACGTCCTAGCAACATCATAGCTCATATCAGGAGGGGTACCGACTTGTGACAGCGCGCACTCATGGCGACTCTATAGTGCTCCCCACTGGGAGACCTGGCTACTGGCACCATGACCCGCTTTTCCACTCAGTCACATTATCGTGAAACTGAACTAAGCAGTCCTCGCTTTATCCTTTAAGCACTTGGCTAGGTAGCAACAAGTAAGCTAATGGCATACCAGTTTATACATGTTGCTACCTAGCTCAGTGCTCAGTATTACTAGGACAGGGCAGTGGAATGGGGGGGGGCAATTTATTGTGATTGAAAGTGTGCTATGGGCTGCAATTTAAAGACTTTCAAAGTTCAGAATAAAACCACTACATAGATTCGATTCTATAAATCTAACAGACACTCATTAAGCAGTGCGCAGAATGCTGGCGACTTTATAGTGTTGCCACACTGTAAGACCGTGCCGCTGGATCTCCCTCCCACTCATTCACATTATCCTGATATTGTGCACAGCACTAACCTAGTGGTGCTTATCGGAAGCCAGGTCTAAACTTTGTCGGTTATTAGTTTGACTCGACCAGGATTCGAACCCAGGACTTTCCGGCTTCAACACGGGAAACCATCAAGCGCTCTTGACACAATTTGACCATCTTGTCCCGAATAATTAATTTGCTACACACCAAGAGATGGAGTTGTCTACAAAGAACTATTTAAAACTGGCTTAATAATGAATTTAAGCTACAATTCATGGAAAACAATGAGAATAAAATGTATCGTGCAAGGATAATGATGGATCGTGCTGCTTCCACTCCCCTAGCGGGAATGTTAATCGATGAAATGCGGTACATCCTTTCACTTCCCACACAACTTGACGCCGCACTCTGGGCCGTCTACACCCACACCGCCCACTCACAAAACACTCACACACAGGACTGACACCTCCTAAACTGCCAACCACTCCGTCCACCCACCTCCCCCCCCCCTCAACACACACACATACACGCCCATCCCAGCACCCTCATTCACTGGCCCTGTCACGCTTTTAGAGATTCCACTCCTGGTGTAATGGTATGCCTATCACACTCAGCCGGGCCCGCGCTACCTACACCACAGGGGATCACTTTACTAAAACCATGCCGCACCCATCAGCCCACAGCCCACGACAACGGCACGCGGAGGTTGCAATGCATTCTTTAGGCGATAGACAAGTTCTCCATGTGTGCAGGCCAGAATGAAACTGGGATAAACGCAACAATCCAGAAACAGAGGTGTTTGTGGGGAGGCCGTCAATGGTGTAAGGGTCAAGGCGCCCCCCCCCCCCGACCCCCCACGCGTATGTCTGTCAAATTCGGGGCCTGACCCGCACGTGGAGCCTGTGTGCCAACTTGCGGGTACTCACGGAACTAACCAGGCAGCAATGCTTCGATTAAAATATGCAACAACAATTTATTGTTCAAGGACAAGTGGCTTTCGAGTTGGACGTAGAGGAATAGGGTCCTACAATTAAGTTTGTGGTTTCTATGGTATTTCTGGTGCGGCTTGCTAAGTAGTAGGCTCTGGTTTCATTTCTTTTGCTTTATTGTGTTGGGGTTTTAAGTCCTTGCACCACCTGAGGTTATAACAGGACGGGTACCGACTCGTGACAGTGCGCACTCATGCGGCCCCCACAGGAAGACCTGTCCACCGGTGTAAAGATTTCAAATTCCCCCCTGATTCAAGTTCCCCGCCGGGAACTTGAAAACGTTTTCAAATTCCTCCCAGGGGAATTTGAAAACGTTTTCAAGTTCCCTCCCTCATTTTAACTTTCCCTTCCCCCGGCCACCCAGCCTCCCCAGGCCCTCTCAGGGGACTGTGGTTGGGCTCCTTAGGCTGCCTTTTTCCTTCCTCCCCCCTCCCCCTACCCCCCCCCCCCCTGGAAATTGTCTGGAAATATTTTATTTTCCGTGAAATTTTCGATCTGTTTAACTTTTCAATTTGTTGTGCTTTTTTGAATAATTTAAAAAATATAGAATTTTTTGTGTGAAATTCTTTATTTTCGTGAAATATACATTTTTTTGGTGATTTATTTTACGTGAAATTGTTCCATTAACAACAAATCTTTTGGGGAAATTTTGGTGACTACTATTACTATTTTTCATAAATTTTCGATCTTTTTAAAACTTTTACATTTGTGGGTAATTTTCTTTATTTTAAAACAATTTTTAATTCCCAGAGGGGGGAATTTGAAAATAGGGGGAGGAATCTGAAAACTGTTTTTAAGGTCCACCCGGGAATCTGAAAACGTTTTTAAATTCCCCGGAGGGAAGTTAAAAACGTTTTCACATTCCCGGGGGGGAACTTGGGAAGGGGGAAGTTGAAATCGTTACACCAGCACCATGACCTCATATCCAGACAGTCACATATGATGTACACACTATTATATTGTATGTAGGTATATGTGTGGTACATCCTTAATATTAGTCTCGGAACTGTATATATATAGTACATGTTATGCATAATGTATCAGATTTATATCAATGTTAGATCTATCCAACGTGCATAGTAAATATAGAATCTACCTTAATTTGCGTTATATGATATTATAAATATATTTATATATGTTAAATGGTACAGGCATATCTCACAGAAATACCTATTTCACATCACCTGTTGGTGTATTAACCAACATAAGGCCTAGGGAAGTTTTCTATTTTGTGACCAACAAAAACAAACCAAAGGCATCAACTTCATGAAAAGCATCGGTAAATCGTTGATAATCCAGGGACCGTCAGCGACCGCTTGGTGTCACAGTCTCATGTCAACAAGGCGAGTTCTCGCCCGCTGGCAGCTGTCAGGTGGTAGGGTGTCACGTGACAGCGTGGATGTGGGCGCAGCGTCTTGGGCCTGGCGTCTGTAAACGCGCGCCATGGACACCGTAGGTCGGCACTTCCGGTTTGGTAGGGGGCGCTGCTAGCGTCCGCATGCAGATGGCACTACGGAAGCACCGTGAGTATATCGGTATATAGGCTCTATAATGAATTATGTGAGTATAAACATAGGAGACACCACCATGAGGTTAATTCCTGACTGAGCAATATGCAATGTCGGCTCGGTGTAGTTCCTGATTTCGCCGCTGGCGACCTCAGCGCTCGGCCAGTCTCCAGCATATCCTGTCACTGTCGGACAGATTTTAAACCAGCCCTGTCTCCTTGTAACCGAATAGTAAGTCAATTTAATAGAAACTGTTGCTGCATTAGTATCAATGATGTCAATATTTCAAAATTGATTCGGCGTGATCTTACTTCAAATATCTCCAAATAAAAGATAGCAATTTAAAACAAAAGTCACCCAATCCAAATTGAAGCACATTGAAACAGATACCCTAATTTATTTATTTAGCAAAATGTCAGGAAAACATGTGTAAATTTCCCCAGTAGTTATGTCAGTAGATATATATGTAGCAATTGGGTAGTCGGATAAAGGGCTTTAACCTGCAATGGCCCCCAGCAAGTTTTCTGTCTGAATCACACTCATTCCGGTCTTTCTCCATTGAAGCAGGCATGAGCGATTATCTGCGCTGCCGGAGAAGTATATTGTGTCGATACTGATGTCATCTTAGGTGTCAGTGATCTCACCTGCCAGTACAATCTCCAAATCTTAGCAAGTGACCAACAGTAACAACGGTCCATGCCCCACCTACACAGCTACATCCACTTCCAACAAGTAAGTTTTCCACACAAGTCAGTAGATTTCCTTTAGATCCCGAGGGTTAGTAATGGAGGAGGGTAAGACCATAGAACCAGTAGCTTCTAGTCATAGGTTCGAGTGTCAAGGGCTCCCTGTATTTGGTGAAACTAGAAATGATGGATGGCTGGTTGTTGGAGTTTTACATCCTGACAATATCTAAGTTCATGACAGGACAAGTCCCGCCTTGTGATCTGTGCACGCATAGCACCTTGATAGTGCTACCCCACTGGGAGACCAGGCTGCCAGCACCATGAACTGATATCCCATTCAGTCACATTATACTGACATCAGTCCTTGCGATATCCTATTAATGCCGAGCGCCTCGCTAGGAAGTGACAAGTCTAAATTTGTAAGTCATTTATTTGAGTCGACCAGGGATTTAAACCATGGGTTCGAGTCCCACGATATACCAGCATGGGAGACGAACGCTCAACTCCTTCAGGCAACCCGTCTGGTGCAACTAGAATTGAATACTGGTCAATGTTTTACGGTGAATTAAAGGTATGTGTATGGAGACTGGTGAGTGCAGGAGAGGTGTGTGAGTGGGGATCACTTAGAGGGAGGTCTGAGACGAGAGTGTGGGAGGATATTTGTTTGTTGTTATTTTACGTCCTAGCAACATCTAAGGTCATATCAGGACGGGTACCGACTTGTGACAGTGCACACTCATGGTGACATTGTAGTGCTGGCCCACTGGGAAAGCAGGCCACCAGCACTATGACCTGATATCCCACTCAGTTACATTATCCTGACAATAAGCCAACCAGGCCTTGCCCTATCCTAATAATGTCAATCGCCAGGCTAGGAAGTGAGAAGTATCGATGTTTAAGTCATTGGTTTGACTCGACCAGGATTCGAACCCACAAACTCATGTGTTCGGATCTCCCCATCTCCAAGAACAGGAGACGGAGGCTCTACTCATTCGGCCTAGCTGAGAGGGGGAAGGCATGATACGGATGGGTGGGAGGGATGTGGGGGAGGAGGTGAGAAAAGGGGGTGGGGTGGTGACGCAGAGGTGGGTAGAAGATGTGGAGAAAAGTGAAAGTTGGAGGGCGGGGGGGGGGGAGACAATTCTGGGCGGAACTCACAGTCAGACAGCATGAATGATCCACTAATAATCCTTATTCCTCACGGCACCCCCCTCTCAAGTCACGTGATATAACCTAAGTGGGCCGCCGTTCTGTACTACGTGTGGCCCCCGTGTGGCGGCGGCCCGGGCCGGCCAATCACAGACCGCGCCTGGGACGCCGCGCCCGGCAATCGGTCGAACAAATATGGCCGGCGTGCGCTTGATCAAAGGAGGATGTTGTCGCTTGAAATGGCCATGTCGCCGCGAGTGGGCCCGGCCTGTGGTGGAGATAGTCGAATCAAGGCTGTGTCTGTCACATCCCCACTACAGCACGCTGATCCGGGCGCTGCCAATAGAGTGCTGGTGCCCGGAAAGTCTTTGCTTTTTGTGGGTGTGTGTTGTGTGTTTGTTTCTTGTGTTTCTTGTGTGCAGCCTTCGCTGGTTCTGAGGTGAAAACGCTTTGTAATTGCAACAATTAGTAATCCTGCGGGCGGAATAGACCAGTCAACAGAAAAGGAGTGGATGAAAGCAGACATAGCCAGTTTTGCTGTTAGCTGATACTACCTTTCTTTGGTTTGTCCAATTACTAAATTTCCCGGATTGACAATTTCTATGAGTACACACGGGACGCAGTGGCCTTATCACTAGAGGGGAGAATTTCCATGCTGAAGGTTGGGAGTTCGAAACCCAGCCAAGTCAAACCAAGTGATACTAATAGGATAGGGCCAGGACTGGTTAACTCAGCATCATAATAGTGTGACTGAGTGGTTCATGGTTTCCCAGTGGGCATCACTATAAAATCCCCATGAGTGAGCGCTGTAAAAAGTTGGTACCCACCTTGATTTGACCTTAGGTTTTGATATTGAACTAGATCAATCAATCAATCAATCAATAGGATACAGCTATAATAGGCCTTGGACCTGTTAGCCGCTCTTAATTAATTGAAATGGAGACAGTTCTTCAGATGTGGTCAATCGTAGCAACTGTCACTGGCTCCAAGATATATGTAATGCTTGACCAGTATGCATCCAGTCGGGACTTGAAGCAGTTCACCGATTCCGCTGCTATGACACTCTCCGGCAGGTCATTCCACAGGTCAACCACCCTAAAGCCGAAAAAGTTGTGTCGCAGATCCAGTCTGGAGTACCGCTTCCTCAGCTTCAGGGAGTGCCCTCTGGTCCTGGTGTTGGAGTCTCTGATAAGGGGGCCGCCTGTCTTGTAGATACCATGGAGATATTTGAATACTTCAATCTTATCCCCCCGGGCCCGTCTGTAGTACATGCTTGGGATCTTCAAATGACGCATACGTTGTTCATAGGGTATTGCATCGAATCCATGTACAAGCTTTGTTGCCCTTCTTTGGATCCTCTCAATTGACTCAGCATCCTTCCTGTAGAGTGGTGACCACACAACATTTCCATATTCCAAAAGTGGACGTGCAAGGGATGTGTACAGTCTGCGTACAACATCCTTGTCTAGGTATGTGTACGATCTTTGAATGATAGCTAGTATTCCATTAGCTCTGTTGGCGGCTTCCTGGATGTGGTCGCTGAATGTCAGTTTGTTGTCCACCTTGACACCCAAGTCCTTTTCTATCATTGTTTCGGAGAGCGGAACATTATTCACACCATCGTTCATTAAATAGATGTGCTTGCTGTTTTTGCCCCCTAAGTGCATCACTTTGCATTTTGAAGCATTAAACTTCAGCTGCCAATCACATGACCACTTCTGCATGTTGTTGAGGTCCTTCTGCAAGTCCCGTGAGTCACTACCTTTCTCCATACGGCGGAATACTTTGGTATCGTCAGCAAACATTTGGACCATAGAATGTACAACCTCTGGTAAGTCATTGATATATATCACAAATAAGACTGGTCCAAGCACACTGCCCTGAGGTATTCCGCTTTTCACCGAGCACCATCCTGATGGTTTGCCATTTACAATGACTCGCTGTCTTCTGTTGCTCAGAAAATCCTTTATCCAGTGTAGGACATCTCCTCTTATGCCATAGCCATGCAGTTTTTTTAGCAGTCGCTGGTGTGGAACAGTGTCGAATGCTTTTTGGAAATCTAGATAAATAGCATCCAGATCTCCAAAGTCATCAATAACGCGGGTCCACTCATCCATACATGCCAGTAGTTGGGTCGTACAAGATCTTCCTTGCACAAAGCCATGGACCCACTGCGCAAATGGCAATGACAATAACTAAGGTTGCAGGAACCAACTGTGGTGGCAACTTTGTGGTAAAGGTATTCACCGCCATCCTCCCCTCTGACGGCAGTGGCGAGAACTAACCATGCGGGAATTAGCACACTGCACAATTTTCACAGACAACACGTCACGTTCTTTATGGAGAGGTAATGAATTTGTTTTATTTAACGACGCCTCTAGAGCATATTGATTTTCAATTTTCATATCATCGGCTATTGGATGTCAAACACATGGTCATTCTGACAAATAGGCTACTCTTTCCAATACGCATCAAAGGGTCTTTTAAGTTTGATATGCACTTTCCCACAGACAGGACAGCACATACCACAGCCTTTGATGAACCAGTTTTGGACCACTGGTTATGTATGTAGAGGTAAGCGACAGTGTTAATACAGCCTGATTGTTTACCCAATGCCTTTAATGGAAGTTAGTTTACTTCAATATTTCGGCTACTTGATTTTAATGGCATTACGGGAAGTGGGGTCCCCACAAGTACCAGAGAATTATTCTAATTGAGAAGACACTGTACACTGACATGCCTATAGACCGTCACTTTCACTATGTACATACCGTCTACTGTCAGAATGATTGCTTGTTGGAGTTTTACGTCCTGACAACATCGGGGTTGTCAGATCATGAACGGAGACTCACCTGTGAAAGGAAGAAAACAACAAAGAGATTAGGGGCTATTCAAATAGTACGTAATGTAACGTTGTCAAAATTAGACACCCATCCCCTTGTCAGGCTCTGTAGAGGTACACTGCACCCCAACAATATTACGTTTCTTTCTTTTACGTCCTAGCAAGACTTGTGCCTTTATAGTGCTGTCCCACTGGGAAACCATGCCATCAGCACCATGACCAGTCTTTGCCCTGTCCTAATAATGCCGAGCACCTGGCTAGGAAGTGACAAGTATCAATTTTGACGTCATTGGTTTGACTCGACCAGGGTTCGATCCACGGCCCCACAATCTACAAGCACGGGAGATGGACGCTCGGGGATATAGCTGCTGACGTACAGCGGAAGGAAGAGGTCAAAGAGTTGTCCATAAAGATGGTTCAGCTTGAAAATGTGCTTACATAATACTGTTCAATTGACGCTATTAACCGGTGGCCCAATTAGTTGTCAGAACGACGCTAAGTATGCATGAGGCTGTGCGAAACAGTGCAAATCGCCGCAAGACACTGATGTGTGCCGATGTGTATGAGTAACAACAGAAGTGAAGGAGTACATTTTCAGGATATTCATTTTGTAAACTACCATATTCATTTTCGCATAGCTGTTTTCATGAAGATTAAGTGATGATCAGATGTATTTTGAGGATGAAAAGTAGACGGTGTCAACAAAGTCGCTCACCCCAGCCGCTGATCTTTTCTTATATTCAAAAGTGCATAACTTCCTTACTATTTACTTCAACAAATATATATATAACTCTCTTAAAGCTCTTATTACCTTGTAATTACTAAGATTAGTTTAACTGTGTTACGCCGATAACTACACTGACAGTCTGCATGATACGTGATCCACCATATAATTATGTAGACTTGAAGTCGATCTTGTAGGTAAAGAATGGGAAAATCACCCTGCAAGGGTATGCATTATTCACGTCATCAGTGCATTAATATCACACAACCTATAACCTTCAGTGCGTTAATATCACACCACTGATAGATATCAGTGGGTTAATAATATCACACCACCAAGAGCACAAACGCACAGCTGCGCCTAGCAGATGCGTACCTGGCATCGGTCTGGTTTCAACATGGCCGCTGCATGAATACAGTGAATAAACCCCTCGACCCGTTGTAAGACCACAACATTCTTGTATTTATGCCACCCACCCACCAGCTTACACGTTACGTAATATGTGAATGGCCCCTTAGCTGAGAGTATTAACAAAATACGCTTGGTTGTTGGCATTTTAAGTCCTGGCAACATTAAAGGTCATATCAGGTGGGGTAGCAACTTGTGACAGTGCGCACACATTACAACTTTATAGTGCTGCCCCATTGGAAGATGACACTATCGCCATGACCTGATATCCCATTCAGTCACATTCTCCTGACACTGAGCCAATCAGACCTTGCCTATCCTAATAATGTTGAGTGCCTGGCTAGGAAGCGACACTTATCAATTTTCAAGTCATTGGTTTGACTCTCCCAGGGTTCTACGAGCTACCAAAATGGTAGACGGACGCTCAACTCATTCGGCCATCCTGTCTGGTACCAGCATTGAAGAAGTATCTAAGCGCTAGACGGGTCCCCTGTGACTGTGACTGGCCTCTGTTCATCGATGTGAGTAGTATAACAAAGCGGTCCACTGCAGCAGGCTGTCAGGCAGTTCCACGGTCCCCACTCAAGTGTGCAAATGGGCCATGACAATCGACGATTTGAACCCCCCCCCCCATCCCCCTACATGACAATGCAGGGTTCAACCCGTTACATCCTACATCGATAAACAGCGGCAGTTGTCGGTGACGAGCGGGTGAAAAATGTCCACACTGATAGCACCCTCACATGCTCTGGGTTGTCTGGTAAAAAGTGGGGTTATATCCACGACAACAACACATCAGTTCGAGTGCAGAGCAATTTCAATCGGTGTAATTATACGGAAATAAGCTACCCAATTTACCTTTCTTTTCAATTTAATCCAATGGGATACATCTACCAAGGAATCTTTCCTGGCCATTCGTAGTATAACGTTTACCCAATTCCTTCTTCAATTATCCGGATCACTCGTCTGCTCGTGTATCGTTACAATTTACCTTTCTTTTCAATTTAATCCAATGGGATACATCTACCAAGGAATCTTTCCTGGCCATTCGTAGTATAACGTTTACACAATTTACCTTTCTTTTCAATTTAATCCAATGGGATACATCTACCAAGGAATCTTTCCTCGCCATTCCTAGTATAAAGTTTACACAAGTTACCTTTCTTTTCAATTTAATCCAATGGGATACGTCTACCAAGGAATCTTTTCTGGTCATTCGTAGTATAAAGTTGACACAATTTAGCTTTCTTTTCAATTTAATCCAATGGGATACATCTAACAAGGAATCTTTCCTGGCCATTCATAGTTTAATGTTTACACAATTCACTTTTCTTTTCAAGTTAATACAATGGGAGACATCTAGAAAGGAATCGTTACTAGCCATTCGTAGTTAAAAGTTTACACAATTCACCTTTCTTTTCAATTTAATACAATGGGATACGTCTACACGTGAATCTTTACTAGCCATTCGTAGTTTAAAGTTCACCAGCAGATGTATTATTTTGGAGAATATATAATGCACACCTGATTATACGAGTGTTATGTGTTTTTGTTTGTTGTTGTTTTACGTCCTAGCAACATCTAAGGTCATATCAGGACGGGTACCGACTTGTGACAGTACATACTCATGGCCACCTTTAGTGCTGCCCCACTGGGAAATCAGACCACCAGCACCATGACCTTATATCCCACTCAGTCACATTATCCTGACACTGAGCGAACCAGTCCTTGCCCTATACTAGTAATGCAGAGCACCAGGCTAGGAAGTGACAAGTATCAAGTAGTTAAGTCATTCGTTTGACTAGACCAGGTGCGATAGGATATGGAAACATGTGGCTAGAATAGAACTGAACAAAGCCTTGGGCAAATCAGGCAGTGTGTTTGCTGGGAGAGCAAGTACCCTCTAACCCCGCCCCCTGCCGCGCCCCTACTACTCACCCCCCACATGGTGCTTGGTTTATTGGCAACCACAACCCAGAACGTGGCTATATATGTCACCGCAAAGTGCAGGGTGGGTATGCATGTCGATGTGGTGTGGGTGGGGATGTGGGTGTGGGTGTGAGTGTGGGTGTGGATGTGGGTGTGGGTGTGAGTGTGGGTGTGAGTGTGGCTGTGGGTGTGAGTGTGGCTGTGGGTGTGAGTGTGGGTGTGAATGTGGGTGTGGGTGTGCGCGTGGGTGTGGCTGTGGGTGTGGGTATGGGTGTGGTTGGGGATGTGGGTGTGGGTGTACGCGTGCACGTGGGTGTGGGTATGGGTATGGGCAAGGCAGTATGCAGGTATTGCAGGTATTTCAGGTATTGCAATACCTCAGGGAGTTTGACGCCCCTGCCCTGCAGAGTTGTAAACCACTGCCTTGTGGTACAGGTTCTTGACAGAACCGAAGGCTAAGGGAGCAAACCCTAAACAGAAAACCATGTCACTGTGGCAGCATTAAGGGTGGTTGATGAATGGAACTCCCAACATCTCCCGATCAGCCACTGCAGGGACAAATAGTTTTGCACCTCCTTGGACATGTTCTTGCAGGTGTGAAACCTCTATTTGCTCCCCAAGAGAGTGCCGCTGGTACCTTGCAAAAGCCAGCAGCACTTCAAGACTTTTGCAGGGAGATTTCATGGCTCTTCTGTCCATAGCAGGCAAGATCTTCGCCAGGATACTCCTCAACAGACTATCTATTCACATAACACCTCGTGTAGTTCCGGCGTCATAGTGTGGCTTCAGAGGAAACCAGAGCACTGTGGATATGATATTTTGTCTCTGACAGCTACAAGAAAAGTGCATTGAGCAGGCCTGACCACTGTACATGGTATTTGTCGATTTCACTAAAGCGTTTGATACAGTCGGGAGGACCGGGCTATGGCAGCTACTGAGGAAGTATGGATGCCCAGAGAAGTTCACAACTATGATTGAGGCTCTACATACAGGAATGATGGCGAACGTTAGTGTTGGAGGGGAAGTCTCAGAATTGTTCGGCGTTACCAATGGGTCAAGCAAGGTTGTGTACTGGCCCCCATGCTCTTCTCCATCTTCCTATCAGCAATGCTCGGCGAGTCTTTCTGAGACATGGGGGATGGCATCTATATACAGTCCAGACAGAGCGCTGACCTATTCAATGTTGCACCCTTCAGAGAGAAGACCAAGACTACTCGGATACTGGTGAGAGAGCTGCTATTCGCAGATGACAGTGCACTGGTTGCCCACTCTGCTGAAGAGATCCAGAAAATGGTGGACGCTTTCTCCGATGCATCAAAGAAGTTTGGCCTGAAGATTAACATCAACAAGACGGAGGTGCTGTACCAACCCAACTCTACAAGAACCCGAGAGGAGGATATCATGGTTGACGGAAACAAGCTGAACTCTGTTCCGGAATTCACCTACCTCGGAAGCACTATATCAACTGATGGATGCATTGATGCTGAAATACAGAGGAGGATGGCCAAGGCCAGTGCATCTTTCGGCCGACTATGCCAGAGACTGTGGAACAATCACTATGTGTCCATGCAGGTCAAAGGCAAGATCTACCATGCAATTGTGCTATCCACCCTACTATATGGAGCCAAGGCCTAGACAGTGTACAGACGACAGGTGAAAAAGCTGCCTGCCTTCATGATGTGACATCTGCATTCAATCATGAGGCTAACCTGGAAGGATAAAGTGACAAATAAGGAAATACTCCAATGGATTGGGCTGCCCTCTATGGAAGATCTTCTGATCAAAAAGAATCTCCAGTGGACTGGACACCTCAGGAGGATGTCATCAGACAGGCTACCAAAGCAGATCCTCTATTCTCAACTGTCTTCTGGTTACAGAAAGAGAGGGCGCCCTCGTCTCTGGTTCAAGGATACCATCAAGAGAAACCTGAAGCTGAGAGACATTAAGACTGACCCATGGATATCACTCTCACAGTAGAGCTAAATGGAGAGCGGCAGTCAAGTAATGAAAGCAGTCTTTGTCACATCGTGACTGACAGCATGATGATGATGATGATGTTTCTATTGCCCTGCTTAAATTTGTAGCATGTCAAAATAACTTGGTGTCTAGGTTATATCATCACTCAACCATATTTGTCATATGTACCATCCACCATACCATACCCATCTATGATCAAATTACATGGCATGATGTCGGTCGTAACTGCTCTACATGCATGAATGATACAATCAAAGCTGTATATGCCACCGGGGGCGGCCACGGCTGAATAAATTGTCAGGTTTTTTCCCCAACATCACCCTCCTTGTCTTATGTGGCCATGAGCAATGTTGATGTATGCTTGTAACTCTGTGGCCCCCATTTGTCTGTCACACAATACACTACCCTCTATATTATCACGACGTTCGCCATGACAGACGGCACTGCCTAAAACCAGCCAGTCATTCCAAAATGGGCAGCCGCTTCAAAGTAGTATGAATCAATGTGGAAAAGTGACTGGCATTTAATGTTTGTGTTTGTTAGTGTTCTGTATGTATTTGATGCAGTGGTTCTCAATATGTAGGTGCAAGTTTTTGCCTTAGCCTCAATTTTTCGTGGGAAGTGTAGGATGGTGGGTAAGTACTACACAGAGGGCGCCACTTATACAGGTACACCCTCACAACATCTCTTTCACATATATATTTAGTGCGGGCATGATATTGGCAGATTTCCCGTAGACATTATGTGGCGTATAATACTGTATGCAAATATTATTCATAGGGAAGTTATCTTGGTATTTTTCACTTGATATATATATACTATTAATAGCTTGGTTGTTGGAGTTTTACGTCCTAGCAACATATAAGGTCATAGCAGGACGGGGACCATTAATAAGTACTGAATTGATCCGCTTACCTGTCGTTGTACTGCTATCTAAGCAGCTAACTCCAGGAGCAGTCTGGATACCAGACATGATGCATCCAAGAGAGCAAACCCAGCTTTAAATAGGTTGGCCTGTCAATGTAAGAACTGATCGCTTCTACTTTCAGTCAGGTCCAGATTTGTAGTATACAGTAGTGTAATAGTCCATAATGATGCCGCGCTACCACATAGTGGTGGTTGCAACTACACTGATCCCTGTTTAGTTTGCTAAGAAGTGGCAACAGGTGACAGCACCCTAGCTGGAAAAGTCCCTATGCTGAACTGCGTCACCTATTGCTAGGAGGTTACATCCTACCCAGCTGCGAAGTGACAGGTCATTGCTAATCTGGCATTGGTGGAATAAACCAGGGAGTCCCCTGGGGTTCAAAGCTATCTCATTGTTTCTTCTTGTTCTCTCAAGTGGAGTGCTACGTGGTTCATCACACTATTGAATGATATATCCTTAAATGGAGACAGTTGGAGAGTTTTTCATGACCTATTATATGATGTGACTTGTCTGGAGTTGAAGCAGGTAGCTAACTCATGCAAGTATCATATCATAAACAGTATACATGGCTTAAAACTAGTTCAGAGGTTTGCAAAATGATGGTTGATATTAAAGATACATTATCCGATGTAAACTAATTCCACACATATTCCCCACTTTTTAAATACATAGTACCCACATATCACCTACTTATTACAGACATGGTATAAACATAGTCACATAGCACTCATATACATTACAAACATTACACACATTTCAGATAGCATAGACACGATGCACATATATTACACACATATTTCACACACATTTCACATAGTATGTCCATATTATACATACAAAGAGTTCAGGCGCAAATCCCGGTAAATGCCAATACAGAAATGTAGTCTAAATAAAAGATCTATACCTGAAAGTAATATTAATTTTCACTAATTGCAATTGTCGTATGGCCATATGATTATGGAACAATGGACAAATAGGTAGGAATGAACAAAAATAACTTGTTGGATGTTTGCTTTCAGTGTTTATCTCAATTTTTGGATTGGAGTTTACAGGGTGTTGTGCCTGAACTCTTCATATATTACACACACATTATGCACATATCACACACCTACTACACACATAATACACAGATTATACATGTGTTTCACACATATTACACACATACTACACACATTAGACACACATCGTATACCCATGTTTCACACATATTACACACATACTACACACATTATACACACATTATACACATGGTGCACACATATTACACACATAATACACACATAATACACACCTATTATACGCATGTTTCACACGTATTACATACATATGTTTCACCCATATTACACACATACTACACACATTGTCCATGATGTGCGCAACATGGGTAATTGAATGAACGAGACTGTGAATCTCAGTAGATTAGGGCACCATGGCGCCGACTATATTCTATTCTTAGAACTAATAACTTTGGCCGCTGATCGACGCGCCATCTACATGATACTTCTCGAACTACGCAGTTAGATTAAAATCAGACTGGTGGCGACATCTATATTCACTTTTAGAACTAAAATGGCCGCCGATTGACGCGCCACCTATAGTGATTTCCAGTCAAAGCCGATGACGTGGCACTGGAGATATTCACTTCGACCAGACTTTTCAAACCGAGAGGACGTACTTCTGCCGCCCAGATTTGGACGAAGGCAAAACATGACGGCGCCGAGGAAGACAAGATAAAATGTTCAGGTTTCTTACTCCTGGAACCCAAGCTGTAGTCACCAACTAGAAAATGGAAGGTGGGTCGAAGTCAGTGGCTTATATCTCAATCAATGTCGAAAAAGCACCATCATTTAAGACGAACAAAGGATCGGTGCGAGGAACGGCAACTCGACAAGGACTATTAACAAAATGGACGCGACGGATGAGCCTGACGAGGCAGGAATGACCGTGGCTCTGGCTGAGATGGAGGGACAGATGGTAGACACCAGCGATGGCATTAACGCACGAATCGACGAGCTCCAAAAGAACGCGGAAAAACAAGAATCCAACCCCGTTGTGCTTTGGCAGCGGTGTGATGACATCACGCCAGGTGGAGGCGGCCATGACACCTTGTTCGATGGGTCTCTGCGGATGAGATCATTTGAACTGACAAGCCGTCGGTCTTCTTTGGTGCAATCGGCTGGAACATTACATGGTGATGGCCGACGACACCGACGTCGATGTCGTGAAAACCGTGAGTTCAAAGCTTATTCATTCGATCGCGAGGAGCGTCAGACATCTGTCGGTGGGCAAGGAGGCGGCCATGACAGCATGCTCGACGGATCGCTATGGCGGCGATCGCTTGAACTGACACAACATCGCTCCTCCGCGCTAAAAATGGTTGAAATCTCTCATGACGCTGGCCGATGGCATGAACGACAGACTTATGAGAACCGTGGGTTCGAGTCTTGTACTCTCGATTGCAGGGAGCATTGGGTGCGTGCCGGCGGGAGAGGGCGAGCTGTCTGCGACACGGGTTTCCCGAGTCGCCGGTGTGCTGGTGTCACACCATTTGGAGGCGGCCATGACAGCATGCTCCGCGGATCGCTGCGGGGACAGTCGCTTGGGGTGACATGCCATCGCTCCTCCATCTTACAATCGGCTGAGATCTCCTCTGATGCTGGTCGATGGTATGGAGGACGGAATTGTGACAATTGTGGTTTCGAATTTTGTCCATTTGGTCGTGAGGAGCGTCGGAGGCGTGCCGGTGGGGGAGGACGTGTTGTGTGTGTCGCAGCTTCTCCGAGCTGGTGGAGATGCTGATGTCATGCTGCGAGGAGGCGGCCATGACGGCGTGCTCGCCGGATCGCCTTGGGGCTGTGTTGAATCGACACGCCAAATCGACCTGACAAAGAACCCTGCGGACATTGGGTTAGGTGCGAGTTATCGACGCTCGACTACCACACTCACGCACGGATACGATACAAGTAACTTTGGACGTTGGATGAGGCGTGGCCTGGCTACATTGCAGAATGCAGACCTAGGACTAACCGTGGCTCCGGCTACATTACAAAACACTGACGCTGGCTTAGCACGTGGAAACGATGAAGATAGACGAGACTATTCACCAACTATAGGTGCACTACCTCAAGCCTTCCTTAATGGGAGACTGGATGTGAACGACCGCTGCAACAAAAGAAAGGAAAACAAAAGATCGACGACAGCAGACGGCTCACTTTCCCACTTGGACAGACAAGACTTCCATACCGCGGTGCATCTGGGCTAGCGCCATACCTTGTCAGGCGGCCGTCGTAGCGACGGTCTAGTCATTGTCGCAGACCACAAAGATCTCAGGGATGCTGACGTCACCAGGACCTCGAGGTTGGATAATGTATAGGATGTGATTAATGACATAACTGCAAAGCATTTACATCCGTCTGCCTGATCTCGAAGTCTGACGTCAGCAACCTCACGGGTAACCGTGGGTGCTGACAATGCAATCAGGTAATAACTCTTTAAATACATCTGACACTGCTATAATTTTGACAGCAGAAGTGACGCGGCGTCATTACATCCATACGGTCGATGTTACATAGCTAGATAGGCCACAAAGCCTTATCAACATGGCACTCCTCTAACAATCACGGGTGCACTCATTTTAAGGTCAAACACCAAAGAGCTCATGCTTGGGTTGCCTTAATTAACATCGGCACTGAAACTAGTTAAAGCTGACAACCCATATTCTAATGACACTGCATGAAAACGGCCGTCCCCGTACGCTGTTGATGTACTCGTAGAACAAAGTGACACAGGCTTAGGTATACATAGCCACACCAAAGTCACGAGTATAGCAACATCCTACACAAAAGCTGAACTTATCTGCAGACCATGTCAAAAGCTGACAAATCACATTCTAATGACAATCGATGTAAAGCCTCTCACTAACATATATCTGGTCGTAGTCATACTGGG
Source organism: Branchipolynoe longqiensis (assembly GCA_030323885.1). Lineage (NCBI taxonomy): Eukaryota > Metazoa > Annelida > Polychaeta > Phyllodocida > Polynoidae > Branchipolynoe > Branchipolynoe longqiensis. Next base: position 26,418,056 of record CM059200.1, read on the forward strand.
TGAATTCAGCTACCAAACGACGCGCCATATAGGCATAATTGCCTAACTATACACACCAGAGACATAAGTCAAGTAACAAAAGCTGACAACCATTAGTTAATGACACTGGTATAACATTCATACACCAGTATGCAGCATATGAAGGCTGAAATTGTCTGCGACCATGTCAAAGCTGACAATCACATTCTAATGATAATCGATGTAAACAATCGCTATCACATTTTTAAAATGTCAATTCACCAAGGGCTCTGCATTCTTTTATCTCATAAGCTTAATAGGATACCAAGCCTTATCAACATGGCGCACTTAGGCATTGCTTGATGGACAAAGCTGACAACCCACATTATAATGACATTGCATTGAAATAACCGGTCCCCGCACGCTGTTGATGCACTCGTAGAACAAGTGACCCAGGCTTAAGTATACATAGCCACACTGAAGTCACGAGTATGGCAACTTCCTACACAAGTTTGTTTGCAGACCATGTCAGAAGCTAACAAATCACAATCTGAGACGAAAAGGCCTACAATGCGTGATAAGAATCACATAAAATTTCTAATGACCCTGCATGGAAACGGCTCCCCGTACACTGTTGATGTACTCGCAGAACAAGTGACACAGGCTTAAGTATACATAGCCACTCTAGAGTCACGAGAATAGCGACATCCTACACGAAAGCTGAATTTGTCTGGAGACCATCTCAAAAACCCACAGCTCGAGGCGATAAATCTGGTTGTCGCCCTCAAACATCTCTCTCCACATCAAGCGCACAAATACACCATCGCAATAAACACAGACAATGCAACCTCACAGCAAGTGCTCAGTTCCAGGGCAGGTTGCGACCCTGTCATCTGTGCCTGTGCCTGGGAGATCTGGCTGTTTGCCGCACGAAGGAGTACCGACATTCTTGTCCGACACAAACCAGGAAAGGACATCATTCTCCTGATGCTCTAAGTCGTAGGTGTTTCGACTTGCGTGCAAGGAGTCTAGCCAGAGACTTGTTGCTGAGGCCGGCCTGGAATCGGTGATTGTGACGCATGACAATGCTTTGACCCCTAACCTGTAACCTGGGATCGATATTTAAAATTTGTGCCTTCTCTCCCCAGGTTACTCACAACGTCACCATCAGCGGCTTCTTGATGCCATTAAGGCGGGGCTGGCGATTGGGACCTGGAGGAATAAGGCAGCCCAGGCAAGGGAATACTACTGGTGCTAGCTACTATCATCGCACACTTCTCCGACAGACTAACCTTTCCTAAATTTGGCAGCTCTGACCCTGGCCACTATCTTCGGGCCAAGGATTTGAGGCTAACCGCAATGGGCATCAATGTCCGAGTCCGGTAATCAAAAACAATACAAGTCATCGTCTCCAAGAGACATTTCTCGTTCCGGCGATAACTGGATCGCCCTACTGTCCACATCAAGCGTGGAAGGATTACGTGTCCAGGACACCACTTCACCCCGATGGCCCTGCCTTCCTGACTACCAACGATCACCTCTACGTGCAACCGCGTTGCCTGACACCATACGACTGGCCCTGTCCATGGCAGGTCATCCGGCCCCAGCGGCAATGACACCATAGTCTGAGACGAGGTGGTGCACAAGCCTGTGCTCTGCAACGATCGTCAATCAGCAACATCAAACACTTGGACCACTGACGCAGTGCATGATTATGTACCAAGGCAGTCGGTTTCATCGGCTCCCAGGACACTTGCTCTATTTTTTGGTTAAGTGCCTGTAATCCTTGAAATATCTAAGGTCATCTCATCATGAAAGAGTAATGTAACAAGCTAAGATAGAAAGAATTAAAATTGCCACTTTATACTACTGTCTCGTTCTGTTTTCAATTGTCCATGATGTGCGCAACATGGGTAATTGAATGAACGAGACTGTGAATCTCAGTAGATTAGGGCACCATGGCGCCGACTATATTCTATTCTTAGAACTAATAACTTTGGCCGCTGATCGACGCGCCATCTACATGATACTTCTCGAACTACGCAGTTAGATTAAAATCAGACTGGTGGCGACATCTATATTCACTTTTAGAACTAAAATGGCCGCCGATTGACGCGCCACCTATAGTGATTTCCAGTCAAAGCCGATGACGTGGCACTGGAGATATTCACTTCGACCAGACTTTTCAAACCGAGAGGACGTACTTCTGCCGCCCAGATTTGCCGTCCCACCCACCCAACTAATATGATGTATCGATAGGGTTAAGTGCCTGTAATCCTTGAAATATCTAAGGTCATCTCATCATGAAAGAGTAATGTAACAAGCTAAGATAGAAAGAATTAAAATTGCCACTTTATACTACTGTCTCGTTCTGTTTTCAATTATACACACATTATACACATGGTGCACACATATTACACACATACTACACACATAATACACACCTATTATACACATGTTTCACACGTATTACATACATAATACACACATAGGACACGCACATTATACATATGTTTCACACATATTACACACATACTACACACATTATACACACCCATTATACACATGTTTCACACATATCACACACATACTACACACATTATACACACAGTCTTCACATGTTTCACACATTACACACCTACTACACACAGTATACACACATTGTACATGTGTTTCACACATATTACACGCATACTACACACATAATACATACACATTATACAAGTGTTTCACACATATTACACACATACTACACGCCTATTCATTTACAGAAATCCAACGTCACATAAGTATAGATTAAATTTATCGAATCCAAACTCCTGACTTCCCATGATGCACCTGGAGTCATGACGAGCTCAACGTCTGCTAAGCTATAAACCATGTAACTCTGCTGCCCTGCCCGGTAGGTAAGTTTGCCAGCAACTCAAAGTGTATAAACTACCCTCCCCAGGCCACTCCGTCATTTTAGACTAAAATTAAGCGTCCCCAGTGACCTACATACGATGTAACCGGTCACGACGGTATCCTTGGCACAGTATGCGCAGCCGATTACCGACCATGTGCTCAGAATTAAGGCTACGTGGGAAAACCTGCTTTGTTCCATGCAATATGGCACTTTACTTTGTGATATTCACAACGTACCGACACATGTCATGATGTGGAATTCAAGGCTATTTCAACGCTTTTCAACGCTATTGTTGATAGGAATTCAAGACTATTTTCATTGGGATTATTAGGATAAAAACAACATAGGCATATCGGATTATCTTATGCCAAATGTGGATTTTGCACTATGTTAGATCAGTAAGGACAGTTTAATGCAACTCAAGGCTTTTCAAGACTATTTACACAAAATAGGGTAAATTCAAGGCTTGTCACGGCCTTGGAATGGGCCAAATGAAGTTCTAGACTTTTCAAGACTTTATAGGCTGGGTACGGACCTTGTAATCGATGCAAATGAACAGGTGAACAATGTGCAGATCAAACCATTTTATTACAATTGCAGAGTCCAATGTTTTCAGATTGTGATTTTTTTCTGAGATGAATACATTAGATTAATTGTTGCAGTCTACTTTACTTTGAAGTAACTTTTATTACAAATGACGAACTTTGGAAATATTTTAAATGAAATCATGCAAAATTAATTTTAGAAGACAAGTGCCTTGGCACTGACACATTATACAAATTCGTTGAAAAACCACCCGACGACTCACCATCCAGCCCCCCACCCCACCCCATTCTCCCGCAGCAGCCTTGCCCCCACCTTCGGCCACGCCCTACTACCGCAGCCTCCCCCCACCCCGTCTCCCGCCACCCCCTCAGTACCCCCATCCTCCATCCTCAGTCCCCGCCACCATCCTCTTATCATGGGCACCCCCCGTCACCCCGCCACCCCATCAGTACCCCCCTTCTCCACTTCTCCATCCTCAATCCCCGCCACCATCCTCCTACCGCGGGCACCCCCCCCCACCCCGTCCCCTAACCACCCCCTCAGTACCCCCATCCTCCATCCTCAGTCCCCGCCACCATCCTCCTACCGTGGGCACCCCCCGTCAGCCCGCCACCCCCTCAGTACCCCCATCCTCCATCCTCAGTCCCCGCCACCATCCTCCTACCGCGGGCACCCCCCGTGCCCTCCACCCCCTCAGTACCCCCATCCTCCATCCTCAGTCCCCGCCACCATCCTCCTACGTGGGCACCCCCATCGTCAGCCCGCCACCCCCTCAGTACCCCCTTCTCCACTTCTCCATCCTGAATCCCCGCCACCATCCTCCTACCGCTGGCACCCCCCCCCCCACCCCGTCCCGCAGCCACCCCCTCAGTACCCCATCCTCCATCCTCAGTCCCCGCCACCATCCTCCTACCGTGGGCACCCCCAGTCAGCCCGCCACCCCCTCAGGTACCCCCCTTCTCCACTTCTCCATCCTGAATCCCCGCCACATCTCCTACCCGGGCACTCCCCCCCATCCCCCAGCCACCCCGTCACTAACCCATCCTCCATCCTCAGTCCCCGCCACCATCCTCCTACCATGGGCAGCCCCATCCCCCCGCCACCCCCTCAGTACCCCCATCCTCCATCCTCAGTCCCCGCCACCATCCTCCTACCGCGGCACCCCCCCCCCCCGTCCCCCAGCCACCCCGTCACTACCCCATCCTCCATCCTCAGTCCCCGCCACCATCCTCCTACCGCGGGCACCCCCCCATCCCCCCACCACCCCCTCAGTACCCCCATCCTCCATCCTCAGTCCCCGCCACCATCCTCCTACCGCGGGCACCCCCCCCATCCCCCCGCCACCCCCTCAGTACCCCCGTCCTCCATCCTCAGTCCCCGCCACCATCCTCCTACCGCGGGCACCCCCCACCTAAGGCCCCCAGGCAATTGGTGCTGGCTCTAAACAAGACCTATTGGAGTTAAATGTGGACACACTGCCTGCGACTGCCTGTTCTCTGGTCGATTTATGCGCAGTGTACTGGGGGGGGGGGGAGTTAGAAGTCAGCAACATCACACTTATGGGGCTGTCACACTACGACGTAACGACGTCAACGTAGGGAGAACGTGAAGAACGTTGAACTTCTCGGCGTAGTATGCAAATTTGGGCACAAGTTGAACGTGGATGCAGCGTAGTGGACGAGAGAGTAACGTTGGTAAAGCGTAAGTGATACCGTCGTTCGACGAGAGAGGTCAACGTAATGACGCTGACGGAACGTTATGAACGTTATTCCATCGTCAGAAGAACGTTACATGACGTTAGCTACGTCATGACACGTTGAACGTACATTGAATGCACGTTCTCCTGACGTTCTCCTGACGTTCTCCTGACGTTCCCATTACGCCCCGTGGGCATTTGCACTTGGTTTAATGGGGTTCAACGTAGTGGAACGTAGTTGAACGTAGTGAGGAGCGTTGGAATAACGTCCGTTTAACGTCATTGACGTTCGCTGAACGTGAACAGAACATACGGCGAACGTAAACCCTTACGTTCGACCTACGTCGACACTTTTGAACATGTCCAAAACCTCAACGGAACTCGACGTAACACGACGTAATGTAACGTAGCTCGACGTCACTCTAACGTCATTATGACGTCATCATAACGTAATTCAACGTACATCAACGTAATGACGAAATATCACCACGTTAGGCTCACGTTGGCTCATTACGTCGTAGTGTGACAGGGGTATGAGAGATGAGTCAAACCAATGACTTATACAATTGGTACTTGTAGCTGCTCGCAGCTTGGTGTTACTAGGTTAGGCCAAGGAGTGGGCGCACAGTGTCAAGATAATGTGACTGAGTGGAATATCACGTTATAGTGCCAGTGGCCTGATCTCCCAGTGAGGCATCACTATAAAGTCATCATGAGTGTGCACTGCCACAAGTCGGTACCCATCATGGTATGACCTAGAGTCTTGCTGGGGCTTAAAAACTACATCAACCAACCAGCCTCCCTCGACCCGCTCAGAGGACTGGTGTTGGGCTCCTAGGCTGCCTTTTTGATCCCCCCCCCCCCCATCCCCCACCAATTTCTCTGACCACTACCCACTGGAAGCTAACTTTCGGCCAGATGGGACCAACTCATTCAGCGATCTTGTCTACAAGTTATTATGCATTAAACGCTTTTTTTCCAATTACTGTGCCGTGTTGTCGCTATGTTAGGCGTCACTGTCAGTTGGGTGGTTGTTAGAGTTTTACGTCCAGGCAACATTTAAGGACATATCAGGATGGGTACAGACTGGTGGCAGTGCACACTCATGACGACTCCATAGTGCTGCCCCACAGGGATATCAGGCTGCTGGCACCATGACACAGTATCCCCCTCAGCCACATTAACCTGACACTGAACGGAAGCGGGAAATATTAATTTTATAAGTCATACCACTGTGAGTGTTCAGCAGGTTATTAATAACCATACTCAGTGTGTGGCATTCTATTTATTCTCCCTGCAGGTCAAAGGTCAGTCGGTAACACAAATGCGCTGTATGGTACCCAAAGCAGAAGCAAAGCAAAGGTTCCCCATAGATAACGTGAAACAGAGTAGCAATAGCCACCTTAATATTGTGATCTATGTAATTCTAACCATATGTCACATAACGTCACTTTGAAAGGTCCAACACTTCGTGATTCATTTGTCCAGAAGATTTAGACCGAATATGTGTGCGGTAGTCTGAACAGGCCTAACTGAAATACTGTGGATACTTCTGGAATATGCCTCATTTGTTAAAGGAAGCAATGTTCTTTTGAGTTTCTGTTATTATTTTAGATAAATATATTAAGCTGATTGGCATAATCTACATTTCTTTAATTTGATTAACTAAATTGCTCCCTTTGGAGATACTTGCACTGCAGACATGTACAAGGAATGTTGGTGTGCACATCATATACTGTCACATATACTTCAGCACTAACAAGTTCTATTACACTCACTTATTATTCACGTTGATGGAGCAACAAATGCTTACCAAGTGCACTAGTATCTAAAGTAAACATGTAGAATCAAACCTAGATAAGGCATTTGGTTACGACATTTTGTTTCATCAAACCAGGTTCTATGAAATTGAATTCATATTTAATCTGATGCAGCAACAAATGCTTAGTAAGTGCACTATTATCTGTCATAAACGCGTAGAATCAAATCTAGATAAGTCATTTGGTTACGAAAGTTTGTTTCTTCAATGAAATTGACTTTGTATTTAATCTGATCCAGCAACAAATGCTTAACAAGTGCACTATTATCTAAAGTAAACATGTAGAATCAAATCTAGATAAGTCATTTGGTTAGGAAAGTTTGTTTCATCGAACTAGGTTCTATGAAATTGACTTCATATTTAATCTGATGCAGCAACAAATGCTTACTAAGTGCACCAGTATCTATGACATGTAAAGTCAAATCTAGATAGGTGTTTTGGTTTAGAAGATGTTACCATCGGATCATGCCTGCGCTCTACCGATTCGGGGTTATTATAATCCAAACATATGAAGAATCATAATCTTAACATCTCCCGTCACTTATGTACAGAAGAGCCAGAGAGACCCAATATATAGATGAAACAAAGAGGAATACTAGACTGGCTTATTCCACTCCACTCACAGTCCCCAAACCTTCCACAAACAAACTAATTAAAGCACCAATTTACAAGCATGATGGCATGATGTGGAACAACCTACCAGCCAGAACCAGAGCAGGGTCCTCCTACCTAGAATTAAAAAACTCACTAAGGGTACATCGGATTGGGCAGGCCCCTATCCAGTCACAGTAAAGGATCTTCCATGCCGTCACCATACCCTAAGTGGCAGGACACCAAACCCTCAGCCCCAGTTCTCCCCCCACCCTTTATATGTGTTGCTGTTCCTTCGTTATTTCCAGTCAACCATATACAATGACACAGACAGACCACATGAGGTGTCCAGTCCACCGGATATTCTTTTTGATCAGAAGATCTTCCATAGAGGGCAGCCCTGTCTGTGATATATGCGTAATAGACGTCTAGACGTCTAGACCTCTAGACGTCTAGACACCTCTATAATATATACAAATGAGATGACGTCACATGACTAAGTGTGCCGGAGGTCTAGACCCCTGGATGGGGAATAAAGCATTCAGTATCCAGAAGTCAAAGTGTTCAGACGTACTTTCACATGGTGTCAGATGTGGAGGCAATGGTGCTTTTAGGCCCATTGCTTCAGGCTACCAACAAAGACAGTGTCATATAGCTGTGGTTCACCAGGCAGCAACTCCCTGGTAACCAAATGAAGCAGCATTAACAAGTTACTGTGAGTTTGCTCTACCAGAGACAAGCAAGCAGAATGCAATATCTGAATGGACAGATTGGAGGACAGGGCCCGAAGTGATGGCCCACAAATGCACAGATGCCTGGAAAGATGGCACACGGATGCATGGATGCCTAGAGGCACAGACACGACTGCATGGATGCCAAGAAGCACAGATTCACAGATCATTGACAGAGACGAACCACTGTAATGAAAATGGCCAGGATGAAGATGCACAGAACCTCAGGCCAGCTAAGCAACAGGTGAGGCAGCGAGCAGTGAACATGGAGCACCAAGATGCAAGCATCGGATGCCAGGCCACTGATATTGATATATAATTCCATCATAATATTGCTATGGACTAGTTATTAGTGATGGTAATTGTTTTGTCAATGGAAAGAAAATACAACTGAATATGTATTATATGACATGTAGTATATACGTTTGCATACATACGGTTGTCCACATACTGTATGCTGCTATCCGAACACTCCCAGGGCAGCGCGAGGCCATGTCATGAAAGAATGAGGTTCAAATCAGTGAATGCAACAAAGTAGCAGTTGTTAGTCTGCTTTGTTAAGGCTGCATACTCCAACATAAAAAAATATATATATTAAATAATGTTACTGTAAAGATCAAAACCACTATACTGTTATTGTCAGAGTCATTGTGTATTTTGATTGTGTCATTATGGACAATGTGTTTTGTGGAGGCTAAGCAGCCGGACAGTTCAAAGGACTTCAGTGCCATAGTGTGCTCGGACACTCGCAAAACCTGTGGTTTATGTTACTTACTTACTTACACCTATTCGCTTAAGTTAAGTGCTTGTACATTTTATTGTATTACTATATGATGAATGAGTCAACCTGGTATGTTTTATGGGGATTTTGAAACATTTCATGTCTCAGAAATACTTTGAGGGGGGATGTGATATATGTGTAATAGACGTCTAGATGTCTAGATATGTCTGTAATATATGCAAATGAGATGACATCACATGACTAAGTGTGCTGGAGGAGGTCCCCTGGACGGGGAATAAAGCATTCAGTTTCCAGAAGTCAAAGTGTTCAGACGTTGTACTTTCACACTGTCCATTCGAGTATTTCCTTATTTGTCACTTTGTCCTTCCAGGTTAGCCTCATGATTGAACGCAGATGTCGCATCATGAAGGCATGCAGCTTTTTCACCTGTTGTCTGTATACTGTCCAGGCCTCGGCTCCGTATAGTAGGGTGAATACCACAATTGCAGGGTAGATTTTGCCTTTGACCCGCATGGACACATGGTGGTTGTTCCAGAGTCTCTGACATAGTCGGCCAAAAGATGTGCTAGCCTTGGCCATCCTCTTCTGTATTTCAGCATCAAATTTCATGAAAGCTGCCTGCAAAAGTGTTGAAGCCCTGCTGGCTTTTGCAAGTTACCAGCAGCACTCTCTCGGGGAGCAAATAGAGGTCTCACACTGGCAAGAACATGTCCAGACAGGCACAAAACGATTTCTCCCTGCAGTGGCTGGTCAGGAGATGTTGGGAGTTCCATACATCAACCGCCCTTGATGTTGTCACAGTGACATGGTTTTCTGTTTAGGGTTTGCTCCCTTAGCTGTACCACAAGGCAGTGGTTTACACCTCTGCCGGGCAGGGCATCAAACTCCCTGAGGTATTGTAATACCTGCAGTAGCCATCTACCAAATACTTTTAATGAATGCATGGTTGGGGTGAAAGGTTCTTACTAGGTTGTGTTAGAACAAATACAAAGCCCTGAAGTGGAGGTAGATATGCACATAGCTTCATTGTGTTATATGCTGCAAATTGTGTATTCAACAGTTATTGTATACCTTACTCTATATACCTTTTGTGTAAATAACCCTGAATGTCTGGAAGACCAGTGCTTCAGCACTGACACAAGACGTATTCAGCAGAATAAACATATTTACCACACACAAAAGAGACAATATTTAACATTTGTTTAATTTAAAAGTGTTACGTGGCATATAATTGGTGAGTTCCACGTTACTGACAGGGATAAATGCTACCATGCATATAATGCATGGTATCCTATTACATTCCATTTAAGTGTAATTGCTGTGGGAATATCCCCCACACCTCCCTCCATCATTACCTGCTACGTAATAGGATCCCATGGCATCCTTCAATCTTCAATGTGAGCTCGTCCAATTCAGGACATTTCAGCAAGTCTCAGTAATTGTTCTTGGGTCTGGGCATTCATTGGGTATTCTGAATGTGGGGAGCTATGTGGGGTACTAGCCTATCATGGCGATGAGAACGGAACTGGAACAATTACTGGAAACGAGAATAAAAGTGTGAGCATGTATATAGAGTTCGAATCACGGCCGACTCCAGCCACTAACAAAAGTAATACGTGTTACAATCTATCCTGGCGCTCAGCGTTACTATGATAGGGCAGGCAGTGGTTAGCTCAGTATCAGGATAATGTAACTGAGTGGGAAATCTGGTCATGGTGCCGGCGGCCTTGTCTCCCAACGTGCGAGCACCTATAAAGACACTATGAATGTGTACTATAACAAGTCAGTACCCCTCATCATATGACCTTCTATATTGCTAGGTCATAAACCCCAACAAATAAACAAACAGAACTCCTGTGCCTGCAGATTATAGTGAATGCTCACCTGATACTTCATCAGGGTCCCCAACTGGCATATCGGGTAATACAGCTTAATATATCACCTTTGTGCCTGACCGCCCATGTGTGTCTTGCCTCGTGCTGAGGTTGTTATTAATACCCGCCCGCCTGCTAATCTCCCCCATAAACAGCATTTGGATCATTTCCTATTACATGGACATGTGATGAGATTGCGTAACGAAGGCGGTGTCAGCATTATCTGTGTGGTATCATTGTACATCGCCGTGGCTAGCCAGCCAAGCAGGCCCAACTCTACACAAGCCTGTTCAGTAAGTGTATAATGTATAGTGTATAGGGACACTCACATACTTAGTAGTTGGTTGTGTGTTGGAGTTTTACGTCCTTGCAACTGATAAGTTCATACCAGGACAAGTACCGACTTGTGACAGTGCACACTCATTGTGCCAGTATAGGACTGCCCCACTGGGAAATCAGGCCACCAGCACCATGAGCCGATATTCCACCCAGTCACATTATCCTGATGTGGACCTAACCAGTCCTTGGCCTATCCTATTCATGTCGACTGCCAGGCTAGGAAGCAACAAGTATCAATTTTATAAGTCTGTGGTTTGACTCGACCGGGAACCAAACTCCTGAACTCCCGATCTCCTGCACGCGAGGCTTATGCTCTACCGATTCAGCCACTGCACCCAGTGTACCCAGTTTTAGTAAGAAAAACATATATCTATATAATTTACATATATCAGAATAGTTCGGGCATAGGAAGAGTTAGCTGCTTAATATAGGTCACACTGTCTAAAGTATAGAAACACTGGTCTGTTTAGACAGTATAGATATAAAACTGCCCTTCCATTACCTCTGATAGGGTGCTAGTCCTAAACCATCCCTCCCTCTATCTTTCCACCACTCGGTCTGCGTTACATCATACAATATTCATGCACGCACTCCCCCTAAAGGCCCTGTCACACTATGCCGTATTGTGTCAGCGTATGCTGACATACAGTGTCATACCACATAATTGTTAAAATGCTAATACAACTTATGCCAAACTTACCCATAACTTATCGCAGCATACATCAGTGTGCTTTAACGAATACTACTTATGCCGAGCATACCCATAAGGTACCCATAACTTGTCTCAACATACACCAGAATACACCAATGTACACCAGCTTACACCAGCATGTTGGTGCATAATCACATACATCAGCATATGCTGATGCAATACAGCATAGTGTGTCAGGGCCTTCATGCCCACCAGATCATGTTTAGTTCACCCATTATTACGAATGTTTATTATATGTTCAGACATACTCTATGACCATACCCAAATACTAACCAACTTCCTGACTATCTTAACATAGCAGTATTTGAAAATACGGCATTACCCGTCCTTTATAGACCTTTTGCATAGACCATGTGAAGTAAGTTTCTACCCGCAATGCTAGTTCTTGCCACCACCATCAGAAGGTCGATTAATGTTGCAAATCCTCTATAATACCTTTCCTACAGAGCGCCCTGCACACTAAGCCATGCCCAACAACATTATTTCTTCCATTCCCTTCAGCACTTGAGTCACTTGAGTTAGAGTGTCTGACTTTTTTCTAGGTCAGACTCCTAATGTGAGGGTCGGCGGTTCGATTCCCCGTGCCCCCAGCTCTGCCAATTTGGATTTCCACTGCTGTGTATAACTTACAGTGTCATCAAAGGCTGGTTGCTCTCATATCATGTCTATGTGGTGTGGGAGGTTAAAAATCCCTTGGGTCGGTAAAAGTGTAGGCTTGGGCTTTCTATCGATCAGCAGTGGAATGAGGAAGACCAGTCGTCTATGACTGAAATTTCCCGTGCTTAAACAACTAATGGACCAAAAAAAAAAAAAAAAAAAATGATGGAAATCCACGTATAAGCCCTTTTCTTCACAGCATGTGCCACAATCAGCTGCTCCGTCCTGATATGACCTTAGATGTTGCTAGGACGTATAACAACCACAATAACAACAAATCACGAGCTGCTTGCTACCCATAGCATTGATACTTTGATTGATGTCAGAGGGCACGTTGGACCTTTTTCCACAGATCATGCTGCACAGTGACCTGGTAACCACAACATTGGTCCTTTTACGAAGATCAGAGAGCTAATTAATGGTGGAAATCCTCTATGAAGAATAATACCTTTTCCACAATGCACACTGTACAGGAAGCATCAACCCACAACATTACCTCTTCCACTGCTATCAGAGGGCCGGTTGGTGGTGGAAATCATCTATCATACAGTTTCCACACATCAAGCTGCACATTAGTTATTTCACAGCCACCAGAGGTGGAGTTGATGGTGCAAATCCTTTATTCATACCTCCGTCGTCAGTTGCGGCCATCCCTAACCATGTCACTGTCTGGTTGTCCTGTATCCGACCCAGCGTTCTACTGCGCGCAAGTGACACTTAATTGACACCAATTATATTACAGGTGGCTTTTTGAACTTGCCTTCGAAGCTCTGCCATTATCGTCCTTAGCCCTTGCACCCCGCTCCTCATTCATCATCCGTCCAGCTATGGTAATAATTATTCCCATCCCTCTTGTCATCATCCCCCTGGAGCACCCCGCCACCCTCCGCACCCTCATTGCAGCTTCCACGTTAGAACCATCACCCCTTGCTCCTCTCACCCCTCACCTCTCAGTCACACATCGCTTCATTTAAGGCCCTGTCACACTTTACCGGATTGAGGAAAAGGTTTGAAATGGAACAAAGTCCGTTGACATCCGGCAAAGTCTGGTTTGTGTCCATTGCATATCCGTTGATATCTGTTGATATCCGTTGATATCCGGTCTGATCCATTACAAGTGTTGAGCATGCACAAAACTTGTAACGGATTGCACCAGACTGACGTACATGATTATTATCCGTTATCATCCGTTCCCCGTCCGTTCCCCGTCTGTTCCCGTCCGTTCCAGTATGTTACCATCCGTTCCCGTCCGTTCGCGTCCGTTCCCGTCCGTTCCCGTCCGTTCCCGTCCGTTCCCGTCCGTTCCCGCCCGTTCCCGCCCGTTCCCGTCCGTTCCCGTCCGTTCCCGCCCGTTCCCGTCCGTTCCCATCCGTTCCCGTCCGTTCCCTTCCGTTCCTGTCTGTTCTCGTCCGTTCCCATCCGTTCCCATCCGTTTCAGTCTGTTACCGCCCGTTCCCATCTGTTACATATCCATTACACGTCCGTTGCCCTTCGCTATATTTCTTTTTGTATCCTGAATTGTCCGTTGATCGTCGGATACATTATCAACCGTTACCGTCTGGTACCGTCTGTTAACCATCCATTACCATCTGTTACCCGTCCGTTACCATCCATAACATAATTGATACATTTCAAGTCCGAAGCACACACGGATTAGAATATGTTTGCCCATTTCATACGTTTCCTCAATGCGGTAAAGTGTGACAGGTCCTTTATGCCTGGCGTTAACTAAGCAGAGTTGTAAACCACTGCCTTGTGGTACAGGTTCTTGACAGAACCAAAGGCTGAGGGAGCAAACCCTAAACAGAAAACCATGTGACTGTGGCAGCATTAAGGGTGGTTGATATATGGAACTCCCAACACATCCCGACCAGCCACTGCAGGGACAAATAGTTTGGCACATGTCTTGACATGTTCTTGCTGGTGTGAAACCTCTATTTGCTCCCTGAGAGAGTGCCACTTGTAACTTGCAAAAGCCAGCAGCACTTTAACACTTTTGCAGGCAGCTTTCATGAAATGTAGAACTGCACAAAACACCATACCGGGGAGCGGCAGTCAAGTAATGAAAGCAGTCTTTGTCGCATCGCGACCGACAGCATGATGATGATGATAACTAAGCAGAGTAAAATGACTAATCCTACTTTTGTATCTACATTTAAATATATATATATATATATATATATATATATATATATATACAGTGCGTATAAATGTATAGAAGAGCTAGATATTGTCGCATCATTAACTGATTATTCACTCAATATTAAGGACCTCATCACCACTCAGCATTCGAAGTTACGACCATCTGGTGTAGACATGTGTCAGTCACAGCAGACAAAAATGTCATGTAGTCAGCCTGATATAGTCCATATGGACTGTTTCTGCTGGTGTTCTGCCACTGGTTGCTAAATCTCAGAAAACAGGGAGAACCTATGGGGAAGTACAAGGCAGGCAACCTGCATACTGCTACCCCACTGAGAGACCAAACCGTCAGCACCATGACTTGATATCCCACTCAGTGACATTATCCTGACACTGAGCAAACAAGTCCTTGCCATATCCTAATAATGCAGAGTGCCTAGCTAGGAAGCGACAAGTATCATTTTTTAAGTCATTAGTTTGACTTGACCAGGGTTCATACTAGTGGGTTTATAAAAACCATGATCTATCAAAATAGGAGACGGACGCTCAACTCATTCGGCCATTCCGTCTGGTAACCCAGAAGATACATGTAGGGCCTACTGTACTGACTGCAGGGCCGACTTCTCGACACTCATCTCCTCCCCCTCCAATCTCCCCCCCCCCCCCCCCGAATGAAGCAAGTTCCAGCCATAAGCCCAGATAACGGTTTGCATCACGTGCACGACGAGCAACACTGCGATCCACTTCCGCCCGCGCGTTCTTCAGTAATATCACACTGACCTCAGACCCCTGACCTCTGACCTCTCAATAAGTGCCCGTCATGCTTATAGGAATATTGCCCCTTGAAAACAACCGCTTACCCTCGTCTGTGTAATCTTAAGGGAACGAGCACGCCGACACCCACACCCACACCCACAGTCCACTCACCCCACCCCACACCTCACCCACACCCCACACCTCACCCACACCCCACACCCGCACCCCACACCGACCACCACCCCCCACACCTCATCCCACCCTGCCATCCTCCACTTGACCTTGTACCGGAATCATGCCAATGGGTCTCAACATAATTCTCTGAATTTCGGCTGCGTTGTATTAACTAATCGCGCCTGTGTTTTAGGAACATTTGTATGCTTTACCTATCTTATATTTAAACTTGCAATGCCCAGATAAAGCACTGAATTTGAAAGGTAACCTATTTAGTTTGTTATTCTTTGTGAACAATCTATTTACCCATACCTATTTACCCTCAACATGTCCCAGTCCCAAAATACTCCCCTAGATTTGATGATACGCATCTAACGGACACTAGAACCAGTACAAGGATTACTAAGTTAATATAATAGAGTGCCTTACGCTTGAAGGGTTATGATATACAGCATTTTGATTCACATGCCAAAATGGCCTTTGCCTGTTTTCACTGCAAATTACTCCTTTTGAAGATTCAAAATAGACCCTTTAAAATATAAGTTATTACAACCTGATATGACCTTAGATGTTGCCAGGACGTAAAACTCCAATAATGAACCAACGAACTAAAGTAATAGCGAGCATACTACTCAACCAGATACATGGATCTAAAATAAAATGACTGAAACCCCAAAGAATCGACATGTAAAACATGTATTGTCTTTTGTATATTTAACATTTACTACGGGATGCCCTGTGTGTGTTTTCTTTTTTGGTCAATATTGTTGTCCTGTTTTTTTGTCGTGTTTTTGTTTGTTGCTTTGCGTTGGCTAGTCATATCCGGCTGCGTCTCCCCAAAATGGCCGCCTGCGATATCTCGCGTTGTTTGGCGTGGCGGCGTTAGGTCACGTGGCATTCCATTAGGCCGATCATTAATCACAATAATGGTGGCGCCCGTGTGAGGGCGCTGCGGTGGTGCGAGTGCGCGTACGCATGCGCGTGAGGGGCGGTGCAGGAGTGAGGCTGTACAGTCCATGCATAGTGTCCTTACACTACCAACTGCGGGGTTTACTAAATACCTAAGGCCCTGTCACACATCACCGGACTGGGGAAACGGAAAGAAACCAAACTATGTCCGTTGATATCCGGCAAAGTGCAGTTTGTGTCCATTGCATATCCGTTGATACATGTTGATATCTGGCCCGATCCGTTACAGGTTTTGAGCATGCACAAAACTTGGAATGGATACCGCCGGATTGATGTCTACGGTTCTTGTCTGGTTTGACTTTGTTTAGTCTGCTTATCGTCTGTTGGCTATCCGTTCATGTACGTTTCATGTCCGTTTAATGTTTGTTCATCTGCCAGCCTTTGACCCGATATCGCAACATTTTGACACATTTTCATACATTTTGATACTTATCATGCCCGAACACCACCAGACTAGAAAATTCTGTCCGTTGCTCAATCCGGCACTTTACAGGCACTTTACGGATACACTGGATACGATGGCCAACTCGGTACTACTAATAGCGCAGGCTTACTGTGAGGAAGGTTGGTTGGTCGTTGGAGTTTTACGTCATGACAACATCTATAATATCCAGATGGGTACCGACTTGTGACAGTGTGCACTCATGGCAACTTTATAGTTCTGACCAATGGGGAGACCAGGCCGCTATCACCATGACCTGATATCCCACTTAATCACCTTATCCTGATACTGAGCCAGCCAGTCCTTGCCCTGTCCTAATAAAGCTTAGCGCCAGGCTAGGAGGCAACAAGTATACATTTTATAAGTCATCGGTTTGACTCGTCGGGGAACCGAACTCCCGATCTCGAGCACGCCAGGCCCGCGCTCTCCCGGTTCGGCCATCACGCCCGGTATCAGCGTATCCCGTTTTGAAGGTCGTGAGTCTGAAACCCAGCTGAGTCAAACCGATGACTTACCAAATTGGTATTTGTCGCTACCTAGCGTGGCACTCAGTAATACTAGGTTAGGGTATGTTCAGAATAATTATACTGGGTGAGAAATTGGGTCATGGTGTCAGCGGTCTGGTTTTCCAGTGGGGCAATAGTATGCTATGAGTATGCAATGTCACAAGTCAGTACACTGCCTGGTATGACCTGATATAACCTGTGCTATTTGCCTGGAGATATTGGTTGATCTGATTTCGTCTCCAGATATAAATCCGTAGGAGCTTTTTTTCGGTCTTTGTACTCTTAAGGCATTAGATTGGGTATTTTAGTATATTAATTGTCACGTGGTTTAACTGCAATGCTCTTGATATTTCTAGAACGTGAATAGTTTAAAGCTGCATAGTCCGATGGAAGCATCAAATCTTCAAAAACAAAAAACAAACATAGATTTGATTCTACATATCTAACTTATGGCCCTGTCACACTACGACGCTTCTCGCCGGCGACCCGTTAACGTGTGCTGTTTTTGGGCGATATTTGGTGAAATATGGAGAAGCGCTGGTGGCGCGTTATGGGCGCGTCGGTACACGTCGGTACACTTCTTTGTCGCCGGCGAGTCGCCGGCGAAAGTCGGCGCGCGTTATTGGTCGCTGAGTGTTTTGAACATGTCAAAAACCACCAGCGACCGGCAACGCGCGCAAATATATGGGTAAGGACGTTAGGCGCGCGTCGCGCTGCGTTGGACGCGCCGGAATAATGTTATGGGAACGCTAGGAAGACGGCGCGCGCGCGTGAGGGTCGTTGCTCACGCATTGCGCAAACTGGGCCGTTTTTGTTTTAGGCCCTAGCAACATTTAAGGTTAAATGAAGACGTCGCGCCAAACTTTTTTTTTTTTTTTCCCAGCGCGTCCACACACGTTGGCCGCGCGCGCATAACGCGCCGCGCTGACGCCGATCTTTTCCCCCAAACCGCCGAAAAGTTTGACGTTTCTTGACGTGCAACATTTCATTTTCAACGCTGATGGGTCACCGAGAGAAGCGTCGTAGTGTGACAGGGCCATAAGACACTAATGCGCTTATTAACCATTTGATATGACGTATAAGGGAATGCCAAGTCATTCTAATAGAACGTGGTACTGCAGAAGCCAACGGTGTCAGAATGTTGGCGTGCTTGCCGAAATTAATTTAGCATGTTTGCACTTCAAATATCTCACAAGGTTAGCCAATTAAAATAAAAGTGATTTCAAACTAAAGTGAGGTAGATTATAACGATCACCCAAATATATTTATCTCAGAAAATGACAAAAACTCAAAACCATCGGACTATGCACCTTTAAGATATGGCGAACACCATCTAAGGAATGCGTGATGAAATCAGGTGCCTACATTTTTTTTTAAGTGGGAGAAACCTTGGCAGTTAAAAACTACGTCAATTTGAGTATCTTCTGCCACGCCCACACCTTATTCGGCGGAACCGACCTCCTCGAGTTGGTCACATGACGCTGTATCCACCGTTGATATTTATTACCCTGTGCTGTTGTCACGTGGCAGGGCTGGGATTACGCTGAGTGCTTTGTGGCCACGTGAGGTATATTTACCAAAGTGTGATAGCCTGTCGCCATATTGACTGAACTGACAATTACTGCCGCTAACCCTCTTGACACCGCGGCTTTAAGTGATATATACAAGTAGGGTTAACACGCTAACGGCAGTACATCATGTCCCATCTCAACAATATTTGATTATGCTGAATAGCCATACAGTGCATGAAGCTACCCTGATGACAAACTGACGTTGGGGTAACGTAGGCGTTGTGTGTCTTTGTTTTTACATTCAAACAACATCTCAGATCATAGGATGCATACTGACTTGTGAGAGTCCGCACTAATGGTGATGTTATAGACCTATTACATATGATGTCAGCATAGGTATTTAGGTCAGTACGCACGCTGCTTGGCTGCAGGACAACATACGGTCAGACTGCAAATTCAATGGCTATGAGTAATCTTCATAGAGAAAATGTGAAATATCTCTAAAACCAAACTACCTAGAAACAAACTGTTTGGAACACATATAGAAAATATATTCACTGAACAGATTATATTAAATGTATATGGTTAAATTTATACAGTTAGGGTTCTGCATTTCTATTAATGTGGGATCAAATTGACGTTTTGTACTGCGCATATCGGCAAACTCAATGCAAACTCAATGGCTATGAGCAATCTTCATAGAGAAAAGGTGAAATGTCTCTCAAAGCACACCAGCTAGAAACAAACCGCTTGCCACACATACAGACAACATATTCAACGAAAAGATTATATTAAATCTATACAGTTAGGGTTCTGCATTTCTATTAATTTTGAATCAAATCGACATGTTGCACTGCATATATCGGCAAACTCAATGGCAGTGTGCATTCGTTCTGCAGCCAAGCCGTGTACGCATACACAATGTTTATGAACATTGAAAGTGGTCTATAGTTATATCCCACTAGGAGAGCAGGCGACTGGCACCATGACCCAATATCCCACACAGTAAGGTTGTCCTGATACTGTGCAAACCAGTCATTATCATGGTAATTAGGCCACGAGGCCAACCGCTATAGGATAGTGTTTCAATCGAGCTCTCGTCACTTTTGGATTAGCTATCGAGCCTTCCTAGCAATGCGGAGTTCCAGGATAGGTAGCGAAAAGCATCAATTTTGTAAGTCATTGGTTTGACTCAACAAGGATTCGAACTCCTGACCTTCCGCACAGGAAGCCTATGTTCTACAGATTGGAACGCCGCTTCCAGTTGCCCTTTCATGACAGGTACAACTGTACAGGTACATATGAAATAATACAAGTGAATGTGGAGATTATTTATAAATGGCCCAAAGCTGTATGTTTTACGCCCATTTGCAAGCACTCCACCCATATGTCCTAATATGACCTTAGATGTTGCTAGGACGTAAAGGAACAACAAACAAACAGATGTCCTATTATGATGGAGCATAAAGGTGATATATCCATCTAGTATGACCACATGGGGTGACGGAATTTGTTGAGCGTCTGTATACCATTTTGGTAGATTGTGGGAGTTGAACCCACCGGTTCGAACCCTCGTTGAGTCAAACCAATGACTTAAAAATGTATACAAATCGCTACCTAGCCAAGCACTCGGCATTATTAGAATAGGACCAGGACTGGTTGGCTCAATGTCAGGATAATGTGACTGAGTGGGATATCAGGTCATGCTGCTGGTGGCCTGGTCTCCCAGTGGGGCAGCACTATACAATCACCATGCGTGCACAGTCACAAGTGGGTACTCGTCCTGATATGACCTTAGATGCTGCCAGGACGTAAAACACCCACACATGTTATATACGAGATTTCATTCACACTGGCAGCCCATCATCTCTCCTCCCAACAATCACTTGATTGTCTGCACTTATCAGTAAGTAGTTATGGCAATAAACATTTCAAATACAAGATAATGGAAACCGCTCTTTGCAATACCCATGAATCTGGATGTAAGCTGACAAAACGAACAGAAACCTCCCGACTCTGTAGGGCATGTCCTTTCTCTGACAGGCCTAAATGTGTCTGCATATGTATAAGTGTTTAAGCACTAATGGGTTCTCTATTGTGGCAGTTGGGCTTATTGTACAGTGTCTTAATGTACTAGGATTATGGTATTTTGCGGTTGTTCTTCCTTGGTTGGCAGTTTAGTCAGGTTGTTCTGCGGACCGTTTTGGTATCATTTGTTGGGTTTTGGGGGTTTTTCTTTGTTCGGGGAAGGTTTTCAGTTGGGTTCGGGGCCTGCAATAGATCCTATCTTAGGAGTTCCATTTAAATATTGGATTTGATATTTATTCAAACATGCATAGTCTGGTAGTTTTGAGTTCCTGTTTATTTTCTGGGATTAATATATTAGCTTGATCGTTATAATCTACCTTACTTTTATTTTAAATGGTTAACATTTGAGATATTGGCACTTGAATATTCAAATGTGCAGTCAGTCTAATAAACCATATCCAAATGTAGAGTTAACACTATGGCTTGATTGGGACCAGCGTTTCCTGAAATTTATATCATGGGTTGGTATGAATATTCAAACAGGACGTTTGTTAGATAAGCAGAATCAGCAGAATTTGACAACTTTTCGGGAATTATGGCAAAAACCAGTATAGAACATATGCGGTACAAATAGATGATCTCCACAACCAAGTAACCCACCCTATGATGGCCTTTGCAGAACTAATGGCATGGATAGCGTCTCACTGTGCAATAGTCTCTGTGGAAAATGTCTCATATAAGATGTGCAGCACCATCAACCTGCCCTCTGATGTCGGTAGAAGAAATAATATCATACTGTAGCAGCTCACTATGCAGAAATCATCAGGATCTATGAAAACTGTTTCATAGAAGATTTCGACCTTCGAACTGACCTCTGGTGGCAGCGGAACAAACTAATATTATCAGGAGCAGCTGAGATGTGCAGTATGTGCTCTGTGGAAACTCTTATTCGACCACCGACCCGCCCTGTGATGTTTGTGGCAAGAACTACTTTTGTTTGTTGTTGTTTATGTCCTAGCAACATCTAAGGTCATATCAGGACAGGTACCGACTTATGACAGTGCGCACTCATGGCGACTTTATAGTGCTGTCCCACTGGGAAACCAGGCCACCAGCACCATGACCTGATACCCCACTCAGTCAGATTATCCTGACACTGAGCCAACAAGTCCTTGCCCTATCCTAATAATGTCAAGCGCCAGACTATGAAGCGACAAGTATCAATTTTTAAGTTATTGATTTGACATGACCAGGATTCGAACCCAGGAACTCATTGGTTCGGATCTCTCGATCTCCGAAAAGAGGAGATGGACGCTCTACTCATTCGACCACCCCGTCTGGTCTGAACTACCTTTTGTCAACAGCAGGTCATTGCGCATACTCTAATGAAACAGTCCATTAGAATTGAGAACATTTATTTCGCAGTTGCTGTTCAAAGGCAGCAAATTATTTCGCAGAGCTATGTAAAAACATAACCACTAACCAAGCATCCGCTGCCGTTTTCCCTCCCTGTGCTCTCACATCATCGACTCGGGGGCAACTTCTAAGGCTGGTCATTAAGGGTGGGAGGAGGTGGAGGCCGGGGGGGGGGTCCTATATATAAATAGACCACAAGCACACGCCCCCTAGTCAACCATGTTGATACCAACTTAGCTACCTACCCAGTGAATATTTATATATATATATATATATATATATCCCAGCTATATAATCCTCCGGTGTGACTGAGACGGGTTAACATCCAGTGGAGGCGAGGTGGGCTGAGATGGCGACGCCTGTAAAGTGTTGCGACTTATGGAGAATAATAATAATCATAATAATAAGTAATATTCCCTTTAATATGTTTATTCTCGCATAATACGTGATATATCACACATATATATGTGCTCTATAATCTATTATGGGAATATAAACAAGGACACTAACCCCTAGCAGTTCTCTCCCTTTACTTACTCTATACCCTAATGTCATTGAGCTAGTACTACCAACCTCATAGGACTAGGTTAGTTCCTTCATTCTCCACGGTACTGCCACCTGTGAGCAGCTCATGACTGCATGATACCAGCTGCGACTGGTCACTACCACTACCGCTCCCTCTCAGCAGGACGGATTTTACTATATATATTTATAGATGCTAATTGAAAAAATTCTGGCGGATGAGGAATAAAGGGAAATTTTACTGCAATGCACAATTGCAATTACTTTGATGTTTTGAAATTCTGAGTGATTCTACATATTCATGGTATGTATGCACACATGTGACGGATAGCGTTCTGTCCCAGCCCAGGAGTAATGCGGCGTGTCAAACGCCAGGTCATCCGCCATTTTATTCCACCGAGATAAGACTTGTCACTGCCCAGGTGTGTGGCAGGTAAACTTACACAGGGTGTGGCCAATAGCCATGGGTGGAACAGTCCACCATTGGCACTGTTCCTGTCAGCATGCTGCCAACTGCAGATGCGTCATATCGGTAAGGGTCAGCACATAATAGTGGGGTTCAATATTGACTACTTGACTTATACATATGTAAGTCTATACTTATATATGTAGATATATATATAAAGGTATATACAGATATACTTATCGAACATATGTGGACATATATGTACATATACGGAAATATATGTACATCCGTATATATCTATATATGTACATACATATCCACGTATCTATGCATATACGTTTATGTATTTGTACGCATATACACATATGCATACACACATCCACATATTGAGGGACATTTATAGGTAACTATTATATACGTATATCTATATAATACACTACCACTACCACATACACATATCACATGCGCCTGTTATATATGTGTTATATATAATCCATGATGTAGATATAAACAATACACATAGAACATCTACATGCTATATAGGTGTTATATATAATGCATTATGTAGATATAAACAATACACATAGAACATGCACATGCTATATATGTGTTATATATAATGCATTATGTAGATATAAACAATACACATACAACATGCACATGCTATATATGTGCTATATATAATGGATTATGTAGATATAAACAAGCACACATTCCTCCTTAGTCCTTCTCATACTAATATAACCCACACATCCCAGCCGCACACTATATACAACAGAAACATAGTTCATAATTCTACCACGGCGGCGCCACATCGTGTGACGACCATCTACCATTGGCCCGCGCAGCGGGATACTAAACATGACCTTACCAAATCACCGCGAAATGACCGCGGATTTGTTAGTTCAACCAGTCCACCCCATGTAGCTTCCTTTGTGAAGTCGCCCCAATAATGACTGGCGGTAACTGAACCTCGCCTCAAAGGAACTGCTGCAGTGTCGATCCGGTGGCGGCAGGGGCTAGGAGCGGGTTCCCTAACGCGGGGCAGCCACATAGCAGAGTGAAACCTCAGAAGACAATCATCCTGTTGGCTTCCACCTTCTTGCCCCTTTTATTATTACTTCCTTTGATCACAAAATGCTTACCATATTAAATTCCCACCATTAGATAAGTAATTAGTCATGTGACTGTAAAGCTCTTAACCATCCCAATCTTTGAATTGCACATTTAAGCTATCTATAACAGAATCATGAAGCACATATATATACCCCGTATATACAGAGTATATATCTACACACATCAGGATTATTTCAGTATTTTAGTGGGCTTATTTGGTGGATTGAGGGATTAAAATTAGGGCAGGAGACCTTTTTTTCTGTTCTTCTATATCCTCTATTTCCTTGTTTTTCTGTTTTCTTCCCTCTTGTTTCTTTCCTTTTCTTTCTCTTGTTGAGCATGGTTGCTTTTCAATTCACACAGAATAAGCGATTTAGATCTAGTAGGTGTATTTGTGGGGTGGTAGTGGAGGGATGGTGGGTAAGTGTGTGTGTGTGTGGGGGGGGTTGTGGGATGGTGGATCGGTCGGTGACTGTGAGGGGAGGGGGGACTGGTTGAGGTGGGGGTTGGGGGGATGAAGGGGGCTGTGAAGATGGAGAATGGATGTGTGGGGGTGGAGGGATTGGGGAGGTGGGTGTTGGGGGGGTGACATGGGTGCGGGGCTGGGAGGGGTGGGGAGGGTGTGGGTGTGGGTGCGGCTGGGGGGTGGGGGCCCTGCCCAGTGGCTTCTGATGTAATTTCCACCTGAGGCTAGGTTTCTTTGTTGTCGCTTTACGCCCTTACACCATCTAATGTCATATCAGGATGGATACTGACGTGCAACAGTGCACCTAATGGTGATTTTATAGTGCTGTCCGACCGGGAGACCAGGCTGTCCGCACCACAAACTGATATCACACACAGTCACATTACCCTGGTACTGAACTAATCGGTTTGTGTGCTATCCTATTAATGCCGAGCACTAGGATAGGTAGCAACAAGTATCAATTTTATAAATTTGACTCGGCTGGGATTTGAAACCCGTGACATTCCGCACGGGAAGCCTGCGCTCTACTGATTGAACCACCACGTCCGGTGCTGAGACTATTAGAGTGTGGGCTTTGAGCAGCTCTAGGCGAGAAGCCTATCCATCTTCATAGGTGAGTAACATTAGGTGGACGGCAACACTGACACGCCCTTGAGTAACTCACGCCTGACCCAGATAGCAGTCAATCTGCTCGAAGGCCTCGAGAAGGCGCGATGAATCATTGTCTGGCTGAATAGAGAATTAGCGAACCCACCACGCTCTGGGAATAGATCAGCGGGCGAACTTTCCAATCGGATTATTAATAGTGCCATCGAAGCGTCATTACTTTTGCCACCAGGAGAAGTGTGGCTTGATGGCGGCTTTATATTCTGAAATGTAATGTAAGGCCAGATGGGGGAAGGGGAGCGTGCGAGCTGTAGGGTGAGGGCGAGGGGGAGGGGGGGAAGGGGAGGAAGGGGAGGGGAAGGTGGACGAAAGGGGGAGGGAACGCAGGAAGGGCAGGGGAAGGGGGTGGAGAGGGAGAGGGAGTAGGAAGGGGAGCGAAAGGAGGAGGGGGAGGAGAGAGGGGAGGGGGATGGAGAGGGGGGAGGCATGGCTCCATTGAACTGCCATTTGATTCATTAGGGTTTCTCGGCACATGCACATCTGAGGTCATATTGAGATATTGTTAGCCATATTAGTGGCAACATATCGGGCTATATTGGTAGCAAATTCCTAAGATCATCCTGGTACCAACCTTTATGGTAATATTAGTAGCAACATCTAAGGTTGTATTCGTAGCAACATTTAACATAATAGGTGTATCAATTTATTTAGATCAAATTTGTAGAAACTTTTACGGGAATATTAGTGGCAACATCTAATATCATATGTCTCGCAACATTTAATTTAATATTGGTAGTGCACAGGCGTGCGCAAACGTCATGCATAGAGCGATGACTAGGATGATGTGGCACCCGAATGTTCTTCCCACAGATTGCCTCTGTTGGTTGTGTGTAGCACTACCCAACTAGTTTTCTTAAACACACACTACAGCCCTGTCATACAGCCATGTCATATGTAACATTACCTCCCACCCAACCTCTGGGATGAACACCTGTTTATCTTATGATTTGAATCCTAGCTAATTGAAAATATGTATCTTTTGTTAACTTGATTGATTGATTGGTGGTTGTTTTACGCCGTGTCGGCAGCATAGGCCATATTCACGGCGAGAACTGTTTGTTTTTTGTTCAAACCATCGCTTTTACATGTAAAAGCAGACAATCAATTATGTGCCAATAGACACTCATTAAATTAGAAAGCTCACAATCATATATTTGTGGTCAAGGGAAACAAATTCCCATAGAAAAAGAAAAGTTGTATTAATAATTGATAGAATCTATTTAGTAAACTGTCTGGCTGCGCTCAAAAAGGCTAACATGTTTTCCTGTTTTACCTTAGTAAAAAGGTCATGCATCCTGTCTGCAGTGTAGAACTGTTGGCGCAGAGCAAAAAAATTGACGCAACTTAGTAAAATGTGTTTGAGTGTCAGTGGGGACTGACACCCAATACATTAAGGGGGAGGTTCCCCCTTGAGCAGAAAAGCATGTATAAGCCACGAGTGGCCAATACGGCAGCGGCTAAGGACCACTTGGTCCCGCCGACCTCCCGCATGAGTGTTAACTAGTCTGGCAGTGGCATTACTAGGGTGACAGGCAGTGTCATATACGCCCGGATCCTCCTAATCTGTATGACCCACCATGACAGAAGGACAGACATTTGTTTGTGGGTTTGTTGTTGGTTTCCGTCCTAGCAACATCTAAGATCATATCAGGACGGGTGCCGACTTGTGACAGTGCAGACTCATGGCGACTTTAATTATAGTGCTTCCCCCTGGGACATCAGGCAGGTAGGACCATGACCTGATATCCCACTCAGACACATTATCCTGACACTGAGCCAACCAGTCGCAGGACAGAGATGATTCCTATAGGCTGTTTACATTCCTCATTCCTCTCCACCTCCTAGCGGGTCCACATATCAAGTTGTAAAGTCCACAGCTGGAATCTGTGTTTGTGTAGGCAGGCTATGGTGAAATCAATACAGGCAAAAAGAGAAGGGAAGAGTATAAGGAGTGAGAGCCAAACCCTCAGGTACATGGATCTGGTATGGCACACCACCTGACCTTATTCTCCAATGAGAATCAAGCATCTAAAGCTCCACCAATGAACATCAAGCATTCCTGGGTTCCCATGGCTACAGTGCTCTGCCCACCACCACCATGCGGCGTGGCTGCCTTGACCACCACCTGCCCTGCGCTGAGTGTGTGGTGATCCATGACTAACAGAGGGGGGAGGGGGTAGTGAGTAGAGCTCCAAGTGTCCCTTACACATTATCTGACTAACACGCAATGACTATTGACCATGAGTAAAGTATCACCAGCAACTACATAAATACAAGGGCATTTTCTGATATCCTTGTCGTACTCGACATGAGTAGTATCAAGGAAATCATGTTGTCTTGCACGGGAAGCCATAAAGCACACATGTTCAAGAAAAGCTCTGTAGTCTTTAACTGTTAGGCCCTGGATATCCAGGCACCAGCGAATGGATGCCGTAATAAGTTCATAGCAATTCAATTTGTTTACTTCTTTACCAAGGACCGCATAACGCCTGAGCGTCCACTTACTTCTACGCCTTCTTTTGCTACTGCTGCTCCTACTTCTTGAGTCAGACGGAGTTTGTCTCCGCCTCCTTGTTCCAGACCTGCGACGACTTTGTGCTCTTCCATACTCTGAATGGCCGCTCATGGCGGCTCCTGCCGCCATTGAAGCGCTGACACCGGTGGCCCCGATGGCACCGGTCGTCCCTCCGTCGTCCAACATGGCCACAGTCGTGCGACCCGAATATTCATCCAAGCCTTGAAGCCGCCCCTCCCGTCGTCGCTTCATCCCGTCTCGTTGTTGTTTCAGCTCCTCCACTCGGTCTTCCAACGTCATGTCCTCAATCTCCTTTAGAATGATTTTTTCCTGCTCCTCCAATGTGACTGACGCCCTCCTGACTAACAACTCAGGTGAATTATCCTGTGAGTCCGAGTCAGACATTTGTGCTTCTTCCACGGCTCTTCCCCGCGTTACGCGTCCAGGCAGAACCTTCCTCCCTTTCCTTCTTCCTTTCTTCTTTTTACAACTTTTCTCCACTTTATGAGACAGCCCATAAGCGTCACAGTACGGCATGTCCAGACTGGTAGGTAGACTCAGCACAAACAGACTCAGCACTCAACGGAGCACATCCTCTCTCAGAAAATTGTTGAGCTCCAAGTGTCCCTTACACATTATCTGACTAACACGCAATGACTATTGACCATGAGTAAAGTATCACCAGCAACTATATAAATACAATCATGCAGCTGGCCCTATATACATTTTGCTACAATAGACCATTTGCATTCCCCCACCAATGCGTTTTATCGGAATATTTTACAAAGTGATGCACCCCCTGACTACCCAGAATACAGGTAGCCTCTCATTGTGGCAGGTGGCACAGAGTCATAGAGGGGCAATCAACCTGGACACTGCCTATGGCTAGCCTGATGTCACATGCTGCCACAATAGGGCCACAGTGGTCAGTGTAGTCCCTACCACCAAAGCGTAATAGTGGGGCTCAGTGCCCATTAATTACTACACCAGCATAGGGAAAGCAGCAGTTGAATGATGAAGAGCAATTGCCTGTGATTGACAATTATTCTGTTTTATCACTGAATGTAAACAACTATTCATGAACAGAAAAAACAAACCACGCTTGCTAATCACTGCCTTTGAAGGCATTGAACACTTGATGTTGTTGGTTCTTCTTGTTTTACGTCCTAGTAACATTTAAGGTCATATCAGGACGGGTATCGACTTGTGACAGTGCACACTCATGACGACTTTAATTATAGTGCTGCTCCACTGGGAAATCAGGCGACCTGATATCCCACAATCCTGACACTGAGCTAACCAGTCATTGCCCTATCCTAGTAATGCGAAGCATCAGCCTAGGAAGCAACAAGTATCAACGTTTAAGTCATCGGTTTGACTCGACCAGGGTTCGAACCCACAAACTCATGATTCGGATCCCCCGATCTCCCAAAACAGGGGACGGATGCTCAACTCATTCGGCCACCCCGTCTGGTCTTTGAACACTTGATGCTATTTCCTAGGGACAATGAGTAACTGTGATATATTTCCTGTAGTCCTATATTTACCCACTGTAATATCAATCTTCAAATATAGCAAACAAGGAAGGCTGTTTCCTAAGTAGTTTTTCCGTAGATCCCATCCATATCCTCATATTTGAATTTTGAAATCTCATGCCCTTTGAATGACCTAGTACATGAAGTGTTTGTTTGTTGTTGTTTTACGTCTAAGCAACATCTAAGCTCATATCAGGACTGGTACCGACTTGTGACAGTGCACACTCATGATGACTTTATAGTGCTGCCCCACTGGGAGACCAGGCCACCAGCACCATGACCTGATATCCTCACACTAACACTAAGCCAACCCATCCTTGACATATCCTAATAATGCTGAATGCCTGGCTAGGAAGCGATGAGTATCAATTTGTAAGTCATCTGTCTGACTCGACCAGGGTTCGAACCCATGAACCCATGGCTTCGGATCCTCTGATCTCCCAAAACAGGAGACGGATGCTCAACACATTCGGCAACCTCGTCTGGTATATTTTATTTTTTTTAAATAATATGGACACATTGAAAACCCTCGGATCACACAGCCTTAATCCAGACAACGATGTGAACACGCCGGGCGCCATCTACCACCTACATGTACTCGGCGCGTCGTGTGAATACTGACTAGTGAATACTGAATATTCATGAGACCCTCCATGGCAGACATGAATCATATTCTTATCAGTCAGATGCAGCGGAGAATGCTGGGTAATCTAGTCATATCGGACCCCCTCATCTTCCATCCCCCACCACACCCCGGGCTGTTCCAGTCACCTCCCCCACCCCCACCCCCACACTTCCCTCCCTGACGCGGTGGTCTCACGATACAGGGTGACAAATGGTTGATTCCCAATACCACATTCCTTGCTGGTATTATTAATAAAGTGGGCGATAATAGCGGAGGCTGCCCCAACGGGGGTAATTAATATCAGCCCGATGGGAGCGATATTGTTATTATTATTGTTGTTGTTGTGGTGATGCAAAAAAAGGGAATATTGATCCTAAAGCAGATTTCGAACCCTTACTTCTGCCATTCCGGTATATTTAGGGTCCCGGATGCAATCACTGTATCCATGTCGACATGTATATGCGGCTCCT
This sequence comes from Branchipolynoe longqiensis, assembly GCA_030323885.1. Lineage (NCBI taxonomy): Eukaryota > Metazoa > Annelida > Polychaeta > Phyllodocida > Polynoidae > Branchipolynoe > Branchipolynoe longqiensis. Next base: position 26,448,891 of record CM059200.1, read on the forward strand.
TTCCTTGCTCCAGTGAAGTCAGTGTAGACTATTACATTTGCACTCTTTTGCCGTTAATATGGACTTTGCATTAAAGTTTGATACTCGCTGATTTTGAATTTCTGTCATGTTATAGATAAATATATGTGGTTCATCACGATAATCTACCTTACTTTACTTGGAAGTTATTTAAACAAGAAATGAATGGCTACCTTTGAAGAGATTTGAAATGCAAAAATACTAAATTAATATTGGTATGCATGTCAAACTCAAAGCATAGAATTCAGCGATAATAATTTCTATTAAGTTGACACAGTTTTCCATCCACGTATGGTTGGGAATGAGCAAGTGCTCATTTGGGGTCATTGCAGGGCATGCAGGGCTGCGAGCTTCTCCCCCCCCCCCCATATGGCCGCGGGTCGGGGGGGGGGGGGGGGCTCACATACAAACTGCCACTCACGGCAGCGGGCCCCTCACTCACTGCCCCTCCCCTCCCTATCACTCAGGGCTCACCAGCCAATCACAGCCCCTCACAGCTCACAAGCACCAACTGCTACCCCACTCTGGTCACTCCGCATCACACATCCGGACTGACCACTCCTCGCTTTTACCAACCCACCCTCACCACGAGAAAAACGGGTTAAAATCATATAACATTGCTATGAATCATTTACAAAATTATCATCATTACCTAATTAGCCATTGATTAACAACAAACAATCTCATTACCCTAATTAACCAGTGATTAATTAAGTCACGATATTTCATGATATTATAACATGTTACACTTATCAACTACTGCTACCCGCTAGTTGACATGCGATCACCTTGCTGTGCCTTCCTCATATGCCTCACCTCACTCATCCCATTCCCATCTCCCCACTATGATCACCCCATGACACTCTTCCTTGCAGCACACGCAGTACAGGCTGACCATAAAACCACTCATGTAATGCCACCGGGGGCTGCCTGGAATACATGCCATGTTATCCCACTCATGCCTCCTCGTCCTGTGTGCCATGACTGCAATGCCTATTACAGATATGCAACAGGGTCTAAGTTAGATATGTAGGATAAACACTAGCTAAGACTGTTGTTCTCGGAAAGTTTATGCTTTCTCGTGACCATGCAGCTTTATACCACCACAACTCATTACATTAAATTTGCATAGTCCGATTACTTTGAGCTTCTGTCATTTCTTTTAGATACATATATTAGGTTGATCAGTATAATGTACCTTGCGTTACTTCGAAGTGAATTTCATTATCAAGGGCTAACTATAGATATATTTGAAGTGAAAATATGCATATTCACATGCACAAAATATGATATGCACATCAACATTCCCCCAGCATAGGATTCACTCGTAACATGTTAACACAAGTGGTGACCCAATAGGTAGAGCACAGGCTCCCCGTGTGGAAGGTCGGGAGTTCTCATCCCGACCAAGTCAAATCAATGACTTCCAAAATCGATACCTGTCACTACATAGCCTGGTGCTCGGAATTACCATGATAGGGCAAGGACTGATTGGCTCAGTATCAGGATAATGTGACTGACTGGGATTTTGGGTCATGATGCTGGTGTGCTGATCTCCCAGTGGGGCAGCACTATAAAGTCACCATGAGTATGCATTGCAACAAATAAATTGATACCCATCCTGATATGAACATACATATTGCTAGGATGTAAAACCCCCAAAAGCGAACATAGACGCATAGAAGCCACCCGTATGCGCCCCCCCCCCCCTTCCCCATCCCCCATTATAACAAAGTTCACCTTCACAGGCGTAGGAAGCAAATCCAAAAACAACGCTGCCGAACAATCGATGGCGTTTGCGTCCGTACTCTGACACGCCCAGTTAACACTCTTTTTCCTGTTTGTTCGTTTGTTGTTTTACCTCCTAGCAACATCTACTGTCATAGCAGGACGGGTTCCAACTTGTGACAGTGCACACTCATGGACACTTTATAGTGCTGCCCCACTTGAAGACCAGGCTGCCAGCACCATGACCTGATATCCCACTCAGTCACAGTATCCTGACACTGAGCCAACCAGTCCTTGCCCTATGCTAATAATGCTGAGTGCCAGGCTAGGAAGCGACGAGTATCCATGCTTAACTCATTGGTTTGATTCTTCCCGGGTTCGAACCCACGACCCCACGACCCCACGATCTACCATGCCGTCTGACACAAGGATGTCTCTCGGTTAATAACAATGCTTTGTTTTCTGTGTTTCTTATTAGATCTAGGTGTTCTGAGTGTTTTATTTTCTTATTCGAAACCTTGAGTACTTGTTTGGCTGTGGGGCTTTTTTCAGTGGAGGGGGACCATTGCTTTGATCAGGTGCGAAAATAAGCCGAGATCTAATACTTAAGACTCCGTCGAAGGATTAGCTTGAAAGCTTGGGCCTGTGTTTTGTGTTGTTTGGGTGTGGTCTTTTCCTTGTCGGTGTCTTTATTTTGGTAATGGATTGGATTATGAGCCAACTGACGGGCACACCTTGAGAAGGTTGAGGGCTTTAGGTTCTTTGGGGTTTTTATTTAATATGTTTCTTACAAACACCCACTTGTGTCGGGATATATAATATATTTATATATTATATAATATATATATACTCTATATAATATATACATATACAATCATATATTTGGTAAGTCCTTTGCCAGGATTCGCATGCATGACTAGTAGGTTCATATCCATATCGATTCAAACCAAAGACTTACACAAATTGCAAGAGTTGTGGATGTTGGTAGCGCTCTGTATATGTCAAATTAACCCTCTCCGAACACATCTATACATACTCACTGTAACCCTCTCATCAATATTCTTTAAATATTCATATTGTTCTCATGCCAATTGCACGCGGGACTATTATCACAACTAGTAGACTAGTAGAAGTACTAATGATCATGATCAGTTAGGTTTCAGGTTATATTTTGTATCGGTGACCATGCCATGGATTTCCTACTCTTTTGAAATAAATAGGGTACGAGGGGTCACTACCATTATATGTATGCAATAATATTATACATAAATAGATAAATATATGCATATTTATATATGTATAACTGTACATGCATGCATTCATACATGAATATGTACATATGCATGTATGTACATATGTAGGCCTACATATGTACATATAGACACACACATCCACATTTACACATATATGCATATATCCACGCATACACGTATATATATAGCTAGTATATAATAGGAGGAGCTTGAGAATGCGAATACTACGACTAGCACTGTAGCAGTGGGTGTATGCAGGTATTGCAATACCTCGGGGAGTTTGATGCCCCTGCGCTGAAAGAAATGAGGAAGAAATAAACATGTAGTGGGTTGAGTAGGCTTAGAGAAAATCCTCCGGTGCGACTGACACTGGTTTACATCAGGTGGAGGCGAGGAGGGAAGGTGGCACCACTGGTACAGTTGTAAAATATTCTGATAAAACGCATTGGTGGGGAATGCAGATAGTCTATAATGGAATGCAAATGGTATCTTAATGTAAATGATATATAGTGCCAGGCGCATGAATGTATTTATGTAGTTGCTGGCGATCCTTTACTTTTGGTCAATATTCCTTGTGTATTAGGTAGATAGTGTGTAAGGAGCCTCAAGAGCTCTACTCACTAACCCCCCCCCCCCCCCCAACTGTTATTCACGGATCACCGCACACACAGCTCAGGCAGGAGGTGGCCAAGCAGCCATACCACATGGTGGTGGTGGACAGATCAGAGTAGCCATGGTGACACAAGAATGCTTGTTGCTCATTGGAGAATACGGTCAGGTGGTATGCCATACCAGATCCATGTATAACTATATAATAATAAACCTGAGGGTGCAAGCTCTCTCTCTACTTTCATTCTTTATACTCTTCCTTTCTCTTCTTGCCTGTATTGATTTCCTATAGGCTGCCAACACAACCACAGATGCCAGCCGTCGACTTTACACAGTGTTGGGTCTAACGGAGCATAACAATAACGATAATAATTGCATCTTTATACTCATATAATTCATTATACATCACATAGAAATATATAATATATATAAATATATATTATTATTCTAAGTGGGCCAGTTGAGATAAATCGAATATTCAAGTAAAGAATACATGGTGAATCAAGTGACCAAACCTCTAATATCCCTATGAGTAGTTTGTGTAGTTGCTCTTGCTCTTGTATGGTGTACTTTGCTATTCATGTGAATCATACTCAGTCAACTGGTTAAATAGGAAAGAATCATTAGGAGAGAATGTCTGGCAACCGTCTCTGACACCTCTCAGCGTTGGTGGCATAATAAAGTACATATATACCCTTTGTTGACAGTGACTGTGATAAATAACCGACGTGCATAATCAGATAATGTATTGGACAGCGCTGCGCAAACAAACAACATGGTTATAGTTGACTAGTCCGATGGTTTTGGTTAGTTGGTTGTTGAAGCTTTACGTCCTTACAACATCTAAGGTCATATCAGGATGGCTACCGACGTGTGACAGTGCGCACACATGGTGACTTTATATTGCTGCCCCATTGGGAAATCAGGATGCCAGCACCATAACCCAATATCCCATTCAGTTACATTATCCTGAAATTGAGCTAACCAGTCCTTGCCCTATCCTATTAATGCCGAGCACCAGGGTAGGAATTGACAAGTATCAATTTTAAAGTCCCTGGTTTGACTCGACTGGGAGCCAAACTTCCGGGCTTTACCGATGAGGCCATGGCGTCCGGCCCTATGGTTTTGAGTGTCTGCTGTTGTTTTAGATGAATATTGTCGTGGGGGTGATGAAAATGGGAAATATTGTGCCTAGAGCTGGACTCGAACCCACATCTCTTTGCATTCCGGGCCAGTGTGCTAACCATTACACCACCTAGGCTCCCTGATATCAATACACTCCCCACGCCTACCTGTCTATGTGGTTACTTGCCTGAGAGGTCAGTGCAGACCACTACACTCGTCCCCCTGGAATTGTAAGTCTTGTAATGCTTACAATTACATACATACAGGCAATGCACTAACACATACATACACAAGGGAGGTTCAACAACCATACAGCGCAAAGCTTGTACAGGATCAGGATCACAGCAACCAGTGTCATGGGGGTGATGAAAATGGGAAATACTGTGCCTAGAGCAGGACTCGAACCCACATCTCTTTGCATTCTGGGCCAGTGTGCTAACCATTACACCACCTAGGCTCCCTGATATAAACACACTCCCCACGCCTACCTGTCTATGTGGTTACTTGCCTGAGAGGTCAGTGCAGACCACTACAATATATTAGCTTCATTATTATAACCTAAATTAGTTTACCTGGATGCAGCTCTTATTTTAAAAGGGTAACATTGGAGTTGTTTCAAGTGGAAATATGCTAAATTAACTTTGATAAACTGTTAATCAGACGGGATGGCCGAATTAGTTAGAGCATCCGTCTCCCGTGTTGGTAGATCATGGGATTGTGGGTTCGAACCCTGGTCGAGTCAAACCAATGACGTAAAAATATATACTTGTCCCTTCCGAGCCAGGTGCTCGGCATTACTAGGATAGGGCAAGGAGCAGTGGAATGAGGAAGACCAATTGTCCGTGATTGAAATTTCCCCTGATTAATCAACTAATGTACCCTCAAAATAAAAAAAAGGAAGGATGTCAACATGCTGGCCATGAGATTCAGTACTGACAGGTTCTTTTATATTAATTGACTATGTCTTCTACGCAGCGATAGCTGTCTAATTGGTCCCACTGCTTCACTGGTCACAGCTCGTCCAGTGTATTATAACAACCCCACCCCAACAACATAATTTATAAACTCACATAACTAACTACAGTAGAGTTACACCTGAATATTTCTAACAAACTGACATTTATATACCGCTTGCCTAACTCCAACTGAACAATAAAAGTTAGGATACCACAATCAACTTGACCAACTGAATACAGAAGATTACTTCTGCTTACATTCTAAATACTATGCAAATACTCACATTGACCTGACTAATATTGACCTAATTATATGACACTACTTTTACCATATTGCTATGGAACCTTTGGGTTACAAAACTGATTGTGTTGCATGCTGCAAATTGTGTATTCAACAGTTATTGAATACCTTATTCTATATACCTTTAGTGTAAATAACCCTGAATTGAAAAAACGGCTGGAAGACCAGTGCTTTGCCACTGACAAAAGACTTATTCAGCAGAATAAACATATTTACCAGCAACAAAAAAATATGGCAGAGAGTCTAAACCAAGATAATGCAAATATTAATCGATCCCAAATAGGCTGAAATTCCCCAAATATTCTCCACTTCTCAATGATACTGATCGCAGTTGTGTATCAGTCAATAGTATTGGTTCCCAATGGACCTCAAGCCCTCATATCCGACAAGAACTGCTCAATATTCCAGACAAAACAGATCTGCTCGATGGTGTCCTTGTTCAACAGCCCCACTTTTCTCCCACAAACACAGCGCCCAGGTCCACTCTGGTAATATGAATTAATGTTACTAAAGAATCCACAGCAAGGTCCGATGGCTGCAACCAAAAGAAAAATGCAAGTGATATCAATATAACCAAAACATCAGCCATATCAGTATAACCAAAACATTAAAGCCACCTCCAATCTAAGCGGACTAGGATACCACAATCACCACCTCCAGCATTTCAATCGTCAGGCCTTATATCCAAAAACCAAGCCAGCTATCTAATCGCAATCTGTGTTTGGATTTGTTTGATACAACGCCTGGTAGCCCGACCAAGGGAAACAATCTGCTTTATTGTGATGGAGCATGTGCGTGGGCATGCGCAGTGCGGTCTGGGTCGGGTCAGGGGTCGGGACCTATTTGCAGAGCCTCCGCTATCCCGACCCCTCACCGACACACCCTCCTCTGCTGTTGCTCTGCATGAGGCCCCCTGGTGAGCAGTAGTGGCGACACCTTGTGTGTGTGTGGTGGGGTAGGTGCCGGTCTGTATTTGGGAAGGGTGGGGGAGTGGGGGTTTGGAGACTTGGCATAATGGATAGGGGACCAGGCGGATATTGTTTCTGCGCAGTGGAGATGTGACGGCCTTTGTGAGTGCGCCCTGCCTTTTTATCAGCGGGGAATTTTGGAGAGTGACAAGGACAATTCCAATGATTGGGGCATCGTTGTTGGAGATGTCCTACCGTCGACCCCCCGGCTACTGCCGACCTATCTGAGCACAACAGACGTCATTCCCCAAGTGTTTTTATGTACACGTATATATATATATATATATACATATATGTCTACATATTTATATATACACATACAGATCTATGTATATATACATAAACAAATGTCCAGTGCACGAGTGACAGTATTCGCGACACTTGTAGCGGTGAGGGGTGGTGGCGCCATCTGTCCCACCATAAAGAAGGGGTCACCCATAAAGTAGTACACAACATAAGGGTGGCGAAGTCAGGACTCTTCCCTTCCGTGCCTTAAACTTGCATCGGTTTTATGCATCACATATATATCTTTAGAGTTGGTTGGTGTTGAAGTTTTACGGCTTGACAACATCTATGGTCATATCAGGACAGGTACCTACTGGTGACAGTGCACATTCATGACAACTTCATAGTCAGCCTATTCATGCAGAGCGCCAAGCTAGGTAGCGACATAAATCAATGTTGAGAATCATTGGTTTGACTCGACCTGGAATTGAACTGGAGATTTCCCCACGGGAGGCCCTGGCCTCTACCGAGTCAAACCAATGACTTAAAAATGTATACGTGTCGCTTCCTAGCCTGTTGCTCGGCATTATTAGGATGGGGCAAGGACTGGTTGGCTCAGTGTCAGGATAATGTGATAGAGTGGGATATCAGGTCATGGTGCTGGCAGCCTGGTCTTCCAGTGGGGCAGCACTATAAAGTCGCCATGAGTGCACACTGTCACAAGTCGGTACCCGTCCTGATATGACCTTAGATGTTGCTGGACGCAAAACAACAACAAACAAACAAAAAAAACTCTACCGTATATGAGCGACCACCTCCACAGATCGACCACTCCCCTATATCGATGGCTTTATTTGGGTCCGAACGACACCATTGTAACCATATTGTTACTCCCTAAACCGACCACCTCCATAAATGGACCACTTAAAGTCGGTCCAAAGGTCAGCCGATTTAGAGAGGTTTTGCTGTGTATCGAGTGAGACAGATACTATTTTTGTGGAGGTGAGCGGGCAGATAAATTTAATTATTCCAGTAATTGTTCGAATTCCGCAAGACTGCTGAATGTGTGTATTGATCTCCGTTCTAGATCGGTCAATGCTGATTTTGGCAGATATCGGGTCTCATCCCTAAATATCCGACAATAACGGCTTAATCTGTCAGACAAAAGACATCTGCTCGATGGTGTGCTTGTACAACATCCCCTCCCTTTCACACACAAACACAGTGTTCAGTTCCACTCTCGTAATAGGAAAGAATGGTACTAGAAAATGAACAAGTTTTTTTGGTCAAAATAATTTATTTTCAAATGGTTCAGTATAATAAAAAAATATAGATTTGCGAACATAGTGCTTTCTCATATAAATGACCAGTTGGTCATAGTGTAACCAAATACTACTAGTAATGATACCTCACCTTAGAAAGGTAGGTCTAGAGAAATGATATCATGGAGAGGGCATAGCAGAAATTACTCACATAACTAATACATTTTCTAAACAGTTTGTAGGGTTATGAAATGAAGTTGTTGCCACCACAACACATATTGCTCATTTCTACATCCATTGTCCGAAATGCAGAACGAAAATTCCATGAGCCTGGTTGTCATGCAGGCTAAGTATCATGTAACGTAATGAGAAGCAACTACAGAACGTAAATTGTCAGTCAGGTTGAGCATCATATCAGGTAATAGTAAGCAATGATGCAATGAGGCAATAATGTGACCAATGTACTTCCTTCTTAACCCGCCCTCCCGTCCTGATATGACCTTAGATGTTGCTAGGACGTAAAACAGCAACAAACAAACAAACAAACAAACTTCTTCTTCTTGGTTGTCCATCAGTGGTGATGATGACAGCAACTCATCATTTGTTGTGTACTCGTCAATGTGTGATGAGTCCAATTTATGCTCGCGATCTGCCCTGGAACATTGGATGCGTATGTAGCTGCAGTCAGAAGAGAGTCTGGTGGGTGAAGGAGATGATCTTTCATCTGTTGGCTGAGATATAAAATAATTCCTCTCACAGCAGGGAGGACAATGGTTCATTAATATACTACTGATTCGTCTTATTCCAACAGTGAGCAAACCAGTCCTTGCCCGATCATATTAATGCCAATTGCCAGGCTAGGTAGCGACAAGTATCAATTCAAAGTTTGTGTCTGTTTGGGGATTTCCACTACCAATCTGTCCTCTGACGGCAGTGAACCGAACTAATGTTGTATGTAGCAACCTATAGTCCAGCATGTTCTGTGGAAAAGGTCGGCCTTTGTTACCCACACAGCACTAAACCAACACACATCAATCAATCTGTAGAAAAGGCCTTACATAGAGTTTCTACCACCGGCCCGCCCTCTGGTAGCTGTGACTGGAACTAATGCAGTGCGCAGCAATTCACTACGCATGCGCTGCGGAATATAGGTTATTACCAGTATTAGCCCATTCTTGACGGCATTGTTTCCATTCCAACTCCCAGGGGGCGCCACTAATGTCGAGCATATAAAACTATGAGGAGTCATTTGAGCTATGTTATGTCAAGTGCCACCATGCCCCATGGTTTCCCATCCTAGCAACTAAGTTGAAGTTAGGCAACGCTTATTATTTTATTTGTCCATAAGTAATTTGCTATTTTGTAAATGTCGTCCACTGGTCCCATAAATGCATGCCACGGCCGCCCACCCCTCATCTCCAGGTCCAATTAGGGACCGTTCAAATAGTATGTAACGCCATTGTTGTGGGGGTGAGGATAATGAGAAATATTGCGCCTAGAACGGGAATCGAACCCACCGCTCTTGCATTGCGGGAAAGTGTGCTAACCATTACACAATCTACGCTCTCTGTATATGTCGCTCCTTTCCTGAGAGGTCAGTGCAGATTAATACACTATTTCTGTAAAAATTAGACCTCCCCTTCTGTTGCTCCATAACACACGACGATATGATTTGGTTGGTCATTGGTTGGTTGGTTGTTTGACCTTTAAGTCATGACAACATGAAAGGTCATTTCAGGACGGGTACCGACTGGTGGCAGAGTGCACTCAGGGCGACTTTATAGTGCTGCCCCACTGAGAGACCAGGCGGCTAGCACCATACCCTGATATTCCGCTGGGTCACATTATCCTGACACTAAGCCAACCAGTCCTTGCCCTATCCTAATAATGCCGAGCGCCTGGCTACGATCTGACAACTATAAATGTTTAAAGTCATTAGTTTCCCCATGACCAGGGTTCGAACCCGAGGGTTCGAATCCCACCATATATCAAAACGTGAGACGGACACTCACCTGATTTGGAGATCATATAATGCTTGGACCTACATCTCCCACCCACCCGCCCATCAACGCGTTATGTAAACTATGAATGACCTCTTATGCACAATGTCGTGAACGCTATAAAGGAAGGGAGGATTTATTCATATAGGTTTGTTTCGTGTCAGCAACACATGTGGGCTGTAACTACTCATTCGGCTAGCCTTTAGAAAGTCTGTTCACAGGCAGGTTTGTAGCGGAGATCTGAGGTGGTCGGGCGGTGATGTTGATTGGTTGGTTGTTGGAGTTTCACGTCCTGGCAATATCTAAGGCCCTATCAGGACGGGGGCAGTGAGGAGATAGGGGAGGGTGCGTGTGGGAAGGGTATTTGGGTGGTGCCTGGAGGTTTAGGCATCTACAGAGGAAGTGATTGATTGATTGGTGACTGGTGGTTTAACGCTGTGTCGGCAACAAGGGCCACTGGAGAGGAGAGGAGAGGATGGGAGGGGAGCAGAGGAGAGGAGAGGAGAGGAGGGGAGGGGAGCAGAGGAGGGAGGAGAGGGAAGAAAAGAAGGAGAGGAGGGGAGGGGAGGAGAGGAGAGGAGAGGAGAAGAGAAGAGAAGAAAGGAGAGGAGTGGATGGGAGGGGAGCAGAGCAGGAGAGGAGGGGAGGAGAGGAGAGGAGAGGGATGGGAGGGGAGCAGAGGAGAGGAGAGGAGAGGCGAGGAGGGAAGGAGAGCAGAGGAGGAGAGGAGAGGAGAAGAAAAGAGAGGAGCGGAGAAGAGAAGAGAGGAGACGAGGGGAGGGGAGGAGAGGAGAGGAGAGGAGAGGAGAGGGGAGGAGAGGAGACGCGAGGAGAGGAGAGGGAGGAGAGGAGAGGAGAGGAGTGGAGAGGAGAGGAGAGGGGAGGAGAGGGGAAGGGAGGGGAGAAATGGATCATAGGTAAGAGTGGTCAGTAACATATTGTTTGACTACTTCTATAACACATTTTAATTTCCTTTTGCTTGTTGTTTTATAGGTAAGAGTGCCCAGTAAAATTATGTTAGCAACTTCATGAACCATTTTCTTAGCTGAGTAGATGCTATTTTTCTCTTTTTGGGGGAGGCGGGGTGACGTGCTCCTTGTTGGAATGCAATGTTTGTGAAATTGAGAGGATATCTGATTATATAGAAAGTGTAAAACTTTAAATCCAGCTAACAATATATACACACACACAAAATAGCAGTGAGAAATGTCTCCTAAAATAGGGGAGAAAATGGGCAAGTGCTATTCATGGAGTCACTATAGCAAAACAGTTTTCATGTGGCCATATATGCATATGAAATGCTTACATACATGTATACATACATGGACATATCTCATTTTAGGTTTAACATAAATCAATCGCCGGTTTGTTATAACATTGTATCTTGCATAAGCATAAACTTTGATTTAATGTAACATTGATTGATTGGCTGGAAGATAACCCTTGGGGAAGCGATACAATTAGTAACCTTACTACATGTTTGTGAGTAAATAAAACTCAACTCAATCCAACCACTGCACAATGTTCATAATAGTGCACATCACTAAAGAAGACTAGGTACTGTTTGCAGGTTTTGTTTGTTTTCTATCAATTTGCATAATCGGCCAATGATTATGGATTTTCTGTTTTATTCATGTGTTATGAGTCTCGGGTTTTCCCGCGGTTTGTGGAAAATGGAGCCATTGATGAATCAGGGTGTGAGGCTTGTTGTTTACATTTTGAATTCTGAAATATCCGGTAACTGTCTTTGCACACACGCACCCTATGAACACACAGGGGTCGGGATGGCTGAGGGGGCAGGCCACCCTCCTCTCGTCCCCCCCCCCCCGAATAGTTGCTTGTTTGTTGGGGTTTTCCATCCTATCAACAACTACGGTCAAATCAGGAAGAGTATCAACTTGTGACATTTATGGTGACTTCACACTGCTGCCCCACTGGGAGAGCAGGCCACCAGTACCATTACTTGATATCAAATTCACTGACGTTATCCTGCTACAGAGCTGACCAGTCATTGTCCTATCCTAGTGACTTTGTACTCTAGGCTAAGTTGCAACAAGTATCAATTTTGTAACTCATTCGTTTGACTCTACCGGGTTTTGAACTCCCAAAATCTCACCCACCAATCCCGATCCGAACAGTTGTTATCCAAATGTAAAATATGCCAAGTTGGAGGATATCTAAGGCAGGGCAGCTATGTGTGAGAGGGGAGGGGGGGGAGGGGTAGAGACAGGGCTGGCAGCATCGGCTGGTGCAGACAGGATACATCTTGGAGCTTAGAGGTGGGTACAGGGTGCACATGGTGGGGGGAGGCAGTGAAGGGAAGCCTGGAGTTGGTGATGGTGAACTAGAGTTGCAATGATTGTAGAGGTTGTTGTTGTTTCACGTCCTAGAAACATCTAAGGTGATATCAGGATGGGTCCCGACTTCTGACAGTGCACACTCATAGCAACTTTATATTGCTGCCTCACTGGGAGAACAGGCCACCAGCAACATTACCCGATATACTACGCACTCACATTATCCTGGCACTGAGTACACCAGTTCTTGCCCTGTCCTAACCATGCCAAGCGCATGTCTAGGAATTGACAAGTATCAATTTTTAAGTCATTGGTTTGATTTGACCAGGTTTTGAACCCACATTCCCATGGATTCGGATCCACCAATCTCCCAAAATAGGAGACGCCGTTCAACTCATTCGGCCATCCCATTTGGTCTTGGAGACTGAGTGAAACTGTGGTATTTTTTCTTGACGATTTATACTGCCTATCATGGATAAGTCTGAATAGACTTGTCTTCACCATTAGACAGTCTGTCGATAAAAAGCCTGAGCCTACACTTTTACCGACCCAAGGGATTTTTAACCTCCCACACCACATAGACATGGTATGAGAGCAACTGGTCTTTGATGTCGCTGTAAGTTATACACAGCGGTGGAAATCCAATTTGTGAAAAGAGACAAATTAAAGTACTTCTCTGCTGGTATGGAGTTGGCGAACGTGGATTCAATGTAGTACATGTATCTACTATTGTTTTGTGCTATGTGCAGTATATGCTATTATCACCACCTCCTCACAACTTCCGCCTGGTAAGCTAAAGCTGCGACCCGGCATCCTTCCCCATTCAGGCATTATCCTGACAATGAGCCACCTAGTTATTTCCCTATCCTGAATCCTAATCACGTTGAGCGTCACGCCTCGTAGCAACAAATATAAATGTGGAAACCTTTGGTAAGTTTGACTGGCCCAAGGGATCGGACGCTCGAGCTCCCACACGGGTGGCGGACGCTCTAACCACTAGGCAACCCGGCATCCGGAACTATAAGTATATATATGCAGCAGCGTTTCCTAGGGGTGTGCTCAATGGACACCCCGGCGGGCTCACAACCTAAGAATGGCTGAGGTCAGTCCATGCCCCCAAAAAAGGTGCTGATAATACTTTGATATAGGCTTCAGCCAGTAGTGTTGGTCGGAACCATTTTTTGTTTTTGTTCAAGTGTTTTTATTCATCTGAATAACATGTTGTCAGTGCTCTTGCACTGGTCTATTAGGGGAATAATGCACATGGTGGGTTTTGGCAACATATCCATACCTAGACTTGTAAACTCATGATAGCATTGCAACTGTGGTCACTTTTTGTGTGTTTTCGTCATTTTTATAACCGCACCCAAAAATACATCGACATCTTCTTATTAGACATTTTTCAATAGGGATGTAGAACCTGGTGTTTGTGTATTGTTTGTTTGTTGTTGCTTTGCTTTCTAGCAATATCATTACTGGGATGTGTCTGGGTATAAGGTCAGTGCCCGCTAGTCTGTATCGGATGCAACACGTAGAAGACAGGGAAGAGAAAACCTGATTCTTTGTGGCATCACAGAACCAAGTGACCTGCAGCCTGACCAGCCTGGTCACAAGTAACTTCTCCAGACTCTCATAGTGGGGGTGGGGGTCGCCACAAACCAGTCACACAGGGACTGGCTCTTGCTAGCCTGCTGCCATCTGTTGCCATATAAGGGCAACAGAGTTCAGCGTAGTCCACACTACTACCACATGGTGGTAAGGCTCATCATATATGGACTACAACAATACCAAGAATATACCTTTTCTGCAAAGCATGCATAGTTTAGAGAAAGGCCACAGAGGTCAGCGTAGTCAGTGCCACTACCACCTGATGGCGCTGCTCATGTATGGACTACTACAATACCAACAATATACCTTTTCTGTAAAGCATCAGTGACATGCTACCCACACCATTAGTTTACAACAATGCCATCAGATGACTGAACGGTGGTGGAAATTCTCTAGTTTACCTTGTTCATAGTGTATGCTGCATTGTGAGCTGTTAACTGTAACATTAGTTCTTACATCTGCCGTTAGAGGGTAGATAGGTGGTGGAAATCCTCTATAAAACATATTTTTCCGCAGAAACATGGGAACCGCGTTACTGCCCTCAACATTGGTTCTTAGCACTGCCTTCATAGCGCGGTGGTGGAAATCTTCTATATATAGACGATTCTTAGCGGCAACATGTATATATATATATATACATGTTGCTGCTAACATTGCCTGCTGCACCTATGTCATGTCTATTGTCTACCAATAGGCATGCTAATACGATAACTGAATGTGACCTTTTCCATGTATGATGTCGAGGAATTCTCGCCCAATACAAGTTACAACTGTGCCAGGTGTTTCTCAAGAGAAAGTCTTGCTCTTGACCTAATTCGGTCCGGACATGACCGTGACCTACTTTTCACGCATGTCTAAAGTAGCGTGTTTGTTACCATGCCATCTTACTGTTTCTGTTGTAAAAGTTAAACAAGCGCAACACTAATACTGAAACCACAATACACATGGTATATAGAAATGAGAATGTTCTTAAAGTAATAAAGATGATACTATGAGTATGAGCTGCTGCATTATATGCATTCAGATACATATTTCTCTTTTAAAGGGACAGTAGCATGACCAGAACAATGTTACTTATTCAGAATTGGTATGATTACATATGATTCCTCAAAACTTGTACAGAATGGAACAACATATTCTGTCGGAGTTATTCAGGAGCCAACCATGGGTTAAGGGTCTATGAGGTCAATCCGTACACTATTAGGGTAATTTAGCCCAAATGGTTGTCAGGAGAGATGACTTAGGCTAGGATATATTACAGTTTTGGAAAGTAGTTCAAACTCTATATGACTTAAAGCTGCATAGTCCGGTGAAATATCAAATTTTCAAAACCAAACCAATTATCTAGATTTTATTTTACATATCTAACTTAGATACTGATGCACTTATTAACCATTTGGTTCTGCGTAGAAGGCAATACTGAGTGAAGTTAACAGAACATGTTACTGCAGAAGTCTATACTGTCAGAGTTTTGGCAATCTTGCCAAAACTAATTTTCCATCTTTGCACTCAATATATCTAACAAATTTACCATTTAAAATAAAAGTAAGTTTGAACTAATGTAAAGTAGATACTAGTGATCAATCTAATATATTTATATCAGAACAAATACAGAAATTCAAAACCATTGGACTATGCAGCTTTAAATTAATTTGAATTTCTGAGGATGCCTTCTAATCTAGGTAAGTCCACCCTTCCTTCCGCGTGTGACGTCACAGAACTACTAACGATAGCCATGGCGTATTCAGAGTCCAATGGTACTATGCAGACCAATTCCAACCTATCACTTAGTATCAGGTTTCAACCTAAGATTCAATCTGATTTTAATTCCAATTTCGTAGCATCAGTGCACTTTGTACCTGCATTGTTGTCAAGTACAGTTTTGATTCTTGTTTGTTAAAATCACATAGTTAATGCCAGTTATCTATACAATCATACACTGGGGCTTTGGACATGACTCTTCTAACAGTAAGACACATTGAATATTTATGTTAGAAATACTTATTACCAAATTAAGTAATTGTTCAGCGGAGCAGACAACATTTAAAAATACCAAAAGAAAATGGCAGTTTTCCATTTGTAACCCTCACCGTTTATTGAACGGCTGTACTACGGCCACTAACTGCATCAGGACAACCCCCCCCCCCCCCGCCCCGCCTCCCACATTCCCCAGATGAGGATATTAGAACCTGGGCGGGGCGCACACAAAAAACGAATATTATTAAATTTTCCGCTTACAAATGGGAGTTGGCTCGAGTCAGTTTGGCACCGTCCAAATCGTGGGTGGACGGGAGGCACTCGGTTCGACATAAATCTGAACAAACGGACTGCCGAGGGTAATTGGGTCCCCTGGAACATCGCCCTATTTCTGTGTGTGCAGTTTTTATTGCTCGCTCTCTTCGCAGGTTCTATCTGGTTTTCTTGTTTGTGTATCAATGATAATTGTTCCAGTCCTCCTGATAGGACAAACCATCCGATACAATTTCGCAGGGAAACCTTTCTCTCGCAGCGTTGCCCCAGATACTGCGAGACTAGGCGACTTGGTTTGGGTGGGTGGGCGTGGGCGGGTGATTGGGTGGGCAGATGCGTGTGTGTGTCAATGAGTGACTGGGATTGAGTGTGGGGATAGGGGAGGAGCAGCGTGGGTGATAGTGGGGTGGTGGAGGAGGGAGGGCGGGGAGCTGCAGGAGGGGGTAGGAGGAAGGGGGGGGGGAGTTGGCAGGGCCGGGAGGAGGACGGAGGAGAGGAAGGTGGAGGGAGTGGAGAAGGATAGGGTCCGGGCAGGAGGAGGAGGGAGGACAGGAAGGAGGAGGGAGGGTGTGGAGGAGGAGGGAGGGTGAGGAGGAGGAGGGAGGGTGAGGAGGGGGGAGGAAGGGGGGAACGAGGAGGGAGGGGGAACGAGGAGGAAGGGTGCCGAAGAGGAGGGAGGGGGGGATGGAGGGCAGGGGGAGGATGGAGGGCAGGGAGGAGCAGGAAGGGTGAGAAGGAGGGAGGGCAGGGAGGAGGAGGAGGAAGAGTAGGGAGGAGGATGGATGGAGGGGAGGATGGGGGAGGATGGGGAGGAGGAGGGAGGGTGGGGACGATGAGGGAGGATGGGGAGGAGGAGGGAGGGTAGGGAGGAGGATGGATGGAGGGGAGGATGGGGGAGGGTGTGGAGGAGGAGGGAGGGTGGGGAGGAGGAGGGAGGATGGGGAGGAGGAGGTACGGTGGGGAGGAGCTGAGCAATGGTTGGTTATCCTCCTTCGTGCAGGGAGAAGTGGGTGGCAGGTTCGGCAATGTAAGATAATGTTTACATTGGGCAGGGGATCTGGTTCACTAGTGGCTCGTCGATCACTTCAGCAACGTAATAGTGAATTATTAGTGCAATCACCCTGTTGCTGCACATCCGTTCGTAGTGTTCTATGCCCAAACTGTATGTAATTATTGTCATGGGGGCAATAACAATGGGAAATATTGGGCCAAGAGCAGAGTATTAGTACATACAAACGCACACTTATTGCACATTTGGGGCGAGAATGCTAACTATTGTAATAGTATTGTACCTAGGTTTCCTTGGGTAATCACCCTATCTAAGCCGACCTATCTATGTGGTTCAATAGCTCAGATGGCACTGCAGATTACTACACTGCTCTCCTTGGAATTCTTAATCTGTTACATGCTTTACATCCATAAGTTGTTCAATCTTTACAATTACATACAGGCAATGCACTTTCCTATAGATGCACAGGGTAGGTTTAACAACCAAACAGCATCCGGCTTGTACATGATCTTGATCATGGGATCAGGGCTATTCCAGGGATTATAAAGTGGGAAATTACGGCTAGAGCAGGCTTCTAAATGCCATGGCTAGTGTGGACAAACACTACACTATATAATACATCCAAAGGATACAGCTACAACAGTCATCTAATAAATCCCAAAGTAACATCACATTTTACAATACAAATTACAAAGAACGAGCATATTGCTCACTTAATTTTATTTGTGTTGTGGTCGCCGAAGGATTTACCCCTAAATTGCCATGGTTAAAACAATTAAGGGATATTTCAATACTCTCTAAAATATCTAAACAAAATCAAATGTGGTTAAAATAAATAGGATTTTCCACTAACAATTTCATATTAGAATCCGATGTCATTTAGCCGTCGTATCTACATTGGTATATTATATCGTCCTGATATTACTACAACCTTCTCCCGATCAGCGAAATCGTATCTGGACGATATCGGACTATGATGTCGACCCAGCAGAGACGTTCACTTCGCGGCGATATCGAAATGACGTCATACTGCGAATTGGGGAGGGGGGGAAGGGGGAGGGAGGGAGATTGTGGGCGACGGGTGAGGTCTGGAGGGATCGTGGCGGTGGGTGGGGGCGGTAGAGGTGAGGTGTGGAGGGTGTGATCGGCTGAGCGGGACGGGGTTGTGGGGACGAGGGGGTGGGGGGCTTCTCCCATGGGATGACTGGATCCGGCCACAGATCAATAGAAACATTCAATTGGCGGGCCGGACTCCTATACTTCTAACACTCGAGACGGCGACTCTGCTGGGTCTTCATTTGGTGGTCAGCTGACTTCAAAGCGGGTCTCTATTGGACAGCCAATTTACCAAGTGGGGATTGGGAATTAAAATAATGAAGAAGAAACAAAGAAGACAATAAGTAGTCATACCGCATGATCATCCCAAGACTTATCCGGAGAGAGTCTGTTCATAGATCTTGTAAGTAGAACATCAATATTTTCGCTCAGTTCGTCCAGGTTTTGCTTAAACCAGGGTAAGCCTATGTTAGAAAGCCATTGAGTCTGCTTCTAGCTCGGCAAATTTGGATGAGTGACTGAACGCTTGGGGTTTTACGTCCGACCAACATTTGAGATCATATTACTATTTTGTTTGCCGGCGTTTTGTGGTTTTACATCCTAGTCATTTACAGACAGGAACGGATCTGTGACGGTAGACATTCATGGTGACTTTATAGTGCTGCCTCTCGGAGATATATTGCCACAATATTGCACCTAGTCACATTACTCCAACACCGAAGTGATTAGTTCTTGTTCGCGCACAATAACCTTCCCAACCAATTTATACCTACTTAGGGTATCCTGACAGGTGTCCAGGCTGTTTGAGCAGTGAGGAAAGTGCTTGGCCCTACGGACAATGTAAATTAGAGAGCCATATGCGTAATAAAGAATATCCACAGCAGCAATGGAACTACTCAGACAGAACTATTCATGCCTTTGAAGGGAGAGAGCAGTCAGTTCTTACATGGAAGGTCATGGCCTTAAATCTTGGCTGAGTCAAATCAAAGAATTATCAAATTGATATTTGTCGCTACGTAGCTTAGAATTAGTATTGGCCTTAATGGAATGGTACACATCGTTGTGGAAAGCAGCACACCGGTATGGATATGCCAAGTTCCGCTGGTCCCTCAGTAAGGACTGAAGCTGTGACCAAGCACGCCGGGTCACAGCTTCAGTTTACACATCAAAGGTTGAGATTGGTGCGGCTTGAAGCATTATCCTTCACTAGAAACCCTATTCTTTAAACTTACTTTACATTTATCGCTAAGATTATTACCACACATGTTGCTTCTAATGTAGATTGCAGTGAAATTATCGGAGAAAATATTTTACATTAGATAAAATACAACTTCTTGAATGTGTATTATTCACCACCTTCCCCACCTTCCGTGATGTATGCTGAAACTGTGACCCGGCATGCCGGATCCCAGCTTCTGTTCTGGATAAGGAAGAAGCAGAACTCAGAATAACTGTATTCTCACGAAGTTGAAATTTCCAGCATTTAGTCAACGAAATTATATACAGGAAGACGTCTCTAAATCGACAGCCCATGGGACCAACTTTAAATGGTCCATTTAGGCAGGTGGTAGGTTTAGGGAGTTGTTGTTATTGTTACTATAGTATTGTATGGGCGATCGTTTGAGACCCAAATAAAGTGATCGATATAGAGGACAGTCGATCTGTGGAGCTGGTGGGTTAGAGAGGTTGTACTGTATATATAGCTGTCAGATTACATTATACTATTTATCTGACTTCCATTCCTTTGCCCATTAGATTGCCCTTTATATACAGCATGATTGTTGTTATATTACGTGCGTCAACATTGATCGACATATGAACTGTTGCCCTTGGTTGTGCTTCAGAAACTCACCTATAAAACCAAACAAGAATTAGTACAAGGCATAATACAACAAATGGCCATGCATACAGTACAGCATTATCAAATAATAATTGTCTTCATTCATTCCTAACATATATTGGGGCATTTCTTTCTGCTCATTCATGCCTTCATCAAATGGCAATTGATACTGTTCAAATGGGATTACCTGTTCTTCCAAAATAGAATCAAGTGCAAATATTTCTACAAATTCTGTAGCTTCTGTATCCGGTCTCAAACTGGACAGCATATCAGCCCATACATTATCTACTCCCCTCATATAGACAATTGGTGCTGATAATTCTGCTAATAGGACTACCCATCGCTGAATATGTGTATTACAGATTTCTTTAGTAAAAAAAACATTTTAGTGGAGCATGGTCTGTATAAATAGTAAATTATGCACCATACAAGTAAGGTCTTAGCTTAATTAACGAATAAATAATAGCAGAAGCTTCTTTTTCTATCCTAGGATAATTACGCTGAGCAGAAGTAAATCTAGTACTAATTAAATGTACAGGCCTATCTATTCCTTGTTCGTCTTCCTGCACTAGGACAGCACCCAAACTGTACTCAGATGCATCTGTATACAATTTATAAGGTTTAGAAGGATCAGGACACTTCAGAAGGACACATTCTAATAATAGTCTCTTTAACTCATTCCAAGCGTTTTCACATTCCACAGTCAAAAGAAAGCTATATTTATTACTAGTTAAATAAGTAATAGGTGCTACGACTTCAGCATAGTTAGGAATCAATTGTATATAATATTGTAGTGGTCTGTACTGATCTCTCAGGCAAGTAACCACATAGACAGGTAGGCATGGGGAGTGTGTTGATATCAGGGAGACTAGGTGGTGTAATGGTTAGCACACTGGCCCGGAGTGCAAAGAGATGTGGGTTCGAGTCCCGCTCTAGGCAACAATATTTCCCATTTTCATCACCCCCATGACAATATCTTGCCGATCCTAGCAAATGTCTTACTTCCTTTTTACTGGTCGGAGACACCATATCCCTAATTGCACTAATTTGTTCAGGATCCGGCTTCAAGCCTGACTCACATACAATGTAGCCTAAGAGTTTTTCTTCAGCTTCACACTTAGACTCTTTAATAGTCATACCATTATCCTGCAAGATGGTTAAAATGTGATCTACATCCTGTCGATGAATTTCTTCACCAGGTGAATAAATAATGATGCAATCTAAATAAATTAAACAACATGTTCCCAAAATCTCTGAAAAAAATTGAATTCTTCATTCTTTGAAAAACTGCAGTGGCATTGGTTCAGCCAAACTGCATACATTTAAATTGGAAAAGTCCCATATGAGTATGAACAGCTGTATTAGGTCTATTTTCTTCATCTACCATTACCTGCCAATAACCTGACTTTAGGTCTATTGTGGTGAAGATTTTAGCTCCATGAAGTTGATCAAACATATCCTGTATCCTGGGCAGAGGATAAGCATCTTTACTATTGTTACTGCATTAAGCTTACGATAGACTCCACAAAGACGATTAGTACCATCCTTTTTTGGCACGATAGTGACAGGTGAAGCCCAAGGTCTACAACTAGACTCTATAATGTCATCTGCAATCATTCTCTTAATTTCTTTTTCTACATTGATAGGATCATGCCATTCACTTCAACCAATAGGGATGCCACATTCCCAGTTCCCCCAATAGGGACTCCGCATTTCTGGTTACCATCACCACTAGTGGTCTGGCCACCACCAGAGCTGGTTGATCTGTGGCCACCACCAACCTTGACCCCTGTGTGCATTGACCCCTACCTCAGCAGAGAGCCAGGCTCTGAGTGCGGTCAGATCCAGACCTGTCAATCATCCCTATGTCTATAATTACCTGCCCTCAAGCATGGGCCAAGCCATATATATATACACAACATACATATACACATACTCTTGGCTGGCCACACAGAATAATAATAGAAGATTTCCATTTCCCCCCTCGGCCGATTATCGGAATATTTTACGATGTGTAACCGTGCGTAAATTCTGGATATATTAATTATATGCTTGGCAATACAAAAACAATACATACATAGTGTATATACTTTGTCAGTTACCAATTGCTAATTTGAAGAAATGCCTGTGGGTGTTCAGGAAGGAAAAATACCTCCTTGGGGGATGCCAACCGCAAAGAGCCTATCAAATGTTAAGGTAAATAAAATAAACCTTTAAAAAAAGAATCATGTTCATGAAATAATAATAGGCTATGCATATTCAAGGTTGAGCACTGTAATAATAATGATAGATAAAACTACACAATAAAACACTGGAGAAAGAAATAACAGTTAACAAGCCAATATCATACCGACCCACCCACGGGGAGGCTAATGACTAACACGTGTAAATATATATATATACATAAACAATACTCTTACTGAACATGACTTCGCCAAAATCCAGCAGACGGAAACGGAAATAGCACTGTATGGGCGCTGCCATTTGTAAACTCGTACCGAGAAATCCAGCAAACGGTAACGGAAATCGCTCGTCGAGCTTCGCTCCGCAGCAAAGAGGGTGAATGACAGCGATTGGCCTAACCCCTTAATGATGCCCCGCCGCAGAGTAGCACATGCCAAATCGAAGAACAAGTACACTGGTCCCTCCCTACAGACCTTCCAAATATGGTGTGATGACGTCACTGGGACCAGTGTATGTGTTCCTCCGCGCTACTCTGCTATTGGTTAATAATATATCAAAACAAATGCCCGCTGCCATAGAATTTGCCGATACGCACAGTTCAAAACTTAGATTTTATTCAAAAATAAAAGAAATAAAGAACAATTTGGCATCAACATGGGTGCACAAATGAAATATTAATAGTTTATTCCGCGGAAATCACGGCCGTATTCGATTATCACGACCGTGAATCGGGTCACCCGAGTTGCTAGAATTTCAAATCGAACACCTCGAGTGGAGTAAAAAAAGACATGCGCCATCATAAAATACTTTGCTGTAGTTATATCGGGGGGTCGGCCCTAAGCATCGTTTATACATATTACATATATGGATTCATTTGCATAGTAATTTCAGCTTCATGGTAAAACTAAGCAAATTGATACATGGGTACAGGCATGTCAAATATTAACAGTGAGCTTGGTTCCAGAACCAGCCTCATTCTGATGTTACCTTAGATAATTGTCAGGACGTAAAACCCAATAACCAACCAACCAACCAACATTATGGTATCAATATTAAAACTCCAAAATGTGATTCAACTGCAAATTGCAAATACTTACTACCGGGACTACCACACGCCGTGCATTTCTTACATATAAATCGCACCTTCTTTGTGTCTGCTCTCCATTCCTCACAGTTACCAGGTTACAAGTACAACACACTGACATCTCACCCTAACCGCGCTGTCAAGAGAATCGTGATAAAAATAAACAGAGGCGGTTTATTATTCCAGAACGAGGCTCCTAGCACATAGTGGCACCACCGTCGGATAAAGCGCAGACTCATTTACGTCAGTCATACGTCATGGATGACGTCATATCGAGGGATGCAGCAGCGGATGTGAGGCAGGCGGCGGGTCGGGCTATTGTGAACCGGTTACTCGGCAGTTTCGCGCGCTTAATTAACCGCGCGAAGTATTCGCGGCTGTTAGCGAAAGTCGTCTGCTGGCACGGAACTGACACCAGACGACATCCCATTACGTGATTACACCTGCATGCGAATTGTCTATTCACGCGATCGATGTTCGGTAACTAAGGTGAATTGTATTCAACGCAGACGACACTTTCGGTACGGGCTGACTTAATGAGGCGAAGATACTTAGTTACCACAGGGGACGCCCATAAAGTAGGTCACGTCGTATTTAGTTTCTTTAATAACCCCACCTCCCCCTTTCACGTGGACCGGACGCGGTAGCTGAGTCGGTATAGCACAGGCTTCCTGCGGAAGGTCGGGAGTTCGAATTCCAGTCGAGTCAAAGCAATGACTTACAAATTAATACTTTTCGCTACCTAGTCGTACTTCCAGTATTACTAGGATATATTTTCTTTGTTGTTGTTTTAGTCCTAGCAACATCTAAGGTCATATCAGGACGGGGTTATGATAGGGCGAGGACGGGTTACCTCAGTGTCAGGATAGTGTGACTTGTGTGGACTGAGCTGACCAGTCCTTGCCCTATTCTAGTAATGCCGGCCGTCCTGACATGACCTTAGGTGTTGCCAGGACGTAACACTCCAACAACTAACCCAAACTAGGAATGCCGAGCGCCTGTTAATTCTTCATGTTTTCACTTCAAATATTTCAGAAATTAGCCACTTTGTATAAACTTTACTTCAAAATAATATAAAGGAGTTTACAACCATCAACTTAAGTAACACATACATAATGACCATATGTTTGACGTCCAATAGCCCATGATACACATAAATGTGCTCTAGAGGCATCGTTGAATAAAACAAACTATGTTCCGTCGAAGGGCGGCATTAGTCCGATAGGAGGCAAAGGCTGGCTTGGATTAGTGTCACGATACTGTGACTGATTCGGATATCGCACCATGGGAATGGTGAGGCAGTGGGGTGGCACTATTAACCCACCAGGAGTGAGTGTAGCTACCCGGCTGCAGTGAGGCCATATGTTGCTAGGACGTAAACCTTCCATCAGGTAATGAGGCTTGCCCTCTACTGAATTTGAAGCTGGACAATCTTTTGAAACCATACATTTTCTTTACACCAAAGCTCACGTCTTGATTTGATGCCACAATATCAAAGTTCCAACTCAGATACTAGTGCACTCATTCTGACAAATTTATTTTGGAGGAAAGCTGCTGCCACCACATAGGCTACTCTTTCCGATAAGCAGCAATCGGTCTTTTATAGGCACATTCCCACAGACAGGACAGCACATACTACAACCTTTGATGAACCAGTTGTGGATCGCTGGTTGGAACGGATAAAAGCGCAAACTGCAAATGGGTCCACTGAGCAGGATCGATCACATGACCCACACCTTCACAGGTGGACACTCTACTGCCCGAGCTATCTCCCGCTCCGTGCGCATCGTACGAGGCACCGGTTTGTGGTAAAACAAACATTTATCACCGCCAGGGATAGAACCCAAAATCATGATACCTAACATATGGGAAGCGGACACTCTAACCACTAGGCTATGGCAGCCGATGTAAGCCACATTCCTGTGCGTTTTATGTCCTTATCTGGGGGCGTTATTACAGTTTATGTCGTCGCATCAGCGCTGGGGTGTAACGTGCTCGACAGGCAACTGATTAGGTTCAATCCTGACATGATTCCTCCATTAATGTATAGTTTTTAACAAGTTTTTTTACATATTGTATGCGGGTGTTTTTCTGCCATCTCGGATTCGCGCTATACGCAGTCAGTGTGATGAATGCCAGGCTCCTGACAATTGAAGTGGCCGTAGGGTGTAAAACACAAACATAAAATAATACTGTCAAGCCCAACATCACCGCGAGGTGTCGCTTCAAACACACCTTTACTAACTGTCACCAACACCCTGAAAACACAGGAGAGCAATGGGTAGAGCGCATCATTCCTGTCTGCGGGGGTCATGGGTTCGATACCCAAATATACACAAACTGAACGCTTATAATATTGATTGATGCCTCTGGCTACCTCGCCTGGCGCTGCGCATTATTATGATAATGGCAAAGACAGGTTGGTACAGCGTCAGGATAATGTGAGTGAGTCAGATATCACGTGAATAAGGTTCCTGCTGCGGATGATCCCAGTAGGGCAACACTATAAAGACACCGCGGATATGCATCAGGTAGCACAAATAAGGTTATTAGATCCACCCTTGAATGTCAGGATTATACATTCGTGATCTGCTATCGATACAATATCCACTCTGTGTGAATCTATGTATATACGTGTATGTGGGTATATACATGTACGTGTATGTGATGTATAACGAATTATGCAAGTATAAAGATATGTAAGGGTTAATTATTACTATTATTTGTTATACTCCGTAAGACCAACACTGTACAGGTGGCTCCACCTACCCTCCTAGCCTCCACCGGATGTAGACCAGTGTCAGTCGCTATATATATATATATATATATATATATTTGTTTTGATTTTATGTCAAGACACTAAACAACCCAGTCTTTGCTTTATCTTATTAATGATGGGTGCCATGCTAGAGAACGACACGTATCAATTTTCTAAGTCATTGATCTGATTCGGTCAGGGTTCGAACCCAGAACCTCTTTCACGGGGATTCAGTTAGCGCTCATACATATTCGGCTATCCCGTCCGGTCTATGTGCATTAATACATTTGGCACATTCTTCTTCGATGATTCAGCCCCTTTCAATAGTGATTCTTGGTGGTGGTGTGGGGGTGGGGGGGGGGTAGTTTTGCACACGTTACATGTGTATGACTAGTACCACTAACTTCCAGTTTTCATTTGTTAGCGGCTAGTGATTGAAGACACATGCAGACATTAATTACTGAACACACATTTGGGTTTTATTGGGGCAATATATATGAGACTGTGTCAAAAGGTGCTAAGCAATATGGGACAAAACTTTGACCATTGTAACGATCAACATACTATCTGCTTATGCATTTGCTCAGGATAAACTGATTTGTTTTTTACATGGTGTTTCATAATCCCAATAGAATACATATTGACTTGAAGCAAATGTCCTTGTGTTTTCAGTGTAACCGTTTCTGTGCTGTTTTGTGTCAATCGTTACAATGGACAAAAAAAACGAAGAGCTAGCACCGTTTGAGACAGGCTCATATATATATATATATATATATATATATATATATATATATATAACCAGTTAGGCGCCCTGATATACAGAATAACACAAATGAGTTTTTCTGAGAAAACACATATTTTCTCAGGCGGGAAAATATTAATAACCTACCAACATTTAAGAACTCTGCAGGGAGTACCGTATTGTCCGGACCTATTGGACTACCTCTCTGCTATGGACAATCCTGCAGCCAGATCAATATTGTCCACACAATGCAGATGACCTGTCACTGCATGGGCATACCAATAATAGCAATACTTTGTATGTTGAAATTGTATTCGGATATGGCATATAACAAGAAGGCAACAGCTTTTTGGAAATGTAAATTTTGTTCACACATGATAATCGTTCACTAATTACAAGAGTCACCATTTGCATCCAGGACGAGATGGCCGAATGGGTCAAGCTTCTGTCTTTGGTTTTAGTAGGTCATGGGATCCGAACAACCGGAGGAGTCAAATCAATGACTTAAAAATTGATACTCGTCACTACCTAGCCTGGTGCTTGGCATTATTAGGATAAAGTAAGGAGCAGTGAAATGAGGAAGAACAATTGTTGGTGATTGAAAATGACCGCACATAATCATCTAAAGTTTAACAAAAGAATAACCATGATAGAAGCTCTTTTGTGATCCAGTTCCCCTGAGTTCTTGTTTTATATTCCTTTCACTTCATGCACGTAACCGAGAGGTGAAGCTGGAGGACAGGAGAGGGGGGGGTGTAATACATAAAGAGGGAGAAAAAGAGAGAGAGAGAAAGAGAGAGAGAGCTAAAAAGGGGTTAAAAGAACCGCTTATCTGGGTAATCTGTTTATCATGATGTAGCGGGAGACGGGTGGGAAAAAAATGCCTCTCGATCCCTCTAGGGGCTGACATGTTCATTAAGCGGGTAAGGCTGGGCAATGTAAGCCAGTGATATTATATGCCGAAATGGGGTTTCTAGTTCAACAAACTATTATTATATTGATTGCAGCCCGTGGACCGGCTTGCCATACCGGGTAAAGCGTCTGCCCTTGCATTGCCCAACGGTTCTCAATTTCTGTAATATATTTTAGATAACAGAGTAGATCGATCGGCGTAATCTGCTTGACTTCAGCTTGAAGTAACGTTTATCTTACAGGGTTAATATAGAAATGAAAACATGCCACATTAATTCTGGGTATGTAGCAGGAAGAGGTTCTAATAAATGTCTTGTTAGGTGGGGGGTACATTAATCGATTAAGCAGGGCGAATCTCCATCTTGGACAAATGGTGTTCTACATTCGACTAGTCCCTACGTTATCCGAATAATGTTGAATACCAGGCTAGGTAGAGACAGGTATACATTGTTATGTCATTGGTTTGACTCTGTCATGGTTCGACAAAGGGGAGGTGGACACTCTACTCACTCAGTCACCCTCTCTTAGTATTCCTTGTATGCAGAACTAGTACTTACTCAGTGAACTAGAACGTCAGTTTTCAGATGTATAATCAAATGTAGGTAAGTGCTTTGTTTTCCAAAAATGATTGTTTCATCGGATTATACAGTTTTAACTAGAAATACTTACGTAAGCTGCCGGATATCTGGGAGAAGCCAAGTCACTGGAATATGTGAATTCGGAAGGGATTGGTGTTGTTGGCTGCGTCAAAACACTTAGACAATTTAAACATGTAGCGACATTGCCTGGGTGGTCCTCGGCATCGCAGAAATAAAGCAAGGACTAGCTGTCTCAATGTCATAATAGTGTGACTGAGTTGGATATCCGGTAGTCTTGAAAATGATGTGGTATCCCCCTTGCGAATCACTATAAATATCCTATCAAATCGGCATCAACACTCCAGCAAAATGTGACAACATTATCGCTACCTATGCTGATAATGATATGGCTTTAGATGTTGTTAAGAAGTGAAACCCCAATAGAGCTCAATCTAGACCTGAATCGTGAATGTGATGTATATCCCAGTGGTGATGCATAAGCTTCCAGAATAATTATATTATGTTTCAAAGAGCACCGCCCCAACTCCCCACTCCCCACTCCCCCCCCCCCCCACGCTACTCTCCATAGGGAACCACAGAGCTGTTGTCTATGTGTGATATACATGAAGTCATGTGGTTAAACCCATATCACTGTATGATGTAGAGGGCTGCTAAACAACCCTTTCCAACATGTACCGTAGGCTGGATTATAAACATTGACATATGAACTTGCCATCTAACATGCTAACTATATTTGTCAAACAGTTATCTATCAGTCTATTATAACCTCCTATTTCTGGAGTGAAGAATTTACTATATCAAATAGTTCAATACAGTCTCAATGTTGAATTGAGAGAATCTAGTTGTTGTCCTCTTGTTTTGGAGTGTTTTTTCTTTGTATTCTCTTCCAGTTCATCAATTCTACGCCAATAGAGATAAACACTGCACACTGGAACAAGGGCCTCATCAGCTTGTTAATAGTTGATTCATACCGAACCATTTTTTTGATGGAATAAGACATGGTCGTACCGGCGACTATTTGATCTAGAAGCTGTGACGAGGAAGAGGACTCTAACGTCTCAGGTGATATAGCTACAACGAATTGCACGATAGATTTGAAGTGGCATATCACCTTGAGTGTGACAATTGGTCTTCCTCATTCCATCGATCCTTGCTTTTCCTAGTAATACGTAACGCCAGACTAGGTAGCGACAAATATGAATTTTGAAGTTATTTGTTTTACTCGGCCAGGGTTGGAACCCCACGGATTACAGTTCCATGACCTACATGGGAAGCAGACGCTCAACTCATTTGACCACCCTGTCTGGTCCTGCCCCCCCCCCCCCCCCCGAGACGCACACAACCCGTCCCATTTACCCCCACCTACACCAGCTACCACTCCCCGCCTCCACCTACATCTACCACCCCCCGCCCCCACCTACAGCTACCTCCCCCGCGCCAGCACCATCCGGTAGGTTCCTCTAAAACGGAAGTGTCACTTAATTCCAACAGTTCTGATAAGTCTCTGTGTGTATAAATGTCAGTACTATAATCCCATACTTCACTTTCTTCATCCTTTTAAGCCGCAGGGTTAGTGCTTCACAACAAAGGACCACATATGTGTATATGTATATATTTATATTTATATATATATATATGGGCATACATTCCCTTCCGCATTTTACAATGTAATGTTAACGGCAGGAGCACCAGTGCCTCGGCGCTGAAAAAAAAATGTATATTCTGATGAATAAACTGTTTTACCAACAAACAAAAAAATGTCAAAGGCAGTTTCTTAGACAATATTACATCTGTTATTCTAGCTTTAACCAGTGCACAGCTCAGAGTAAAGCTAGACTACTCATCAGTCCCTGGACCAGTATTGGGTTGAATTGTCATTATATATATGAGACTGTGCTAAGGAATATGGGACAAAACTGTATCCATCGTAACGATCAACATACTATCTGCTCATGAATTTGTTCAGGATAACCTGATTTGTTTTTTACATGGTGTTTCATAATCCCAAATAGAATACATATTGATTTGAAGCAAATGTGCTTGTGTTTTCAGTGTAACCGTTTTTGTGCTGTTTTGGGTCAATCATTACAATGGACAAAAAAAGAAAAGAGTTATCACCTTTTGTCACAGGCTCATATATTCGCAGTCTCTGACTATGTTCAGAGATTGTGTATATATCTATCTACATTCTCTGCTATATTCCAGAGTCATGCGCAGTCCCGTTTCAATATAGTGGCGCCATCTGGTGGAATCCATCTGTACCATTATGCAGTAAACCATACACTTACACGTGCATAGATAAAGCCTATATCCAGGCTTTTAGTGTGCATACAAACATTGATTTGAAATCATTTCCTATTTTCAAAAGTTAACCCTTTTAAAATAAAAGATGTTTTCAACTAAAGCAAAATAGATTACAATGAGCAATATCACATTGATCTGCAAATGATGTCAAATACTCAAAACCATCGGATTGTGCAATGTTAAATGCGCTTGTCCTCCATTACCTATCGAATCACGTGACTAATTAGGACAGTTTTACTAAATCGCCATCGTCTTCACATCAGATCGTAACGGCATCCAGAATGAGTCCTCACATTCTGTGTCATTCACTTTTTTTTAGCCGGGGCAGACGACATTTCGTTCCAGCAGAGGATAATGACGAGTTAAACTTGAAGAACTAGGTCAGTCTCTGCTGGTGATAATACACAGCTCTAACTAGACCGATAGGACATGTCCTACAAACCTCAGTACATTTTCCCAAAATTCTATATCCAAATAGACTACGTAATCGTTCAAAGATTTCTTGCAAAGATTAATATCTACACAGACAAGCTTTCATGTAATGCATGGATGTTTCTACACATTACCAATATAAATACGTCCTATACTCACTACTATATTATAATATTAAAATTCTGCGAAAACAACTCAATATGTAAGACACTCAGAATTGAAAATGTACCTAATACAATATATGACTTTTAACACACAGTCAAATATGTTCACGCTATTGATATCCATGTAGCTGGTCATAGGCAATTTCAGTGTGCTATTTGAAGCGCGGTATAAATAAATTCAAAGAATATTATCCACCTGAGAAATATGCCTGTGATGTAGCAGAAAAGTGAAAAGTCTCTCCCGCCATCTATTACTACGCTTCCATTCACCTCAAGGTTAAATAAAATCACTGAAAGTAGTCCGAATGGTAAGAACAATCTACCGGCGACACGATGCTTCAGACATGGCAAATTACGGTAATACCAATGTCAAAGACTAATGTTTCCTTAAGAATTGACACTTCCTTGTAGGAAAAACCCATCGACAGGTAATTTCACATAATTGTATACCTCTAAAACGATGAAAAGAAAGATAATTCGATAGTAGAAAAAATAACACCACCTACACAGCCTCAACTAACCAGTCAAACTCCTTTAAAAAGTTCTTTTAATTTGGAATAACATTAATATAACTGAAATTAAAATACTACTAGTCAACGATATCATCTATAAGAAAAAATATATAGTCCTAGTCCCTAACGTCAACATTAAAGCACATGCGTCAATCCAACTCTCAGTCAACCAATATATTAAATATAGTACATACAGTCCCAGTCAATATTAAAGTTTACAGTTAATATAAAATGCTACTGAAACACACCCAAAATTATCACGCCACAGTCAAATAGTCACTACTCACTACTATGTCGTGTAGGTTCAGCCCCCGGTGGTTTCAACACGTCGTGGTCGCCATTTTGTAAAGTGCTCACCACTTTGCAATTACAGTAGTGTAAATATGGGCGAAAATAGTTTTACTATGGGACAGGAAGTAAAATCCCTGGCTCCAGTATCAATTCGCTACCTATATGGGCTCAGAGTTGGTGCATTGAGAGAGAATGCACAAATACAAGATGGTGACCACAGAAGGCCGTTGATTTCGCTTTCAAAGTTCCTTAAACTACATGTTTTATTATATTTTTCAACTCAAAGTAGCGGGTAAATATGAAAACGTATCTCAAGAATATATTTTGCTTCTTAAATTAAGAATTGATATGCTCAATTAATTTCCCCACAATTTCGAAATCTTTCACTGGTTTTTCTAATGGGTTGGTTTTCACCCCTACTACAAGTACGGGGTGATCTTTTATCTAGAGTGAATCGGGCACCAGCTTACTATGCGGCAAGGGGTGTCGTGGGTTCGATGCCATACTTCGAAAATTGATTCATTGTGGTACCTAGCTTAGTGCTCAGAATTACAAGGATAGGACTATATGTTCGTCCATTTAAAAAAAAAAGGAAGAATTTTACCCATATTGATTCCATTTCTCAGCAGAGAAATGCTGTTCTTCTGGCCATGAGATGTACATTTATTTCACTAAATTGAATACCATTACCAAGAAATAAATAAAGAGAAAGGAGAGGTTCAGGGAAAGTGCAAAATAGGTTTTGTGTTGTACTGGAAAGTGTTGCTCGTGAGGTGGATACTAATATAGCTACAAACTATATTTTCACCTAAATACTATCAACTATATTTACAGCTAAAAAGTACACCATGTGAAATATCATGTTAATACCAGTATTATAATAATACGGCACATACTTCAATAAAGCTATCAGTAAAATAATAATTTATTAATAATATAATGCACTATTAATACCCGTATAATCCAACTGCTACTTTCATTGTTCTATTTCTCAGAGCATGTTAACAATGGAGATATGCTGTGACACATTATTTATACAGTTTTGTGCGGTTGTACATTTCATGAAAGCTGCCTGCAAAAGTGTTGAAGTGCTGCTGGCTTTTGCAAGTTACCAGCGGCACTATCTCGGGGAGCAAATAGAGGTTTCACACTGGCAAGAACATGTCAAGACAGGCGCAAAACTATTTGCCCCTGCAGTGGCTGGTCGGGAGATGTTGGGAGTTCCATACATCAACCACCCTTAATGCTGCCACAGTGACATGGTTTTCTGATTAGGGTTTGCTCCCTTAGCCTTCGGTTCTGTCAAGGACCTGTACCACAAGGCAGTGGTTTAGAACTCTGCAAGGCAGGGGCGTCAAACTCCCTGAGGTATTGCTATACCTGCATACCTGGTATATATATGGTAAATATGTGTACATGATATGTATGCAGAAATTCCATATCACAAACCAACGCTATATATATAATATGGTGAATTACTTATAAAGATATTATTTATTTCTGGCGCAATTATCTAGGTATTACATATTTTGTTTTAGAAGAGCATATTCAAATAGTCGTCATTTTCTTGATTTTGTAGGAAAGGTGCTGTGATTTGTTATGGCTCCAGAGTCACCTCATCGGCTGCCTTATCGGCTCATAGATTACCCATGAACCCCTCGTGAGGACTTCATTAGGAGGTGAGGCGAGGGACTCGCATAACCCTCTTCACATTGAGCTGCTCTGATTAAATGTCATTTGATCTCAATCTAATCACCTAAAGAAATGATCTCCATGGGGTAATACAACTGGCTGTAGGGTTTTGGTTATAGCAGGAGACCAGAGAGAGGGTCAGTGGTATTTGGGGGGGGGGGGGTAGCCGGAAGTGGAATGTAGAGAAAGTAGTGCGCGGCGGAAGGGTTTAGATGGAGGATGTGAGTTAAGGAAACTGAACTGGTCCGTGTGGGATTATGTCGCCGTGAATGGGATAAGGGGGTAGGTAAGTCCGGGCAGCGACAGTGTGAGGTGGGTGAGGGGGTGAGGAGGGGGAGGTGGTGAGGCGGGTCTGTCCACAACAAGACACCGAAGGTGGGAGCAGCTAGTGTTGGCCAGACAGCAACCCGTACACTATGTAGAATAAGCCGACTGAGAGTATTAAACTAATCTTGTATTCTCTAACATGGAACCAACTATATTATAATTTACTATCGCTGTTGTCTTATAATATATTGAGAAGATTAAATTCCTTATTTTAATTTAGTATTGTTATTAGTGTTTTTAATTAAATAAGTTGTGTGTTGTTGTATAATTATGTCGTAGCAACATACACAACATAATAAGTAGAGAGAGCACTAAGTTTGTATCGCACTCTATAGCATGGAACCCACTTATGTTTTCTGACGTCGTTGTCTTTGAATTAGAAGCATACACTCCTTATTTTAATGGATTATTGTTATTATTGAATAAGTTGTTTTGTTGTTGCAGTCATCATCATCATGCTGTCGGTCGCGATGCGACAAAGACTGCTTTCATTATTTCATGAAAGCTGCCTGCAAAAGTGTTGAAGTGCTGCTGGCTTTTGCAAGTTACCAGCGGCACTCTCTCGGGGAGCAAATAGAGGTTTCACACCGGCAAGAACATGTCAAGACAGGCGCAAATCTATTTGTCCCTGCAGTGGCTGGTCGGGAGATGTTGGGAGTTCCATACATCAACCGCCCTTGATGCTGCCACAGTGACATGGTTTTCTGTTTAGGGTTTGCTCCCTTAGCCTTCGGTTCTGTCAAGGACCTGTACCACAAGGCAGTGGTTTAGAACTCTGCAAGGCAGGGGCGTCAAACTCCCTGAGGTATGGCTATACCTGCATGTTGTTGCAGTACGTCCTCGCCAAACGGATTACGTTGCTCAGAATAAATAGTTGTATCCTCATTCCAAGTCAGGAGTTAGGTCATTCGACGGCATTACCTTTGCATATATTCCAGTATCA
Organism: Branchipolynoe longqiensis; assembly: GCA_030323885.1. Lineage (NCBI taxonomy): Eukaryota > Metazoa > Annelida > Polychaeta > Phyllodocida > Polynoidae > Branchipolynoe > Branchipolynoe longqiensis. Next base: position 26,484,340 of record CM059200.1, read on the forward strand.
ACATTTCAAATAGCAACTATTATTAATTCTTCAGTCATGAATCAACAATTTATTATATATATTGCAATGGCCTGCAACCTAGATTAATTCATGCAACTGCCACCAGAGGGCAAGCAAGCTACTAATAGAAATCCTCCATAAGACCTTTTCCCTATGGGCATGCTGCAGAGTAAGCTGTCATCCATATATTTTAGTTCTTGTCATTGGCGTCAGAGTGCGGGTGGTGGTGTAAAACCATCTACAGTATAACACCGTTACACCAACCTTGAAGGGACCCTAGACATTTGTTTGGATTAACCGATCATTTGTTTAACCAAGCTTTGACTTTGACTTTGACTTGGCTTTGGCAAAAATCTGGTGCATTATGAATGTAATATACAATGTATGTGGACACTATGATTATTGTTTTTGATGCATATACAGTTTGACCTCATTACACCAAGCTCGGTTAAATCAAGCGATCGGTTAATCCAAAGTCTTTGCGGTGACCATTTATCATATAAAAAAGTCCTCATCATCATCATCATGCTGTCGGTCGCGATGCGACAAAGACTGCTTTCATTACTTGACTGCCGCTCTCCATTTAGTCCTAGATGACCTTAAAACCACATGAAAGTTTGGTTTAGCTGTACCGGAAGTGGCCTGGGGTAGACAATTTTGTTTGGATTAACCGACTTTGGTTTAAGCACCTTTTCTTTTTGATAAATGGTAGTATTTTGTGGTCCGCCGAAACAAGTTTGGATTAACCGATCGTTTGGTTTAACCAAGCTTGGTTTAACAGGGTTGTACTGTATTACTAATTTATGACACTATGACATTTAGTGAAACACTGTCAGCCATTCGTGTTTTACTGTGCTAACCGGCAATTGTCACTGACAGCTGCCCCTGTTGCTGAATCTAATTGACAGCAGACGACATTTGGTTAGGGCAGACGACAGGAGGGAGCGACGGGCGTGTGGGGCTGTCTATTAATAATCCAGGCGCGGGAGTTCTTGTGCACGGGACGGTGTTGTTTGTTCATCCATTACTCATGAGTCACTCGTGATTAGCTCTGAGCGCGTCAAGGTGACGACGGCGACGGTGCACGGGGTGAGAGGGAGGTAGGGCGGGGCAGGTGTGGTGATGGAGGTGTGTTAGCGGACGGGGGCAGAGTGGAGGGGAGGGAGGGAAGGGAAGGGGAGCGAAGTGGGGAGAGGGGAGAGGAGAGGAGCGCGGAGAAGGGAGTGGGGAAGAGAGGAGAGGAGAGGAGGGAGGGAGGGGAGGCAGGGGAGGGAGGTGATGAGAAGGGAGAGGAGAGGAGCGCGGAGAAGGGAGTGGGGAAGTGAGGAGAGGAGAGGAGAGGAGAGGAGAGGAGAGGAGGGGAGGGAGGGGAGGGAAGGGAGGGAGGGGATGAGAGCCTAATTTCACAATCTAAGGAGCAACATTTATTCGGGTGAATTGTTTACCTAGAGTGTGGGGAGGTATGGTCGGGTAATGCGAGGTGTGTAGTGATGGGTGGGTGTACTCTGTATGTGCAGAGGCGTGGGTTGTGTTCGGTTGTTGGGGATTTACATCCTGGCAACATATACGGCCATATCAGGATGGATAGCCGCTTGTGACAGTTCACACTCAAAGCAGTGTAATAGTGTTGCCCCATTGAGACACCATGCTGGTGGCACGATCATCCGGTTTCCCATTTGGTCAATTGTATAGGTCTTCCGCACGGGAGGCCCGCATTCTACCGATTCGGCCACCACGCCGGGTGAACGCGTTGAGAACATGTGAGTAAAGCCTGTTGCATTGTTGGTAACGGAAAAGGGCCAGCTTAAGAAGGGACGTGTCAGTTGGCACCTGCACCCGAATAGGATTATGATAATATACTACAGTTTGGGTATGTCCAGGCAATAAATGTGCCTGTGTATACATGAAACATATATCTATATATATATATGTATATATATATATTATACAGTAAAACCTCCCCGAATCGACCGATAGTGGGATCGACTTTAAGTGGTTCATTTAGGGAGGTGGCCGGGTCAGGGAATTAGAATATGGTTACAATGGTCTTTTTGGGACCCAAATAAAGCGATCGATATGGGGGAGCGGTCGATCTGTGGAGGTGGTCGGTTAGAGAGGTTTTACTGTATATTTAAGTGTGTATGCATACATAACACCATATCTGACTGAGTGTGAGATTATTTGTGGCCGCGTCAAAGATTAGATTAAAATACCTCTCGTAAGCATGGTGCTTTACTGTGCCTGAGAAGCTTTGAACAGGCATGGTTCAATGGTTCGATCCCTAACCCTGGCTGAACCAGTAGAGCACAGACTTTCCGTGTGGAAAGCCAGGAGTTAGAAACCTGGCCGATTCAAACCAACGAGTTACAAAATTGATATTTGTCATACCTAACCGGGCGCTAGACATTACCAGGACAAGGACTGGTTAGTTCAGTATCAGGATAATGTGACTGACTGACAAATCGGAGCAGGCTACTGATAGTATGGTATTCCAGTGGGACAGCAACTTAAAGTATTCATGAGTGCGCACTGTCACAATTCACCACCCATCCTTATATGACCTCAGATGGTTAGTGGGTTGTTCGAGCTTCACTTCCTGACAACATCTAATTTTATATCAGGACGTGTACAGAATTATGACCTTATATGTTGCTAGGATGTTTGTTTGTTTGTTTGTTGTTGTTTTACGTCCTAGCAACATCTAAGGTCATATCAGGACGGGCTGCTAGGATGTAAAACCCCAACAAACAAACATACACACCCTTCCCTCCGCAACTCCCGATGACAGGCTGCTGAATGGCGCAGACGCTGTATGTTTCTGCGCACGCGCACAACTAACCGCGATTGGGAACACTCACTCTATCCGGGTCCCCGGGAGCAGCTCAGAGCGCCTCGGCAATACGCCGGGTACGAGAGGCCACCTACCGGCGGGGTAAGGTGTAATTGATCATATGTGAAGGCGCGGTTAAAGATACAGGAGAAGAGATGCATAGAGTGAGCAATAGTTAATGCTTTTGGAGGTCGGTGCATAATTAGCGGATTGCTCGGCATTGATAGACCTATTTCAATGTTGATAAACATTGTATATGCGCGTGCAGATTGGCTGCGGAACGAAGGCACACTGCCATTGAGTTTGCCGGTATGCGCAGTGCAACACGTTTATTTTATTAAAAATTAATAGAAATGCATAACCCTACCCGTATACATTCAATATAATCTATTCATTGAATATGTTTTCTATATGTGTACCAGGCGGTTTGTTTCTAGATGGTGTGGTTTTAGAAATATTTCACTTTTCCTTTATGAAGATTGCTCACGACCATTGACAATGCATTGAGTTTGCTGGTATGCGCAGTGAAACACGTTTATTTTATTCAAAATTAATAGAAATGACCAACCCTAGCTTATAAATTTAATATAAACTATTCATTGAATATGTTTTCTATATGTGTACCATACGGTTTGTTTCTAGATGGTGTGGTTTTAGAGATATTTCACCTTTTCTCTATGAAGATTGCTCATAGCCATTGAGTTTGCAGTGTGACAGTGTGTAGTCCTGCAGCCAAAAGGCGCGCACGCTGACCTATATAGCTATGCTGACGTCACATGAAATAGGTCTATTTGTTGGGGCAGTTGTTAGTGGGCAGGGCCCTACATGGAGCAGCGTACTAAAGATTCATTTACACAATTCACGAAAAATACGCAAGCATTAGCCAATTATATATATATATCTATGTGTGTGTGCATATATACGTGTATGTGCATATGTGTAAATGTGTATGTTCGTATGAGTACATGAATATATGCATAGATAAACGCTTGCATACATGCATTAATGTATACATTCTTAAATGAGGTAAATAGATATACGTGCATATATGTAGATAAGTATATATGTACACATGTACATGAATGCATATATATATATATATGTACATATGCGCATATGTTATGTATGTGCATATATGTATTTATGCACATATACATGTATGTATGGACTATGTATAGATACCGACTCGAAGGGACAAGCATAGCATTTAAATATGTGTACATAATTATGCTAATAATAATATAGTTTGTTACAAGGAGGAAGGAACAGGGAACTGTTATATGGTAGTTTGAAGTATATAAATGCACTAAACATATATGAGTTATGACGCCAGAATCACTATATGGATGAGTGTAATAAATGTGTTTTAACAGCAAGAAAGTAACACAGAAAATATAATATAGTAGGTTGATGTGAACGACACATAAATCTTTACTTAAATTTGCACTCATTAACGATTAATACCTACATAGAAGGGCTTCTCTGCTTATTACGTCAATGTCCCAGAAACTGTTATTACGGAAGCGCAAAGTGTCAGCAATTGGACATGCATGCCACAATTAATTTAACTTAAAAGAGATCCAAAGTTAGTTATTAATCAAACAAAGTTACTTGAAACCAAATTAAATTAGTCTATAACAACCAAACTAATATATTTATGGCCGAATGAGTTGAGCGTCCGTCTCCCGTGTTGGTATCTCGTGGGATTCGAACCCAAGAACACTGTTCGAGTTAAACCAATAATGTAAAAATTGACACTTTTCACTTCCTAGCATGGTGCTTGACATTAGTAGGATAGGGCAAGGACTGGTTGGTGTAGTGTCAGGATAATGTGACTGAGTGGGATATCAGGTCATGGTGGCCTGGTCTCCCAGTGTGACTGCAGTATAAAGTAGCCATGAGTGCACACTACTACAAGTCAGTACCCGTCCTGATATGACCTTCAATGTTGCCATGACGTAAAACTCCAACAACCAACCAAATCTAATGAAAATGCAAACAATTAAAAAACCATCAGCATCTGCAACTGTTATGACACAACTGCATTTGATATGGTATTTACATTGTGCATTATATATGATGTAGCATCAGCATCCACAACAACAGCAACATAGTCAGTCATTAGACTTATTCTTTTTTTCCTCTGACAGCCACAGTGTACCTTCAGCAAATTCCCGCCCGGGAGTAGTTAGTGCCGCTGCCACCAGGGGTTATGGAGGTGGAGGCGGGCGCCATTTGTCACCATTTGTCTGTGAAGGCCGACATGGAGAGCGCACAGTTGTATAATGAGCATATCAATACTCAGAAAGCTGCCAATTTCCTCCGCCAGTCGGCGCAGAGCAACCCCGCAGTGAAGACCCGGATGTAAATAGGTGATGGTATCCGCAGAAATTGGGCTCTTCAAACTCAGCAATGGTGCACTTCCTGTGGTTGTGGTTTTATTTATCGGGCTATTTTCCAATGGAGATGTGTGGATTAACAGTGCATGTGCATGTTTATATCTGCATATAGATATACATTACATATGCATTACATATATATGTGTAAGGTACATGTGTGTATATATTACATATATGTATATATTACATATATATTACATAAATATGTATATATCACATATATGTAATATATACATGTACTATATATATATATATGTAATATATATATATGTATTTATCACATATACAGGTAATATATATGTATATAATACAAAGATATATGTATATGTTTTATGTATATGAATATGCATATACATATATATCGATAAGATGTCGGGCCCGAATATCTAGAGCGCAGTTTTCCGGAGTGGAAGGTTGGGAGTTCGAATCCCGGCCGAGTCAAAGGAATGACTTTAAGAAATATCTCTCTCTCTAGATAGCCTGGCGTTCGGCATTACTAGGACAGGGTAAGGCCTGGTTAGGTCAGTATCAGGATACTGTGATTGAGTGGGATATCGGGTCATGGTGCCGGTGCCCTGATTTGCCAGGAGGGCAGTACTATAAAGTCGCCATGAATGGGTACTGTCACAAGTCGGTACTCGTCTTGATATGACCTTAGATGTTGCTAGGACCTAACATCTCAACAAACAACACAAAACATACATATATGCATAACAATATACATATATACACAAGCGTCTTAGAACAGGTCTTTGTAATAGGGACATAGTGTAAAGTACACGGCTGGAATCTGTGGTTGTGAAGGCAGGCTATAATGAAATCAATACAGGCAAGAAGCGGAAGGAAGAGTATAAAGAATGAAAGTAGAGAGAGAAAATGCCCTCAGGTTAATTATTTATAGTGGTACATGGATCTGGTATGGCATACCACCTGACCGTGTTCTCCAATGAGAATCAAGCATTTACAGTTCCACCAATGAACATCAAGCATTCCTGTGTCACCATGGGTACAGTGATCTGCCCACCCCCACCATGCAGTGTGACTCCCCTGGCCACCACCTGCCTGAGCTGAGTGTGTGGTGATCCGTGACTAACAGACGGGGGAGGGGGAAGTGAGTAGAGCTCCTAGTGCCTCTTTCATACTATCTGACTAACACACAATGACTATTGACCATGAGTAAAGTATCACCAGCAACTACATAAATACATTCATGCACCTGGCACTATTTTCCTTTTACCATAATATACCATTTGCATTCCCCCACCAATGCGTTTTATCAGAATATTTTACAATACTATTAAGGCTAGGACATTCTTAATAATCTTAGACGGAGCACCGTTATTGCTTCCTCAGAGTCATGTCAACTGTTTAATATAGAGGTGGCTGGTTGGTTGTTGAGTCTTACGTCCTGGTAAGGTCATATCAGGATGGGTACCAACGTGTGACAATGCACACTCATGGAAACTTTATAGGGGTACCCCACTAGGAGACCGAACTGCCAGCACCATGCCCTGATATACCACTCAGTCACATTATCCTGACACTGAACCAACCAGTCCTAGCTCTATCCCAATAATGCTGAGTGCCTGGCTAGGAAGCGACAAGTATTAATGTTTATATCCTTGGTTTGACTCGACCAGGGTTCAAACCCATGGGTTCGAATCGCAGGATCTACCAAAGCAGGAGACATACGCTCGACTCATTCAGCCATCTCATCTGGTAAATGTACAGTTAGATAAGCAGATATTATACGTGTATCTGCCCTCATGATGCATGGCCTGCTATAGAAAATGGGACTTCGCTGCAAATTACTATGTTTTCGCTAACTCAAAACAAGTCCAATTTCATAGAATGGAACTGCTAGTGCTAAATATGCATATCTGTGTACATGTGTATACGTGTGTATGTACATATGCATGTATGTACAAATGGATATATTTACACATGTACATAAGTTCTGCACATATATGTGTGTATGAATGTATGAGTGTGCATGTGTGTATGTGTATTTGCGTACATTCATTCAGGCATACATGCATACATGCATAGATGCATACATGTGTACATGCATACATGCATACATCTGGCCATGTCTAAATGTGTCCATGTATACATGCATACATGTATACATGTGTACATGCGTACATGTGTACATGCATACATCTGTCCATGTCTAAATGTGTCCATGTATACATGCATACATGCATACATGCATACATGCATACATGTGTACATGCGTACATGCATACATCTGTCCATGTCTAAATGTATACATGCATACATTCATACATGCATACATGTGTACATGTGTACATGTGCACATGCATACAGCTGTCCATGTCTAAATGTGTCCATGTATACATGCATACATGCATACATGCATACATGTGTACATGCGTACATGCATACATCTGCCCATGTCTAAATGTGTCCATGTATACATGCATACATGCATACATGCATACATGTGTACATGCGTACATGCATACATCTGTCCATATATAAATCCGTCCATGTATACATGCATACCTGTATATATAGTATGTGATAAAGAATGAATCATGAGGGCGTAAATAACTTAAGTCTCCTCATTCATCTATATCCATTGTGTGCATAACATAATAAGAACCTTGTCTTGACATGAGCCTTAATGTTGGTAGGACGTACAACCCCTAAATAAACCACGACAATCACGCTGGAAAGAACTAACATGCTTGCTACATATAATCCTAAACAGCACTTCCGGTCAGTGATCACTTATGGGAGAAAACCCTCTCTTCCACGCTGAGGGATCTGCTAGCTTCCACCAGACGTGATAGCCCAATGAGTAGAGCGTCCGTCTCCGGTTTTGGTAGATCGTGGGATTCGAACCCATAGGTTCAAACCCACTGTCGATTCAAACCAGTGACAGAAAAATTGTCGCTACCTAGCCTGGTGATTGGCATTATTAGAATAGGGCAAGGACCAGTTGGCTCAGTGTTAGGATAATGTGACTGAGTGGGATATCAGGTCATTGTGGTCACAGGCTGGTCTCCCAGTGGGACAGTACTATAAAGTCACCATGAGTGTGAACACTGTCACAAGTCGGTACCCGTGCTGATATAGCCTTAGATGTTGCAAGGTTGTAAAACTCCAACAAGCAATGAACCATCTTCTGGCTTCTCGAATTCGTAATGCCATTTCTCCATCGCTCCAAATTCTGGACGGAGAATGGGCGCCATGTCTTCTTTTTCTATCATTATTATTATTTTTTCAGAGCCGGCACGGCGGAAGGTGCCCCGGTCCAATTAGCCTCACTGACCCAGCTATTAGTTTGAAAAGCAAAACCCTTTGCCCGAGTGTGTGCTTTGGTCGCAAAACTGTCAGGGACAAATCGACAGAAACCAGCTGCTGCCGGCTAGAAAAGCTCCTACTCAATTTGGTTCATTTATATTTTCTTTTCTTTTCTTGTTATGGGTACATTAATTGATTAGTCAGCGGGGATTTCAATGATGGAGAATCGGTCTTCCTCATTCTGTTGCTTCTTGTCCTATCCTAGTAAAGCCGAGTGCCAGGTTGGGTGTTGGAGTTTTACGTCCTGGCAACATATCAGTAAGGGGCTAGGTAGCGAGGAGTATCACTTTTAAAGTGATGGGTTTGATTAGGACAGGGATCGAACCCGGGAAAACGGTTGGCAGGATACCTTCTTTCATGGCAACTATCTTGGTATTGCGCTTACACAAGTGTTCATATAGGGCTTGGACTGAATCGCTCAGCATTATGACGTGACTGACGGGGGTGGCCTGACATAGTGCATGTGATACTGTATCTCACTAGAGGCAGCAATATTACGTCCCAAATAGTGTGCCCTATTACATGTTGGGATGCGTCCTGATATGGCCACCCGAGGTTACTAGGGCGTGAAACCCCATCAGTCATGCACTCACTTTTGAGAATTACACTGCAACATACACTTCTTCACTGGGTGTTCATACATGTTCTAATGAATGTTACAACAAATGGGAACATCGCACAGGACTCAAACCGACATCACTGCCATTCTTAGGTGAGTATCCTGAGCATTAATCAAGATAGGCTCCCTGATGAAATTCCCCTCAGAATGTGGAATTTCACCTGGCGAGGGGAGTGAAACTCACTACACTCTTCCCCATGTCATGGTAGGTCTTAACTTATAATTATAACAAATACATTAGAAACAAATGAATGGCAAAAACCCTGCCAAGTTTGGTCATCGCGAGGCGTATGGCTATAGATGTAAATTTAGTTTGCCCATAGTGAAGCACAGGAATAAGAATGGCAGCAACACCAACTTCCGTTGCGTGTGCTGTAACTGGGACCTGGCATGCCGGGTCCCAGTGTCAGTCCTTCCTGATGAACCAGTGGAACCTAGAATTTAAAAAAAAAACATTATTGCAGAGTGATGTTAGTAACCTTCCCACTGAATTGTTTCTCAATCCCTTCTCAAAAGTGACATTGAATACTGGATGAAGACAACACAAAACAAGTCATTTCGAAGACTTTTGGGATTGCTGAGAGGGTGGTATTTTGGGAAGAGATAAATGATGGAAATTAAGATGGAGTACAACCATTAGGCCTGAATTCCGAAGATGTGTCAGTGAGTCGGCGAAAAGGATGCTAACAGGAACCCGGGAGGAGTCGCCAAAATTAACTTGGTATATTGTCCTTGTAGTATTTTGCACGCGTATTCTAAAGTTGCATAGTCAAATGGCGTTTGGATGTTTGCCTTTTTCTTTGAGATAAATATATCAACCTGATCATTATAACTTACTAATGATTAGTCCCGAGTAATTTTGATGAAAACTTGCTAAATTCGGAGCAATTTAAGCTGAAAGAACCCAAAATCATCTTGCAAAGCTTTCCAAAAGTCTAGTATCTATGACACAGATTAGCATCTCGCGATGGTCAGGTGATGTGAGTCGACCTGGTAATGTTCATGTCTCAGAAGCGGATTAATGGCATATATGGTATTGCCAATGAGAGCAAGACAGATCAGGTCACAAGATTGATCCAATTCGTTTGTGGCCTTCCTGCCTAATGGCTTCCTCAAAGTAAGTGTTCAATGGGATGAGGTAGGAAATTCACTGTTTATTCTGTATATGCTGTCGCAAAGTAGTAGTCAATTCGCCCTAAGTTGGGTATAATAAGTCAAATGTAAATAAGTATTTTAATTTTGAAAAATATATATTTCATCGGACCATGCAACTTTACCTTTTATAGTTTTAGTTCAACTATTTATTTGTTAAATAATTGTTATTTCAGCGTGCGATGCAGGCCTTTCAGTTCATGCTTTAGAGACATGGTTTCACCGATCTAATAAAAGGTTAGTTGTTCGTTGGAGTTTTACGTCCTGGCAACATCTAAGGTCTTATCAGGACGGGCCTAATAAAAGGTGACATAAAGAGGTCTTACTATGCCAATAAGGCACGGTTCGTGTCCTTTTAAACATTGATATGTAAAGCAAGATGGCGGCTTACCCAGTGAATGTGCAGGGGCATATCAGGGGCCATATGCATGGAGCAGTGTTAGAGGCGTGTGGTGTTATCCCTCTAACACTGGGTAGATATCACCGTTTATTGGCGGCATCGAGAACTATGTCAATCTGTATGCATGGGCGCTTAAACGGTGAGTGTTAGCTAAACGTGAATGTATTTATAGATTTGGGGAATCCCTCTGCATTTGTAGCCATATATTAGGCTCAAATCTATTGAATGCGATCATATTTAACAGAATTACATACGCAATAAGTGAAATTTTATCAATTTAACCCTAAAGTCGAAGCGTTATTAAGGCTACCGCCACATTGGCGGTGATACTAATAGTTATATTTTTGAATCGACGAAGGTACAGTAAACAAACCGCCGCTGCCGCCAGAATGGAACGCGACGTTGATGCGTCGATTCGAAAATATAACTATTAATATCGCCGCCAATGCGGCGGTAGCCTTAATAACGCTTCGAATTTAGGGTTAAATTGATAAAATTTCACTTATTGGGTAGCTAATTCTGTTAAATATGATCGCATTGAATAGATTTGATAACTAACACCGCCTGTAAACCAGCTATTTTCTGGTTTAGCTTAACCTAGTTTAAGGTTGTGGTGTTAGGCCTAACACTGCTCCATGCATACCGACTTTTCGGCACTAAACCAGAAATCCTGTCTAAACGCGTTTTGGCTCACTAACATTGCTTCATGCATATGGCCCCAGGTTACCCCAATGAGGGTTGTTCTATATAATGAAAATTAGCATGCTTTAGTAGTATATAACAGATAATGAATAGCGTCGGTCTGTGTGGGTTGCTGCATTTTCGCAACGTCAGCAGATGTCATTTTGTCATTTCCCACCGCATACTGGTCTATATGTATAGTAATGGCGCCCTGAGATGCCCATTGCAGATTCACTGGGTAAAACCTCGGGTAGGCAGGGGGAGAATTGACGCAGAAACACAGCGCCCGCCCCGCCGCCATAATCCATAAATATCCTAGATTCTATTTCTACTTATATAACCCAGCTATTTGCGCTTTGCTACAATGCCTAGTAAGTAGTTACCTCCAGTTGCTCCGTTAGGAAAGTAGGGAGATATTTAACCAAAAGAAATTACATCCATATCGGCTATTAAATTTGGTTTGTTGTTGGAGTTTTACGTCCTGGCAACATCTAAGTTCCTAATACCAACAACACCACATTCAGCCTGAGCATTCGTAAGGGACCAATACAGAGGACATTGTATGTTGTAAAGGCACGGAGGATTACTTTCAGAATGGCAAGCGATGATTAGCAAAGCTTACCGAAGCTAAGAGTATCCTAATATTATGGTTGTCAGCCAAAGACCCAGATGGAAGATCCATCAACTCGAGTTTCACCTCACTCAGTAAGAAATTAAGGAGCCTTTGGTGCGAAAACCCCATGACCCAGACGAATTTTGCTTAACACTGCATAGTCTGACTAAGCATCAACTTTTCAAAATCAAAACACTTACTAGAATTGATTCTACATAGTTAATTGAGACACTGCTGCACTTATTAAGCATGTATTGCCACAGAGACAGATATAAGGGCATATCGAGTGCATTTAATGGAACCTCTTATTGCAGATGCCTATAGTGTTAGAGTTTTGCCATGTTTGCCAACATTAATTTGGAATATTTGCACTTCAAATATCTCCAATGTTAACCATTTAACACAAAAGTTACTTCAAGCTAAAATCAGATAAATAATAACAATTAATTCGATATATTTACCTAAGAAAAATGACAAAAACACAAAGCTATCCGACTACACAACTTTAAGACCACTTATCATTCTGAAGTTATTCCGCTATTTCTTAATGCTGCTTATCCTTCTGAAGTTATTCCCGTATTTCTTAACGCTGCTTATCATTCAGAAGTTATTCCCCTATTTCTTAACGCTGCTTATCATTCAGAAGTTATTCCCCTATTTCTTAATGATGCTTATCATTCAGAAGTTTTTCCCCTATTTCTTAATGCTGCTCATCATTCAGAAGTTATTCCCCTATTTCTTAATGCTGCTTATCATTCAGAAGTTATTCCCCTATTTCTTAACGCTGCTTATCATTCAGAAGTTATTCCCCTATTTCTTAATGCAAATTATCATTCTGAAGTTATTCCCTAATTTCTTAACACCATTTATCTTCTGGAAGTTATTCCCCTATTTCTTAATGCAACTTATCATTCTGAAGTTATTCCCCTATTTCTTAATGCTGATTATCCTTCTGAAGTTATTCCCCTATTTCTTAATGCTGCTTATCATTCAGAAGTTATTCCCCTATTTCTTAACGCTGCTTATCATTCTGAAGTTATTCCCCTATTTCTTAATGCAAATTAGCATTCTGAAGTTATTCCCCTATTTCAAAATGCCACCTATCATTCTGAAGTTATTGCTATATGTCCTTACAACATACAATGTTCCCTGAATCAGGCACTACCAATGCGTCGGCTGAATGCGGTGTTATGGGTGTTCACTTTATTAGGGGGGACATTATTTAGCTTCGACACCCATCACATGTTAGTGTTCCCATGCCGACCCAGTGACGACACGCCCCACTCCCACCTTACCCTCCTCCCGCCCTCTACCCCGCCCCCACACACCGGGGCGGGCTGTTTTTGTGTGTTATTGATGTGTGCGCAGGTCGGGGGGGGGGGTGCAGGAGGGCCCTGTTGGCGCCATGCCAATAGCATCTGCTCGTGATAGGGACGAAGTGAAAGTCACCCGAATATCGCTCAATAAGCGCAATGCAGATTCATCAGCAGATTAAAGTTAGGTCATCAACCAATGGTTTTGGGTTTATGCTGTGATTTTTTTCAGATACATCAGCTAGGTTGATCATTATAATACACCTTACTTCTAGTTTGAAGAGCCTTTATCATACATGGCTAACTTTAGAGATGTTTGAAGTGAAAATATTAAAAATTACTTTTGGTGTACACATCAAAGAGCTTAAAACGATAGTGTTTAGTGATAATATGTTCAATTAAAATTATATAGTATGCCTCGTATGTAGCAATACTATCACACTGGTATGGAGGCTATTCAGGGCATTTTCTGATGTTGCTGTGCACATAATCTGGAAGGTGGATAACTTGGTTTGTTTGCAGCTGGTCAGGGAGAGCGCAAGTGTGGAAGGAATATGGTGTGGTGGGAGGTGATGGCCATAGTGCTTCTAGGTAGATAATGAAGGATATCGACGATATATTTCTCAGTATAACTGGTGGCGTCACCATTGTGTACCTACCACACTAAATGCTGGCTCTGCCAGAGTTCGCATATTGGCAGCTTTATATACAACGTTGCCTATCCTGCTTTATTATTTTAGTTCCCGGTGTTGCCACCAAGCTGGGAGGGCGCTGTGGATGTTGGTTGCTAAAAACGCCAGCATTGAGGATCGGACGGGTCTCGCATTTCAAAGTGGTAATATGATGGAGGGGTGGGTGCCAGAGGAAGGAGAAGGATGGGGGTGGGGAGGAGGGAGGAGGTGGGGAGGAGGGTTGCTTAGGGATGAGGGTGGGGCAGGGATGAGGGTGGCGGTGGGGAGGACGGTAGGAGTGGGGAGGAGGGTGGGGCGGACAGTGGGGTGGATAGGAGGGTGTGGCTGGGTGGAGGGTGGGGTCGGGAGGACAGACGAGGTGGGTAGGAGGGTAGGGGCTGAGGAGTGGAGAGTGCGATGGGGAGGGGGGTTTGGGGGAATTACAACAACAAAAAATAGCTGACGCACAAATAGGGGGCTAATCATATCTCATATTGCTTTAAGCCGTAACACTCGCTTTTAGCGTCAGCTGAAGAGAGACAGGGCCATTACAGCGGCGCGCATTGAACGCTATGCACACACTGCGATTCCTGAAAGCAGATTACGTCTGTTGGCTCGTCAACATAATTCATTCATGAGCGAGGTCAGTCGACCTAGTTACTGGTCCATGTGACTGCTGTCCTTTCCTCACTTTGCTTCTCGCTCTGATACCGACAACATTGCTTCACATGTACCGAGGTGACAGTTAACCTTTCCATTCGCCGGCCCATTTTCCGCCATTTTAGCACTTTATTATTATTAAGACTTGCTCATAGATTACAAAATTTGACCTTAGCAGTAACTAGTCATACGTAACAGCATTTGATATGAAGCAGTGGAAGTTCATCATATCGACATATGTGTTGTCTTAACCTTTGCCAGCCTTTGTTTACCCTGGTGACAGTGTCAGTGACTGCTGCTCGCTGGTTCATTTTCTTCAATTTTAGCATTCTCATTATAAGTCATGTTTATAAATAATAACTTTCACTTTAGCTTTGAATAGTCATAGATAATTTGAGATGAAGCAATCAAAATGTCATTATGATTCGTAATTATTGATGATTCCTTGTGTCTGCTTATTGCGGTGACAGTGTCTGCCACTCGCTGGCTCATTTATTCAATTTTAGCACTCTTAATTTGTCTTATTTAGGTACGTGTGAATTTTGCGAGAATGTATTTGATCTCATTGGGACATATATCAAAGGGAAGAGCTTGAATTGAACCTCGTCATGGTAGCCATACCATTTTTCTAAATAAATGGCAACAATGTTATGTCGATTTGAAGTTGGAAATCTGCATCATTTTGGCCTCTTTGTTCTATAGTAAAACTGCTAAAAGCTGTGACCCAAATTCGAGCAAGCAGGGGGGAAACTTTGAGTGAACTCAATGGCTGGGGTGAGACACTTTGTTGACATCAACTACTGTGCATCCTCAAAATGCATTTGTTAATTACTCAATCTTCATGAAAATTGGCAAATAGACAGAAAACAGGTATGCAAAAATGAATCCGGTAGTTTCAAAAGAAGTTCATTATGCTTCTTGTTATGTTTCCTTGCAGGCGTGTACTTCGGTGACAGTGACTGGCGCTCATCAGCTCATTCTCATAAATTGTAGCACTCATTATAAACACCCACTCCTAAATAATAGGTTTTGATCTTAGGAGTGATATGCTCCTAATTAGCAGACTTTGTTCTGAAGCAGTAACAATTCATTGTCCTTTTGCTTTATGCCTGTTTGTGTGTTTACCACTGGCTCTACTGAATAGCTGATGCTGACAGTGAATGGAGCTTGCTTGCTTACAAGTGTAGGTGGTCACAGGAGCAGGACTGACTAAGAAATATACTGCCATTTCCAGCTGTGATCCGGTCTCCACCCTGATGGGTAAATGGTCAGCTGGCTGAGATGCCACGTAGTGATGCGATAATGTGGACTGTGTTCATCCAGGGTAAGCAAATAGACACAATTAGACAGCACATAGACACAAAACTACACTCCCATCTGTTCCCACCTTTAATTATTCTACTTTTCTCCTGGAGTTTTCTCACAAATTTTACATCACTGAAAGATCATAATCTAAATTCACTAAAAATATGCATTAAATTACCAACTCAAAATACTTGCGATGACCCATGGCCCATGGCCAACCCGGTAACACTTAGCCACATCTGAGAAAAGTGCTGCTTATGCGGCAGAGCCTCTATCGGTAGCTGACACGCATAGCTGGTAGCTGACACCCATATCTCGTTAACTTAGATAATTCATGCTCTTTGCTAGCTGATTAACCAGACTTTCAGCTCGCTGACCCCATTAACTTCCGATGGCCATTAGACAATACAATGGATTCCTTTCTCTCCGTGGTGTCATATAAGCCATGTCATGACCCACCCAAAAGAACAAATTAGTAGTCTTAACTTGGTCACAGTGTCAACCCAGGGATCAAGAAAATTGTTCTTTCAAGGTAAACCATTTTTGTCACAATACCTTTTATCTCGGGGCCGAATTCCTGGCTTTGGGGGCCCTTCCTTGCTAGAGCCGATAGACAGTTGAGGATCTGCCCTCTCTCACCCACTTCCAGGTGTGACACTCAATGACAATTTTTCATTGACATTGAACCTCCTTTCAATTGCAGAACCTCAACGCTGGCCTGTGCTGGTACCACTAGGGCAGTACTTTGGCCAATGAGACACCAATAGTATTGCTCCTTATGTTACGCTGTGGGTGTTAAAGCTCAGAGCAGAAGGTCTTAGACACATATTAAGACTTTAACAAGATTGTCAAAGAATTATGTTTGGTTGTAACTTTTCCGAACCATACCCCTCCAGCCCTTTACATCACCATGGTTTGATACGGTTACATTTCAAGCATTAGATGAGCAGTTGTCTTGCCAAATGCGAAACCTGGAAGTTCAGGAGACTAGCATTGAAGAAACAATGTTAAGTACTGCAAGGAAGGGGCAGTATGTAGCTGAATGTGTTTACCAACTAGAACATTCATGTTTAGGATTCTGATAGCTATTAGGGCCTCTCCCTCCAGGGGGCAGCGTCTGTCCTCTCCAGAAGTCTTGGAAGACATTGACTCGGTTTTCCAGTTTGCTTCCTCTCTTAATCAGATAGTCTCCCTCCCTAAGTCCCCTCCATTAAACTGGATGATTGAATGTCATCCAACAGTTACAGCTGCAGGAGCTTTCTCACCTAAGAATACTTTGTTCAAGAATGTCCTTCTCCTATCCTCCAGAATTATCTTGGCATCAACCAGCTTGAAGCAGTAAACTTAGTTCATGCTCTCCTGAACTTCCTACCACCGGAACTTATAATTTTAATATTATAATTAACGCTATACTCCCGCATCAGCAGGTCCTCTCCTCTGGCTCCATAAAGTACTCTGTCCTCTGAAGTTGCATGAGGAAGTTTTGGCTGATCTTGGCATCAAACAAGTTGTAGCCTAGAATGGAACTTCTTAGTCCTTTTTGCATGCACTTAGTAGATCCCCTCATAATACGCAAGCCATTGACACTGCCTGACTAGAGTGTGATAAACAGAATCATGAAATAATTCAGATAATCTGTCCCTAGATAACATCTAGTTCTTCTTTTAATTTTCCTGTGAACCCCTCTCTGCTTCATTCTGGGAGATAGTCAATTTGTTTGGCTCTATCTTCCAGGCAACTTCATGAGTCACCACCTCCACCTGGTTAGTGTACTCATGAGTGCGCTCAGTCCAATGACTTGTGCTAATAAACAGTGTCACATGGAGACGTGCAATAGGTTTTGCACACTTCAGCAAGTCAACCCGTGTCATCCTACAACTTATGGCTTACTCTTTTCTTTTTTATCTCAGCTCCAGGTTTCTGTGGCTGGGGTCAATTACAAATCTTTTCAGCGACGTTGACCTGCTTTGACTGCCTTGGACTAGGTACTGCCCTGTCTGACTCATACCATTTCATGCTACATAGCATAAGGAGAGGAGCTGCACAGGCCTGTCTTGATTTTTATGATATCAGAGAGGCTGGTTCCTGAAAGAGAATTCCTATAGAGCATACCTGGAGAATGCTACAATACATAAGGCCCCATCAGCACTCTGCTGATTAATTTCCTCACTTAAGGGACTGCTTTAGACTATCTGCTTCGATCTGCAAATTATTGAGTTATTTGTTCTGCTATGTTTCTTTACTTATCCGATTGATTGACTCTTGATTCAACTCTTGCTTATCTGCACCAATATGCACTCCTCTTACTTCTCTTCTCGATTATTTGAAACTAGGCTTCCTTGTACACGTTGCTGAGAGTGAACTGCCACTGCATCGAGATGATGGACTTGCCTCCAGATATGTTCACCATGCCCAGCATATCGAGATGGTCAACCTGCCTGCAGGTTATGTTTGCCACGCCCACTGTATCGAGATGATCGACCTACCTGCAGGTTATGTTTGCCATGCCCACTGTATCGAGATGATCGACCGGCCTGCAGGTTATGCTCGCCATGCCCACTATATCAAGGTATTCAACCTGCCTGCAGGTTATGTTCACCATTAGATTTTGTACAACTCATATACTTCTCGTTTTTACCGAGTGAATAACTTAAGCATTGTGATCCCGCAGGCAATTTGAATTCAGGAGCAGTTCGATGATTTGAGCACCTGGCTGGCTACTTCGACTGGGCGAGTACTCGGCATGCCTGGGGGTCGGGTGTATAGTCGCCCATTGATGGCTGGTACTGTAGGAGGGAATTGCTATTTATAAGAAAGAAAAGATGGTTTATTGGATGGCAGGCCAGGCTGAAAGCAATTGCACAGAGTGTTGTCAGGGAAATGAGGCCCGCAGATACGTGGGTGCATGCTTCTTAATTTTTTTATTTATTAAAAAAGAAAATATTTGTTTGTCTTATTCATTCAATTTTGTTGCTTTTAGGTACTTTATAATCCGGACGACCTGTTTACATATTATATTCATTCTCTGCGTCGTGGCACGACGGACAGGGATGGGTCAGTGGATAGGGCGCTCGATTCCTCTGACGGAAGTGTAGATTACTACAACTTACCATAGCAACATGTTGTGTATGGACAGGATAGTTTGTCATCACATGAGGATTGAACACGTGATCATCCAGGTGGAAGGTGGGTCACTGTACTGTGGCCATCAACTTCCGGTTTGTTTGTTTGTTGTTGTTTTACATCCTAGCAACATATAAGATCATATCAAGACAGCTACCGATTTGTGACAATGCACACTCATGGTGACTTTACAGTGCTGACTCAATGGGAGACTAGGCTGCCAGGACCAGGACCTGATACCCCACTCAGTCACACTATCCTGACAGTGAAGCAACCAGTCCTTACCCTATCTTAATAATCCCGAACATCTGGCTAGGAAGTGACAAGTGTCAAATTTTAAGTCATTAGTATGACTCGACCAGGGTTTGAACTGACAAACCTAGGGGTTCTGATACCCCAATATCCCAAAACAGGAGACGGATGCTCAAATCATTCAGCCATCCCATCTGGTGTTCAACTTTCAGTCTTACATCATAAAGGGTGGCAGGGGGCAGATATCATAGCTGGTTCTCGTTTAAGCTCCCTCACGAGGACTACTTTTATTATCGCCCATATAACCATCACTTGGCCTCCAATAACCCTTTCAGCTTTCATATTTAATTGATCCTACTTGCGTATAAAAAAAAGTAATATAATGTAAAAACACTTATATATTTTTTTATAAGCAGCCTTCATAGCCTTTGAATTGATATTGAATTTAAGGGCAGCCTCATATTAAACACTTTTTCGAGTGTCCTCTGTGGTGGCAATATTCAGGGAACTCTAACCATCTTCATTATACACCACATATTACATGATTTGGTTAAGGACCAATACAGGCAAGGATTGCAGGCAACACAAGTTTATTGAAGAATTGAAGAATTAATATAATGCCCACACCCAGCTCGATGAAGGAAGAAACAAGAAAAGTGGTAGGATGGGTGGGTAGAAAAAATTGTAGATCACTAGCTAGCCGAGAAGTGAAGAGAACATGACGAGCTCTGACCAATAGCAGCAAAACTGTGAAAGCCCAGCTGGTCGATTGAGTGGACTAGATACACTCATCTGATGGGGCGAATCAAAGGCGAAGCAGGCAGAGGAGGGATAATGCATAGCATTGTCAATGTTGATTTCAACATGGGTAATTTAACACGCAAGAAAAAGTACATACTTAATATGGAGGCGACTACTGGCGCCATCTATAATGTCTTTCTTAACTAGTAATGCTCCGACTGTGGCGCCATCTTTTGTAAATTTGCATAACGAGATGCGACCCAGTTTCATTATAGACACTTCGACCAGAGCATTTCGATCGACAGGACGTGTTCTCTTCTTTGGATTTGTACTGTACTTGTCTTGCATTGGTTGAATTACTCCGGAAACCTAAGCAATGCAAGCATTGCAACCAATGTTCATAGCTGATCATTATGTGGGCTTAATTGG
Source organism: Branchipolynoe longqiensis (assembly GCA_030323885.1). Classification (NCBI taxonomy): domain Eukaryota; kingdom Metazoa; phylum Annelida; class Polychaeta; order Phyllodocida; family Polynoidae; genus Branchipolynoe; species Branchipolynoe longqiensis. The sequence continues at coordinate 26,504,861 of CM059200.1, forward strand.
AGAGTTGGAGAGAACAAGAGAGATCTATGTAAATGTAAAATCAGGAGATGACATATATATGCATAATCTGATGAAAGCATCACATCTTCAAAATTAGAACACTCACCTATTTTGATCATACATATCAAACTTAGAAACACAAATTCAATTTATTACAGCTTGTTATTGCTGAAGCCTGTGTTGTTCAGCATATCGGTATGCATGCGCCAATTAATTTGACACTCTTTGACTTTGAATAACTACAACAAGAATTGAATATCTGGTAAAAGCGATCCAACTCTAACTGAAATAATAATTAATTATCTCTTTATTCCTCAACAAAGATCATATTTTATTTTTGATTCATTTGCATTTGAATTATCACGGAACATGAAGCGGTCTTTGGCATTGCTGTCGGAAGTAATGTGCGCATGCGCCACACTTTATTATCTCATTGGAGACAGGTGTGAGTTTTCTCAACATCACTCAGGTTTGTGAGCTTCTTAATGCATTCAAGGTCTTGGTTTTGTTGTAAGTAGGGAGACCTAGGGTACTATGATATGCTGGCATATTAGGATGCATTGCGGAACCATATGCCAACGTATATGTCATTTTTGGCCGCTATGTCGGGATACATCGTTATGCGTTAGGCGTTATGCGTGTATTAGCTGCTCCTTGGTATACGTCAATATATATAATGTTTGTCAGGGGGTCGGCAAAGTTTTGTGCATGCACAAAACATTTGACATTCGACAACGTTTGAAAACCTGTGGAATTTACGTCGGCCGTACATTATGTATACGTTAGGCTACATCGATGTATGGTAGACGGACATTAGACAAATGTTGTTCACTACGTTGACCTATGTTAAAGGCAGTCGAAATGTACAGTCCTTGTACTGAGAATGTATGGATAATGTACATCAAACTTACGACAAACATACATTTTGTGTTTCTCCACCATGTCTGGACGTATGTAACATATGAGGCGTAGTTCTGGCCATCGAATAACATATATAACATTCACCGGCATTCTGTGAATGTACCGTGAGTGTTATTTGAGCATTTTTCACTGGGAGGAACGTTAGCCATATATGTTGGTCATACGTTGGCCACATGCTATGTATATGGTATGTATACATCCAACTTTGGCCCCCCCCCCCCCCCCCCCCCCCCCCCGGGCCAACAAGTTTGACGCATCTCAAAGTAAAAATGTGATTTTACGCATTGGCCATGCACTTGCGAGATGCCTCCTAAGAATTCAGGCGCAAAACCATGTAAACGTCTATCCAAAAATGTGGTTTAAAAAAACATTTTTCCCATAGAATAATTTTAATTCTCACTAATTCCACTTTTCATATGATCATATGGTTATGGAGCAATGAACAGACAAGTGTGAATATAACCAAATGTATTTGTTGTAGGTTTGATTCCAATGTTTATCTCCATTTTTGGATTGGTGTTTACTGGGTTTTGCACCTGCACTCTTCATATATTGCTTGAGTATGCTAAGACTGCTCAGCCAGGTTCAATATAGGTTGCTTATTAAATGCCTACGTCAGGCATGTCAATAGTCTTCTTTGGTGTATAATATATACACTATTAATAGCCATAACACGCCACTCAGAATACATATTGACATATATATATATATATATATAGATGCATATGGTTCCCGTGTAATGCTTACAATTACATACAGGCAATGCAATTACATATACATACACAGTGTATATTCAACAACCTTACAGCAGGTAGCTTTAGAGGGTCAGGGTCACGGTAACCAGTGGTGTTGGGGATCATGAAAATAGGAAAATGGGAAATATTTTCCCTAGAGCTGGTTTTCGAACCGATACTTCTTGCTATTCCGGGGATAGCGTGCTAACAATTACACTGCCCAGGCTCCTTGATGCAATCACCCTATCCATGTCTAATGCTCTGTGACTGCTTTCATGAGTGTTCGGTGCAGATTAGCAGAGTAGGGTTTAATCAAATCAGTAGAGCGCAGGCCTCCTGTGTGGGAGATCGGGAGTTCTGTTCCCGGTCAGGTCAAACCAATAACTTATCAAATTGATACTTGTCGCTTCCTGGCTTGACGCTCTGCAGTAATAGGATAGGGCAAGGATGGGTTAGGTCAGTGTCAAGATGATGTGACTGTGTTGGATGTTGAGTCATGGTGCTGGCGGCAAAATTTCCCAGTGGGACATCACTGTAATTGAAAACAGAACGAGACAGTAGTATAAAGTGGCAATTTAATTCTTTCTAATTAGCTTGTTACATTACTCTTGATGATGACAATGACCTTAGATATTTCAAGGATTACAGGCACTTAACCCTATCGGTACATCATACTAGTTGGGTGGGTGGGAGGCAAATCTTGTCGGAAGAAGTACGTCCTCTCGGTTTGAAAAGTCTGGTCGAAGTGAAGATATCCAGTGCCACGTCATCGGCTTTGACTGGAAATCCCTACAGGTGGCGGGTCAATCGGCGACCATTTCTAGTTCTAAACTCGAATATAGGTGTCGCCACAATCTGATATTAAAACTAACTGCGTAATTAAGTTAACTGCGCAATAAGGAGTTCAAGAAGTATCATGTAGATGGCGCATCGATCAGCGGCCAAAGTTATTAGTTCGAAGAATAGAATATAGTCGGCGCCACAGTGCCTAATCTACTGAGATTCACAGTCTCGTTCATTCAATTACCCATGTTGCGAACATCATGGACAATTGAAAACAGAACGAGACAGTAGTATAAAGTGGCAATTTAATTCTTTCTAATTAGCTTGTTACATTACTCTTGATGATGACAATGACCTTAGATATTTCAAGGATTACAGGCACTTAACCAAAAAGTAGAGCAAGTGTCCTGGGAGCCGATGAAACCGACTGCCTTGGCACATAATCATGCACCGCATCGGAGGTCCAGTGACCCAGCTGTTTGATGTTATTGATTGTCGATCCTTGCAGGGCACAGGCTTGTGCACCGCCTCGTCTCAGGCTGTGCAGGGTGATGGCCGCAGGGGCCGGGTGGCCTGCCACGGACAAGGCCAGTCGTATGGTGTCAAGCAACGCGGTTGCACGTAGGGGTGATCCGTTGATCGTCAGGAAGGCAGGGCCATCGGGGTGAATTGGTGTCATGGACACGTATTGCTTCCACGCTTGACGCGGACAGTAGGGCGATCCAGGTATCGCCGGAACGATGATGTCTCTTGGAGACGATGACTTGTACTGGGTTTTTGATGAACGGATTCGGACATTGATGCCCTTTGCGGTTAGCCTCACATCCTTAGCGCGAAGATAGTGATCAGGGTCAGAGCTGCCAACTTTAGGAAACAAGTTGCTCTGGCGAAGGAGTGTGAAGTATGCGATGATAGTGGCTATCACCAGTACGTGACCATTTGCACCAGTTGTCCGGAAGAAAGTGATGATATTCCGAACATCTATAGGTAGCAGAGGAGGGGCCTGGACAGGCACATGACGTGACTCCCTCTGAATGCCTCGTTTGAGGAGGCCAACCAGGTACGTGTCAAATGAAGTCGTCCTGCCGTCAAATGACAGGACCCATGTGCGGGCGCCACTCAGATAGTTCAATATGGCACTCGGTGAGGAAAGTCGATCTTTAAGATGTAATAGATACGACATGATATGATACTGGGACGGTTGCAACGGGTCTGCTTGATGTTCTTGCATATAGATGTAGTATTCCTTTGCCTGAGCTGCCTTATTCTTCCAGGTCCCAACCGCCAGCCCCGCCCTAATGGCATCAAGAAGCCGCTGATGGTGACGTTGTGAGTAACCTGGGGAGAGAAGGCAAAAAAGGTTTAATATCGATCCCAGGTTACAGGTTGTGTGTTAAAGCATTGTCATGGGTCACAATGACCAGTTTCAGACCGGCCTCAGCAACAAGTCTCTGTGCTAGGCTCCTTGCACGCAAGTCGAAACACATACGACTCAGAGCATCAGCAAGGATGATGTCCTTTCCTGGTTTATGTCGTACGAGAATGTCCGTGCTTCTTTGTGCGGCAAAGAGCCAGATCTCGCGAGCGCAGGCACATATGACTTGGTCACGACCTGCCCCGGAGCTGAGCACCTGCTGTGAGGTTGCATTGTCTGTATTTATTATGATGGTGTATTTATGGGCCTCATGTGGAGAGAGGTGTTTTAGTGCAACGACCAGATTGATCGCCTCGAGCTGCGCAATTCCATAGTGCTTATCGCAAACCTCCTGTGAGTACTCGGCTGCATAATAGGTCGTAGTCGAATGCGCTCCCCCAGCCCTCAGCGAGGAGTCGCACTCAATGACCCAAGGCTCCCGAGCACAGGGAGGGAGAAGGACCAGTCCGTTCGACCTGGCGGCATACCGTGTGAACCAGCCGACGTCGAGTGCAAGCTCCGGAGGCACGATGTGCTTGCCCCTGTGTGGTGCATTCCTTAGGGCATTAAGGATCCTCGACATGAACCTCCTAGCCGCCATCACACATTTAGCAATATGCTGTAGATGTCCGACGAGGCGCTGGAGCTCCCTACGAGACGCCAGAACCTTCTTCTTCCACACCTCGCACTCTCTGATAACCTCCTGAAGCTTATCTTGCGGTATTGTTATAGTCATGTCGTCTGTGGAGACTGTGAACCCAAGCCATGAGACCTCCGTTGTGGGCGAGACACACTTCTCTGTGGCCAGGTCCAGGCCAAGACGAAGAGCGAGGCCAATGATCTCACGGTAGGCTCTTAACGCTTCGTCCAGTGTTCCCGCCGCCCCGACAAAGTCGTCGAGGTAGCAGAGAACGTGATGGCCGCGCTTCCTCATAAGGTATACCACCGCGTTTGTTGTTCGGGCACAAGCCATCGAAGACGTGCGACAACCAAACGGCGGTGCCAGATCTATGTATATCTTTTTCTTGAGAGTGATACCAAGGAGCGGGGTCGACAAAGGACAGGTACGAAGCTGTCTGTACGCCCTGGCCAAGTCCACAGACCAGATGAGTGCACCCTTTCCAAGCCGCGTGACCTCGTCGGCCAAGTCGATGATACCAGGAAGCGTATAGGTGTACGGCTGCCCCTGGTACTGGGCCTTCCTGATACCGGAATTCACGCTAGCACCAGCTGGGTAGCTCAGGTCAACGATGACTCTCTTCTTAGTCGTACCACGCTTTTCTCGCGTCATCATAGGACTAACCTGAGTCCATGGACGGAACGGCGGAATGTCAAATGGGCCAGCGAGGGCACCATGCTTAAGTTCGGTGTTAATGTATTCGGTCATATGAGCCTCACTGTCCGTATCAGCATAATGATTCGCCACCGACGCGACTGGGGGGCGGTCACCGGTATAATCTACAGGCCACCCGTACTCCAGAAAGTCTAGCAATTGTTTATCATGATAGTCGGACAGTAGCTCCCTCCATACGCCAATGTTCAAACCCGATGGTATGGGTATCCTGGGGCCTATGTAATTTGGTAGGGCACCGGCCCTCACGTGCATATAGATGTCTAGATAGACTAGATGTTTTGCCCATATATTATCGACCGGGTGGGGCCAGATATCATCGAGTATGTGCCTATACGTGACCGGGGTATGGGGTGGATTATAAGATGGTAGCTGATCATTATTAATGTTCAAAATAACGTATTCCACGTCGTCTGTATCAACATGATCATCAATCAGTAGCCTATCAGGCGAGTCCCCACATCGTGTTGATACACCACTGACACCCCCATTAGATCCCAAATCACATACCGACACACTCTCCCTACCTTCAATCGGAGGATCCAGTGGTTCATGTCCATCTCCCGGCTGCCAGACCGGCGCGTACATCCCAGCGTTCCCAGCACCGTCACCACTGTCTATCGTATGAACAGGCACAGCATTGTCCGACTCAGCCAAGCCTACAGTAGAATCAACCAGGGAGTGAGCGCATTCTCGCTCAGCACCAGCCGTGCCTAAACGTGAAAGTCCAAGGTTCACTCCAGCTGATAAGGGTCCGATACCGGCCTGGCTGTTAATCAACACATTTCCGCGCGCCTTGGTTTCTTGACCCAGTTCACGAGTCATTACAATAGAGCGATGTCGATCACCGGTGCGCTGAGTCGCACCTCCCGCATTAGCATAACCGACGTGGACAGAGTGAGCGGGGTCAGCTCGGCCACCTACTGAAAATCCTTCGCTTGACCTTTCTCGTTGTTGCTGATCCTCTCCTGGAATCTCCTTTTGTTCTGGCACAATTTTTCTTGGTGCGGATTGGCCTTCTTATTTTTATTTGCACACCAAGCGCAGAGGTGACAGCGCCTCTCGGGCTGAATGCCATGGGATGTGGCAAAACCACAGTCATTACCGATATTCCAGGCGTGACATGGCTTACCATCGACGTCCTTGTTGTATTCAGGTCGACTATATTCGCTCACTCTACCACTGGCGTGTGCAGACGCCGATGAGACAGTGGCAGCCGCGGCCGGCTCCTGTCGACGGGATCGACCAGCCTGTTTGTCGACGCGCGTACCAATTGCACAGATGTCGCGTTGGACATCCTTGATAGCGTACGCGTCGTCCCAGGCCTGTGGCAGACGACCGTCCGCAATCATTGTGAACACGGTCTCCGACCATTGTCGGCAAGTGTGCCAATCCCAGTTTCCTGCCATAGTGAGAACCTGGTGCATGTGCTCAAAAACATGGTGGGACCAGTTTCTGGGGAGCTTTCTGTCCTTGCACATACGGCATAGTGCCGCTAGGTACTCAGGCCAAGTAGCCTCTTCCATGCCGATCTTATCATTTTTGCTACCTCTTATTACATATCTATGGGGAGCGAGAATTTTATTCGTACCTCTTTTCTTGCCCAAGGCCGATCCGGCCGCCACCAGCAGCTCGTTGACTGCGTCTTCCCGCTCGCCATCACGTCCACCTCCCGGAGATAGTACATCGAGTGAGTGTGCCGCAGCACCGAGACAGGTACGACGGTCCCGTTCAGCGTAGGAGTACGGCTCGAACTCGGATTTTTCGCGAGAACGTCGCCGGTATCTGTGACCAGCATCCCATGAAGTCCGAGCCGATTGTAGCGAGCCGGTACGCCGTCTTGTCGGTTCGAAAGATCCGTCCCGATCAGATCTGCCGAGCAAGGTGTCATGGCCGCCATCACGTGGCGTGACGTCACGGTGGCGCCGGCGGGGAGAAAGAGATCTCGATTTTCTTTTGTCAGCGTTTTTCTGCAGTTCATCAATACGTGAGTTTATCCCAGCATTAATCTCTGCCATCTGCTTCTGTATAGTAGCCAGAGCCACGGTTAATCCCGAATCGTCGTTGATCGTAACGTCCATTTGTTCTTGGTCCGAATCGACTGATCGATCCTCGCGCCGGTCCTTTGTTCGGCTGGAACGAGTATGCCTTTCCGTCGTCGAATTCGGAGATAAAGCCACTGACTTCGCACCAACCTTAGTTTTCTTCTTCTTCGCAGGTCCAGCATTGTCACTATCACCTACTTTTGATTTCTTAGCCTTTGTGTTCTTAACGGGCGGCATTTTAACAAATCTTGTCGGAAGAAGTACGTCCTCTCGGTTTGAAAAGTCTGGTCGAAGTGAAGATATCCAGTGCCACGTCATCGGCTTTGACTGGAAATCCCCACAGGTGGCGGGTCAATCGGCGACCATTTCTAGTTCTAAACTCGAATATAGGTGTCGCCACAATCTGATATTAAAACTAACTGCGTAATTAAGTTAACTGCGCAATAAGGAGTTCAAGAAGTATCATGTAGATGGCGCGTCGATCAGCGGCCAAAGTTATTAGTTCGAAGAATAGAATATAGTCGGTGCCACAGTGCCTAATCTACTGAGATTCACAGTCTCGTTCATTCAATTACCCATGTTGCGAACATCATGGACAATGTCACCATGACTCCACAATGTCAGAAGTTGGTACCCATACTGATATGACCTTAGATGTTGCCAGGATGTAAAACTCCAACAAGCACTCAACAATCAGGAGCGGTCAGACAACTAGAGTAGGGTTTAAATGCCAATGTAGCAGATGGCTCCAATCAGTGTTAACTCTATCATTACACCAAAGCACCACCTGAGGTCAAACGGATGAGGGGTGACTTCTTAACAGTTGGTTGCTTGTTGAACTTTTACATCCTGGCAACATCTAAGGTCATATCCGGACGGGTACCAACTAGTGACAGTGCGCACTCATGGCAACTTTTTAGTGCTGCTCCACTGGGAGATCAGTCCACCAGTACCATGACCCGATACCCCACTCAGTCACATTATCCTGACACTGAGCTAACCAGTCATTGGGATATCCTATTAATGCACAGTGCCAGGCTAGGCAGCAACAAGTATCAATTTTGTAAGGCATTGGTTTGACTTGACTGGGAACCGAACTCCCGATCTCCCACACGTGAGGCCCACGCTCTACCGATTCGGCTACCGTGCCCGAGCTTTTTTGACAGTGTATTCACTATAACTAGGCTATACTGACTCAATAGTATACCGCATGGCTGGTACCATGACACTATCCTGACAATGCAGCAACCAGTCAAAGCCTTATATTGCAATACTGAAAGCCAGCCGAGATAGTGACAAGTCTTAGCTTTGTAATTCTTCGATTCAACACAACCCGCAGAATCAATCGCATGACCTCCCGCGCAGGAATCGAAATGCCCTCTATTCTGAAGCTTGCCAGCAGACCTCCTTTCAGATATTATTGAGTGAATAGTTAGCGAAACCAGATGGAATGAGCGACTTTGCACAGGAAAGGTCATTACGCTCAGCTGAGAGGCATGCAACACCATTGACTTACCTAAGCCATCTTAGCTGGGGCTGGGGCTGGGCCCCAACCAATTCCACTCCATCTGACGCAATCAGCAGGCAGCCATCACAAGCCACGGCTCAGCTTCTTTTCGCCAAACCTAGTGGACAAATCTCCACCAGTCTGAACATCCACTTACATGGCACTGCAAGGGCATTGTTTAACGATAACTACCTGACGGTTTCAGTTGTTTGTTTGTTGTTGTTTTACGTCGTAGCGACATCTAAGGTCATATCAGGACTGGTACCGACTTGTGACTGTATGCACTCATGGCAACTTTATTGGGCTGTACCACTGGGTTACCAGGCCACCGGTGCCATGATGTGATATCCCACTCAGTCACATTTATCCTGACACTGAGCTAACCCATCCTTGTCCTATCCTATTAATGCCAAGCGCCAATGTAGGAAGCAACAAATATCAATCTTGTAAGTCATTGGTTTGACTAGACTGGAAACACAACTCCCCATCTACCACAAACAAGTCCTGCGCTCTTCAATTCCACCTCGTTGCCCAGTCATATACATAAATATCTATCTGTATGTATATATGTAAATGTATCCTCTAATTCCATCCACTCTTATTGTGATGACATTATAATGGAGAATGACGGAGAAAAATAGGAATGTAATGAAATAACAGACTTTGAACGTTGATTCCAATGCTTATCTCAATTTTGGGATTGGCGTTTACAGGGTTTTGCACCGGAACTCTTCAGATGCACCGGAACCGGAACGCAGTGCACCCAGTGTACCCAGCAAGGTGCAGCGTACTAGTGTCAACACGCAAGTGTCGCCCCTCACTGAACAATGCTAGTCCTTTACGCCATTCCATAATCAATGGTTCATACAGGCACAACGTCGGACCCGAGTGTTGTACACCAAACGGCCCACCTCAGTCACGACATCTGCCACACTCACGATTCTGAGGATATATCGGTCAATATGTGTTTGTTGTTGTTGTTGGTTTACGTCCTAGGAACATCTAAGGTCATATCAGGACGGTCGGTCAATAGGAACTTAAACACATAGACTGGATTGTGGGCATCGGTAGTAGAGTACCCATCTCCAGCCTGCCCAGCACCGGCCTGCCCAGCACCACCCTTCCCAGCACCAGCCTACCCAACACCAGCTTACCCAGAAGCAGCTTGCCCAAAACCAGACTGCCCAACACCAGCCTGCCCAGCACCAGCCTGCCCAACACCAGCCTGCGCAGGAATAGCATACCCAGGACTAGCATGCGCAGGACTAGCCTACCCAACACAAGCCTGGTCAGCAACAGCCTGCCCAACACCAACCTGCCCACCAACCTTTCCAGCACCAGTGTGGCCTGCACGACCCTACCCATAACAAGCCCGCTCAGAACCAACCTGCCCTGCACCAGCCTGCCCAGCACCAGCCTGCTCGGTACCAGCCTACCCAGTTCAAATGGGGACTTACAAAATTGATACTTGTCACTACATAGCCTGGTATTCGGCATTAATAGAACTGTGCGCTGTCACAAGATGGTACAGATCTTAACATGACCTTAGATGTTGCTAGAACATACAACTCCAACAAACAGTCAGTTGTGTATATAGGAACATATATAGTTCTAAACACCTGTCAAATGTGCATAGGCAATAAATATAGCATGACAACAGCAATTAGCGATGACAAATAATTAATGAAAATATCCTAAGGGGGTAGTTATAGTTTTAATACTAAACACATGACCAGATAATATATTCCCCCCGCGTTGCACACGTAGTGTCAACATGAACTTTGGTTGCTTGGCTGTTGGGGTTTTACGTCCTTGCAACATCTAATGGAATATCTGGACGGGTACTGACTTGTGACAGCGCGCATTCAGGGCGACTTCATAATTGTTTGTTTGTTGGGGTTTTAGGTCATAGCAACATACGGTCATATCAGGAAGGCAAATGTAGAGGAGACCAGGCTCCCAGTACCATGATATGATATCCCACTCAGTCACATTATCCTGATATTGAGTCAACCAGTCCTTGCCCTATCCTAATAATGCTGAAGGCATGGGTAGGAAGTGACAAGTATCACTTTTTAAGTCATTGGTCTGACTCGACCAGGCCAAAACGGGAGACGGACGCTCAACTCATTCGGCCATCCCGTCTGGTCAAATGAATGCTGGGGATACTTACCTGAGTCTGTACGTACTACTTACCTGCCTCACCCCTGCAACTCATCATCTGTTCCATCAGGTCCAAAAGCCCCACCCTGGCTCCACCTCCACCCCCTCCCACCACTCACCCCCCACCTCTAAGCCCCCACCACCCAACACACCCCATCTTCCTCACACCCACCACCCCACCGTCACCTATGGCAATCATTGCTGCTATCGCCTCCTGTCCTACTGCACACACTGTTAAAAGCTGCATAGTCCGATGAAGCATCACATTTTCTAAACTAAAACAATTATCTAGATTTGATTCTACATATCTAATTTAAATACTGGTGTATTTATTAAAGATTTGTCCCCATATAGAAGGGAATACTGCGGCAATTTAATAGAATCTGTTACTGCTGAAGCCTATGGTGTCAGACATGAGGGGTGCTTGCCAAAACTAATTTCACATGTTTGCTCTTCAAATATCTCAAAACTTAGCCATTTTAAAGAAAGGTTACTTCAAACTAAAGCAATGTAGGTATTATCAATCGATTTAATACATTTATCTCAGAAAAAATGACAAAAACTCTAAATCGTCGGACTGTGCATCTTTAACTGCACTGACAATGTTCACCCACCCTGTATTATCTTATCTTATATTGCTTTTGTTTCTTTCTTTTTAATATTCGCATAAAACAATGGTATTAAATTAATCAAATCATATTGCCGCAATTCTAGTAATACCTAAATACAAGCTGCAACATTCATGTACCCAAATCCTTACGCGATGTAATGCCGTCCGGGGTAAGGCGATATCTTTTTCTTTTGTTTGTGAAATGAGTCAGCAAACGTGTGGCATCTTGCGGCAATTCCAGCACCGACGCCCCCCCCCCACACAACCACCGCCCCACGCCCCCCCCCCACCTCCTCCCCACCAGCCACAGCTAAGGCCATCCCCATGTGAGGCTTCTGTTATCAGAAAGCCGATTCGCCGGTGATTAATCCTAGCCTGCTCTTATCAGTGTGTGAAGATAACCGATTGACTGTCAAGGCTCACGGAATACTTGGAAATGTTGGAGGCTTTGGGAGTCTTCACCGGATTTTCCCTCAGCCTCTCCCATCGGGCGATGTAACGCCGATGATTCTGCTTAATATACAGTAAGACCTTTCTAACTGACCACCTCCACAGATCAACCACTCCCGTATATCAATCGCTTTATTTGGGTCCCAAATGATTACCCATACAATACCATCGTGACAATTAAAAAAAACTCCCTAAGCCGACCACCTCCCTAAATAGACCACTCAAAGTCGGTTTCATGGTCGGTCGATTTAAAGAGGCTTTACAATATGTATATTTCAGTTTTCATTTATCTCATGAACCATGACTGATCCTAAGGTTACCATGGAAGCACACATATAAATCATGGTCCTTGATACTTCCTTGAACCCATCCTGATATGACCTCAGTTGTTGCCAAGATATAAAACTCCAACAACCAAACCACTTCCCTAAATCGGATATGACGTTACATGTTGCTAGGATGCAAAACTCCAACAACCAAACAACTTCCTTATCTCATAATTAGAATTATATCACCGGTTTAAAACAATTCGGCCAATATAACAGTATCCACACCCCCCTCCTTCCACCGCCGATGCACATTCAGATCAGAGATAAGTAACCTTATTTCAGGTTAATTACAATCATAGATAGCAGGGAAAAAGAGCACCGAGACAAATTCAGGCCATGAATGCAATCTGAGCGATCTGGATCTAATTAATGATCTGCCATGATCAGGGTTACCTAGCTACAGATGACAAGGGACACTGATGCTATTGTAAACTCTCTCCTTTCGGTGGACTGATGTATCCGGCCAGTGTCGCTATCTTATTTACGACTTTCCGTCCCATATATAAATACACACATATATACAGTAACAACCTATCTAACAGACCACATTTACAGATCGGCTATTCCCTTATATCTATCCCTTTATTTGGGTCCCAAAAGATCACTCATAGTCATACAATACTAGCCATTCTAAAGAAAAGTTACTTCAAACTAAAGCAATGTTGGTCATATCAATCTATTTAATACATTTATGTCAGAATAAATGACAAAAACTAAAAATCGTTGGACTGTGCATCTCTAACTGCACTGACAATGTTCACCTACCCTGTATTATCTTATCTTATATTGCTTTTGTTTATTTCTTTATCATAACGATTTTTATAAACTCCTTAAACCGACAAACTCCCTAAATGGGCCATTTAAAGTCGGTCCCACGGTCGATTGATTTATAGAGATTTTACTGTATATATATATATATACTGACGCATCAATTATGTATGTGACTCTAGAGGAATGTCGATGCACTTAGATTCGATTAGGCGTTGGCTCTGGTGTTATTTAACCAACCCGACATAGTCCTATTAATAACGCAAGCATCATTTAAACCGCCATCACACAGCTCATGCATACGGCGTAGTTGCTATAATATATGGCTAATCAATGATGTACTGCAAGAATCTGATTGATATGAATGTAGCTACATGTATATATGTAGCTATATGTAGTTACATGTGTATATACATATCTCTCTCCATATACAAAGCTACCTATATATATTCATATACATCATATAGATATAGGTAACTGCATATATACACAGATATATATATATACATATATTTTTAGATATCACATATACCGCGCACGGTGGCCGATTCAGCAGATCGCAGGACTCCAGTGCTGGAGATCAGAGTTCAATTCCCTGTCGAGTCAAACCAATGACGTACATAATTTATAATTGTTGCTTCCTACCTTGGCGGGGGGCATGAATAGGATGGGGCAAGGACTGGTTAGCTCAGTGTCAGGATAATGTGGCTGGTGACTGGGTGGGATATCAGGTCATGGTGCTGGCATCCTGATTTGCCAGTGGGGCCGCACTATAAAGTCGCCATGAGTGCACACTGTCATTAGTCGGTACCCATCCTGATATGACCTTAGATGTTGCCTAGACGTAAAATTCCAACAAGCAACACACCTAGAATTAGCAGGATGCAGTAAAGAGCAGTTAAATGTTCCTTTCTTAATATGTGAATGTGACATAAAAACAAACTAAAAAGTCAATAAAAACTTGAGACCCAACATTCCAGAGAGAGTGCATATATCAAGCAGACCAGACACTGACATCATGTGGGGTGTGAGACTGGAAATATACATATAACAATGACTCGGTACAGTTCTGAGTCAGACAAATGCCACTGTATATCAGCATTCCTTCACGCACACCCACACCCACACACCCACACACCCACACCCACACCCACACCTACACCCACACATACACACACGCCCACACACACATCCACACCCACACACACACCAACAAACACACCCACACACACGCACACCCACACATACCCACACACACACGCACAACTCCACACACCCACGCACACACACCAACACACCCACACCCACACACCCACACCCACACACCCACACCCACATCCACCCTCACACACCCACACCCACACCCACCCATACCCACCCACACCGCTATCCCTCCTCCCCTGTCAACTCACCTATACACACTCTAGACACGGCTCATTCATCCATACCAGTGCTGTGCTACACACCACATGACACCACACCACTCCAAGGCCGGCAGCAGTCCGCCCAGCCACCGCTAAACCACGAGATGAAGGGAATACTCCACAACTGGCCACTCAGTGCCTCCCAGTGCCTCCCCACCCACACACACCCATACACACACTTCTCTGCCAGCTCCCTCCGCTCACATTCCACTAGCACGGTCCACTCTCCTGTCCCATATCATCCCCTCCTCCAGCCTCCTTGTCCAGTGTTGTCCCATCTGTTCCTTACCTGTTCCCGGCTGCTCCTCTTCCTGCTACCTGCTCTTGTTGCCCCCACCCCCTTCCCTGCACTATCCCGGTCGCCCCCTTATACACCCCCTTCTCCAGGTCATGCATTGCTCCTCCCGCCTCCCGTCCCCTGCAGATCGCCCCCCCCCCCTTCCGGCTACACCCCCCTTCCCCCAGTCATTGCCCTTTGCATAAATACCCTTCCTTCCCCTCCCACCTACCTGTAGGTCACCTTCACTTGCTGCCGAGTTATTGCTCTCACACCCCCCCTCCCCTCTCACCGTTCTTTGTGCTAAATGAATTTGATTTATGTAAATCTTTTGTCTGTGCCACAGCACTGGTCTTCCGGCCGTAAGTGTTACAGGTATCTTGGTATTTACACTATTTTGTTTGTTTAAACATGGTTTATATAGTGTCTTAAAATGTGAAGTAGATTCTGAAATTAAAACTTACACAATGCAGTAAGTAATGAGTATGAGGTGCATTAAATCATTTTACATTTACATGACAGGTTTTAGTTGTTGGTATGTTTGTGGTAGTAAGTCAATATGTCTTGACTATTGGTTTGTTCTGTAGTATAGAAATATATTTATGTGTTGGCACTCCCAGTCCCACCCACTCCCACCCAGTCCTTCAGCTCCCCACGCCACCTCCCATCCCCCCCGCCTCATCCACTTCCACCCTTCCTTCTTTCTGGTCAATATCCTTGCTTCTCCACTGTTCATGTCAATAACACACCACACCGATACCCACACCCACCCCTGCTCCCACATACCCTGATACCCACACCCACACCCACACTCATACCCACACCCACATTCATACCCACACCCACACTCATACCCACACCCACAACCATGCACATACCCACACCCACCCCCACACCCACACCCACCCAAACCCATAACCAGACTCACACCCACACTCATACCCACACTCATACGCACACCCACACTCATACCCGCACCCACACCGATACCCACACCCACATCCATGCACATACCCACACCCACACCCACCCCCACCCCCACCCAAACCCATAACCAGACAAACACCCACACTCATACCCACACCCACACTCATACCCACACCCACACTCATACCCGCACCCACACCGATACCCATACCCACACCCATACACATACCCATAACCAGACCCACACCCACACCCACACCCATAACCAAACCCACACCCACACTCATACCCACACCCACACTCATACCCACACCCACCATCATACCCACACCCGCACACCCATACCCACACCCATACCCACACCCACACCCACACCCACAACCACACCCACCCCCACACCCAATACTACACCCACATCCATACTCATACCCACGCCCACACCCATGCCCGCACCCGTACTCACACCAACACACACACCCATAACCACACCCACATGAACACCCACACTCATATCCACACGCACACCCACACCCACATTCATATCCACACCCACACCCATACCCACAACCACTCTCATACCCACGCCCACACATATACACACACCCACACTCATACCCACACACACTCATACCCACGCCCACACCCATACCCACACGCATACCCATGCCCACACCCATACCACACCCACACCCACACTCATACCCACACACAGTCATACCCACAACCACACCTACACCCACAGCCACACCCACACCCACACCCACACCCACACCGATACCCACACCCACACCCATACCACACCCACACTCATACCCACGCGCACACATATGCCCACATCCACACTCATACCCACACCCTCATTCATACCCACACCCACACCCATACCCACACCAACCCCCATACCCACAGCCACACCCATTCCCACACCCACTCTCACACCCACCCATCCCAGGCCTCCCTTGAAACTATCCCTAGCCTTCCGCTGCTCTACTTCCGCTGCTCTACTCCCCCCCCCCCCCCTCCCGCCCCTACCACATGATCCACCAACCTTACCCTATAACCGCTGCACGCAATACCAGTCTGCTTGCGTACCGACTACCATGAATATGGCCTATGCTGCCGACACGGCGTAAAGCAACCACCAATCAATTATCAATCATCAATCAAAACTACCATATGATACGTCCCATTCTCTACTACCCCCCCCCCCCCTCCCAACCTCTCCATCCTCCTCTCGCCCGCTGCCCGCTCCTCCTCCACCACGACCCCCTCTCCCGCCGATCCCCGCCTCCTCCCTCCCCTTCCCCCACCTCCTCCCCTCCCGCCCCCTCCCACCACACATCCCCGGTACGCCGGGTCCTGTGGGACACTCGACGTCCTGCGATTATCGCCGGCTCTTTGAAGTCGGCCACCCTGGAGGTGCCCCACCCTGGTGTGCACACAGGCGTGTTTATAACCCGACACCATCAAGGCCCCCCCTGGCGGAAACCCGCCCAAGGTCATCACCGCCCGCTATAACCACCCCATCATAGTATGCCAACTATTTTCCCACCCACCTCCTCCTCATTTCAATCCCAATCTGTGTCTCATTTTTCCACTTTTTTCTTCCTTCTTCTTCTTCTTCTTCTTCAATTTAGCAGTATTTTCGCTATGTTTTTTTGGCAGAAGTCTCATTATATTATTATTTAATTGATTTATTCCCCATGCAATTTATTAGCATGCATTTGCGCCCAGTGCGCAGCCGTCAGTCGGCGCGAGCTGACATGTTTGCTTCGGTGATTGAGATGAAGTAGTTGGATACAAAAAATATAAAATAATATAAAACCCCACCATGTTGTTTCACTTCAGGTTAAGTGGTGGAAATGCAAATTGCCGACAATTGACTATTCCAATTCCCTTGCTCCAATGTTTGAGGACTACCCGCCAGTGCCTGTCAGTGTCAGTGCATATATGTCAAGCACACCAGACATCAAATGGGGTGTTACATTGGAATACACAGATGACAACCGCTCAGGACAGTTCTGAGTCAGACGAATGCTTTTGGACATCAGCGTTCCCCCACAATCCTCACTTCCGGTACACACATGCACACCACACCCGACCAACTTACCTATGGAAACAGCACCAGCTCAGTGCTCTCTCAGGCAAGGAACCCCACATAAACGTGGTCATGGTTAAGATGATGATTACTCAACTATTAAACAAACTACAGGTGCTACACAATAGAGCCCTCAAAGTATGCCTTCAGGTGAACAAAAGATATCCCACAATCGAATTACACAAAAAGCACAATGCAACACTACTAAAGAGTAGAAGGGAAACGCACCTCAAAATACTGGCACACCATTACACCACAAAACCAGGCTACACAGCAACCCATCATAGGGACACCAGGCAAATGGCAGCCCCAGTGCTACTGACAGCAATAAGTAACACCAACATTTATGAGAGAAGTGTACTGGCCATGGCGGCACATGCCTGGAATAATCAACCCACACAACAATGGGCAATCAAAAGCATGGACCACTATAAAAGGTCCTTAAAGAAAACATACTACACAACCACCTACTGAAGAAACAATATCTCACCTGATATTGGGCGCAGTCACTGCTTGCTGTGTTCTGGCACAAAAAGCAAAAGACAGGCCAGAAAAGATGGTAGATATTACAAATACGGAAACTAGCCCTACTAAGTACTAAGGAATTCGAAATGACTATCACCATAGGGCACAGTCAGTCTGGGTATGTGTACTGGCACAACCCAAAGCAGAACCAGGCAGGCCCGGTCATGCATCTGAATCACCCTGAAATACAAAATGGCTAACACACACAGCCATCCCACCTAGTCGCAGTCCTGAAGGGTCCAGGGGTGTTCTGGCACACTGGTGTACTATCTAAGGACAGGGCATGGGTGAAAGGATGCTGTATCAAACCACAATGGGATGGGATCCTCTCCCACAGGCCTATATGTCATCTGCGTAGATGTACATAGTAGGCTAAGTTATCATATACAGGTTAGGAACAAACTTGAAAATTAAAAAAAAATAATATAGAAACTACTAACACCCAAAACCGCAAAGGTTGGCCCGAGAAAAATCAGGTAAAGACTCTTGAGTGCGGGACCAGACCAACCCACTATCACAGCTGTCCAGCATTGAAAACAAGCACCCTCACGGGAGCTTATACAATATGGGCAGAATAAAAAAACTTGTCACAACAAAATTCAAAAATAATCAGAGAGCCTAGCTAGTGAAATGGTTAGCACACTACCCCACAGAATGGTAAGAGCTGGATTTCTTCCTTGGTTGTTGGTAGATTAGTTTTTTAATCACTGACCTTATATACCACAAACTTTTACTGAGCTGAATGTAAGATTGTTCTTCTAATTAAATAGTATTAATAACTGAAGATAACCATGGCCAGAAGCCCAGTGCCTCGGCACTGAACAAAGACAATGATGAATGAACATGTTTACCAACAAATCTTGTTTTAAAGCAGCAGACTTTTCAATCGCAGACAATTGGTCTTCCTCCTTCCACTGTTCCTTGCCTTATCCTACTAATGCTATATGGCAAGCTAGGTAACTATAACGTAAATTGTCCATGATGTGCGCAACATGGGTAATTGAATGAACGAGACTGTGAATCTCAGTAGATTAGGGCACCATGGCGCCGACTATATTCTATTCTTAGAACTAATAACCTTGGCCGCTGATCGACACGCCATCTACATGATACTTCTTGAACTACGCAGTTAGATTAAAATCAGACTGGTGGTGACATCTATATTTGCTTTTAGAACTAAAATGGCCGCCGATTGACGCGCCACCTATAGTGATTTCCAGTCAAAGCTGATGACGTGGCACTGGAGATATTCACTTCAACCAGACTTTTCAAACCGAGAGGACGTACTTCTGCCGCCCAGATTTGCCGTCCCACCCACCCAACTAATATGATGTATCGATAGGGTTAAGTGCCTGTAATCCTTGAAATATCTAAGGTCATCTCATCATGAAAGAGTAATGTAACAAGCTAAGATAGAAAGAATTAAAATTGCCACTTTATACTACTGTCTCGTTCTGTTTTCAATTATTAAGTAATTGCGTTGACTTGACCCAATTTGAAACAGGTTTGATTCTACAAGGGTCTTCGAACCCCATGACCTACCTAAATGAGAGGCAGATGATATTACCTCACATATTGTTGTTTTTGGTTGTTGCTTGGCGAACTAGCAACATCTAAGGTAATATCAGGATGTGTACCAACTTGTGACAGTGCGCACTCATGGCGACTTTATAGTGCTGTACTGGAAGATGTTGTGTTACAAGTGTTAGATGTTCCCATGACGTAAAACTCCAACAACCAACCAACATGAACAAACCATACTCCATAGCCTTTGTTACTGCAGGAACTGGACATGCAAACACACGCAACCACAATTCCATAATCAATTCCAAGTAAATCAAATTAAATGCAAGTCACGCATGAAGTGACAAGCTATTCCAGGAACCAACCGGCCAGCCTACCCATACAAGTCCGTACTTACACATCGTTGATCCCCTCACTGCAGCCTCTTCAAATTAAGGAAGCCTACCCCCAGAACATCCCAATTATACGTGCAAACCATATTTACTTGAGTCAAGCCCGGGATTGTCAGGCTTTTCTGAGAATACCAGGGACAGTTTGCTCAGAAGTTTATTAATATTAGTACCACTCAGTTATTGCGCGATATACCATTCAACGCCCAAGTGTGTATATTCATTGACTACGATGATTTAGCTGTAGGCACATTTCAGGAAACAGCAGCTTGAACATATTAGTAATGACATGCAAAATGTATGAAATGTTCATTTAATATTCATTTCTAATTAGAAAACACCCTATAATAGATGACTGGTTGTTTTTCATATAATGCCTTATCAGGACTTGTATGTTTGTTGTTGTTTTACATCCTGGCCACATCTAAGGTAATATCAGGACGGGCACCGACTTGTGACAGTGCGCGCTCATGGCGACTTAATAGTGTTCCCCCACCGGGTTTGGTGGGTGTTGGAGTTTTATGTCCTGGCAACATCTAATGTCATTATCAGAATGGGCACCGACTTGTGACAGGCCAGACTCATGGCGACTTTATAGTGCTTCCCCAATGGGCTGGTTATTGGAGTTGTACGTCCTGGCAACATCTAAGGTGATCTCAGGCTGGGTACCGACTTGTGGCAGTGCTAACTCATGGCGACTTGATAGTGCTGCCACAATGGGTTGGGTGGGTGTTGGAGTTCTACGCCCGGACAACATATGAGGTAATACCAGTATGTGCACCGACTTGTGACAGCGCTCACTCATAGCGAATTCACAGCGTGTTGGGTGGTTGCTGGAGTTTACGTCCTGGCACCATCTAAGGTCATATGAAGATGGGTACCGACTTGTGACAGTGCGCACTTAATATTTAGCATAGACACGTAAAGGCTCATGTGAACCTATGTATCAGTCAGGCTCATTGCCTAAAGCTAAGATTCCTTCTACGCGGTATGTGGTATGCGGCATGCGGTATGCAGTATGCGAATGGGAGGATTCCTTCTAGAAGTTCTATGCGGTATGCGGCATGCGGCATGCGGCACACGACTGGCTATATTTAAAAAATATAAATAAACAACTATACTCCATACTGCACTGTATATGACCTAATATGGCATTTATATCTATGTACCTCTTGGTACATCACATGGGGGTTCCTACCTTTACAATTACCAAATTATAGATAAGTATTCATATTTTTTGGCTATGGTAGCATTTTTACCAACCCGAACCCCCACCACCAACACTACCATATGTTTCCCCTCCGCACCCCTGTGTGTGACCGTTCTGTAATGATCAGTCGCCTCTCCTAGTCTAAAAGTAATGGACAAGTGCGAATGAGGTTTCTATTCGCATACCGCGTGCCGCATGATGCGTGCCGCACCGATCGCTACAGGGACCGATCGAGTTGCCGCATTCGCATTCGCATTCTCATTCGCATTCGCATTCGCATACCACGTGTAAGGGATGTAGCCCATTGACTTCAAGGCGTTTCGATTGTTTGCTGCATTCGCATTCGCATACCGCATACCGCATACCGCGTGTAAGGAATCTTAGATTAAAGCCTGCCGCTGAAGTCTGTCTAGTGAAGCACTGCCTTCATTAGGCTGACCTTCTACCGTCACACAAAGACACCACGCTGTTCTAATCACGTGACGTCAGACCGGTAGTGCGGCCACTGACGTCGGCGTGATGCATCACGGTGGAGTGACGTCAGAGGATGAAGTGGCCGTCACTGTGACGTCACTCTGACGGCCGTGAATGTCAGTCTGAAGGGGCCTTTTGTTCCTCGGGGAGACGTGGCTGGGCCGACAGCCTGCAGCATGGTGTAGCAGTTGCAGCGTAATTATGTATTATAGCAAGGAGGGGATTGTGAATGCGAGTCTTTAATATGGAGAAGAGTGAGTAAGTGCCATACAGGGAAACAAGAGGCACTGAGCGTATTTATTTGGGCACATGGGTGTATTCTGAATACCTTATTATGCTTATGTAAACTGACTGATGTGCACTCACTATATTAAAGTTGCATACTCCGATCATTTTGAGTTTCTATGATTTTCTGAGCTGAAAATATCAGGTTGATCGTTATAATGTATGTTACTTTAGGTAGAATTTATTTGATTTTAAATGGCTAATATTTGAGATATTTGATTTGCAAACATACACAATCAATTTTGGCAAGCACGCCAACACTGACACAATAGGCTTCTGCAGTAAGATGTGTTATTAAATTGGCTTGTTATTCCATTTGTATTACTATTAATCATGACCTTATAATAAATGGGTTCTATCTGACAAAGTGACCGAATTGGTGTGACTGTTATGGATGTAAAATTGTTCTATCTACAAAAGGCTATCATGGAGTTACACAACTGTTTCTCAACTGGTATCTTTCACTGATATATATTAAAAATAATATTGTGTTATCTGCATTGCTATCATGCAGTTACACAGCTTCCGTCCTCATTATCTCAAGAGCGATAAGTGATAAGGTAACACCAACACTACAGCTGGCCAGCATTGACAACATGCCTGGATACCCAGGCTTATATGCTATGGAGCGTATAAATACAGCCTCATTAAAAAAAAAAGCAAAGAAAAAGCACCATTTTGTCAGATAGAACCTTTTTATAGTAAGGTGACAAATATTTGATAAGTGCACCAGTATATAAGTTAGCTAAGGAGAATCAAATCTAGATAGTTGTCTTGGTTTTGAAAATTTGATACTTCATCGGACTATGGAGCTTGAATTATTAATCCTTATATAGCATTGCATTCCTCCAATCTGCTCCGGCCCTCGATGTGATGACATATATATCCTACGGTAGTGCAACTTGTTCGTCTGGGCCAATGGGTATATGTACTATATAATATATTATGTGGATATAACAATGGCAGCCCCTTAATGATTCTCTCTAAACACCTTAACCTCCATGTTATTCACTGCGGAGTGGGCATTCTCTCTCCTCCCCGCCTCCTCTACACTGAGAGCCAACTGTCCCTCTGTCACTGATAGCCATTTTATAATTTTGTACTTATTTAACAAATTAAACTGTGTGTATCCTATAACAGAATTTTGGATTCCATGTCAGTAAATGGTGATATTGATTACCGGAACGGATCGTCGCTTCCGCAAGAGGTTAACGTCATAACAACTATAGCGAACAAATTTAGCATTACCAAATCTTGTGGAATAGGACGGTCTGTGGGTGTGTCCAGTTGTTGCCTCCTCTGTGGAACCCCCTGCTTGCCTACTTGCACATATGAAGTGACGGGGGATCTCATCCAGGCATCAACCACTTACTATCCGAGATTAAATGTTGTGCATTATCCGGAGTGATAGAGTTGCCATGAAATAATTGTGAATCACAATTAGTTGACTCATTCAGGATTGATCGATTGATTGATTGATTGGTGGCTTCTTTACGTTATGTCGGCAGCATAGGCCATATTCACGGCGAGAAATGTTAGTTTTTTATTCAACCATCGCCTTTACACATAATGTAGAAGAATACAATCAATTATGTGCCAATAGACACTTATGCATTTTTAAAAGCTGACAATCATATAATTAAAGACTCATTCAGGAATCGAACCCACAACTTCAAGTTCATGCACAACACATAGCCAGTGGGCCATGCAGCTCTATCATTGTGGCTTCATAGCTATCCGCTGATCCAGTCTTGCATTGAGCTCATCGTCAATGATTGGTGGGGCAGCCCCACCTTAGTCCGAGGCCGGAGAACTCTCTAGATGTGGTTGACCGACCATGTCGTCAGCTGACGACCCCTCCTCGGGCGATTGCATAATTGGTTTGCAGACTATCTTGTACATGCCTGTTGGTCTGCCATTTTATAATGAGGTGCGTATTAGCCAAAGCGAATACACTATTCGCTACAATGCATCTCTGCCTCACTACAGTGCTAACCAAAATAATACTCCATAATTAAACCAGAATAGTATTTTGGACCGCAGAGTCACAAAGCTTTGTAAATCTACGGGAGCCACCCACACTCATTGTCAGTTGTCAGCTAACCAGCGAGGAATTTACTCCCTGAATATTGGAAGAACCCTACCTAGGATAAACTGAAACAATGCCTGCGTCCTCAGGGCAAGGCGCTGGCTAGGCCCAAACTGAGGTGTCAAAGCTGGGGGGGGGGGGGGTGCTATGGAGGAGTGGCAGATTGTTGTAGTTGTCTTGATGCCCGCTTGCTGTCTTGTGAGTCACCACATGATGCAGGCTAGTATAGTATTAACTGAGCCTGTGTAGCATTCCCCCGAAGTGGAATCTTCCTCAGCGACAACCTCACTATGTGGACAACAATTTGGGAAAACTACCTAATAGTAATTTGCTATCCATAAAGCTACACCTTAAAAACAATTGCCAACGATTTGGACTTTTTCACAAAATCAACATTCCAATGGTACAGTATGCAGTTTGTAACCATATGCTGTTAATTTTACTAACATATACAGGTTCTCAATCGTTCATCACGGAGTCGAACCCACCACCTTAAAAAAAAGGTTGCCAATAATTTGGCTTTATAGTGTGTCACTAATCCAATGGAAGCGTAGGGAATTCCTAACCGTAACAGTAACCGTCCATAACCTAATGGTAACCGCCCGTCTGCTGTTTTCCTACTGTTATGGGGCTGTCACACTACGACGTAACGACGTCAACGTAGGGAGAACGTGAAGAACGTTGAACTTCTCGGCGTAGTATGCAAATTTGAGCACAAGTTGAACGTGGATGCAGCGTAGTGGACGAGAACGTAACGTTGGTAAAGCGTAGTGATACCGTCAATCACCGAGAGAGGACAATGTCACTACGCTCACGGAACGTTATGAACGTTATTCCATCGCCAGAAGAACGTTACGTGACGTTAGCTATGTCATGAGACGTTGAACGTACGTTGAATGCACGTTCTTGTGACGTTCTCGTGACGTTCTCGTGACGTTCTCGAGACGTTCTCGTGACTTTCCCATTAAGCCTCGTAGGCATTTGCACTTGGTTTAATGTGGGTCAACGTAGTGGAACGTAGTTGAACGTAGTGAGTAGCGTTGAAATAACGTCCGTTTAACGTCATTGACGTTCACTGAACGTGAAGAGAACGTACGGCGAACGTAAACCCTTACGTTTGACCTACGTCGAAAGTTTTGAACATGTCCAAAACCTTGACGTAACTCGACGTAACACGACGTAATGTGACATACCTCGACGTCATTCTAACGTCATTCTGACGTCATCATGACGTAACCCAACGTAATGACGAAAAATGACCATGTTAGGCTCACGGTGGCTCGTTACATCGTAATGTGACAGGGGTATAAGGTGTAAAACTGCCTGAGATTCGTAACACGACCGTGGGCGGCAATGCCCTGGTCCGAGGCCGGTGCACGGTCTTGAAGGTTCCATTCCGGTTGACCAGCCGAATGGTGTCTCGTATGGTGTGTTGAATGTCCTGCGGGAACCGTATGCAAATCCTAATAAAATTCCAAACAATGAAGTTTCACAACCGTTTCTGTACTGTATGTGGTTGCTAAAACTCCCCAAATCCGTAACAAGTGTGTGGGCGGCTCCGCCCTGGTCCGAGGCCGGTACATAGTCTAGAAGGTTCCGTTCCGGTTGACCAGGCGTGTCGAATTTCCTATGGTATCAAAATCCAACAAATGAAACTGACAATCTCTGTAAACAAACGGTAGCCAATGGTTGCCGTATCCATTTCCTAATTTTCCGTTCTCCAGTCCTGTAAGGTTATAGTGCCGGGCACCATTAACTCCCCGAGACCTGTGCACAAGACCTGTGGACACGTCCATCTCGGGAAGCCGGTTAACTCCTTGTGCTGGATTCAGGGTACGCCTACCTCTCACTGTGCTATAATTAGCCAGGAGTACGAGAACGAGGTGAAATATATATATATATATATATATATATATATATATATATATATATATATATATATATGTATATATATATATGCAGTAGATATACATATATATGTATATGTCAAGCATATATAAATATATTTGCACATATAATGCATGTAATGTACACATGTATTTACACCTGCTACATATACTTATGTAGTGGTCTGCACTGACCTCTCAGGCAAGGAGCCACATAGACAGGTAGGCATGGGTAGTGTGTTGATATCAGGGTCGGTAGGTGGTGTAATGGTTAGCACACTGGCCCGGAATGCAAAGAGACATGGGTTTGGGTCCCGCTCTATGCACCCCCATGACACTGGTTGCCATGACCATGATCCTGTACAAGCTACGCGCTGTATAGTTGTTGCTCCTACCCTGTGTATGGATATGTAAGTGCATTGCCTGTATGTATGTAATTGTAAGCATTAAAATACCTACAATTCCAGGGGGACGAGTGTAGTGGTCTGCACTGACCTCTCAGGCAAGGAGCCGCATAGACAGGTAGGCCTGGGTAGTGTGTTGATATCAGGGAGCCTAGGCAGTGTAATGGTTAGCACACTGTCCCGGAATGCAAAGAGACGTGGGTTCGAGTCCTGCTCTAGGCACAAAATTTCCCATTTTCATCACCCCCACGACACTTACATATATATGCAGATATAATGCACATATCTGCACATTATGTAGTCAGACATATCTTACCTAATAAATATTGTCAATGTGAATCATACATGCATAACATTTTGAATGACACCATAAGTAAATATCATTAATATATATCATAAATGTACAACATTTTGAGTGACACCATAGGTAAATACCATCTCTATATATATACCATACATGCATAGCATTTTGAGTGACACCATAAATACATATCATTAATATATATCATACGTGTACAGCATTTTGAGTGACACCACCTGTAAATATCATCAATATCTATAGATATATATACCATACATGCATAGCATTTTGAGTGACACCATAAGTAAATATCATTAATATATGAAGACTTCAGGCGCTAAACCATGTAAACGCCAATCCAAAAATGGAGATAAACATTGGAATCAAACTCTCATAAACTTTATTTGTTGTATATTCCTTTTCTTTGCTTCATTACTCCATAACCATGTGATCATATGGAAAGTAGAATTAGTGAGAATTAAAATGATTTTCAACTAAAACTCGTATATTTTTGGATTGGGGTTTACATGGTTTTGCACCTGAACTCTTCATATATGAAACATGTACATCATTTTGAGAGACACCATATGTCAATATCATCAATGTATATACCCTATATGCATAGCATTTGGTGCACATTTCATTCATGCAAGGTATGTACCTATATATGCATGCATATAGCATGCATGATCTGGGAATAGTCACTGTGGCCACATTTCATTGGACAATGCAGACAGCGACTATCACATATAAAGAAGCCACCCACTCATGTAGCTATCGCTCCGAGACTGAGTCCCGGCAGGCATTGCGTTGCTATTGAGAGTTGGGGTGGGTGGGGTGGGGGGGCTCCAGGCTCCAGGCCCCAGACTCCAGAGTGGGAGTGTGTTCACAATAGGTCTGATTGTGTAAGTGGCTGTAACCTTACGGTTCCTGCAGTGGCAGTGGGAAGCCAGTCGTAACGTGAGGACATGTATTAACAATTTAGAAATAAAAATAGTGTATATGTATTTGAGGGAGTTGTTTGTTGCGATATGGTAAGCCAGTTTGTCTTCTATAGTGCTTTATCACCCAGTTTACTTTTGGCTGTGATGAGTATTAGCAGGTCATCTGGTCATTGTCTACCCAGGGGTCCTGGTGTTTTTGTATTTTTATTTTCTTAATGGGACACATTTCATAAGTTGATTTCCTTATTCCTGTGATGATGTTGTTCCAATAGATATCAACATCATCTCTGTTTTGTGTGATGTTGTTTCTGTTTCGGTGCAGATGATTTTGTAATGCATCTTCTGAGTAGTTTTTAGGGACTTGCCCATCTTATATTCATAGTGAGTTGTGCTTTTTATCTTTTTCCTTGTTACATACATTAGCTCATGGTCACTTATACCCCAGCTTCTAGTGCCCCATTTGGTGGCATGATTTGAGTAGATTAGAATTAGGTCAATTGTTTGAGCTGTTGTTGCTTAGCCTTGTGTTTTCAGTGATGAGCTGCTTTAGGCTTAAGATTTTGATTGTGGTTTGCAGCATTAGTTTATTTTGATAATTGCTGTTGTAGTTTAAATTAAATTACCCTCGTATGAAAATTTCTGCCTTTGTCAATTTTTGTATGGTGTTTATGCTCTTCTCTAGGGTTTCAATGAATAATTTTATTTCCCCTGACGGTGGTCTGTAGAGGCTTGCTATGGGTATATTTGCTTGTTTTTCATTTTGTATTAGGCACAATAGTAGTTCTATATGCTCATTTGATAGTTTTGCTGTTTTTAGTGCTTCACGATCTAGGTTGTTGGTGTCTTTGCACTTCCACCGTTTTTCGTTTGGTTTATTGCATTGTTATGGTGTCTGTCGTTACGTACAAGCCTATATCCGCTTATGTTTAGTGTGTTGTTTTGGTGTTTTTCAGTGAACCAGGTCTCTGATAGGGTTAGTACATCTGGGTTGTCTTTTTCTAGATGGATTTGTATTTTGTGTATTTTTTTTGGATGTGCACTGGCAGTTTAGGTGGGCAAAGTGTGTGCTCCTTCCCAGTTTGCATTCAATTTCTTCTACCATGTTTATTGTAGTTTAATTATTGTGTCTTTAGGATAGTGGTTTCTTGATTTTCGCGAGTTTTGATTTTAATTTGAGTTTAATGAGGCTTACAGAACTTGACCCATCAGCTATCCTACAGCTTGGGAGGGTGGGATGGTAAACAAAGGATCCCGTAGTATAGGGTTAATAGAACCGCAGCCGAGGTCAAAGTGAGATGAAAGGCAGGCTAGTCCGTTATTTAAATACAACGCTAAGCGTTGCACCTGTCTAGATGGCGGCAAGACAATCTATTAATAGAAATGCTTCTTTGTATTGAAAGGAAGACATCGTTTGTGCGTATTCAATTACCAATTTTCTCGTAACATGTACAATTGAAAGACACAAAACCGAAGTATTATATATTGGACTTTATTACCGTAGTTTTTTAATGTTACATATCAGGTTTCAAGAGATGATTGAGTCTTTGAAGGTAATTTGAGGCTTACAGAACTTGACCAAAATCTTTATCTAAAGTTCTGGTAGCTGAGGATATAGAGTCTCGTGGGGCATATGTGTGTACCACCTCAGAGGTCCAGTGACCAAGTTCTTTAATATCATCAATGGTGTAGCCCGGTAGAGTACAGGCTTGGGCCCCAGCCCGGCGAAGTCTGTGCAGAGTGATGGCACCTGGTGCTGGGTGGCACTTCATGCCTAGAGCAAGCCTCAAGGTGTCTAGCAATGCCCTCGGACAGAGTGGTAGGGCATCAGTGGTGATGAAAGCTGGGCCATTGATGTAGGATATAATGGCATTTATTCTTGTTGTCAGAGTTACAGGTTGGAGATTAGAGTCAGTTTGATGGACGAGGCTCCCAGATGCTCAAGCAAAGATTGATGCCAGCATTCTGGGAGCTGAGGTGGCAGCCTTGGTATATAGGTGGATACCGCATCTGAAGTCGGTTGCCAAGGTGTTTTATGTCTTCAAGGATGACCCGAGTTTGGCATGGGTTTGTGCACTGCCCCTTCGAAGGCTGTGCAGAGTGATGGCATCTGATGCCGTGTGGCCCACCATGGACAGGACAAGTCATAGTGCATCGACCAGGGCTAGGGTTGGAGGGGAAGGCCATCCATTGTTATGAAGCCCGATACATCAAGATGTAGCTCTGTCCTGGACAGGTGTGGACTCGATGTTAATGCCCAGTTCCTGAGTGTTGGTCTGGGAGAGTACACCATGCACTGGCTGATGCCTCCTGCCATTAGCATTGTGGTAGGTTTACTCATGGTCATAGTCACTGTACCGTTTGTGTCGGTGGAGTCTCTCATTGTCACTGGGATAGTTGCTTTGGCGTGGGCTGCAGGGGATGGGGATCGATCACGCATTTGGGTGCATGATCGGCAGCGGACTCAATCATTGGTGTACTGTCACTGGCTGTGACAGCATGTGGCGTAGCATCTCGTCATCATTGTAGTGGTGTAACAGAGCGTGATTTCAACCATCGCGTTTCTGTGTTGCGTTGGATGACTTTGATTTGTGCCTTAAAACATTCAGATATGCTGGCGATTTGGTCTTGTATGCCAGCTATAGCAGTTGTTATGTTGTCTTATGTTACTGTTATTTATGCTGCATATGATGGGTATAGAGTCGGAGCTGTCATGACGTTTCTCACACCAGTCTAGTGATTGGCTTGAACAAGTTTTAGTGTTGGCGGTCGATGTTGAAGGGCCCTTGTGGTTTCTTAGGCTTGGCTGGTGGTTGTTGGAGTGAGGCTTCTGATGCTCTCTTCATGTGTGTGACTTTTGGCGGTGGCATGGTGTTGGCGGCTTCATTTGTTTACACCCGTTTACTGTTGGGGTAAAGTAGATATGATAGAGGTGTTGCGTGTGGGAGGCAGTTTCAAACCAGAAGGCCCATGGGGTCGCTATTGACCGACGCTAAATTGAGATGAAACCGCGGTGGGTAAGGCATTCTGGAAGCCCTGTGGTGACCCTCGGGATGCAGACCCCATATTATAAGTATAAACAAAGGATCCAGTAGTATAGGTCTTGATGGAATTGCAGCCGAGGTCGAAGTGAGCTGAAAGGCGGGCTAGTCTGTTATTTAAATACGACACTAAGCATCGTGCCTATCTACATGGTGGCGAGACAATCTATTAATAGAAATGCTTCTTTGTATCGAAAGGAAGACGTCGTTCGTGCATATTCAATTATCCATGTTCACGTAACATGTACAATTTAAGTTGAGTGTGATTTGTGAGTTTTGGGTATATGCGCTTGTGCATACAGTACATATATTCCCTGATAAAGAGACACTACTGCCCGCCTCCATAGTTCTTACCTCTGTGCATGGAGGAAGGCATGAGCATTAAGTACATGTTATTTGTTTGTATTTTTTCTTATGGTTTTAGGATTAGGTTAGTGAAAATTTGTGAAACGTTTGTGATACTCATCGCTTGGAGCCCTGGTGTTCTTCCCAGTTCTCTACGATGCTTTTCGACAGCCTGGCAGTGACATATCTGGCATACTCCTCATTGTAGCGCATACCGTCAGTCATGCGTAAAACTCAAACCAACCAACAAGTCGGTATACCTCCTGATATTACCTTAGATGTTGCCAGGACGCAATACCCCAACA
The DNA here is from genome assembly GCA_030323885.1 of Branchipolynoe longqiensis. Taxonomy (NCBI): domain Eukaryota; kingdom Metazoa; phylum Annelida; class Polychaeta; order Phyllodocida; family Polynoidae; genus Branchipolynoe; species Branchipolynoe longqiensis. The sequence continues at coordinate 26,536,381 of CM059200.1, forward strand.
ACCAACCAAGCACTCGCCCTCAAATGGTTGGTGAAGTGTTAGCAAACCTCGGCTCTAAGAAGTCAGATCTCGGGCGGAGACGTGAAACAGGCGGAACCTTCTACCACGTGACATGTCAACGCGCCGGTAACAGTGCGCTGCTCCCACTCGCCGCTATGTGGCGCCACGTGTTCTTACCGGATCCAGTAATTAGGTGCGCACGCAGCTAATGGCGTGAACACATGTCCACATGAAGATCTAGACTGATGCCAATTTTCGTTGTTCTGATTGGCTATCAACATCAACACCCAAGGAAGCACCACGTGATCTCCCCAAGTGGGACGCATTCTCCAAAGATGTGTGTTGGGGCTTCATGTCCTAGCAACATCTAATGTCATACAAGGACGGGCACCGACTTGTGACAGTGCACACTCATGATGATCCTCTAGTGCTGGCCCATTGGAATCTCAGGGCATCGGCACCATGACCCCAAACTCCCACACATTCATATTATCCTGATACCGAGCAAACCAGTCCTTGCCAATCCCTATTAATACAGCCTGCAAGGCTAGGTAGCAACAAGTATAAATTTGGTAAGCTATTGGTTTGACTCGGCTCAGGTTCAACATTCAAACCCATAACCTGCCACACAGAAGTCCAGACAGCGCTCTTGGCGATTCGGCCACCAAACCCATAACCTGGCACGCAGAAGTCCAGACAGCGCTCTTGGCGATTCGGCCACCAAGCCCATAACCTGGCACGCAGAAGTCCAGACAGCGCTCTTACCGATTCGGCCACCGACTCTGGTTTTCTCATCGGAAGGGAGGTGGGAAAGCCAGGGTTTTATGGTTTGTTTGTTGTTTTACATTCTAGCAACATCTAAGGTCATATCAGGATGGGTACCGACTTGTGACAGTGGGCACTCATGGCGACTTTATAGTTCTGTCCCACTGGGAAAGCAGGCAGTCGGCACCATGATCTGGTATCCCACTCAGTCACATTATCCTGACACTGAGCACATCAGTCCTTGCCCTATCCTAATAATGCTGAGCACCTGGCTAGGACGTGACAAGTATCAATTTTTAAGTCATTGGTTTGAACCCACGAATCCACGATCTACCAGCACGGGAGACAGACGCTCTAACTCATTTGGCCATCCCGTCTGGTGCAGGCTTTTAAGGTCAAACTTACCACTTCATCGTACAGCTGATACGCCGACCTTTGAGGGAAACTGGGCAATAATCACAACTTCAATAAAAATGGGTAAAGTTTCCAAACAACCAATCAGAGAACCAACACTACCGGAAGTTATATTCTCAGAGTTAAATGTAGGAGATGATTAGTTGGTTATTTGTTGAAGTTTTTCGTCCAGGCAACATCTAAGGTATTTATAGTGCTACCCTACTGGGAGACCAGCACCATGCAATGATATCCCAATCACTGACACTATCCTGACACTGAGCTAACCAGTCATTACCCTATCCTAATAATGCTGAGCATCTGGCTAGGAAGCAACAAGTATCAATTTTTAAGTCATTGGCTTGACTTGACCAGGGTTCAAACCCATGGTTTTGAATCCCACGATCTACCAAAAGGGGAGACGGGCGCTCACCTCATTTGGCCATCCTGTCTGGTCTATCCCTGAATAACCATTTACATATAAGTATATATATATATGAATAGTGATAAACCCTTTATTGCATGTAATAAGTTGTGGAGTGACCCCCCCCCCTCCGTCTGGAGGTGGGGGCGGGTACCAGCATGCACCTTGCTCCCTCTGCGTGTGGGGGGGGGGCACAACTGCGTGGGATGTTTGTTTGTTGTTGTTTTACGTCCTAGCAACATCTAAGGTCATATCAGGACGGGAATGGGATAGTCCACTCGCTCGGAAGCTTATAAGTATGTATATATATCGTTCTACTTGCAAATAAGTATATATACATATATGCCTATATATACACATATATATATACAAAGTATAAGTAGGGACCTCCGCTCGCTTAGATACAAAAGAGTTATGTACACATTACTCTAAAGGGCACATGGAATGAATGAGCTGAAGGGGAGAAGCCGACTTTGCCTCTCCACATATAATTGAAAGCGACAGGGGCTTTTGTTTGCATATGGCTTATTCGCCAGCTATGGTTGCCATGGCAACACCCGTGCATACTAATAACACCCTTAAGAATAACCTACTGTTTTGTTGACATTTGGAGCCCCATCCGTATGTATCCACCCTCCTTTCACTCCCGCCTCACCCCCACCCCACCCCCCACCTCTCCTCCATCCCCAGCCCAGCCCCGTCCCGCCCCATAGCCACTTCAACCAATCAGGGGTCAATACCGGGGAAGAGCCTTGCGCATGCGCGTTGAAGTGCTTCCTATTGAGTTGTCTCCGGTCTTTGTGAGGGGGTTTGATGTCCGCTAGACCCTTATCCAAACAGGAACCGAGGAGCGTCCGTCCGGCTCCGTGTTATCAACAAATCGTGAGCAGAAATATATGTGATATATATATATATATATATATATATATATGTACATATTATAGATATGTATATATATAACGTGACAATTAAAGCTGTATAGATAGTCCAATGAAGCATCAACATTTCAAAACCCAAACCCTCACCTAAATAGGATTCCATATATCTAATTTAGATACTGGTGATTTATTAAATACTTGTCGCCACATCGAAGGGTCATAATACACCCTGTCGTTAGTATGTTACATACACTTGTGGTGTCGGAGTTTTGGTGTGCTGGCCAACATTAATTTGACACATTTGCACTTCAAATATTTCAAAAGTTATCCATTTAAAATCAAAATTACCTCAAAATAAAGTAATGTAGACTATAACAATCAATATATTTATGTCAGAAAAATGTGAGAGAAACTCCAAACCATCGGACTATGCAATTTGAAGATGTTAATCAGCAATATTCATATGATTAGTTTGGTTTGTTGGAAATGTATTTCTTAGAAACACCTAAGTTCAAATAAGGAGGGATACCGAGTTGTGATAGCGCATACCCATGATGATTTTATAGTGTTGCGCCAATGAGGAACCAGGTAGCCGGTCCCAATACTTAATACCTTACTCAGTTACATGACTTAGACATGAACCAACCTGTCCTTACCCTTTCTTACTAATGCCAGGCAGTAGGCAACTTAGTGAGGACTATCGTCCAAGTCTTATATGTAAGATGATAAAGTCATGTGTATATATATAGTTTGGGTAATGCATAATGGATTATGTGAGTATAATTACTAGTCACGTCTACTACTTAGTATTTTATTCACATTCTGACTGGATATTTTGTAGTGGTGGCTACCCCATCGACTAACCATCTCACTAATTGGTCACGGGTCGTATCAATCGCGGCCGTCAAAACGCATATATATTTAGTATTATATATATATGAATATTTATCAATATTTATATGAATATTTATAAATACATAGTTTCTCATGACAAATATTGTTGGTCAAACATCTTTAGTTAATAATTGAGAATGGCTTTTGCGAATGAACAAGCATCACGTAAATGACATTGTATGGCAACAAATTGAGTTGTCTTTTTCTTGAATTTATTATGCAGAATATCTTTATATATGATATGTCGACAATGCCAGGTATATGATATGTCTGGTATGCAGGTATTGCAGGTATAGCAATACCTCAGGGAGTTTGACGCCCCTGCCCTGCATAGTTGTAAACTACTGCCTTGTGGTACAGTTTCTTCACAGAACCGAAGGCTAAGGGAGCAAACCGTGAACAGAAAACCATGTCACTGTGGCAGCATTAAGGGCGGTTGATATATGGAACTCCCAACATCTCCAGACCAGGCACTGCAGGGACAAATAGTTTTGCGCCTGTCTTGACATGTTCTTGCCGGTGTGAAACCTCTATTTGCTCCCCGAGAGAGTGCCGCTGGTAACTTGCAAAAGCCAGCAGCACTTCAACACTTTTGCAGGCAGCTTTCATGAACAGACGACATGTGAAAAAGCTGCATGCCTTCATGATGCAACATCTGCGTTCAATCATGAGGCTAACCTGGAAGGACCAAGTGACAAATAAGGAAATACTCGAACGGACGGGGCTGCCCTCTATCGAAGATCTTCTGATCAAAAAGAATCTCCGGTGGACTGGACACCTCGTGAGGATGTCATCAGACAGGCTATCAAAGCAGATCCTCTATGCTCAACTGTCTTCTGGTTACAGAAAGAGAGGGCGCCCTCATCTCAGGTTCGAGCATACCATCAAGAGAAACCTGAAGCTGAGAGACATTAAGACCGACTCATGGACGCCACTCTCACAGCAAAGAGCTAAATGGAGAGCGGCAGTCAAGTAATGAAAGCAGTCTTTAGCCGTCTTCACACGGGCGATGTAAATCGATTCGTAGAAAGCGACTTGTATAGTTTGCATCACATTTCTCGTGTGAACGCACGTCTGAGGCGGATTAAGGCTGATTTGATTCACGTGATGTGGATCCTGTAAACCACCTATCGAGGTAGTTTACGTGAGGCGATTTCTGTGATGCGGATAATTTTGCCCGTCTGAACGCAACCGACTTACGTGATGCGGACTAAGCACGTCAAACTATATACTATAATTTGGTCTATGAAACCGCTAGACGTGCACATATATTTTTTTCATCATTTATTTTTAGGGTTTCACTGCCCAGCAGAAGTTTTGACCGTTCCAAACCAATACGATTCAGTCATTACATATCTAGGTCGAACCCACACTCTCTGGTGCCGGCGTCGTCGAACCCAAAATGGTGCTGGTTAGTCTGGACTTGCTCATGCGCAGATTTCGATTTCCGGCCCAAGTACTGCCCGTGTGAACGGGCCGCTAATTCGACTCACCTGATTCGATTTGTGTGATTCGCCTCACATTTTGTCCGTGTGAACACGGCTTTTGTCCCATTGCCACTGACAGCATGATGATGATGACGACAATGCCAGATATACATACATATACAGTAAAACCTCCATATATCGACCACTCCCCTATATCGATCGCTTTATTTAGGTCCCAACAATACCATTGTAACCATATTCTAACTCCCTAAACCGACCACCTCCCTAAATGGACCACTTAACTTTGGTCCCAAGGTAGGCCGCTTTAGAGAGGTTTTACTGTATATTGAACATTATTAACATGTTACTGCAAATAGACATTGAATCTAGATTAATTCAAATGAATTGTCAAAAGCAGTAACATTATATTAACAATAAAGCATACTTGATAGGTTAATTGTTATGCATACGAGCCGTAAATATGGGCAGTTGTAGTTGAAGGGGTATGAGGGGGGTGTGAGGGGGGAGTGTGAGTGCCTGTGTGTGTGTGTGGGTGGGTGGGTGTGGGTGTGTGTGAGGGGGGATAGAGGGGTTCTAAGTGCCCGGAATGGTGGATGGGGGACATGGGGAAATAGGTTCCCTTCTGGTAGCTTAACTCAGCGGAGAAGTCTATTCTGAATCTGCTCAATTCAGCAGAGAAGATGAAGATGAAGACGAAAATGAAGTTAAAGTTGACGATGAAGTTGGAGATGAAGATGAAGATGAAGATGAAGTTGAAGCTGAAGATGAAGATGGAGTTGAAGAGGAAGTTGATATGAATATTAATATGAATATGAAGAAAACAGAAGGATAATCCACCTAAAAACATTAGCATATGGATATAGCCAAGACATTAAGCGTCTAACCCAACCACTAAGGGACACCAGAGGAAGCAAGGCACCACTACTAAGGCAGACCAGAAGCCATATCAAAGCCCATGAAAGGAGCACACTTGAAATGGCCGCCAAGGCATGGAATGCGCAAACGGTGAAAGAGAGAGAAATCCCTGGCCTAAAAACATACTAAAAATATCTGTGCAAAAAAAAAACTGGGAACCCCAACTGAACTACACCACAAGGGGGCAGGTGATATGTCACAGCCGACCAACTGAACAGCCCAGGGCGAAAACCGGAAATATTAAAGCCAGATAACATGTCCAACAACAATATAAATCAAATCAAATCCAAACAAACACAACTCAACCACCTATTATGTACAAGCCTATGGACATGTAAATAAAATAGGCTAGTATAGAATTAAGTAGAAAAAGTGGAAAACTCTTCCCAAGAAAACCCCAAGAAACTAACATAGAACCATAAGAAAACAACTAACATAGTAATAAGAATAGAACAAAAATACAATGCCAAGAGGGCCCAAAAAAACCTAACCTAGGCTACTAAGCATACCAACAAACTATCTATCTCCTACTGAAATGCAGGCAATCAAATAACTCATCAGCAGCTACTGTTTGGTAAGACAACACCAACACTACAGCTGGCCAGCATTGAAAACAAGCCTGGGTACCCGGGCTAACATGCTATGGACAGTATAAATACAGCCTCAATAAAACAATTTTTTTTAAAAATCCCGATCTCCCAAAATAGGAGACGGATGCTCTAGTCATTAGGTCACCCAGTCTGGGTCAATCCTTGTTGTTGTACATTTAACGACCCCCCAGCACAAAAGGTAGATATCGGCTATTGGGTGTCTTGTCAAGAATAATGCACTTTAGGAAACCATTTTTGTTTACAGAATGCTAAACTGATATAACTGACAAACTACGTCAGGTCACTCCGTTTGCGTCAGTTTCTTTTCAGTTGCAAATATATGCATACAATGATTATATAAACCATTTCAGTTAGGATTTCTCTGTAATATTGCGGACTGGGAATAATGCCTTCCTCCCCAGAAGTGTCCAGTGCTGGCCACAAATGCCATATTGACCGCAAAAGCAACAATTTCCTGGGTTATGCTTTTATCGTCGTGTGTGCAATTCAATGCTTTAAAAGGATTGTGAATAAACAAAAGAAACAGAGACAAAAACACCCAGAACCCAAACCCTAACCCGGCTACAAAAGTCCAAATCCCTTATCTAAAATTCTGAAATCTGAAAAGCTCCGAAAACGAAGTGTTTACCCTCATAGAGCTTATAAATGAACTGCATTGTTAGTTACTGCTTATTTACCTCAATGATAGTGTATTTTATACTTATTGTGTATTTTTATAGAGACATAAATATAGGTATGATGACAGTTCATTTGAAGCTGTACGTGCATAAGTTTCTTTTGTTTGATTTTGTTCGTTATTTTTTGCTAAATATGTTTATTCTGCTGAATAAATCTTTTGTCAGTGCGGCAGCACTGGTCTTCCACCATTTTTCAATTCGGGTTTATTTACGCAAAGGTATAATAAGGTATACAATAACTGTTGAATACACAATTTGCAGCATGTAACACAATGACATTTTGTAACCTAAAAGTTCCATAGCAATATGGTACCAGTACTGTCATATAACTAGATCAATATTAGTAACATCAATATGATTATGAGTATTTACATGGTATTTAGAATGTAAGCAGAAATATTCTTCTATTTTAATTTAGTAAAGTTGTAGTAAGTTTTAATGTAGGGTCTGTACAGTTGGAGTTAGGCAAGCGGTATAATATGAATAAGCAATGCTTAGGCCCAACCTGCCCACATTAGACTAGTCGGAATTACGAAACTATCTATAGCATGCGCACTGTAAACGGCGTCGAGAGCCAAACAAACGCCCGTGGCCATTCAGTTTGCATTCTATGGAGTTTGCCACTACACGCAGTGCAAAACTAAATTAATAGAAATACAGAACAATTTGGCATAAACATGAAAGTTTGGAATTACAAACTAGTCTATTGACACATACATATAAATGCTCTGAGAATTATTGATTTATTATTATGCGATTCAACACGAGTATACAAATGGCGGCCGACATAGGGTGATTTCCGTTTCCGTTTGCTGGATTTTGATTATTCTGTTATTCAACACAAGTTTACAAATGGCGGCACCCATAGAGGGCTATTTCCGTTTCCGTTTGCTGGATTTTGGCGGTTTCATTTTCTACCTCTATGAGTAGGAGTATTGTTTATGTGTATATATCTACATGCATTAGTCCTAAGCCTCCCAAGAGGGTGGGTCGGTATAAATATCAGTTTGTTAGAAATGTTCCAGTAATATTTTAGCAAATAATTTTTGTTGGAAATCAAATGTACTCCATTATTTATGGTCCATATATTCTCATTGTTACATTGATCAGCATATTACTTATAAATGCCTCGTAATAGTATTTGTAGTACATTCAATGTGAGCAGAAATCTGTGACGTAGGCATAACCATTCAAGTTGCCTAAATTCCTCATAAATGGAATGGGGATGAATTTGATCAACCTGAGTATACATAGAGGTATATATATAGGCCGATATATACATGTATATACATATATTTGTTCTTGTCTTTTTGCAGTGTACAGTGAGTGAGTGTGACGGTCGCTGAGGCATGGCCGGGTAGGTTGTGCCACATGAAGAGCTGAGGTTGATTCAGTAAATGACCTAATGGATATAGCTAACCAGCCGATGACTGAGGGGCTCAGGAGTAGATGGAAACTTCAGGCTTATTTTACTTGTATAATGGATTATACCGCATATATATAATATGTATATATATATATATTTATATGGATGATGTTCTCGAGTGAACACATCCCTGATAAATGGAATGGGCCTAAACGTGATCACAGTGAATATATATATATGTGATGTATAACGAATTATGCAAGTATAAAGATATGTACGGGTTAATTATTACTTTATTTGTTATACTCCGTAAGACAAACACTGTACAGGTGGCTCCACCTACCCTCCTCACCTCCAGCGGATGTAGACCAGTGTCAGTCGCACCGGAGGATTTATATATATACATAGAAATATATATATATATATATTATATATAATCTATTATGTACATATAAACGCTCAGAGAATTATTTATTATTTATTAGTGTCGATTCTACCCGACTTAATATTGTCCAATCGGCGTCGTCCGCTGGCCCCTGCTGCGGTCCTGGCGGCTTCGACGCTGCTCGAGTTGGTTTGAATCGTCACTTGCCTCCAATCTGCTGTCTCTTGTCAATTCGTAGGGGAGGCTTATATATATATATATATATATATATATATATATATATATGTATGATGTACAAATCCCTGATAAATGGAATCGGCCTAAATGTGATCAAAGTGAATATATATATATATATATATATATATATAAATATATATATATATATATGTATATAGATATATAGGATTATATATATATGATGTATAAAGTACTATGCAATTATAAAAATACGAAGGGAAGTGTTTCCATTATATATTATATTATCATATTATATGATTACCATTGTTATTCTCTGTAAGACTCCACACTTGACTTGTGGCGACACCTGCACCCAACTCCCCTCCATCGGGTATCGACAAGTGTCAGTCGCACCGCACAACTTTTTTCAAATGAATTTGAATGTACGTATGTCTGTGCATAAATACAGATATATACACATATATATATATATGTGTATATATCATATTTATTCTGCTGATATTGCTTGCATTGTATTTCTAGCTCTCGCTCCAACAAATCCCTCAAGACTAGAGGGGAGATAACACTGACAGAGTCTACTCCCGATAACCTCCAATGCCTGTCTGTCCCGATGATCTCCCAGACACAATGCTAAACATGGCTGCCAGACGCTACATCAGGGGAGGGGGTATGTCCGCAATCAATACCAGCGCTCTTATCGCTGTGTTGTTCCAAGATGGACGGCAGGGAGAACCAGCAGGTTATCTATGGTGATACACAGGTGATACTCCGCTAATGCGATGACAGAGAAGATAGCACACGCTGGCTGAGTCACAGATTTGCTGAAGTCGCCGGAAGGTTAGAAGCATTTGTAGTATAATGGATATAGAACTTGTGGCCTATATATATATAACTATGTTTATATATACACTCGCCTGTAACAGGTTGTTAATATGCATTGGATATAAAACATAGTCGGTCTATATATACTGGAAATATAACATGTTGTATATATATGTAACAGATATAGGACATGTGATAAATATGTAATATATAACATATATAGGACATGCTATACATATATATGTATATTGGGTTTAGAACATATTGTATATAATATATATATATATACATATATGCATACATTACGCAGATCTGCATTCCGTCTTAGCAATGTGTTGTTTACATGTTATATATGTATATATGTGCTGTATGAGCATTATACAAGTATAATTATCGGTAAACTGATTATCCTTGAACTGTGCCTCTGCTTGTCATGTTAATTGACACTTCACAACAACTGACATGTGACAACTCATTCGGATGGATAGGCTCTCTGCGTTGCCTGGTGCTGCCACCTGGCCTATTCAACTGTCATGATTCAGCCTCTTGCCTATACCACTCGCTCAACAATTGTCTTTCTTACCGGTAATAGGGCACTTACCGCTTGCCAGAGAATACAATTTTCCATCCCACTTACCTTGTTTGTATTTTCCTTCCATCTTACAGGAAATAATTATATGTATAATTATATGTGTGTAATTAGATGTACAACAATCTGTGTACCTGGTGATAGGAGTCCTGTAGGAAGAGGTTTGTTGAAGTAACCCAAAACACTCACCATCACCAATAGTGGGGTGCCCGGGCACTCAGTCATTTCAAATTGATGCAAAAGTTTCGTTTTCAGTACCAATTTGAAGGTAAGGGTCTATAGAACCATTTTGGTTCGAGTGTCAAACTCTCAGATAAAAAAAACCAAAATGGCTGCCAAAAACCAAGTTGGCTGCCTATTTCAAGCTTTTGTTCGCATTAGGCCTCATAACTTTTGTACTATTGAACCTAGAATGATGATTTTGGTCTCTATACCTAGGTTTGCATGTATGAGTAATTGAATAAAAATAAAATAAACATGATTGGAGCATATCTTCTCTTATATTGAGTCCTACTTCCGAGTAACTGCTTAGTCAATTGCTTGAAAAACTCCTTGAACAATACATTTAATAAGAAAATGGCTAACAAATTAACCAAATTAACCTATATACATCATGATAGTATCAGCTTCCTCATGGTTGCATTGATCCATTGGTGGACTGTTTCCAACATGGTGGACTTGATCACCTGCAGTGATGTAGACATTCTTGTCATCTGGGAAATGTTCTTCTGTTATCTTTTTTGACAGGGATGAGAATAGTTCCTCCTTGTTATCAACGTTTGCCAGAAAATTCTGCCAATTGCCTGGGATTTTGGCAGTACCAGATATGCGTTGTTGGATGCCTGTTCCTCGTTTTTCCCTTCTGCCTCCTTTGATTGTCAGTGCACGATACTGGTCCCAGACAATATCTACTCTTGTCGATCGCTTCAAGCCGTGGCAAATTCTTGGGCAGAATACCTTGTCGAAATATGAATCAAAGGTCTTGCATTGGACAGTTGTACCAGGAAGTGTGTGTATCAGTACTCCACCATCAAAAATAATGAAGTTGTAAACATCTGGCGCTACTAGCTCCTCATCGACAGAAATGGTGCTACTTGTACAGGCTTCTGTGATATATACCAACAAATTTGACTTGGTACAAGAGTTGAGGGACCCTTTGGATGACAATGCAGGTGGGTATGGGGAAGATTCGTGATGAAAAAACTCCTCCAAATCGCCCCCGCGGCTGTCTAGTACAAGAAAAGCTTGCCCATATAGCTCTGCATCATGTTTGAAGTGCTGCATTTTCAGCTTAATTGCTGACTTCTTTTGTGTTTTCTTCACATGGAACAACAGTAAGTTGTTTCGCTTGATAGGTGCTGTCAGAGGTGTGTCATTTGAGTCAAGCACACTCTGTCTGAAGTTGTTGTACTGCTCTTGTCCTATACACTCGACTTCATGGACAGATACGGCAGCAGCCGCAGACTCACACACCTTGTCTAATGTAACCAGGTCTCCACTGTGCTCCTCAAAATGATTCCCATTGCTCAGCAACACCTCCATCAGGTCTTTGGCATGGCGTAGAAATCGTTGCTGAGATGCATATCCTTCCTCACGATGAGGGAGTTCTTCAGCATCATCGTTATCGTTTGCACCAGTAAACTCCTCAACGACACGGCTGATTTCCGGCCCAGTCACGATCCAGCGTTCCAGCATGTCCGGGTTCTCTGTGAGACCGATAATGCCACCAACTCCTTTCACCCTTTTGTTGGCTTGCTTGTGTGCTCGTGTGCTTAATCAATGGGTAAGGATGAGAAATGGTGATTGCTTCGAGTTATTGTCAAGTGTCCCTTCTAAAACTCTACTTGGATGCTATGTGGTAGAACTTCCAGGTCTCGGATAAAGATTGGAATCCACCTGGCATAATTCTGGTGATCGAGAGCAAAGAACAGAGGCACAAGCTTCCACAGGGTAGTGACCATGAGTTCTAACTTCCGTTCCAGATGTGTCCGGATGAACATGAATATGATCTGTTGGTACTTGTGTACGAGTAGCTAGAATTTTAATGTTGGACTCTGTTCAGAAGCTACCCAATCCTCAAGAGCCATCTCGGTCCCACTGTCTTTGTAGGCTCGCTTCAGAAGGCTGTCGAGTACCATAACAGTAACTTGATGGGCATATCTTGTTCTCATTACATTGGATGCTTTCAGAAAAGCTGTGGCTGCTGCTTCTGTCTTCACTAGCCCAGCTTTTTTCAGGGTTTCAGGCCATCCAGATCCACGCAGAAGATCTCCCATGGTGCTCCACAAAGCCATTTCAATGTGGAGCCCAACTAGCATAACCAGAAACTTGTCTTCCCCGAAGATGTCAGGGAAGGTCCACTGCATTTTGTTTGCTAGGTCATAGAGTGGTTGGTCAACTACCAACACAGGGACTTGGTGAGGGTTGAAGTGCTCAGTTGTTTTTTTCACCAGTTCCATTCCATGTCGAATCATTTCTGGAGTGGCGGCTTTTTCATGGAAAAGTGGCAGGAGGTCTTCAATGCCTTTTTCTGGTTGTCCAACAGTATCTGATCGAGCAGCATGGTATGAAGACCACATCACTGGAGTGCGTTTTTCTGTATCAGAATCCACATATAGGGTGTCATGTACTGCAGTCATCCATGCCTGGTCGTGCTGTTTCTCCTCATTGAATGAACTTGTTGCCACTGGTTGCACATCTTTTACCGGAGGTTGGGTGGCAAGATTTCGGCCCACAGGTGGTAAAAATGTATACGAACGAGGCAGGATGGGTTCACTGCTGCATGCTCCTCTTTGCTGTGCGTTGATTCATAGACATTCTTGGTCCAACCCAGGCGTCTGTGATGAAGGAAACTGAAATATTGAAATACAAGTTCCATGGAAGGATGAGCTTGCAGTGCGTGATGTGGGATTGTGAGCCAAGTTATCCAGGGCTGCAACTGTGAAAATGTGGTGATGCAAATTTGTAGGACAGACTATATCAGCATTGTTCATTGTATTATCTGCAATAGCCTGTGCAAATCTAGTTTCAATGCTGAGGACTTTCATATATGACACACTCAGAGCATATTTATGTAGTAGTTCTACCAGCTTCTTGCTTCTTGTTTCGGAATGCAATTTGAGGGCCAGGAACACTGCCAGTGGAGGCTCACAATTCAAGTTCGTTGAAAGAGAAGTTATATTTAGCATGGCCAACTGACTCTCAGAGAGGATCTTCCTGGAATTCTCTTGTTCTGGCGATGATTTGGGTCTTGCGAGTAGTTGACGGAAGAAATACTTTATACATTGTGGAACAGATGATTCTTCGCAACCATTGGAAAATGAACCATCAAACTTGAATGTAGTGTCATGATCAAAAACAGCTTTACAGAGAATCGATGCTGCCATTAGTAATGTAGGTGCTTCCTCATCTGGTGTTTGAGTTGCATCTGATATGATCCTTCTAGCCGTCTTCGAACAAACGATGAAAACTCGGTCTCGGATACCTTTCTCCTCTGTCAAATTTGGGAAGCGTTCCAGGACTCTATCCTTTAGGCGTGTCCCGTTCACAGTCTTCTGGATTTCATGTTGTTCTAATCTCTCGGTCATCATATCTGTCAGATCTTGCAATGCAAAAATTCTACGACCTCCAGTGACTTCTTCCTTTATAAATTGGAGCAATTCATTTTCATTTTCTGTTGCGGCCTCAAGATTTTCGTTAGCTCTGTCTTGTTTACAAATCGCATCGTAACGGCGATTGAACCCTGTCTAGCAATTCTGATGGTACTTGGCTTCAATGGCGACCAGATCGCAAGGAGTGCCACAATACGCTCTTCCCCCAGCACGACTGCCTTATCATGTATCTGTTGGGTGAGTTTAACCTTCTGGAAAGAATGGTCTGCTTCATTTGTTTCATCACCACAGAAGATACACAGATTACGATTAACAGCTGCTTTACAGGAGTCAATCCTTCATTATGACTTTTTTTGCATGGTCAAGTGCTGATGCCCTGTAAAGTTGACCTCAAGATTTATGCCAGGATGCATGATTCTTCTGCATGGATTCTTCATCTGGAAGTTCTATGTCTGGGTGGGGAGCAGCACCAATTCCGCTGAACTGACTTGCAAGCCTGGTGATTTCTTCTGTAGGCTTCCTCTCTATGACTGGCGACTGGATTCGCAAGAGGGACAAACATAGCACTTCCCTCAGTTTGCTTTTGGCCCTAAAATACATATCGTTGGCCCAGCCATTCTCAGAAACAACCTGGAAAGTACACCAAAGAATAAACCCCATTTGTATCGTCAAATTTTGTTTTTTATGTCTCTATAGTATGAATAATACTATACTAAGGACATTCCAAGCATGTTTATTTTATTTTTATTCACTTACGCATACATGAAAACCCATATATAGACACCAAAATCATTCATTCTAGGTTCCATAACGACAAAAGTTATGAGGCGCGTAGATGCAAAAAAATACGCAATTGGCAGCGTGCTTTGTATGTTGGCAGCCATTTTGAATTTTTTTATCTGAGAGCTTGACACTCGAACCAAAATTGTTCTATAGACCTTACCATCAAATTGGTACTGAAAACGAAACTTTTGCCTCAATTTGAAATGAAAAGAGAAAAATACCCATGCATGGCCCCCCCCACTACAAGGAAACCAGTGAGAATTCGCTGGAAGTTCGGGAGTCCGGGTGTATATTTTCCCGATATTCAATTAGAGACACAGGGGTGAGAGTAACATGTGTATTTAAACAATACTGATGAGAAAGGGTTAATGGAAATATATATGTAGGGAAAGGGTTAACTTTGGTCGTAATGCGAAGCATTACGCTTGTAAATGCACGAGATGAAGAGACCTCCCCCCGCCCTGCCGCATGTCGCGTCGGCCTCTCACACCTCACCGACCCCGCTGCTCGCCGCTTTCCTCCCCCCCCCCACCCCAGCCTCGCGCAGCATTCGCGCCTCACGCGACGCCCGCTGCTCGCCATCCCTGGGCCGGCAGCTTTCGCACTCAGCTGCTGTCGCCGCCCCCCTCCTTCCCTTATAAGGCCGCCCGTCGAGCCTCCCTCTGCACTCGGCCTCCGCCGCCTCAGCTATCTGCTTCTCCCCACAGCTCCACCTCGGACCGCTGCTCTGCCACAGGCTCCCGCACAATGCCGGACACGGAAAAGGCAGACGGACGCAGAGCACCAGGATTACCGCCCGGCACGCCCCAAGCTCGTGCTCGCCCAGGCGATCGCCTCGCCAGTCGCCGGACACCGGGCCCACCCGTCAGCACCTTCGGGCTGCGACACAGTCTACTCATCCTCCAGGCCTGCAGCGGGCCTCACTACGCGCTATGGATCGCCTTCGAGACGGCGGTGGCCCGAGGCAGCCCCTAGCAGACGCAGGGCAGGATACAGCCGCCAGCCCGCCCCAGCTCCTCGGGCCAGACCGCCGCAGGGCCCGGCCCCCGCTCCACCTCAAGCGTCTTTTGCCCGGGCGTCCACCCCCTCTACCAGCAGTAAGGACCGCCTCACCCGACCGAATTCGGCCCCGCGCCCTACCCGGCTTCCTCCAGGACGTCGCCGACGCACTACACCCACAGCATCCGCGGCCCACGCCGTCCTGAGAATCCTCGCTTCTGCTGCCGCCAGCCGCGCCGAGGCGCAAGTTCCCGGAGGCAGTCCACCCGGAAGTCATCGACATGTGGCCCCGGACGTCAAGACCTTGGAGGAATTCAAGATGACGGGAGGCCACCCGCACGACGAAAATGACCTGGCCTCCTCACCCTGCGCCGGCATCCAGCCTTCCCCGAGCACTCCCTCCATGGCCTACGCACTCACCACCTCACCGTGATGAGGGATCCTCGTTGCATCCGTGGCCTACCGTGCAGCGATACTGCGAGGCCATCTGTCAGCTGGATTAGCGGTCGGGAGGCTCCCCCACAGAAGGCATGACCCTGTGGCCCTCAACAGCCATGAGTGGAGTCCCATCACCACGACCCCACCACCACTCTGGGTAACACCGATCCCCGAGGCGAGACTCGCCCCGATGGCGGCGAGGTGCCCCACCCGAGGCACCTCACCCTGCCCCAGCCGACAGCCCTCAAGCTACATGACACCTCCAGTGACCCCGGCACCCGCCTAGATACCACAGGGTATAGCCACCTGCTTGCCCACCGGAGAATCGGCCGACCACATCGGGGAGGCCACGGCGAGGTGGGGACATGCGCCGGCACATCTGCGTTACTGCGCCGAATGTGCGGCGTTACTAGCAGGATGCGAGACCGAATGCCTCACAAGCAAGCCTCTGGTTGAGCGCCCAGACCCCGGCCGCCTCGGCGGATATGTGAATCCGCCGCCCCCACCCCGGCCGGCACGTGGGCCCCTCCGGAGCCCACCTCACCACTGCCTCGACAGACCCCGCGGGACCTCACGACAACCTCCCGCGCGCACCAATCGAAGCGCCGCCCCGGCGACAGCCGGGTCCACACTGCATCCTCAAACCACGGACGAACTCGCAGCCTGCTACGAGGGACCCTCTCGCCGGACAGCCCAGCCACGTGCGCTCACGACGTTTCATGTACCGCCACTGCTCATCGACCACTCCTAGGCCAGCTCCTAGGAGTTTGCTGCCCAATCATCGTTCACTCACGAGGTCCTCCACCCATGTGCCTCAGGAGCGAGCCTCCCCGTTTTGCCGCCCGCTCCCTATCCACAGCGGCCACGGAACCGCCCTCTCACCCAGCCTGGTTCCCGGCTCCCCCCCTCGCCGCCCCTACCCCCGACCTCGGCGCGCCCAAGCCCTCTCTACTTTTGGCGGAGGGCTCCCCCTCGCCCCCCCCCTCTCAGAACTCTGAACCATTTGCATCCTATGGTCCCCTCGACTTTTCCTCTGCTCATACATGGCCCCTCACTGTATTGCTACTGTACTTGCCTCTCCCGAGACGTCACTGCTCCTCTTGAGCCCCTTCCTTCTATTCAGTGCACCTCAGCTTGTTTACAGTTCCCATCCTGTTGCTCATGCCTTTTTGCCCACCACGCAGTCTATTCCTCCGCAACCCTTCCCCCTCGTTCATGCGAGAGCAGCTATGCACCTTACGCTTGATTCGAGGAGAGGCAGAGACCCTCTCCCACCGCACCGCCTGTCCACGTGGCGCTCAACTCACCTCGCCCCGCTGCTCGCCGCTTCCTCCCCCCCCTGTTCGCGCAGCTATCCGCGCCTCACGCTCACGACCCATCTGCTCGCCCTTCCCCCGGGCGGCAGTAGGCTTTCACACTCATCTGCTGTCGCCGCCCCCCATCCCTCGTCCCTTATAACGTCCGCCAGTCGGTCCTCCCTCGCGCTCGCCCATCCTGCCGCCCTCCGAGCTATATGCTCTTCCCTCCACCCCCCACGCCGCACTCCTCCTCCACCGTCCTCTCTGTGCGGAGGCCTCTCGGACCCCCTCACCATAACGCTGCAGTCATTGGGCCTCCTCGCTATGCTGGCTCGGCCCTCACTGCAGTCAATGACCTCCCGTCGCCTGACCCCTCCCCTGCCTCTCCCTTGAGGCCCCTTCTTTTATTCGTACCTCCTCAGCTTGTTTACTTGTTCCCCTAGTATGCTCTGTTGACGCTCAATAAACGGTATCCCACCTGCCTCCTCTTCCTTTTCGCGCGTGCGCATATATAGGCGCCACTACACAGTGCCTGGTTGCACATTTGTGATTGGGACGTGGGCAGGGCCTTAGGCCATATGGAGCAGCTATTAATTGTAAGGTAGCCAGCCAATGAGCTGCCTGTGTAGGAGACTTGCGTAACCTAAGGAAGGGTGTTGACATTACTGAGAATGTGAGGCAATGTAGGCTTGGGTTAGATGGGGGCATTGGGGGCATCAATCAACTATCTTTGAAACATGAGCATCGAGTAAGCGTCACAGTAATTGCTTTCCTATCAAGTTGTTGGGCATTAGGTTTGGAGAGGTATTAACCCTAGATCACTTTCAAGGGATGATACAGCAGCACTTAACCCCTATCGATAGATCATAATTGTTGGCGTGGGTGGGACGGCAAATCTGGCGAAGAAGTACGGCCTCTCGCTTGGAAAAGTCTGGTCCGAGTGCAGATCTCCTGGCCATGTCATCAGCTTTGACTGGAAATCACTATAGGTGGCGCAGTTAATCGGCAGCCTTAATTTGTTCTAAAGCGAATATAGGTGTCGCCAACAGTCTGATTTAAGGTAATGCGTAATTTAAGTTATCATGCGCAATAAGGAGTTCAAGAAGTTCAGGGTGAGTGCGCGGCATCAGCGCCAGAATATATTAGTGTCTAGAATGAATTAGTCTCCGCGCCATTGATGCCCTGAATCTACTGAGATGTTCAGTCTCGTCATTAATTACCCATGTTGCCATCAGCATGGACAGGTCTGGGTAACTAATTTGAGCTAAGGATTTCAAAAATACATGTTGCAAGGTTATAGCCTCAGAGCAAGTGTAATTGAATCCTTATAAAAGCTGTACAATGTTGATATCAAACACTTCAGTGCAAACTTATGGTGATACCACATTATGACACATCGTGCAAACGAACGCCAACATATGTCATTTTTTGCCGCTGCGTCAGGATATATCATTATGTTGATATGTGTTATGCATGCATTAGGCGCTCATTGGTATACGTCAATGTATGTCAACTTTCGGCGAGATACTGCATCGTTCATCAGGGGTTCGGCAAAGTTTTGTGGATGCACAAAACTGTTGACGTTCGACAACATTTGACATGTGTGGATTTAACGTTGGCCGTACGCTATGTATATGTTAAGCATAGGCGATACATTCGTAGTTATCTATGTAAGGGCGAGCGACTGTGATTGTCATAGCTATGGCAAGTTCATGGATCATACACGTGAACCTACAGTCGTGCTAACGTGCATACTATGTCTAGTACGGTTCGCTTTCCTATTAAGTTGTTGGGGATTAGGTTGGAGATGGTTAGTAACACATCCCCGTGCACATGATCACCCCCCCTTCTGACAGGCGTGCCGTGATGCATTGTTGTCCCTCTGCTGGACCCCCGAGGGCCCGACCCGTGGCCCTGTGAGGGGCCTACTGGAGGCCAGCTGGAGAGGTGGTGGGTACAGGAGGAGGGGTGGGGTCAGTGTTATCAAGGGCTCGAGGCGTTAGGGTTGGGGTGGAGGTATATGGGTAGAGAATCTCTACGAGAGCGAATTTCAATGGGATGGAATACCGATTCATGAGGGGGAATATCAATGAAATAGAATACAGAGTCATGAGGGGGAATATCAATGAAATAGAATACAGATTCATGAGGGGGAATATAAATGAAATAGAATACAGATTCATGAGGGGGAATATAAATCAATGAAATGGAATCTCCAGGAGGGAGAACATTAATGAAGTTGGTTGGTTATTGGAGTTTTATGTCCTGGCAACATCTAAGGTCATATCAGGACGCGTGCAAACATGTGGCAGTGCACACTCATGGCAATGGCATAGTGCTGTCCCACTGGGAAATCAAGCTGCCTGCACCATAACCAGACATCCCACTCAGTCATAGTATGCTGACACTGAGGGAGCCAGTTATTGGCCGATCCTATTAATGGCGGGCACCATGCTAAATAGCGACCAATATCAATTTTGAAAGTCACTGCTTCGACTCGGCCGAGAATTGAAGTCTGATCAGGGGGAACCATATGACGTGAAGATTCATTTATGATGGAGAATATCTACAAATGAGAATATCTACAATTGAGAATATTTGTGATGGAGAATCACTATGATGGGGAATCTTTGAAGTTTGATGGAGAATTCCTCCAGTGAAGATAAGTGGTAATGCAGAATCTCTTATTGAGAATTCATCCAGTGGGGATTCCCTATAATGGGGAATCCCTGATGGGGAAGCCCTCTAAAATGTGTAATCATTAATGATGGGGAATATCTAGGAGGGGAATATATATAGGCCTACAGCAGGGAGTGATCTATGAGAAGGGATCTCCATGAAGTGGAATCCCTATGATAGGGAATGACACATAGGTGGAGAGTATGTATAGAATGGGGAATATAGATGATAGGGAATCCATTTCACTGCGATGGGTCACGCACCAGTGGAGGACAATTTATGAGGGGGAATACCTACCATGCGGAATTCCTATAATGGAGAATGTATTCACGGGGGATATATATAATGGAGAATGTACATGATATGCAATTTCTAGGATGAGGGACATATAAGATGTAGACCTTCTTGAATACCTATGATGGGGAATCCTTATGATAGGGAATTTCTAAGATGGGGGTTATATATCATTATGGCAAATCGTTATTATGGTAAATCCCAAGGTTAGGCAATCCCATATTTGGAAATATTATGTGAGGGAAGCCATATGATGTGGAATTTCCAGGACGTGGACTATGTAAACCACTGAGTTGTGGTACAGGTTCTTGACAGAACTGAAGGCTAAGGGAGCAAACCCTAAACAGAAAACCATGTCACTGTGGCATCATTAAGGGTGGTTGTTGTGTGGAACTCCCATCCAGCCACTGCAGGGACAAATACTTTTGCGCCTCTCTTGACATGTTCTTGCCGGTGTGAAACCTCCATTTGCTCCCCGAGAGAGTGCCGCTGGTAACTTGCAAAAGCCAGCAGCACTTCAACACTTTTGCAGGCAGCTTTCATGATGATGATGATGATGATGGACTACATATACATATATGAGAAATCTTTCTGATGATGAATATCTAGAAGTACTAATACTATACGGACATATGAAAGAAATTCCAGTGTGGAAGTGACAGTATTCGCAGCACTGTTCAGGGTTGGAAGGGGGGGGGGGGGTGCCACCTGTCCCAACAGTGAAAGGGGGGGGGGGCACCCATAAAGTAGCACACAACATAAGGGTGGCCAATATAGGGAATCTTCCCTTCCATGCCTTTATACTCGCATAATTCTTATACATCACATATAGTCAATTCTGTTCTAGAATGGTCTCTTTTAAAGTGTCTCCTTCCAGATTGTCTTGCTGCTATATTCAAACACACAGGAACAGTCTTGCTATGTTTAAAGCTGCATAGTCCGATGAAGCATCAACTTTTCAAAATCAAACCAATTATCGAGATTTGATTCTACATATCCAAATTAGATACTGATGCACTTATTAAGTATTTGTTGCCACATAGAAGGGAACACTGAGTCAATTTAATTGAAGCTATTACTGCAGAAGCCTATGGTATCAGAGTTTTGGCGTGCTTGCAAAAATTATTTTCACATGTTTGAATTTCAAATATCTCAAAAGGTAGCCATTTCAATTAAAAGTTACTTCAAACTAAAGTATTGTATATTATAATGATCAATTTAATATACTTATCTCAGAAAAATGACAGAAACTGAAAACGATCGGACTATGCAAATTTAACATACATGTACGTAGAAGGTTAACATACATGTATATATGGCAGTGTATGCTTCTATTATAACCTTATAACTCTAGTACCTGTCACGTTTGGATCCAGACTCATCCGGATTTGAGGAGCAGATTTATCTCGAGCTGGTTGCCGCTGTAATATCCATTGTTTACCCCGAATATTAACAATAATACTTCTTCACTACCACATATTGCCCCCCAGTATAGATACGAAGCACACTTCCATAACGGTCTGTCTGTAGTTAGTTGTGTTTCTGTTGTGGTGGTGATAGCCATATGGTGCAGCAGGTGAAATCTGTGTGTACCGAGATGGGGAATTCATGTACATTGTCATAAAATTATGTATATTTTGTTGTTGTTTGTTTGTTTAACGACACCCCACCTCAAAAAGTAGGCATCGGCTATTGGGAGTCTCATAGAATGATATGCCGTAATTAATGTTAAATATGGGGTTTGTACTGTTTGTTTAGTTGTTGGAGTTTTTACATCGTGGAAACATCTCAGGTCATCGGGTCATATCAGGGCAGGTACTAACTTGTGACAGTGCACACTCATGGCAACTCCATAGTGCTTTCCCCGTGGGAGACAAGGCTGCCAGCGCTATGATCTGATTTCGCACTCAGTCATATCATCCTGATACTCAGCTAACCAGCCCTTGCCCTATCCTAGTAATGCTGAGCTCCAGGCTAGGTAGTGACAAGTATCAATTGTGTAAGTCATTGATTTGACTCGGTCAGGAACAAACTCCCAACCTGCCATATGAGAAGCCTGCACTCTATCGATTTGATTCCTCAAGTCCAGTGTGGGGTTTGTATATAAGCCGGAATGTTATATATGGTAGTGAATGAGTAGTATCATTCTTAATATTCTGGTAAAGAACGGATATTACTAGATATTCTTGAACTATAGCTGGCTAATCACTCACCTGTAGGAATAAAAAGAAGACACAATTATTAATCACACGCCCCCAGAAAGTCATGTGAAACCACAGTTAGATAAACAATTGTATTTAACATCGTGACAATAATAATACTAATAATATATTTATTTCCACATGTCCAATGTACACACAAGTTGATATTGATATCATTAATTTGTTCACATACAAAAGGAGAAAGCCGAAGTACAATACTTATGAGGTGCTTTCCCCATTTAAAAATAAGACAGATACATTGCTTATACCATAGAAATAATAAATAGAAAAATAAAAGTTAAAAGCATATCAAAATTACCTTCAATACTGTAAATTAGATCTCAATATTTATGTACTAGACTACTATGTGTTTTCCCTCTGATAAAGCTTAAATATTTTCTTTTTATACATTCGTTGCAATATATAGATGTTTTTTGAACATTTGATATTATTGTCAAGTGAATTCCATATTTGTATACCACATATAGATATACATTGGTCGTAATGCTCGCATTGCGTTTGATGCGAGGGAAGGAAGAGACCCTCCCCCCGCCTCCTGCCGCGGCCCGGCTTTCTCACCTTCCCTGTCATCCCTCCCTCAGCTTTCTCCCACCTCGCCCTCTCGCCCTGCCCCGCCGCTTTCTCACCTTCCCCGCCTGTCCCCTCCCCACTCCTTCCCTTATAAGGCCGCCCGCCGGCCTCCCTCAGTCACTCACCTTCCAGCCGTCCTCCCGGCTCAAGCTTTTTTCTCTCCACCCACCCACCCAACTCTCCCTACAAGCCAGTGGAGGGCTCTTCGGCGCCCCTCGCCACAAACTCTGAAAGCTCCCCCGGATCTCCTTAGTCATAAGTTTATTTTTACCGCATTTCCTTGAACATAGTGTTTTTTTTTCCTGAGGTGTTTCAATAAAAGCGCCTCTCTTTCCCACCCCCGCCTTGCCTTCTTCCTTTTCGCGCATCGAGACTTTAAATCTGTTCTTGCACATAGCCCTTTGTTTGCAAGTACCCCTTTGTTTGCATTGTAAATTATCATACTAGATTTGATCTTAACCAAGTCTATTAATTTTAATACCTGAAGATCAAAGAACAGCTTATTAGTGTGCTCTCGATATCCAATGTTGCAAACAATTCTCACTGCTTTCTACTGTAGCAAATAAATACACTCCATATTTGTTTCATATGTATTTCCCCATACTTCACAACAATACGATACATAAGGCAGAAATAATTAATAATACAATATTAAGCATGTATTTTTGCTTAGTACATATTTTGCCTTCTGCATAATTGCAATAGTTTTGGACAATTTAGATTTAATCATACTAATATGCTGCATTCCACCCCACCCCCCAACACCCACCTTCACCACCACCTCCACCAACACAATGTGGAGGTGGTGGTGGAGGTGGGTGTAATACAATGAAGAACACATTGTGTCTCAACCGTCTTCGCACAAGTTGTCACCTTAAACAGCGTTAAAGCTGTATATTTTCATAAAACCATCACATTGGTTAAACCAAAACACTCACATATATTTGATGTTGCATATGCAACTTAGATACTGGTGCCTCTATTAAACAGATTCTCCACACAACAGGAAACATAGGTCAATTTAATAGAACCTGTTGCTCCTTAAGCCTATGGTGTGTACGATTTTAAACTACATGCCGAAAGCAATTCACTATGTTTGCACTTGAAATATCTCCAAAGTTAGAAAATTTATTAGGAACGTTATCTGAAATTAAACATTTATTTGGAACGTTCTCTGGAATTAAAGTAAGATAAATAATATTGATCAATTTAAGACTTTCTTGTATCGATGACCGAATGAGTTAGAGCATCCGTTTCCCGTGTTGGTAGACTGTGGGGTCGTGGATTCGAACCCTGGTTGAGTCAAACCAATGACTTAAAAATTGTATACTTGTTGCTTCCTAGCCAGGCGCTTGGCATTATTAGGGTAGGGCAAGGAGCAGTGGAATGAGGAAGACCAATCTTCCTCCATTGAAATTTACCCTGCTTAAACAACTAATGTACAACAACAACACACATGTTTTGTTTGTGATAGTAATAGGAACAGCGTAGGGCAAGTCAAATCTAATAGACAAGATTTCCGTTCTGAGTGTGCATACACTGAAAATGGCGCATACACTGAAAATGGCGTTGCCGATGCGCATAGGGCAAAACTTTGATTTTATTCTTGTTCTAAATATTAAAATGTTAAATGTGTCAACAAAAACTTGTTTCAATGAAATATATAACCAATGTCTGATAAACACTACCCATTTCCTAGCCCTACAAATGTTATTAACCATAGGATATAAATAACAACATGAATAAAATTAGTAAAGCTGACTCTGGCTATGGCTCTAGAACTAGTCTGAATGCACATATTTTTCTCAATTTAAATGCAGATGGTATAAGATGTGCTAATTAGATTGATCTAAATGCAATGCTAGATAAAATATTATCATCTTAATTTATTATATATATGTTTTTAGTTGGTATCCTATGTTTCAAACAAGAGCTGAGATGAGCTGAAACTAGCACATTTCACAGCTGCACCCAGTGTCTTAGCATTAGCCATGTGCTTTGCGGTAGTTTGTTTATCTTCCACGCATCCAACAATGCACCGCGCAGCTGGAAAGGCGATGTAGTCTATTGTAAAATGGTTAGGATTGTTAAAATCATTGACATTCATGGAATTGTCCATAGTCCCATACATTACTAGAAAGACGATATTAAAAGCAATAAAACAGATACTAGGCACCGTACAACAGTGGAGTATTCCCCATGTGACCACCATTCCCAAATATATTGTAAACGCAAGGCTGTGGTTGTCGGAAGAGCTCATGTCCCCAAAGAACTGCAGGCTGTGAGCTGCCCTGAGACGGGCAGACTCCCCTTGGGTACGTGAGCTACTCACATGCACTAACCCCCGCATCAATCACGTGACCAAGTGAGCAGCACCACGTCAGTCAGAGCGCATAGCGCAGCAGGCAAAGAAAAGGTAGATTCCCTTTTTTTGTAAGAATAGTGGTGTTCTCTGTGGCAGAGTGGTTAGAGTGTCTGACTTTTTTCTAGGTCAGACTCCTAATCTGAAGGTTGGTGGTTCGATTCCCCATGCCCCCACCTCTGCCAATTTGGATTTCCACCGCTGTGGATAACTTACAGCATCATCAAAGGCCAGTTGTCCCTTGGGTCGATAAAAGTGTAGGCTTGGGCTTTCTATCGACAAACTGTCTAATGGTGAAAACAAGTCTATTCAGGCTTATCCATAATAGGCAGTATAAATCTTCAAGAAAAAAAAAAAGATCTTGGTAGGTTTGTCAGACCAAACGCAGTGGCGGAAACGGTCATTTTGAGCACTGGCTGATTGTGCGGAAAGTCGGGAGTTGAACAACCAAGCCGAGTCAACCCAATGACTTAGACAATTTATACTTGTTGATATCTAACCTGGCGTAGCGTGAGGTTGGGAAGTCACTGGGTATCTAGGTGGGGGTGAGAGGCAGAGGGTGGTTGTGTGGGTAATGTGGAGTTAGAGCTACAGTGGGAATGTATGGGCAAGGTTATGTCTATCAGTTTGGTACATGCGTGAAGGTAGCATTTGTACATTCAATGGTGGGTTTGGTGTTAACATATTGACCGTCAAAAGGTAGGCTTTAGTAGATTGGTCTAAGGTAGAGAAGGACAAATAAGTATTTTGTTGAATTGTCATCATTAAAAGCGGCAGTACATAGAATTTGCTCAATGTAGCTGGGGGGGGGGGGAGGTGGGGGCGGAGGTAGAGATGGGGGGGGGGAGTGGAGGTGGGGGTGGGAGTGGAGGTGATGGTGGGGCTGGAGGTGGTGGTGGAGGTGGTGGTGGAGGTGGTGGTGGAGGTGAGGGTGTTGGTGGAGGTAGTGGTGGAGGTGGGGGTCGAGGTTGAGGTGGTGGTGGCGGTGGGTGTGAAGTCCCATGTGGTGGTAGAGGTGGAGGTGGAGGTGGAGGTGGGGGTGGAGATGGGGGGAGGTGGAGGTGGGGGTGGGGGTGGAGGTGTGGGTGGGGTGGTGGTGGAGGTAGGGGTGGAAGTGGGGGAGAAGTGGGAGTGGAAGTGGGGGAGGAAGTGAGGTGGGGGACCAGCGCTACTCTCCTGAAAGAGATCCTACAATACACTCCCATTTAGGTATTTCATCTTCTGAGAAACTATTTGAACTTTTTTTAAAAGGGGCTCATACATATATTTCCTGGTATCAGCTTTGCATTTGACTTTTAATATATCATATAATACTAGTTAATCAAATAAGTAATTAATCAAACAAGTGCAGCCCGTATTTCCGAAGATAGGACGTTTCTTTTATATCATCGAATATATTGTATGTATGCTACATTACTGGTTTGTTTACTATCAGGATAATGTGACTGAGTGGGATATAAGGTCATGGTGCTGGAAACCTAAGACTCGAGTGGTGTAGAATTTTGAAAGTGCTATGAATACGCAGTGACTGTCACTAATCAGAATATGTCCTCGCATGACCATATATTCTCCTAAGAACTCCTGATTGTTTGTTGTTGGGGTTTTACATCCTGGTAACAGTTAAGCTCATATTAGGATAGGATAAGGCCCAGACAAACAAAGTGTACTGTAATATTGAATACTTCCTAATTACCGTGGCCTACACAGTATATTTATTTTGCAACAGATTATTGATTAGACCCTTAGACCCTAACAGTACACATTCAACAGCTGTGCTATATTTGCGAATATAGCATGGGCATATAATATACTTGTATCATTCTTTCATATTAGTTTCAGATTTCGATATATAAACACCGTTACCATTATGTCAATAATGTTCATTTTCACTAGTATTGACTTCCATACATGTGAAGTGGGTGAGACTACTCGACCGATTATTTGCGTGGGTGCGCATTTTGCGCAGGCGCGCATTTTGCGTGGGTGCGCATTTTGCGCGGGCACGCATTTTGCGAGGCAGGGTTCCCTGCTGTAAAGCGTTGCTTGGATACGTCGATTGTGACTATCCTAGCAATGATAGAAGGTCGGGCGTTCGGACCCAGACCCATCGGACGTGTTTTTGCATGCTCCGATGTTTTAGCCGAGATTTAGGCCTTTATTATGGAAATTCCGAACTTATTTAACTTAATTATATGGGAGGGGATTTGGCTTATAACATACATTCCACTGTTGAACTATATTTAACTAAGAACATAGGTTTTATTGATCAATTCATTCTGTTAGTAAGAGGTAAGAATAAAATGGTGAGCTCCTAAGAAGTGACATGAACGTTCCTTGCATTCTTTACTGTCCTCCAGACTTATATTATTAACCGCTATGTTCAACTTCAGATTGCTATTTGGATTGCTCTATAATCTTATTTAATTAAGGGCCTTCTGCCCATGGTCTGTCAGGAGTCGAACTCTCCACCTCGCACATTGCTAGTCAAGGGTCAGGCTGGCAGGATGACAGACAACCGGCGGCAGGAGGCACAAGACATTCACATGGAAACAATTATTTATATTAACACGTTAGGCTCGCCTAAAGCGGGGGTGGAATAGCCCGACGGTTAAACATGTATCCTTCTCTATGATCACTTGAAATTAATTAGCATCTGTTTTAATATTAAACGCGATATGATCGTGACTATTTACGCAATTACAGGACTGGTGCAAACTAGTAAGCTCTTTTATTTGTTTTTTAAAATAAATGTCTTATATGATATTCGTTTATGTGCAAAGCTAAATATTTGTTGGGAGTTTTACATTCTGACAACATCTAAGGTCATATCAAGACAAGTACCGACCTGTAA
Source organism: Branchipolynoe longqiensis (assembly GCA_030323885.1). Taxonomy (NCBI): domain Eukaryota; kingdom Metazoa; phylum Annelida; class Polychaeta; order Phyllodocida; family Polynoidae; genus Branchipolynoe; species Branchipolynoe longqiensis. The sequence continues at coordinate 26,564,853 of CM059200.1, forward strand.
CAGTGTGCACTCAATGTGACTTTATAGTGTTGCTCCACCGGGAGACCTGGATGCTGGCACCATAAGCTGATTCCCCACTCAGTAACATTATCCTGATACTGAGCTAACCTGTCCTTGCCGTATACCAGTAATGCAGAGCCCCAGGCTAGGTCGCAATGTTCAAGTATTGACTTGGTAAATCATTGGTTTGATTCGACTGGGAATCGAACTCCCGACGTTCCACACGGGAATCTGGCACTCTACCGATTCAGCCCCACGCGTCCAGTACCAATATTAAAGACTGGTTGGCTCAGTGTCAGAATAATGTGATATCAGGTCATGGTGCTGGCGGCCTGATCTTCCAGTGGGGTAGCACTATAAATTTGCCATGAGTGCGCACTGTCACAAGTCGCTACGTGTCCTGATATGACCTTAGATGTTGCTATGACGTAAAACAACAAACAAACCAAACAATGTTAAATGTTTGTGATATACCTAATAGTATACAACTGTGAACCACTAAATCAGTTCTTCTATTTATTCCTTAGCGCTGGAAGTGAATTAGGTCATTTGCTCACTGGCTTGGACTCTGGAATTAGAGGTTTGGAATTTCAGGCGATTGATCAGGTTTAACTCTTTGGACACAGAACTGGACTAACATATCTGGGACATGGGTACATATTCACAAACATCATGGTTGGTGTTGGTTGTTGGTTGTTGGAGTTTTACGTCCTACCAACTGTTATGTATATACATACACTACAGCAACATCTAAGGTCATATCAGGACCGTCATATTCGGTGTGGACAGCGTGATATTGTTCATATTACCGCCTCAAGTGTCGTGTAGGGTACACCAAACTTAAATTAGAAAGCCATGTGCACAACAGATATGCACATCAGTGAAGCTTTCAGATCAGGTCCTGCTGTCGAATTCTAAATTTAGGGTTCAGCATAAAACCGATCGTAGTGTAGTAGTTGTCTGCACTGACCTCTCAGGCAAGGAGCCGCATAGACAGGTAGGCGTCGGTAGGTGGAGACATCAGGGAGCCTAGGTGGTGTAATGGTTAGAGATATGGGTTCGAGTCCCGCTCTAGGCGCAATATTTCCCATTTTCATCACCCCCTATGACAGTAGTGAGGTGCACTCACCTCCCCAGTGACATCTCACGTAACCGGAATGCCTGGCCGTCTGAGCCCCAGAAATATCACTTACTCTTCCCAGGTGCGTTTTGACAACTGTCTGTCAGTTCAAACCTGATGCCCCTCTCCAACAAACACATAAGCAAAAAAGGGAAGACAAGTTGTGCAAGATTGAGAGTGAAGAAGTTGTGCTTTATTGGCATCAACTCCTGTTCACCTACTAGCGACATATCACCTTCACTCCTTACCCTCTCTCCACAGAGAGCCTCATTACTCTCTTCAGTATGTATATGAATCAGTGCCTACATCCCATTGAACCGGAGTCCCATGGTTGTTGCACACAGCTCAGTTTTTATATGAAAGGTGGAGCCTCAGACAGAGTGTCTGGTTTCCTGGCCAAGAGAAGAGTGTGTTCACTTGCAGAGTCCATCCAGAAGTCTCCTGCTCAGAGTGTCTGGAGCAGTGTGTATAGGATAATCAATATCAGAGTGAGGCTTGTGTGGTCAGGTGGGGCAAACGGGTGCAGGTGACTGGGTCTCTCACAGCCAGCCAATCAGACACCCTCTACAGCCTGGGGGGGGGGGGGGGGGGGATGCCCTAATAGGGGCTGCTGTCACTCAACGCCAGCTGCAGGTGGTGTCCATAATGTATGCAGAGTGGCTGGGTGTGCTTGCCCATTGGACCTATGGTAACAGGTAGTTGCAGACAGCTACAATAAATATATATATTAAAAATGTCATTCTCCTCCACTTGCACCCTTACTGTTGCATAGAGGGAACATTTCACCAAACATTAACTGTCTCTTATATAGGAACATCTCGTCATAATCTCGGGCACTATGTATTAACATATATTTCCATAGCCTAATATGTCACACAGTGAGTGGGCACCCATTGCTTTTCTATTACATAACCTTGGTCCCCACTCCATCGCCCGAGGATAATAATGCTCTCTGCCAATATATAATTCCAAACTGAAAATCTGTATATTTTTACAAGGGAACCTGGGTGATCCAATAATTAATAGACAGTCTTGTGGGAATGTGGGTTCGATACGCGCTCTAGACAGGATTATGTTGTTTGCTTACAACACCAACTTTATAGTGCTGCCTCACTAGGAGAACATGCTGCCAGCACCATGACCTAATATCCCACTCAATCACATTATCCTGACACTGAGCGAATGATTCCTTGCCCTATCCTAATAATGCTGAGCGACTGGCTAGGAAGCAACAAGTATAAAATGTTAAGTCATTTGTTTGACTCGACCATGGTTCAAGCATACAAACCCATGGGTTCTGATCCTCCGATCTCCCGAAACTGGAGAGGTACGCTCAACACATTCGGCCATCCCGTCTGGTCGATATCATAGATATCAGACTAATGATTCCACAGGCAGAAGTGTAATGAGGTACACTTACCTCCCTTGGTAAAATGCCATATTTGGTTTGTTTGGGTTTTACATCCTGGCAACATCCAAGGTCATATCAGGACCCGCATTGACTTGTACCAGTGTACACTCATGGCGACTTTATAGTACTGCCCCAATGGGTGACCAGTCCGTTGTCACCATGACCCATATCCCACTCAGTCATATTATTCTGAATCTGGGCTAACTAGTTCTTGCTCTTTCATGACAATTCTGAGTGCTACGTTACGTAGTGACAAGCATAATTTTGTGTAAGTTATTGGTTGGAGTCGGTCGGTGTTTAAACGCCTGCCCTTCCGCAAAGAAGGCCTGCACTCTACCGATTAAGCTAAGACGTCCGGTAATGCCAAATAGTCAGGGAACCATGGATAGGTTGATTGCATCAGGGCTCCTAGATAGTATAATGGTCAGGATGCTCGTCCTGGAATGGCAGAAATGTGGAGAATTTTGGGGCCGGTTTCTTTTTTGTAAACATTTTTATTCATCTGAATACAGTCTTTTTTTCAGCGCCAAGGCACTGATCTTCCGACCAGGCTTTACTTCAGTCATTTGCGTCTAATTGAGTGTCCTACTTATTTGCACCACGTCTCATCCCCAAAATACATGAACAAAGTTTGTTTTATTTAACAACGCCTCTAGAGCGCATTGATTTGTATCATCGGCTATTGGACGTCAAACATATGGTCATTCTGACATATTTCTTTGGAGGAAACCCACTGGTGCCACACCACATAGGCTACTATTTCCAATAAGCAGCAAGGGTTCTTTTATATGCAATTTCCCACAGACAGGACATCGCATACCACAGCCTTTGAGGAACCACAGCCTGCTTGGAACGGAAAATAGCCCAAACTGCAAATTGGTCCACTGAGCAGGATCGATCGTATGACCCACACCTTCACAGCTGGACTGAGCTACGTCCCGATCCCCAAACGACACAAGCAAACTAGCAAACAATCAATACGGAATACACAATAAAGGCCATAGCTGCATTGTTCTGATGGACGTGTTGTATTTATGAACCCGCTGCTGGGCACTCAGCTCTCCGGTGTTGTGGGGCCCATTATTGGTGTAATTGCCTTTGGAATTGGGGTACCGGCTTCTATTTATAGGCCAGGTGAATATGTGAACTTGTCATTAGTGTGGTAGTGTGTCGACTGGCAGAGCAGCCTTCTAAACTCTCTATTGAACATACAAGCAAAGCAGTGCATTGCTGTGTATATATGGATGATTATATGATGAATGCAATCATATTCACTGCATTCTTAAAGCATACTGATAAGAAGGCTACCCTAACTACCTGGATACTTGGATATGCATGAAGAGCTCTTTTCCAAAATGCGATAATCGCCGATCCAAAACATGAGCTTGCAATGCCAAGCCCTTAGCTCGTGCTTTGGAAAAGAGCTCTTCATATGTGAAGAGTTATTTATATATATATATGAAGAGCTCTTTTCTATATATATTGATATATGGATACATTTGGTATACGTTCATACTGATATAATAAGCACAGTTGTTCATGCATTCTCCATTATTATATCATTATAGATATCATCATATATATGTATTTATAGTGATATATAACATACCACAGTACTTCGGTTGTAGGAATACCCTGTTTGAGAACTCCCATTGCAGAGAGCGTGCTCACAATCCCCAAACACATCATTGTAGCGCAAACATTACTTCCGGTGTAATCCGAGATGGCCAGCTGATGGGTGGTGGGGGTAGTGTTAACTGTGGGTGTGGGCCAGGGAACGTGAGTGAGGAGGGGGGAAGGGGCAGGAAGAGGGTGGGGGAAGGTGGGGGGAGGGCAGGAGGAGGACAGGAGGGGAACAGGAGAAGGACGGTAGGAGGGCGGGCGGATGGTGGGCGGATGGTGGGCGGAGGGTGGCTGGAGGGTGGGGGGAAGGTGGGAGGCGGGCGGCGGAGGAGGGCGGGAGTACGGTGGGAGGAGGTGGGAGGAGGGCCGGATGACGGTGGGAGGACAGTGGGAGGAGGACGGGAAGAGGGTTGGAGGAGGACGGAAGGACCTAGGGAGGAGGGAGGGAAGAGGGCAGGAGTAGGCCGGGAGGAGGGCGGGGGAGGGCGGGAGGAGGGCGGTGGAAGGGCGGGGAGAGGGCGGGGATAGGGCGGTAAGAGGGCGGGAAAAGGGTGGGAGGAGGGCGGGAGGAGGCGGAAGTACCTTGGGAGGAGGGCTGCAGGACAGTGGAAATGAGCGCGGAAAGAGGGCGGGAGGAAGGGGGGGAGGAGGCGCGAGAAGGCAGGAGGAGGGCAAGAGAAGTGCGGGAGGAGGTGGGATGAGGGCAGGAGGAGGGCGGGAGGAGGGCGGGAGGAGAAAATAGGGAGAGAGGCAGAGAGGATAAAGTGGAAAGGATGGAGGGAAGAAAGGAGGGGTAAGGGAGGAGGGAGCGGGACGGAAGGAGCTTCACCGATGGGACGCAAAACAGGGAGGTGGGAGGAGGCACCGATGAGAGAAGCAGGAAGGAAAGCGGTAGGAGGAGAGCGAGGAATGGAGGGTAGGCATCGGGACAGATATGGGAAGGAAGAACAGAGGGAGGATAGTGGAATGAGGAGTCAGGTAAGGAGCGGGAAAGGGCACCGAGGGATGGGAGGGGAGAGGCAGGTGATTGCCGGGGATGGGAGAGGGCTGCAGGAGGACAGGGAGGAGAGGGTGGACAGGGGGAGGGGGGTGGGAGGAGAGGTTGGAGGTGGGTGCGGCTCCTACGTCAGTTCCCATCACTGAGTCCACCTAAGTAGGCACCAGCACCCACCACTAACACCTCACGACCCAAACCAGCGCGAAATGTAGCACCCCCAGTAGGTCACAGGAGAGGTAGGCCTACTCAGATGAATGCAGTGTATCCATGGGAACAGGTGCCTGCTGGATGGGGGGAATGGTCTTCACACATTGTGGGTTCGGATATTCAAAGTGGTATGCTGAAATGTGGTAAATAATGTTAATATTGTGGAGAATATTATCATTTGTGTCGTGTTTCTCCCGTTCCCACACGCGTGTTGCCGAGGGACCGAGCGTTAATGTGTAAATATATATATATATATATATATATATATACATACATATATATATATATATGTGGGAAGGGTGGAGGGAATGCTTCGTTCCCTGTGATAAATTGTAAGTGTACACACTTTCAGATGTACATTTTGCACAGCAAATGGACTGTACACGTAACTAACACGTGATGCTGTTTGTTGGGTGTTAATGTTCATTTACACTCTATACACCATTTTGTGCTGTCTTTGACCGTATCTAACACGTTAAGCTGTTTGCTGGGAACAACACTGGCCTCCTTCAGTTCAATACTGCTAGTGGAGCCAATGTCCATCTCCCACATCGAACATCCAACGAGTGAAATTGGTCACACTGTTGACATTGTGTATGATTCGCTTGGAATGACGTGCCTCCTCCCCTCCTCCCCTCCTCCCCTCCTCCCCTCCTCAACTCCTCCCCTCCTCCCCTCCTCCCTCCTCCCTTCCTCCCCTCCTCCCCTCCTCCCCTCCTCCCCTCCTCCCCTCCCTCCTCCCCTCCTCCCCTCCTCCCCTCCTCCCCTCCTCCCCTCCTCCCTCTCCTCCCCTCCTCCCCTCCCTCCCCTCCTCCCCTCCTCCTCTCCTCCCCTCCTCCCCTCCTCCCCTCCTCCCCTCCTCCCCTCCTCCCCTCCTCCCTTCCTCCCCTCCTTGCTGTGCGTTGGACCCTTCTTTGGGTGTACGGACGAGCCCACCACCCACCCACCCAATTGGGCAACAGGCTTTCACACCTGCCCCCACCCCCAACTGTTGACGGAACGCCACAATCTGCTCACTTATCGCTGAGGTGGAAACACACACAACTCGACTACCACTTTACCATGTCTTTTCAGCCCACCAACTCACCCGTTGACAACTTGTATTTCTCAAGGGCTGATCCTCTGGGCGCACTGGGCGTAGTCGCCGAATCGTAGAGCGCGGACCTCGCTTGTGGGAGATCGGGAGTTCGGTTCCCGGCCGAGTAAAACCGATGACTTATAAAATTGATATTTGTCACCTCCTAGCCTGGTACTCGGCATTCATAGGATGACCATAGATGTTACCAGGATGTAAAACTCCAACAACCAGCCATCCTGGGCGCTTCTGTCCACCTGAAATTATCACTTGTTATCTGCAGGCCGTTATGTCATTCCGAATTCGACTGACCAGCCCGACATCAATTTTATCGTAATGGATTTCCATACTGTGGTGTTCTAGACTGTGCTGACCCTTGTGAGTCTGAAGTACCGCCAGGTGGCAGCAAGCTAGCAGGGGCAGTCCCTATGGTGGACCATTGCACCGATAGCCAGTGACCAGCCACCACGATCGGTTACCCGTGACTCAGCTGGGCCGTGGCAGATGACTTCTATTCCGAACTCGATCAAATAACCCAAAGAAGGACCCTGAGGTTTGATTGTTTGTTTCTTTGTTGTTTTACGCGCTAGCAACATATACGGTCATACAGAATGGGTACTGACTTGTGACAGTGCACACTCATGGCAACTTAATAGTGCTGCCCCACTGGGAAATCAGGCCACCAGCACAATGACTTGATATCCCACTCAGTCACATTATCATGACACTTAGCCAACCAGTCCTTGCCCTATCTTATTAATGACAAGCACCTGGCTAGGAAGCGACAAGTATCAATTTTTAAGGCATTGGTTTGACTCAAACAGGGTTCAAACCCTCAAACTCATGGGTTCGGATCCCCAGATCTCCCAAAACAGGGGACGGACACTCAACTCATTCAGCCACCTTGTCTGGTCCGCTGAGGTTTGAAGCAACTCTCGCATTACCTCCTTATTCCCTGGATGGACGAGAAAGTGATCCATTACAGTAATACTGGTTATAGATTGTGCTCCTGATTTCAGTTAATTGGGTCACACCGGGCACCTGTCCTCGCGATTCACTGTATGGCTGCTATACTACCTGTGGGGCACAGTTATGCATCATTTACTCCATAATCTCATCAGAGCTTGCACCATCAGCGGCCTCTGCCGTCAACATCCGACCACATGGGATGGCCGAATGAGTTGAGCGTCCGTCTCCCGTTTTGGTAAATCATGGGATTCTAACTCACAGGTTCCAACCCTGGTAGAGACAAGCCAATGAGTTAAAAATTGATACTTGCTGCTTCCTAGCCAGGTGCTCGGCATTATTAGGATAAGGCAAGGACTGGTTAGCTCAGTGTTAGGATAATGTGACTGAGTGGGATATCATCAGGTTATGGTGCTGGGAGCCTGGTCTCCCAGTGGAGAAGCACTATAATGTTGCCATCAGTGCGCACTGACACAAGTCGGGATCCGTATTGATATGACCATAGATGTTGCCAGGATGTAAATGTCCAACAACCAACCAATAACCAGACAGCAACAGTTAAACCTTACACCGCTTGAATACACACGTGACACATATAACTGGGTGTACAACGCTATTCTCGATTTGACTGTTGCTTATGTTACATTGTAACAACATCTAAGGTCATATCCGGGCAGGTACTGACTTGTGACAGTGCACACTTATGGCAACTTTATTGTGCTGCCCCACTGGGAGACCAGGCCACAGGCACCATGACCCAATACCCACACACTCACACTCCTGATACTGCGCTAACCAATCCTTGCCCTGTCATATTAATGTTCAGTGCCAGGCTAGATACCAACATGTATAAATTAGATAAATCATTGGTTTAACACGACGGGAATTCAAACTCCGGACCTTCCACATGGGAAGCCTGCGCTGCACCGATTCGGCCATCGCGTCCCGCGTTCTTGATTTGATATCAATATCAGATAAACATGCCTTTTATGTTATAGATCCAGCTAATACATGCACGATTTAATTATTGTACGTAATTTAATGTGGTGATTAGAATTTAGAATTAGCACTAGAAGATGAATGACTAATATCTCATAATACTTTGACATTTTGTGTAACTAATTATTGCATGTAATTTACAGTGCTAGTTGGAAGTATCGGTAGAAGATAGTCGGAGAGTTTTATGTTGAACAAATCAGACAAAGTATGTTCAACTTAGTTGAATTCTACTCATGAGATTTAACCGAACATTCCCATACACTTCGCTTATTTACTTCCTTGGGTTAAACACTATTAGAACCAATCGTATTCCAAATGCCAAGTACACACCTACCCTATACAATTCGCGCACTAAAACTTGCGACCCCGTCCCGTCCCGCTTACGACTGAAAACGGGCCAATTCATTTTTCGAATCGTGAATCGCAATCGCAAGCAAGCAGTTTTAGCCCTAAAACTGAGTTTTAAGTCGCGAATCGCAATCAGTAGGTGTGCTAGGGGATCGCACACCTAACGACTTTTGTGCGCGAAACGGGTAGTTTTAGATCGTATATGGTAGGTGGGTGCGGATAAACGGTAGGTGCCTTCACATGCATATATCAATGGTTGGTTGTTGTTGTTGTTTTACTTCCTAGCAACATCTAAGGTCATATCCGGACGGTATACATATATGCCTGTCGATATAGAAGATAAAGTGTAGGTGAGTCTGAGTAGGACTCAGACATGACAGCGGTAATCTGAACCCAGCCATGGGGTAAGGGGTCTCCACAAGCCAAGCCTGCCTTAGAGAAAAGCATGTGCCCTGCACCACTATTTCACTAGTTTGTTGTACTTAGTTTATTAACGTTTATTTTATTTAACAATGCCTCTAGAGCACATTGATTTTTATCATTGGCTATTCGATGTGAAATATTTGGTCATTCTGACATATTTCTTTAGAGGAAACCTGCTGCCGCCAGATAGGCTACTCTTTCCAATAAGCAGCAAGGGGTCTTTTATATGCACTTTTCCTCAGACAGTACAGCCCATACCACAGCATTTGATGAGCCAGTTGTAGACCACTGGTTAAATTCCAATTGCTGACTATTGGTCTTCCTGGCCCTACCCTAGTAATACCCAATGCCAAGCTGCGTAGCTAAAATATCGATTTTAAGTCATTGTTTTGATTCGTCCAAGGTTAGAATCCAGGGAATGGAATCCCATGACCTCACAAAATGGAAGACGGGAACTGAACTCCAATACGTCCGCTGTCATCTTAGCTATCCATTATTTGTTATGATGTATTAAAATGGCAGTTACTTGCGATTTTATTTTAGGTAATCATTTCTGAAAGTCAGAGGTACATAATATAATGATGCCAATCATAATGATACTAATACAGGAGCACATATTATAATATTAGTAGTAATGTTGACTAATTTAAGTTCTATATGAAAATGTACATGTTATTTTTAGGCTTTTCCATCGATGGATACATTTTGTGAGGGGTCTTTTCTAGGTTTATCACAACTGAATGCATAGCAATTTGATATATACATATATACATATACTTATATACATATATACATATACATATATACGGGATGTATAATTAATTATGCGGATATAAATAGGCGGAGTATTGTTTATTATTTATTATTTGCCATTACGTTACTCGCAATATATTATAGTCAATCGCCGTCCTGCCCGAATTTGCCCCGGGTTGCCTACACTAGCCCCACCAACGGGAGTTTTCCTCGGCAAGCTCGCCTGGGCAGTCACTTCTCTATGCGATTCCATAGGTGCTGTGACACTAGTGTCTGTGCGGTTTACTGGACCGAGAGGCACTTTAGTCAGATCAGGGCGGAACCATCAGAGCCGGCGTTCCATATTCCATGTTTGGGGGGGGCTCTCCTGTCCATTTCCTTACAATGTGTACCAGGAGACGCTGACATTGTTGGCGTCAAGGGCAGGGTTTGACACTTCCACCCTCTCGTCTCATTCACTGAGGAGGGGAGGCTGCACTTTCCTCTCCATGTGCGGTGCAACAATTGAGGAACTGAAAGTCAGGGGTGATTGGGCGTCTGAGACCGTTTATAGCTATGTAAAGACCCCATTAGGGATGCGGATAGTGAATGATATGAGGGTGGTTGCGGCACTCTGTGTGGATCAGATGCCTGTTTGGTTGTGGGGAGATGCGTAGGCATTCTCCCTTGGCCTGTTATTGTGCTAGCCAAGATGCTCAAAAAAGTGTTCGACCCAACACTTGTCTGTGCCCTTCCTTTTCCTTACATAGCCCTACTTTATGGGATGTATAATTAATTATGCGGATATAAATAGGCGGAGTATCATTTATTATTTATTATTTGCCATTACGTTACTCGCAATATATTATAGCCAATCGCTGACCTGCCCGAATTTGCCCCGGGTTGCCTACACTAGCGCCACCAATGGGCATTTTCCTCGGCAAGCTCAGCTGGGCTGTCACTTCTCTATGCGATTTCAAACTTTTACCGGTAAGCCTGTTATTGTGCTAGCCAAGATGCTCAATAAAGTGTCCGACCCAACACTCTTCTGTATCCTTCCTTGTCCTTATGTAGCCCTACTTTATATATATGGGTCAGGATCACGAAAAGAGGCCAATTTGTGGAAGTTGCCGATGTCGAGCATGGATGTCGGCGTCGATCGGTATAATTATAATTTAGCATTGACAGATGTGTTGGAAAGTCCTTAAATTTATACTGAATGTAAAGGTCGAGAAAATACAACAACCTGATTTGTTTCTAGGATAATTTAATATAAAACTAAGAATTGTTAAATTGTAACATCTGTTAAAGTTGTCGGCGTCGATAATTGGATGTCGGCGTCGATCGGTATAATTATAGTTTAGCATTGACAGAGATACTGGAAAGTCCTTAAATTATTACTGAATGTAAAGGTCGAGAAAATACAACAACCCTATTTGTATCTAGGATGATTTAATATGAAACAAAGAAATGCACTACACTTTTAAGAATTGCGATGCCGACATCTTCACTTGACCACCAATTGGCCCGTTTTCGTGAGGCTGACTCATATATATATATAAATATATATATATATGTATATATATATATATAGATATATAAGCCATGCCTGCGCTTTACCAGAGGAACACATGTTCAGAGTTCAAATGAATAACCTGGGCTGTACCACCTGAGAGAGCTATGTGTTGTGAGTTAAGTTGGTTGGTTGTTGGAATTTTACGTCCTGGCAATATCTAAGGTAATATCAGGACGGGATGAGTTAAAGCAATGAAGCCCATGGGGGTACAGTAAAGCATGCGCCCTCAGTTTGTTTGTTGTTGTTTTACGTCCTAGCAAACATCTAATATCATATCAGGACGGGGTGACTTAATTCAGTGAAGCCCATGGTGGCACAGCACAGCATGCACCTCAGTGTGTTTGTTGTTTTACGTCCTAGTAACATCTAAGGGCACCCTGAGGCATAGTCAGTATTTGGGTAAGGAGTAGCGGAACCTTCACATTGCCACACTGTCACACTAATATACAGGAGCATAGGCATATATAAATATATGTATATATATAGCTCACATGTAGATGTGATTTGGTGGGCTGGAGGTAGCGAATATTTAGTGCAGTGGACAGGCATCACCGGACTAAACGAACCAATAACACTGAGAGGTCGGGGCCAGACCGAGCCTGAATCTATCTCTGGCACGGACCCTGTGTGTGCAGCTCTCACTTGGACCCTGTGTGTGCAGCTCTCACTTGGACCTGCTCCCGGGAGCAACTCCCAGCCCTGCGCTACACTGGGCCCTGGGATCAGGGCACTCTGGGGTGCGGAGGGGGGGGGGAATAGCACCGGGGCAGCAGTGAGTGGGTGGTGTCGATGATCTGGATCCGCTCAATCGGTCAGTTGACGGATTGAAGTGGTCGCGACTAGGTTCACAAGGAGGTTTATTTAAAGCCTGTGTACCCTACTCCTGGCATAACTATGGTGTTTATATTTGAGTTACTAAAGGGCTTGTCACACTACAACCTATGGCGTTAGCGTAGGCCGATGTATGCGCTTTTTAACCAACGCATCAGCATAGGCCGTCATAGGTTACGTATAGGTTGGGTATAGGTCATATACACTTTTCATAGGTCATCATAGGTCGGTGTAGGTTGAGCCGGCAAACATTTGTTGTGCATGTTCAAAATTTTAAACCTATGCGGGCGTGTGGCTCATAGGTTTCTCATAAGCTAGATGTACACTAGACGTATGCCGGCATAGGTTATGCATAGGTTAGGGGTAGGTCGGCATAGGTTAGCCGTACGTTGAACCAGCGTCCTCCGCGTATATCTGGCATACATACCGGACGCGTAGCGTACGGGTACCAACTACCTAACTTCTAAAACTGAACACCTGCTTTCCACATGTAATACTAGGAGCTGTCATAATTAACTAATATCCATCAAGCAGGTCTACATATCCCATAAACCCATTAATATTCTTTGCATATTCTAATATGCTAAAAATACATACGTCTAGCTACATCTAGCTACATTAGAGTTACACTAGAATTTTCCTAACAAACCAACATTTATATACCGCTTGCCTAACTGCAACTGAACATTAAAACTTACTACAAGTTTACCAACTGAATAGAGAAGATAACTTCTGCTTACATTCTAAATACTATGTAAATACTCACATTGATCTGACTAATATTGATCTGATTATATGACACTACTGTACCATATTATTATGGAACTTTTGGGTTTCAGAATTTCATTGTGTTACATGGTGCAAATTGTCTATTCAACAGGTATTGTACACCTTATTTTATATACCTTTTGTGTAAATAACCCTGAATTGAAAAATGGCTGGAAGACCAGTGCTTCGGCACTGACAAAAGAATTATTCAGCAGAATAAACATATTTACAACAACAACAACAAAAATATATATATAGATATATATACATATTGTTGTTATATTAAATTGGCTTAGTATTGCCTTATGTGTAGCAACAAATACCTAATACGTCCATTAGTCTATACGTTGGATAGGTAAGATCAAATCAAGGTAAGTTGTTTGGTTTTGAAATGGTAATCCTTTTATCGGAATATGCAGTTATACATTTATATTCACATATATATACATATGCTGTATACGAATTATACAAGTATAATAACCCATAATATCCCTCCTTCCCTTTTCACTTGCTCAGCTCCATGGACTGTGGGAATCTCTCATAGTAATCTACTGCTCCAGCCTCCCCTACCACAGCTCCGATGGTGGCGCCACCCCTCGTGCAAACTGTAACCGCCACTCACTGTATATATATATATTAATTCTTTGCGCGGTTTTAATTTTCGGAATAATTAAAACAGTGTTAGTGACTGAGCAATCGACCACCAGCAATGTGCAACTAGACGGGCGCGGTGGCCGAATCGGTCGACTGCGGGCCTTGCATGCCGGAGATCGGGAGTTCGGTTCCAGGTTGAGTCAAACAAATGACTTTAAAATTGATACTTTTCGCTTCCTAGCCAGATACACAGCATTTATATGATAAGGCAAGGACTGGAAAGCTCAGGATAATGTTACTCAGTGGGATATCGGGTCAGGGTGCCTGTTGCATGATTTCCGAGTCATCATCATCATCATCATCATCATGCTGTCGGTCGTGATGCGACAAAGACTGCTTTCATTACTTGACTGCCGCTCTCCATTTAGCTCTCTGCTGTGAGAGTTGCGTCCATGAGTCGGTCTTAATGTCTCTCAGCTTCAGGTTTCTCTTGATGGTATCTTTGAACCGAAGATGGGGGCGCCCTCTCTTTCTGTAGCCAGAAGACAGTTGAGAATAGAGGATCTGCTTTGGTAGCCTGTCTGATGACATCCTCATGAGGTGTCCAGTCCACCGGAGATTCTTTTTGATCAGAAGATCTTCCATAGAGGGCAGCCCCATCCGTTCGAGTATTTCCGAGTAGGGCAACATTATAAAGTCGAGATGAGTGTGCATTGTCACAAGTCGGTACCCATTCTAATATGACCTCAGATGTTGCGAGGACGTAAAACTCCAACAACCAACCAAATCTATGTGCATGTTATTTACATGGATTTTAAGCATCAATGATGGCGATAAACTAGAATGAACAATTGCTGTTCTGTGTACTAAAACCCTTATGAGATCAACCAAGGGAAATGCCTGGGAAGATCATAACTTTGCTCATTTAGTTCTGTGTACTGAGTATTATGGGATGGACCTTCCAATTGCAGCAATTACTTGATTCTGTCATGACGTCATCAAAATAGCACTTTCCTAGTCAAAGTGACTTAAATAAGCAAGCAGCAGTTTCTCGTTGTCATTGAGGGGTGGCACAGAGGAAAGAAAGAGAACAAAGGAAAAAAACACAAACCCCTCTCCTGGAACGACCCCTCACAGCCCACTCACTGGCCCCCTTTGATTGGCTGACTTCAAACCCAGCACCCAATCATGTTATAGTTTACCGTGCCATTCTTTGTCAGCCTTCCACAGTCGCAGCTTCTGTGAACAGTCAGTGAACTGACAAACACCTTTTCTCTACCCACGCACACCTTTGGCTGATTTTGTGAAACAAAACTCCATTCACAAAACAACATTAATTAAAACATTGTTATGTACTAGTCATACTCAACAACAAAAAGCACTATTCAAAAACTGTAATTCATTTCACGTGTGAGTGGACAGGTGGCACCATGAGCGCATCTGAGGTTGGGATAGGTTACACCAACAGATGACTTAGTTCAGGCTCCTCCAGCCGATGACTGAGGAAGAAGTAGAGGCTGAGGAGCAAGTGGGAGCTTCCGGCCTTATTATACTCATATAATACTTACAAAGCATACACAGGGATATTTTCGTGGGAGAATCGAACCCACATCTCTTGTATTCTGGGCCACTGTACTAACCATTACACCACCTAGGCTCCCTGATGTCACAACCCTACCCACCCCTACGTGTTATTTATGGCTCCTTGCCTGATGGTTCAGTATGGGCTACTACACTCGTCCCAATGGAATTGTAAGTCTTTTAAATGGTCATTTAATACTTACAATTACATACATGCAGGTAATCCACTTACATATACATACACAGGGTAGGTTCAACAACTATACAGCACTTAGCTATACAGGATCATGGTCACAGCAACCTGTATTGTTTGGGGTGATGAAAATGGGAAATAGTGCGCCTATAGCGGGAATCAAACACACAAATCTTACATTAGAGGCCAGTGTGCTAACCATTACACCACCTAGTCTCACTGATGCCACCACATTACCCAGGCCTAACCGCTATATGTGACTCCTTGCCTGAGAGGTCAGCGTGGACTACTGCATATGTATATACTATGTACATAAGATATATGTCAATTACAAAATCTACGTAACCAAACAAATCAATTAAAACACCAATTAAGCATAAATAGCTTAAAAGGTTAGCAAAACAAACAGTTCCGTCCCCTCCCGCCCCGGACTCGCGCGTCTCAATTACCGTTACTTCCGGTTGGCAATATGAGAGTAGCCACTTGGCCTTGACCCCAAGCTGACCCCGGGTCACGTGGAGGGAATGAACTGCTGACTGCAGGATGGGTGGGGGTGGGGGTGGGGGTGTGGGAGTGTGGGGGAGAGAGCAGAGCCACTCACTCCACCCACACCTTGCTATTCAGCCGACACCAGAACGAGGCTGTGGGTAGTTCAATGGATCAGATCAAAACCACAACCCCTATTTTCTAAGTCACTTGGGGGAAATAGTAGTAGCGTCCGTGCCTCCCCATCTCCATATCCCTCACCGCACTTTCCAAGCATAGACAAAATTGTTCACTACTCTAAGGCCATTCATCCAAGGAGTCAACTTCTAAATTATAGTGTAATACTTTCTTCCAGAATAGTTCACCCAAATAGAACATTACAATTTCATGTGTGTGAAACTATAAGGATATAGTCAATGGCTATGCGATTCTGTTGTACACAATTTATAATTCCTAATACACTGTTATAATGCATTGCCTGATTTAACTATACATATCCTGAAACTATAGCCCTTATCCCGATTAGCATACTGCAGAAGAGTACACTGAGCTGTGAGACAGATATTACTAGGGTCACAATTATTTGATTCATTGCAAGACGATTTGAATATATTTATTTATGCCAAACATATTTTTGTCCAAAAGAGTCAGATCTATAATTACACTCAAACTGACATACATAACGAAATAGACTAGGGCATGAATATTGTACATTTCACATATTGAGTACACACCTAACAATGAATATGTATCTATATATCTATATATATATATATTGATATGTGAGGTATAACCTATTATGCGAGTATACCAATACGAAGGGAATTGTTTCCTTTATAATATTATATTATTATATTACTTGATACCATTGTTATTCTCCGTAAGACTCCGCAATTGACCGGTGGCGCCACCTGCGCCCACCTGCCCTCCATCTGGTGTTGACAAGTGTAAGTCGCACTGGAGGATTCCCGCCATGTTGGTGTCAAAACCATATGTGACCTTTGATGCCATTACACATAATGTCTCAATAAAGCTTACGGAGATCTATATAATCATAGAAATAAAACATATTCTATTAATGTTGTGTTTTAAAGAAAAACTCACAAGAGTTTCAATGAAGTAACTGGGAGGCGGCACCATTTTATCGGAGCAGACGTATCGCATTTTTATTTGTCCTGTTTTAAGCAGACGACAAAATGTTGCCATTGGTGAGCGGGTTAAGGAAGGCGCGTTGCATAAATCAATATTTTTACAAGGGTCTCGGCCCGTCCTATTCAGTGGATATTCATTAATCACTCCCATGGGGATTGTGCAGCTTCTACAGGCACTGAAAGAACTTCACTTAGGCTAATGCAACATGTAATATTGTCATATCTTCTAATGGGATTTACAAGTAATAAATGGGACCGGCTTCCCATAGTAATACATGAGAGGCATATTCGCCATAGATGGTTTGGGAGCTAAAGGTGTTGATGAGGAGTGAAGGTGATGGAGTTGAGCATGCGCTCATAGAAATGTGGTATTAGATAATGACCCCCCTCCTCCCACCACCTCGCCCCATCATCACCATCTACTTCCCCACTCATCCACCAAGTACACACCCACACTTCCGGTATGCAGCGTGTGTATATATATATATATATATATATATATACTTGTCACTTCCTAGCATGCTAATCAGGATATAGTTGTCATGATATGTATAGGTAAATCAGGCAATGCATTATAACAGTGTACTAGGAATTATACATTGTGTAGAACAGAATTGCATAGCCATTGACTATATCCTTTTAGTTTCAAGCCATTACATTTTAATGTTCTATATGGGTGAAATATCCTGGAATGAAGTATTTAAGTATAATTGAAAAGATGACTCCTTGGATGGATGGATGGATTGATGTATGGATGGATGGATGGATGGCCTTAGCATAGTGAACAGTTTTGTCTACACTTTGACAGTGCGGAGAGGAAGATGGAGAAGGAAGCGGCAAGGACGCTGCTACTATTCTCCGCAAGTAACTTAAATATACATATATATATATATATATAATATATATAATATATATAATATATATACACAGTATATATCTATATATACTGTATATACATGTATGTATATATTCAGCATGTATATAATAAATCGCTAGAGCAATCGCCAGCCTGAAAGATGGCAAAGCATCTGGGGGTGATGGAATTCCTGCTGAAGTATGGAAGCAGGGAGGACACAATCTGTTCAACAGACTGCACAAACTAATCACCAATGCCTGGGAGGAGTGTTCTGTACCCCAAGCATGGAAGGATGCCAGCATTGTAACCATCTACAAGAAAGGTGATCGAACATACTGTGGGAACTATAGAGGAATCTCTCTTCTTACCATAGCAGGCAAGATCTTCGCCAGGATCCTGCTCAACAGACTATCTATTCACATAACACCTGATGTAGTTCCGGAGTCACAGTGTGGCTTCAGAGGTAACCAGAGCACTGTGGATATGATATTTTGTCTCGGACAGCTACAAGAAAAGTGCATTATATATTTCTGTTAAATCACTTAGAATTTACTTCATGTAGCTATTCTCCATTACATTCACCATTCAACATTCAACAACAATTAAGCAGTGAATACGATGGGGTTCCCTGCATCGCATGCCAGAATCAAGTTTTATTTATTTCATTTAATTGAATTAAAATTACTTTATATAGGCATTTCCCAATACATTTACCATGCAAGCTAATATAAACCACAATTTATATGGAAACCTACCTTTGTGTGAAACAGAACAGGCACAATGCATGGAAGTCAACAATTGCTAAGGATTCTCAATCTGTTAGACACCATGAACATAATGCATGTAGGCCTATGTCACACATCTTTTATATTTCTGTTTGTTTGAATACATTCTATTTCACTGGAATGGATATCAATGGACACCTTCGATAGGGCTGAAACATAGTAGTCACATAGTTGTTATATCAATATGTTATGTCAGTATCAATAGAAGAACACTTTGTTTTGTCGGGGTTTTTTTAAAAGTGTTTTTTGTTTTGTTTTAGGCAGAACTTCATGGACCAGTCATCATCATGTCAATGCCAAAATTGTTTATGCTGCAATATGTGACGTGCCTTATTTTTTTTTTTAGCATTCCCAATATTCACATGAGCTTCTCCCAATCCAATATTTCATTTGGCAATCATTAGGCCCAGGCCTACAACACCATGGCAATTTCCAAAAGTAAAGAGAACCAGTGAAGGACAATATAATCATAGTTTAACACATATCAATTATATTGGACACCTGAAATGCATCTAATTCCTATTTTATCAGTAGGTATGTGACAAATTAAAAAATCATTTGTTTAAAAAGGAATGTACACTATCTCAATGAACAGATACCAACAGAAATGGCTTGGACAGATCTTAAAACTGACAGTCATACAACTTTCATAAAGTAATATTAAGAAAGTTATAGCAGTTTAAATTAAAGAAAATATGTTCTGAAAAGGCAGAGTTTTCATGTCTTGCTTACAAGCACCAACTGCATTTCAGCATGTAAAATAGAACATTGTGAATGACATAAATAACCATCACGCTGACCAAACAATTCCGCGCCGAAATCGCTGTTTGAAGCATGTATTAGTAGTATACGCTGATAGTGCTGCGCCATGAAGGCATTAGTAGTATACACTGCCAGTGCTGTGGCGTTTGCACCACATATTAGTATACGCTGATGGTGCTGCGGCGTTAGAAGCACGCACTGGCAGTATACGCTGACAGCTCTGCGCTGTGAATGCATTAGCAGTATACACTGCCAATGCTGCGGCGCCCGCACCACACACCATATACGCTGATGGTGCTGCAGCGCGAAACAATGCACCGGTTGGCCGACGGTCATATGAACTATCCCCGAACTAACAAAAGTTGGATATCAATCAATATTTGTTCGACTTAGATCAAATAAAGACTGAAATCTGTCAATTTAATGGCCTTCAAAATGACAGCACTCACATAAAACTTGAGCAGAGGTAACCTTCCGAATCAACATTTTAGTGCCCAATGAAAGTCATCCCGATTGAAACGTGATGATGTCACCGCATTGCCTAGTGCTACTGCCAATTGCCGTGGATTTCCAATTCAAAATATTATGTATGCACATCACAATTTTCATGGATATTTGAATGAACTATTCATAATGATTGACATGAACATCACAAAAATAATGTATGCATACTACAAACACAATCATACACGTCAACCCAATGTGAACCTCACACACTGCACAGAACAAATTTACATGTCGCACACCACGCTAATGTGCGCGTACGTGGCACTCTCCACACAACCACCCGTCAGCCCATGTGAAACAAACATGCGCATACAAAAAAATGTCTATCATGTGGACAAAATCAGACACCTAGCCCAGAAGTTGGAGTTAAAATGTTGTGGTCGCCACTGAAAAGTTTGTGTATCTCAGAACAATTGATGGTATTAAAGTCTATGTTGTTAGATTAAATTGAAATAGTTCTCAGAGAAATTCTACACATATTCTTTAGATATGTCCACTATCTACTTCCAAAATCACTTGTTGGGCTCAGTAACTGAAATATCACACAAGAAGACACAATATTGTACTCACATGGTTTAATCCAAAACTAAAGTTGCTACAGGCACATGTACATAGTCTGGGCTCGCTGGTGGTGGTGGTGAGAGAGAGAGAGCGCGCACGCGCCATGCACCCTTATTTATAGGTTTAAATCTGGTACCAGTCAGGAGACCCCAGCCTGTACCCGGCAGGCCCTTGGCTGCAGAGTACCAATGCAATGCAACCAGGTACCAGTCAGGTGACCCTAGCCTGTACCCGGCAGGCCCTTGTCTTCAGAGTACTAAATAAAAACTACCCCAAAATTCCCAAATATTTTACAACTAGCTAGAAGTGGAGCAGAGTGTGTTAGCATACAGCATTGGGCTCTATTTATCGTGGACTAGCGTTCCACCATTGTGGTCAGGTGACGAATCCTCCTAACTAGTACATGGTATTTCAGAGCCCGTGACACATGCCTCAGGGTTATTCCAGGGCTAAGCATCTGACCTCTCGGAGTAACACATGGTAGAAACACACGCCAGAGTGTCAGTTCCATTATGTCTTTTCTTTATGTTACATATTTCAAATAAGGAGAAGCAACCTCATCTTAAGCCCAAGTCACACCTACCCGGACGAGCCCCGGATTTTAAGCCGGACCACCCCCGGACCACTCCCCCGGACCACCCCGGACCGCCGTGGATAAAATCGCTATTTTTGGTTGTTTTTGCCTAGCTCTGACAACTAACCGGACGAGCCAAGGTCCACAGCCACGGATTAGTCCCGGATAAGTCCTGGATCAGCCCCGGCCAATCCCCGGACAACCCCCGGACGACCCCCGGACAACCTCCAGAGTAGTCCCGGATTATAAAATGACCAGGACTGCCCTGGATGAGACACGGATGACCCCGGACAACCCAGATGAGTCACGGATCACACAAGGATGAAGCCCGGTTAACCCAGGATTGCAATATTCCCTGGATCGCCCGGTTCACCCCGAATGTTTTAAACATTTTAAAACATCCTGGGCTGCCCCCAGATGATGGCGTATCACCAAGGACCAGCAATGGATCACCACGGACACCAAGAACCAGCTACGGACGAGCCATGGATGACGCCGGATCGCCATGGACTACGCCGGATCACGGGTCGGGGCTCGTCTGGACCCTGATCCGGGTAGGTGTGACCTAGGCTTTATGCATAGCGCCGGAATGGGCTGAGGTAGGAAAGCATGTGCATTGTTGGACACCGTCAATGCTCAAACCCACGACCTCTCACAAAGTAAGCATTCACCATCCAAGGCGACCTCTCGCCGTGAATATGGCCTATGCTGCCGACACGGCGTAAAGCAACCATCAATCAATCAATCCAAGGCGACCATCGAATCAAATGGCCTGGACAACTCTCTCTTGGTTGTCCATTGGTGGTAATGATGACAGCAACTCATCATTTGTTGTGAACTTGTCGATGACTGATGAGTCCAATTTGTGCTTGGAATGTGTGGTTGATGTGTGTGTAGCTGCTGTCAGAGAGTCGTTTAGATGAAGGAGACAATGTTTTTCTCTGCTGATGCTTTTGTTTAGCTTGAGATATGTGTCTGGACAACTACAACCATGTTGGACGGACAGTGACCAGCTGATATCTGGTACTCACGTAGTGAACTGGACTGGCTGGCAGGTCGTCGGTTCGAACCCCAGCAAAGTCAAACCAATGACTTTATAATTGATACTTCTCACTACCTAGTTAGCCTGGCATTCAGAAGTATTCCGAGAGGACAAGCAACAGTAGAATGAGGAAGACAACGTGCCCACTGTTGAGATTTCCCCTGCTTACATTGATTGGCTTCTGGAGCTTTACTTCCTGGCAACATCTAAGGTCATATCAGGACAGCACGCCTGCTTAATCAACGAATGGGAAAAAAAATACAAAAATTGTTATTGGACTGTTAAAATATATATATATATATGTCCACGTCAGTAGATATGCTCGCAGCATGTCCATCACTACCTGGGTTTACGGAAATTTACGCGCCTCCCCGGGCATGCTTGATTGTGACCACTGGCCCTGCCGGGGCGGATCGGAAGCCACCACCATCGGTGGAGAGTACGCATACATAGTATACATGTAATTATTGTACATGTTACAAGAACATGGGTATTTGAATATGCACGAACGACGTCTTCCTTTTGATACAAAGAAGTATTTCTATTAATAGATTATCTCACCGTTGTCTAGACATGCACGACGCTTAACTCGTATTTAACTAAAGGACTAGCCTGCCTTTCAGCTCACTTCGACCTCGGCTGCGGTTCCATCAACACCTATACTACGGGATACATTGTTTGACCTAGGCTGCAGCTCTATCAATATATACACTATGACTACCTTTATTTCCTGTGCCGGTGCCGCCATTTGGATGCTGAGATACTTATAATATGGGTCTGCATCCCCAGGGTCACCACAGAGCTTCCAGAATGCCTTACCCACCGTGGTTTGATCTCGCTCAATTTAGCCTCAATCAATAGTGAACCCGTGGGCCCTCTGGTTTCAAACTGCCTCCCATGCACAATGCCTATATCATATCTACTTTACCCCAACAGTAAATGGGCGGAAACAAATGAAGCCGCCAACACTATGCCGCCATCAAAAGTCACACGCAAGAAGAGAGCATGTGAAACATCACTCCAACAACCAGCCCAGCCTAAGAAACCACAAGGGCCCTTCAACATCGACTGCCAACACTAAAACTTGTTCAAGCCGAGCCCTGGACCGGAGAAGGAAAGTCATGACACCTCCGACTCTATAACCATCATACGCAGCATAAATAACAGTAAGCAAGACAACATAACAACTGCTCTAGCCGGCATACAAGACCAAATCACCAGCATGTCTGAACGTTTTAGGCACGAATCGAAGTCATCCAATGCAAGACAGAAATCCAATGGTCAAAATCCCGCTCTGTTACACCACTACAACTACGAGGAGATGCTACACCATGTGCTGTCACAGCCAGTAACAGTACACCAATGATTGAGGCTGCTGCCGATCCCACATGCTTGATCAATCCCCATCTCCTGCAGCTCAAGCCAAACACAAATATGACAGTGACAACGAGAGACTCCACCAACAAAAACGGTGCAGTGACTATGACCACGATTGAAACTACCACAATGCTAATAGCCGGAGGCATCAGCCAGCGCCCGGGGCACTCTCCCCAACCAACACTCAGGCAGATGCATGCAATGATGTTGTATTTATGTGCATGGTGCATTAACAAACATAAAAGATCAAAGGTCCAACCGAGAAGCTATGCATAAAGAAAAAAAGATTCCTTGTGAGAACCAACACCGCCACAAAAGACAACCGAAAAAAGGATTTTTAATCGGCAGCCACACTGATCCCCATAGAGTTTAGTGATGAGGCCACACACTACAAGGCGGGCGCAAAAACCACCGAGACACATAAAAAATGATACATCGATTCAAAACCTGAAAAAGTATGGTCAGCAGATGAAACAACAACCCCGAGGTTAGACAGTGCATCAGATGTGATTAATGACATGAAACATCAAACCACTTTCCAAACCGTAATCTCAAATGCTGACACCAGCAAACAAACCTCCTAGACAACTGCCAGTGCTGACAATGCAAGAATGTAATAACTCTTGCAAGATACGCCAGAGACGCTTTGTGTTCATGCCCGCCAGACTGCTCATCATGCTGACTTGTACCTAAGTACAGAAGACACTATTAATAACTGGGACAATTGGTACATCTCTCACAGCCATGAACCAGACGGTGACCCAGATCAAGACCACAAAAACACAATAAGTCAATTAACAAAAGCTGACACTGCACATTCTAATGCCGCAAGCGCAAACGGCAACGGTGAAGGATAAAATCTAGCCACTGACCCAGCATAGAAGCCACAAGGCACTAGTAATGGCTTAACATCAACTAACGTTGGGCTACAAATAAAAACATATTCTGCGGAAACTGCAAGCGCTCACCAACCAGCTATATCAATCGGTGACGCACCCAAGATAATGTTACCACAGTCAGCTCCCTAATATGATGATCGCTCGCCGGACAGACTACTCATTGCAGACCAAGTAGACACTGTTGGCATTGAGCAAATAATTAGCATTATCAAAGATGACACCATGACACAACTCGAAGCTATAAATCTAGCCACAGCCCTAAAAAGAACTTGGCACCACAGAATCACCATAACTTTACCATCTACATAAATAACACACATCTACCTCACAATAAGTGTTCAGCATGGGTGCGGGCCATGACCCAATAATCTGTGCATGCTCATGTGATGTGGCTCTATGCAACACAACACAGCACAACATTCTGGTAAGACACAAACCAGGCAAGGATATCGTCCTCAGCCACATGTGCTTGACAAAACTGCAAATAAGATGGCGAGTAATATGCTTGCAGAGTGCGGAATACAACCAACGTTGTGTGCTACAACGAGTCCCTCACCGCGACCTTGTAACTAACCTGGGATTTGTAGTAATACTTTGCCTCTCATCCCAGGTTACTCCACCAACACCACAAGCGACTCCTAAAACAATTCCAACAAGACTGTCCCCTGTATCTGGAGGAATAAAACAACACAGGCATGTGAATACCTGTGATACTTGAAGAGACATCAAGTTGATCCTGCCAGAAATACACAATACCATCTGATGTCTTATATCTTACATCTCCATGACCACAAATCCCCATCCATGATCATGAAATACATAAGCGGAACCCAAACCTGGGCTCTATCACTCGGAGGATCAAATTAACATATTGACACACTCATGGCTAAGGACATAACTCTCAGAAAACTGGGTCTTAACATCGACGCATGGCTTCATATGTGTCCAGGACACAGCTACATCTTGATGTATCTGCATTCATGACGATGGATGGCCTTCCCCTACAACTCCTAGCCCTGCTTGATGCACTATGACTTGCCCTGTAAGTGGTGGGCCACCAGGCACCAGGTGCCATCACTCTGCACAGCCTTCAAAGGGGCGGTGCACAAACCCATGCCAAACTTGGGTCATCCTTGATGACATAAAACACCTCGGCAACTGACTTCAGATGCGGTATCCGCCTATATACCAAGGCTGCCACGTCAGCTCCCAGAATGCTGGCATAAATCTTTGGTTGAGCGTCTGGGAGCCTTGTACATCAAACTGACTCTAATCTATAACCTGTAACTCTGACAACAAGAATAAATGCCACTATATCCTACATCGATGGCCCAGCTTTCATCACCACCGATGCCCTACCACTCTGTCCAAGGGCATTGCTCGACACCCTGAGGCTTGCTCTAGCCATGAAGGGCCACCCGGCACCAGGTGCCACCACTCTGCACAGTCTTTGCCGGGGTGGGGCCCAAGCCTGTGCTCTACTGGGCTCCACGATTGATGGTATTAAAGAACTTGGTCAGTGGACCTCTGAGGTGGTACACACATATGTACCACAAGACTCTATATCCTCAGCTACTAGAACTTTAGCTAAGGATTTGGTCAAGTTCTGTAAGCCTCAAATTACCTTCAAAGACTCAATCATCTCTTGAAACCTGATATGTAACATTATCAAACCACGGTAATAAAGTCCAATATATACTATGTTGGTCTTGTGTCTTTCAATTACGATCGTCAACATGGAAGTACCGTACAAATGCATGACAAGCCTTGCGGAAAGCAATAAGGGTCGGGTTTAGGTTAACCACATTATTTGCTTCAAGGTACAACACTGCTGGTTTCATTTCTATTACATATCTTCTAGACAAGTTTGTGTGTTGGGGTTTTACGTCCCAACAAAACATGTGGTAAAATCAGGACAGGTACCGATTTGTAATAGTGCACACTCATGGTGACTTTTATAGTGCTGCACCACTGGGATACCAATCCACTGGCACCATGATTCGATTTCCCACTCAGTAAAATTATCCAGATACTGAAGTAACCAGTCCTTGCCCTATCCTATTAATACCAAGCACGAGGTTAGGAAGTGACAAGCATTGATTGTGTAAGTTAGTAACCTTCTTTCCTTTACTTCTCACTTTCTTGTATGATTATTGACTAACTAGATAGAGTGTAATCATACAACATAATTTTGGATGTATTTAAACCACTTGGAGCGAAGTGCAATACAAACTTTTCTTTTAAATAACTTATTGCTATGTCAATTAGATCATATGAAAGCTAGTGAGTTTTAGCAGTACGCAAAGAACCGAGGATACCCTGAGGTATGATCAATTCTTATGACTAGTATCAGAATTGGATGTGTCGGTTCAAATCTAGTTAGCTGTGTTGACTTTGCAAATATTAGGATTTTATCGGATTATGTCAATGTAAAAGGAAGAACTTTAAATCTTTTGCAATTTCTTTTCCTCGTCCATTCCACCATGTCCTATCCTGGTAACCGACGCCCCAAGCGCCCAGTAAGGTAACAACAATCATTGATTTTCTAAGTATGTTGGTTAGTCTCGGAGGGGTACAGAACCCATCACATGGACAGTGAATTCCCTACTCTTTGACCAATCTCATTTTACTGAGACCCAACTCGGTAGCCGAATCGTTAGAGCGCAGGCCTCCCATGCAAAAGGTCAGGAGTTCGGTTCCTGGTCTAGTCAAACCAATGACTTATAACATTGATACTTGTCGCTTCCTAGCCTGGTCCCCGGCAATAACACAATAGGGCAAGGACTGTGATATTGGGTCGTGGTGCTGGCAGCCTGATTTCCCTGTGGGGCGGCACTATAAAGTCACTATGAGTGTGTACTGTCACAAGTCGGTACCTGTCCTGATATGACCTTAGGTGCTGCCATGATGTAAACCTCCAACAATCAACCAACCCACCGTTTTACTTAGTTGAATTTCAAATATGGAATTTTTTGTCAGGTCAGATTGTACAAATGTGACCTGACACGGTGGCCTAATCGGTAGATTGCGGAAGGTCGGGAGTTCGGTTCCCGGTCGATTCAAACCAATGCCTTACAGAATAGACCCCTTTCAATGTCTATAAACATTGTGTATGCACGCGCAGCTTGGCTGCAGAACGAATGCACACTGCCAATGTGTTTGCAAAGTATGCTTTGTAGGAAGCGACAAATGTCATTGCGTTAGAAATTTAATATAATCTGTTCGTTAAACATGTTTTCTATATATGTTCCAAGCGGTTTGTTTCTAGGTGGTGTGGTTTTAGAGATATTTCCCTTTTTCTGTATGAAGATTGCTCATGGCCATTGACAATGCATTCAGTTTGCCGATATGCGCAGTTCAAAATGTCAATTTTATTCAAAATCAATAGAAATGCAGAACCCTAACCTTATCAATTTAATGTAATCTGTTAGTTGAATGTTTTCTATATGTGTTCCAAGCAGTTTGTTTCTAAGTGGTGTGGTTTTAGAGATATTTCACCTTTTCTCTATGAAGATTGTTCATAGCCATTGAGTTTGCAGTGTGACCGTATGTTGTCCTGCAGCCAAGCAGTTCGCGCACTGACCTAAATACCTATGCTGACATCATATGAAATAGGTCTATAGAGAACATCGCTTCGTAGGTTGGAGCTCGACATTAATAGGATAGTGGACTTTTTAGTCAGAGCAGATTCTACAAAAGTGATTTCATCATTGAAGCAGTAGGGGAGTGGGTGTAGCGGGTTTCAGTACCACAGTAAGCCGTGCACACATCAAAGGCCTAAAGTAGGCATATCACCCCCTCCCCACCCTTCCCCACAACCAGCACTGCATGGAAACTAAATCCCTTTAATTATTAAATAGGGATCATTAATAAACAAAGAAAAAAGAAAATCAAGCCTATTGCACTCTCTTTGCTTCTAATTGAGACGCCAATTAAACAAAGTGAGGCAGTTAGGGGAAAAATGGGTTCTAGCGATATGTTTTAATGAAAATCTAACATGGTGCTTCTCAGGTTATTCTTGCTTTTATTAAAAATGTTGGTTGGGTGTTGGAGTATTAGGTCCTGGCAACATCTAATGTCATATCAGGACGGGTACCGATTTGTGACAGTGCACACTCATGGCAACTTAATAGTGCTTCCCACTAGGAAATCAGGCCGCCAGCACCATGATCCGATATCCCACTCAGTTACTCTCCTATTAATGCTGAGCGTCAAACTAGGAGACGACAAGTATCAATTCTTAAGTCATTGGTTTGACTCGACCAGGGTTTGAATGCATGGGTTCGAATCCCACCATCTACCAACACGGGAGACAGGCGCTCAACTCATTCGGCCATCCCGTCTGGTATTTTAATGTAAATAGATTTGTTTGCTTATGCATGACTGTGGATGGTAATGTTGTAGAACTCTAGGAATAGTGGTGAATGAGTGACTTCAATTGTTCTTTATTGAACTAAGACTGACATTGTCCTTGTTTGTGTATTTACCTTTATTTAAATTAAATTCATTTATTACGCTGCGGAGGTATCGTTTGGGAACAATTTTTCTTCCTCTGTCCACTGTTCCTTGCTATATCCTAGTCATACTTTGCTATATCCTAGTGATAGTACTGACACTGAGTGCTAGGCTAGCTAGTGGCAAGTATCCAATGGCATGCCATTGCGTGTCATTTTCACCAACGTTTGAAACCAGTGTTGGAATCCCTCAACTCATTTGGCCACCCTTCAGGTAATAAAATATTAACATTTAAAATATTAAATTCACTTCAGAAAAAGAAATCTCATCATGTTGACACCTGCAAACCCTTGGAATGTATATATTGACATATGTCATGTATAAGGTAGTAAGTAGTATGTGAGGATAAAGGTGCCGTAGGGAATTGCTCTTTTTTAATATACTGAGTGATCGATAAGTATGCCCCCTCTACCTCTGGCGTGTGACCAGTGGCGCCGCCACCGGTTCTCCTCTTCCCCAGCAGAAGTGGTATACTGTCACTCGCATATGTATGTATATATGTATGTATGTATATATATATATATATATATATGGGTCATTCTCTAAAACTGGGCACCAAAGTGTGACATGGAAACCAAAAGTGAAAACCTTCCAAATAATAGCAAAAATCCTTCCAAATAATAGCCTAATCCAATGTCCTATGGAGGTATGCATGTTGTGCATATGTCAGAGTTGAAAAAAATGAATTTCACTTTTCAAATTAGATCTTATACAAATTGAGCAATACATTAATATCACTTGTGTAACATGAAAATCAAAGACACACCCAGAATCTCATTTTAACATATACAACATAGTCAAACAAGATGTTCTTGATTACTGTTAAGCAGACAAGGTTATGACTTGCAAGAAAAAAGTTGGAAAATATGTTGAAAAAAGTTTGGCTACATGTATGGTGTAAATGTGTAAATTTTCACATTTTCACTCTAGCACAAAATCATACAATTCTAATTTTGATATCTTTTGTGGGATAAATTCAATACATGTAGAATTGCTAATATACCTAATAGACAGAGGCTGCAATACTTATTTGACTTGTTATCAATAAAACAAAGACTTAATTATCAGCATCGTAACATGGAAACCAAATAGGTGGTGCCCAGTTTTGGAGAATAACCCATTATGCATATTATATATATATAATACTACCGGTATGCATGGACCCAATGGTATTCTGTACAAATTTGTAAATATTCCAGTAGGCCATCAATGTAAACAGGTTATTTTGAGGTGCATATGGGATAATTTAATATTGGAAAATAAAGACTGATTCTCTTAATTTGTGGAATATTCTCAAAAACACTA
Source organism: Branchipolynoe longqiensis (assembly GCA_030323885.1). Taxonomy (NCBI): domain Eukaryota; kingdom Metazoa; phylum Annelida; class Polychaeta; order Phyllodocida; family Polynoidae; genus Branchipolynoe; species Branchipolynoe longqiensis. The sequence continues at coordinate 26,595,117 of CM059200.1, forward strand.
AAAAGAACCGCCCCCCCCCCAAAAAAAAAAAACAACCACAAGAGTCCCAGTCGTGTGGCTCGTTGTAGCATCATTAACGTTAATTGGAAAAGGCGGGAAAACACAACACAAAAAGAATGGCTGTCGAACCTGTTACAAGGTGCTTCCTGGAACGTCGACTGGTGAAACCAGAGACAGTCTGAGGCATTTTCTCGAAACTTACAGGCATATTGTCGGGACATGCTCATTACTAAAGCTTACTGGCCTTTCCTAGCCTTACATATGCTTTTCTAACATGCCAGACAGTCAGCATTGCGATAAAACAACACTGGCTGGTTCAGTATCAATATAATCTGACTGAGTGTGAAATTAGACAGAGTGGTGCTAGATGAGAGACATATCAATGAGGCAACATTATACAGCAAACAGGAGTGTTCATTGCAGCATTTTGGCAAGCTGTCCTGATAGGCATTGAGGTAATGGTAGAAGATGTCGTCCCCATCAGACAGTGACACCTCTTTCACGTGACATCCTATAGCTGCACAGTCCGATGAAAACATCAAATTGGTTGTTGGAGTGTTACGTACTGGCAACATCTAAGGTTATATCAGGACGGATACCGACTTGTGACAGTGCACACCCATGGCAACTTTATAGCGATACACCACTGGGAGACCAGACCGCTAGTACCATGACCGAATATCCCACTCAGTCACATTATCTTGACACTGAGCTAACCAGTCCTTGCCCTATCCTAATATTGCCGAGTGGCTAGGAAGTGACAGGAATCACTTTTAACGTCATTGGTTTGACTCAACTGGTAACCAAACTCCAGACCTTCCGCATGCGACCCCCGCGCTCTACAGATTAGTCGGCCGTGCTCGGTCCACATGATTTGTGGACCGGGCACGGAAATATGTAGTAAAGGATCAGATGTGTGGAATAGCAAATATGTGTGTGATAAGCCTTCCACTAAATGCGCGATCAATTCAGCTGCCAAGTAAAGGAGCGTTAACTGCATTATATGTATTACAAATATGTAGCAAACCATACCAAATAGAAACAGAAATATTAAATTACCATATGTAAATGTGCAGTAAACCGTGCTAGACTGGTGGTGAATGTGTTTAAACCGTGCTAGATGGATGGTGATTGTGTGTAAACTGTGCTGGAAGGGTGGTGCATGTGCGTAAACCATGCTAGATGTGCAGTGAATCAGTGAATGTGTGTAAACCATGCTAGACTGGCGGTGAATGTGGGTAAACTGTGTTAGATGGGTGGTGAAGGTGTGAAAACCGTGCTGGAAGGTGGTGAATGTATGTAAACCATGCTAGACATGCGTGGAATGTGGGTAAACATTGCTAGCCTGGCAGTGAATGCGTGTAAACCATGCTAGACTGGTGGTGATTGTGTTTAAACCGTGCTACACAGGTGGTTAATGTGTGTAAACCATGCTAGACTGGAGGTGAATGTATGTAAACCATGCTAGACCGGTGGTGAATGTGTGTAAACCGTGCTGGAATGGTGGTGAATGTGTGTAAACCATGATAGATGTGCGGGGAATGTGTGTGAACATTGCCTGGTGGTGAATGTGTGTAAACCATGCTAGACGGGTGGTGAATGTGTGTAAATCATCCTAGACTGGCGGTAAATGTGTGTAAACCGTGATAGATGGACACTGAATGTGTGTAAACCATGCTAGACAGGTGGTGAATGTGTGTAAACTGTGCTAGACGGGCAGTGAATGTGCATAAACCGTGCTAGAAGGGTGGTGAATGTGTGTAAACCGCGCTAGACGGGTGGTGAAGTGTGTAAACCCCCTAGATGGGTGGTGAATGTGTGTAAGCCATGCTAGATGAGTGGTGAATGTGTGTAAACCGTGCTAGACGGTCAGTGTATGTGTGTAAACTGTGCTAGAAGGGTGGTGAATGTGTGCAAGCCATGTTAAATGGGTGGTGACTGTTTGTAAACTATGCTACATGGGCAGTGAATGTCTATAAACCGTGAGAGATGGGCGGTGAATGTGTGGTAAATGTGCTATACAGGTGGCGACTGTGTGTAAACCGTACTAGACGAGCAGTGAATCTGGGTAAACCGTGATAGACAGGAGGTGAATCTGTGTAAACCGTGCTAGATGGGCAGTGAAGGTGTTTAAACTGTGCTCGATGGGAGGTGAATGTGCGTAAACCGTGCTAGACTGGCGGTGAATGTGTTAAACATTGCTAGATGGCCAGTGATTGTGTGGTAAGCTGTGCTAGACGGGCGGTGAATGTGTGTAACCCGTGATAGACCGGCGGTGAATGTGTGTAAACCGTGATAGACAGGCGGTGAATGTGTGTAACCCGTGATAGACGGGCGGTGAATGTGTGTAAACCGTGATAGACAGGCGGTGAATGTGTGTAACCCGTGATAGACGGGCGGTGAATTTGTGTAAACCGTGATAGGCAGGCGGTGAATGTGTATAAACCATGCTAGGTGGGCGGTGAATGTGTGTAAACCTTGCTAGATGGGTGGGAATGTGTGTAAACCATACTAGACGGGCAGTGAATGTGTGTAAACCTTGATAGAAGGGTGGTGAATGTGTGTAAACCATACTAGACGGGCGGGGAATGTTTGGTAAACCATTCTAGATGGGCGGTGAATGTGTGGTAAACTGCACCATCAGATATCCGGTAAACACTAAGCCGGCCCTTATGCCCTTATTTAGGAGGCGGGCTGTCTGTGTGAGCATGCGCACGGCAAGTTCTCGGATTACGGGCGGCCATGTCTGTATTGTGAGATTCCGCATTTTGCCACAGATCTACACCACATGGACCCGGACCTCGCCGTGCCCGCCCATCTCCGCCCGCCCCGCCCTCCCTCTCCACCTCCACCCGTCGCGGCCTTCCCGCCCACCTTCGCCGGCCACGCCTTCCCCGACCACCTCCGCCCGCCCCGCCCAGCTCCGGCCGCCCCGGTGTCAGCGTCTCACCTCCCACAAGTCTGGTTCTACACAAGAAATATGTTTAACTCCAATACATTCTTTAATATATGCGTCAATATTCTAAAAGTCAGAGAATATTGTTCTCCACAAGCAATACGTATTCTCCTGTATTCTTGGGTTTAAACTCATAAGAATAACCGCTAAAAAACAGATAGTGATAATCAGGTCGAACAAGCGACCAGAAGTAAACACGGCGATGTCACCGAATCGGTTTTTCGCCAATAACTTCTTTAATATATTCACCAATATTCTCAAACTCGTAGAGAATATTGTTGTACACGTTTCCTCCAGTATTCTTGGGTTTAAAGTCATAAAGCCAACCAAAGTTTGCATTCGTCACTCGAATCCGCGCATACGCAGAAGCGATATTTGGGAAATGAGACTTGTGGGAAATAAGACGCTGACACCGGCCGCCACGCCATACCCGGCCACCTCCACCCGCCCCGGCCTCCCACCACCTCCATCCACTGGGCACTCCGCATCCATCCAGGCTTCATAGTTCTCCAGCAGTAGGCGATTCCCACCACCAGCAGCCCCTCTGATGGATGTAGAAGAACTACTTCTGTGACTAGAGATACATTGTGCATGCTCTGTGGGAAATGTATTACATACGTTTTCCACCACCAGCGCGCCCTCTGATGGCAGTGGAAGAAGTAATGCAGTAGATTGAAAAAATGCACTGTGGAAAATAAATGTATTGTAGAGGATTTCCACCACGATCACGCCGTCTGATGGTAATAGAAAAACTAATGCTAAGAGTAGCAGTCAATTGTACAGCCTCTGCGGAAAATGTATTATAGAGGAATTCCACCACCTCTGAATACAGTGGACAACCAAATAATGTTAGTAGAACACTTCCCATCATTCCCTCCCTATGGAAAATGTACTATTGAATATGCCCACCAACAACACCCCTCTGGTGGTAGTGGAAGAACTACCGCTGTGAGTATCAGTGCAAAGTACAGTTGGCTCTGGGGACAAGGTATACTAGAATATTGCCACCACACTCCTGTACTCAGATGATAGTGTGATATATATGTGTATATATACATATATATGTATATATATATATTACTAAATGTAGCGCCTACATACATATATATATATGTAGGCGTTACATTTAGTAACTGATACTCTTGAATTTTTATTTTGTTTTCGTTTGCCACAACTTTCATGATCGCGAGTGTCTGTTGACACATCATTGCTTGTCGGTTTTCACATTTTGTGTAAATGGGTCGTTCTCAGAATTTGTGTACCAATAGTGTGACATCAGTACCACAAAATCAAAACGGTGCCGAAGTCCTATAAACATGTTTCCTTAATGTGTATGTCCTTTTGCATCTGAATAATTGAAAATAAACATATTCTGGCATTTTTAAGTAGGTCAAATGATGCTCACACCCAATAAATAGCAGTATAGCATGGAAACCAATCTGACTCCAAAATCAAATATTTTCCACACAAAACTTGACATTTTTAGGACATTTCACATGCCACTTGCTTTATAAACAGTAGTAATAATAATTTGAAACCTCATTGCTACGGTTTTGTCTTATTTGTGAATATTAAAGAGAAAAGCAAAAAAATATTAGCATGGTAACAGTCAAAGTGGAAACAACAATTTTGCATAAATGTTCGGCTCAAATTTCAATGTTTAGGGGCAATTTCAGGATTTAACTTTTACTATATCATAACTGGGTCCATGCATAGAGTGTCAAATGGTGAAAATAGTTCCAGTACTGTATCTGTACTCAGTGTTTGATACAGAGTTTCATAGAACTTGCAAGTGGAAACGAAATGTTACGATGTTAATGACTCCAGAAAAGGTTAACTATTTCATCTTTTTTTTTTTTAATTTAGAAATAAATGTCTTCAACTTAATGAAGACATTGTATATGACCATTTGAAGTGAAATGAGGTGTTGTTCAGAGGTTTTCATTAAGTTTGTGACACTTTATTTTCAATGCTGTTGACAATGTCACAAATTAGTGATGTAATTTTCTATGTATTTAGCTACATCCATCCCAATAAGATACATAATACACCATATTAACATTTACTTTTGATCTAAAATATCTCTCACATTATTGGGCTAAATGATGAAATCTAAATATTGACACTCTAATAATGGGTTTCTTTGAAATATGCATTTCAAGTAGACTACCTCAAGTGGTACACAGTTTCTGAGAATGACCCAAATGTGATTGTTGAAGGAGAAATAAAACATGAATACTTCTTGCCATGAATATGGCCTTTCCTGCTGACGCAACATAAAACGGCCACTAATCAATCAATCGATAAATCAAACCAGACATCTTTGTATATGTATCCCCAAATATTCTATTACACAATTGCTGTATGTGAGCTACATAATAACATATGTGGCTTGCATTACCTGTACCATTATCTCTTCCTCATCTGTCTGCTTCAGAAAGAATATTGACTAGTGCACAATCTCATATGATGTAATATAATATCTAACGATAGAATAATCATGATGGTACAAATCTGGTTTACTAATACACATTGGGAAGCATCTGGCGTAGATGTTGCTAAGAAGGGTTCCCCCCTTTTGATCAGCCTAACCACATTGCAACAATTGGATACCAGTACAGTTAGTTGTAGGGAGTGACTACCCAGCCGTTGTCAGCCGTATATCATTAACGTCTTGATACCTAGTACATTGACTTTAAGGTATTGTCCTATTATTGGATACCTTTATTAGATATACAGACGAATCCACTAAATCAATGATAGTTGCCGAACAACAAACAATAGGAGGCAAACAGTAAGTGTCTAAGGACAAAGCCATCCAGTCATACAAACTGTATCCCTTTAATTAACATTATTAATAAATTTGTTGAATAAGATTTATTTGGTCTCTTTGTTAACCTGTAAAATGTGGGCATTTTGTTCTGCTGGACCCTGTATAAACCAGTGATCCACAACTGGTTCATCAATGGGTGTGGTATGTGCTGTCCTGTCTGTGGGGAAGTGGATATAAAAGACCCCTTGGTCCTTATCGGAGAACTTAGCCTATGTGGCAGCAGTGGGTTTCTTCCAAAGAAATATGTCAGAATGACCATATGTTTGAGGTCCAATAGCCGATGATACGAAAAGCAATGTGCTATGGAGGCGACGTTAAATAAAACAAGTTAAAAAAAATATATAGTATATAGGTAATATATAGTATTAGTATGTGCATTTCATGTGGGTATGTGTATAGAAAGAGTGAGGGAGTGAGAAAGGGGGAGAGAGAGAGAGGGAGTGAGGGAGAGAGGGAGACAGGGAGAGAGGGATACAGGGAGGGAGATAGGGAGATGGGGAACTACTTCAATAAAAATATCTTCAGTTACGCGCAAATATTGCAACCGGCCTGCCTGGAATGGCTCTGAGATGTTACTCTCTATTGCTAGCCACCACGTGACAGTGTGTCTACTGACCACTCCCCGCATATCGCCCAGCCGCACATTGCTAGAAGCGTGGGAAAGAGACCACCAGCACGCCCCCGGCTGATACTCCCTTCACACATTCCGCACGCAGCAAGGTGTGGCTTTCCAATTACATTTCCATCGTCACCACACATCCGCTGCCCCCCCTCCCCCCACCTGCAGACGTCCCGTTCTATCCGCGTGAACGCCACCAAACTGCCAGCTGGCGGCCTATGCGAACACCACCGCGCTTAGAAGCTCCAAAAGTCATTCGTGAGCGATAATAAAGCCAAGCAATAACCGAGCGTACATAAGAGTTTGGACTCTAATGGCTTCTGGGAAAGCACTTGCAATAACTCAGTGCCAATCTCGGTGCATCCTATTTGGTTTGTTCAAATGGCCAATGTCTGGTTCGAATCTAATTTCACGCGGAGCTAAAGCTTCTTATAAAATACTAGTTGCTCTGTGCCACCCTTGCCACCCTTTCCGCCCTTGCCACCCTTGCCACCCTTGCTACTCTTCACACCCCTACCACGCATGCCATCTTTCCTTGCCCCTTGCCAATTGACTTGCCCTTACCTGTTTGTCTTTAATCCCATTGCTGCTGCCCTCTCTTCCTTATCCTCAAACCATTCACCAATTTGTCCCTCACACGTGTCCCCTTCCAACTCCCCCCCCCCTCTTCCTTCCCTCTCCATCCACTCTGCCCCCTCCCCTTCCCATATTTCCTCTCCCTTCCCCTCCCCTCTGCCATGTCCACTGTCTCTCCCAGTCCCTCCACTTTCTTCCCTCTCCTCTCCCCTCCCCAGCATGCCCCCCCCCCCTCGTCCTCCCCTCACCTTGTCTCCATTCTGCCCCCCTCCTTCCCATTTTCCCTCTCCCTCCTCCTCCTCATCCGATTTCCTTCCCCTTATCCCTTCCCTCTTCTCCTGCCCTTCCGCTTCTCTCCATTTCCCTTAGCATTGCCATCCTCTCCCTTTCCCTCACAGATATTCCATCCTTTGCCCGCTTCAACTTCCCTCCTCTTACTTGTCTCCCTCCCAAATCTTCCATTCCGCCTTCTCTTTCCAAGGTCTTCCTGGCTTCAATTCCTAGTTCCAACTTCCGTAATACCACAGCACTTAACCACTGTACTGACTACCTAGGATACTATCAGGTTTGATGACGGGATGCGGTGGCCGAATCCCTCCATTGCAACACTATAAATACACCGTTAACAACTATGTACTACTGATACCCGTCCTAACACGCCCTTATATGTTGCTAGGTTGTAAACCTCCAATATTCAAATTACCAACTATACCCATGAGGATCTGGCATTGGGTTGAGGATCATTGATGGTCAGGGAATTTCGGCATCCAAATCAGGCAACGGAATTGAAAAACAAAACCACACACACACAAAAACCACAAAAACACATGCCCCACAGCCCGGGGGTTTGGGTCGGCAGTAAAAGTACCTGGGGCGCCACCTATTGGGATTTATGGGAAATAAAGACGCTGGCCTTGCGGGCGATCTTAAGCGGGTTTCTGTTCTTAATTGGGGGTAATTACTTTGTTTCAGAACGCTTGATAGAACTTGAATTTGATTGATTTCTTATTTATATTTTCTTACCCAGTATTAATTAGTATATTGCTGTTTTTATTTATATTTTCATATTTGGTTTGATTAACCGGTTTTCCTGATGATTTTAAGTAACACGCCTGTTATATTGTGCAAATCCAACGCATGAATAGTATTAATTAATATACATACGACAATAATGCGAATCTATGAAGTTACATGTTGATAATTATCTACGATAACAGATATTTCAATGTGTCAATTCGTAGGCGCATATGTATTATTAGTCTTGCAATAGATAACATTGTCATTTCAGCTGTCCTGTACTGCTTGCTCATGGTAATATCAGACTACATATACATCTATTTTGAATAACTGCATTGTCACATGGCTGGAAGACCCGTGCCGTGGCACTGACAACAGACGCTATTTAAGGTTGGTTATTGGAGTTTTACATCCTAGCCACCTCTAAGGTTGTATCAGGACAGGTACCAACTTGTAACATTGCACACTCATGGCGACTTTATAGTACTGCCCCACTGGGAGATCACGCAGCCGGCATCATGTCACATTATCCTGACACTGAGCTAACCTGTCCTTGCCATATCCTAGTAATGCCGAGCGCCAAACTAGGAAGCAACAAGTATCAATTGTGTGAGTCATTGCTTTGAGTCGAAGGCGAATTGAACTCCCGACCTTCCGCATGGGAAGGCTGCGCTCTACCGATTCGGCCACCGCGTCTGGTAGGTATTCAAGGCATAAACTATATTTCCAACAACAACAAATAAAACGAAGTGCTAGATTAACAAGGATGTCTTTTCCATTGTATTTCTTTTTCCTTTACTTTATTTTTCAGGAATGCGAGGCAAATGGCCATTGTGATCGCATAAACAATGAAGGTGATTTAATTCTGTATGCTACCCACGTGGCAATCAGTAAATATTTGATGCACTAATGATTAACTTCTACTGTTTCACGATTCATTGATTCCAGGTACAACTAAACGCCGTGTGCGTGCAGTTAACCTTTATATATATTTCTTTTCCTGAAGATTTATACTGCCTATCATGGATAAGTATGAATAGACTTGTTTCCAACATTAGACAATTTGTCGATAGAAAGCCAGAGCCTACACTTTTACCAACCCAAGGGATTGTTAACCTCCCACACCCCATAGACATGGAATGAGAGCAACCAGACTTTGATGATGCTTTAAGTTATACACAGCGGTGGAAATCCAAATTGGCAGAGGTTGGGGGGGCACGGGGAATCAAACGACTGACCTTCAGACCTAGAAAAAAGTCAGACACTCTAATCACTCTGCCACAGAGAACACCAGGTGATGCATGATGGAGTCAGCAGTAGACTGGTACATTTGGACCCCTTCACTATCTAAAGTCAGGTTGTTGGCGACTTTGAAGGTAATGTGATGGGGTTCTTTTCTTTTTTTTTGGTGGCAAATGATCATTTTATTCAGCGAATAAAGATATGTTTTTCAGCGCCAAGGGACTACTCTCTCGGCAAAGTTTAGAGCAACATGCGAACCATTTGCTGCCATTCCGGGGTTAGCATGCTAACCATTACACTATCTAGGCTCCCTGAATCGATCACCCGATCCATGCCCACCTGTCTAAGTGGTTCCTTGTCTAAGAGCCCAGGGCAGACTACTACAGTACTCCATTGTATGTGGCGACAAACGTTTGATAAGTGCACCAGTATTTAAATTACATATGTAGAATCAAATCTAGATCACGGTTTTGGTATTGAAAATGTGATGTCTTCATCAGCCTATGCAACTTTAAGTAAATCACAACAACCAACTAAACGGTGTTCGAGTTTAACATGTAGCTATTAGTACAAACTATCACTTAACTACAAACACTAACAGCGCACATCCAGAGGTCTCCCACTCCTCACACGTCATCACCACTCCATTATAACTCCCCCACATCCCACCTCCTTCAAATTCTCACACCACTCGCCCATGTCACCAAGCTGCCCCACCACCACCACATCAACCATCCACCACGCCCGCCCCACCTCCTCCAGATCCCCCAATTTCCCCTTTCACCCACTTACCCCACCACCACCACACGCGCCAAACCTCCTCAAGTTCCCCCAAGTTCCCCTATCACCCATCTGCCCCACCAAGCATCATCACATCCACCACACCACCTCCTCCACCCACCCGCCAGAACTAACCACCCACGACCACACCACCACCCTCCATACCCACACCCCACACCTCACACTACCCACCACACCACCACCCACCCGCCCCAACTAACAACCCACCACCACAACACCATCACCAACACCCACACACAACACAACACCCCACACTACCCATCACCCACAGAAGACCCCCCTCCACCATCACCCACCACCCTCCTCCCCCACCACCCTCCTCCCCCACCACACTCCCCCAGCACCTTTCTCCCCACTAACCTCCTCCCCCACCACCCTCATCCCCACCACCCTCCTCCCCCGATCCCTGCTCCCCCCCTACCTCCCTCCACTCAGGGGCCAACATTGGCGGTCTTACTTCTGCGCATGTCACACCTGACTTGCTGGAGTGCCATTATGCGCATGCGTGTTCGTGTCGGGAGTTGCCCGATAGGTGGGGCGGTGGTGAAGGTGGAGGTTGAGGTGGAGGATGACGCTGATGAAGTCTGCGGTATTGGTAGGCACAGAGCTCTGGGTGAGAGGTGCACCGCCAGGGTTGTGATGGTCATGTAGGTCCCCCCCCCCTCCCCCCTCAGTTTCCGTTCAGTTTTACAAGTCAATCGACACATCCCAATCGCGAAGCTCAAGAAGGAAATGATACAAGTTTGTCCGAAAACTCTCGCCAAACAAATTCCAAAGCCATGAAGAAATGTCACTATAAAGTTAAGTTTTTCTAAATGAAGCTGACAATAATGAATAGAAAAAATATAAGTTAAATAATGACTCAGAGTCTGTCTCATTAATGCGATCCGTAATGCTATATTAGGTAAGAATAGATTAATACCATGTACTATTTAAACTAGCATAATCCGATTGTTTTGAGTTTCTATCATGTTATTTTAGATAGATATATCAGCTATATTGGTCGTCACAACCTACTTCGAAACACTTATTGTCAAGGGCTAAGTTTGGAGACATTTTCAGTTAGAACTTGCACAATAATGTTGGTGAACACACTGATATGTTAAATGCAATGTGTATCTGTTTAAAACGTAAACATAATAGTCCAGGTGTACCAAACTGCAATACACATGTTATGAGTGCATCTGTATATAATTTAGATATGTAAAACAACGCCTGGTTAGTTCTGCCGGTTGCCTCAAGGGGGCGCATCAGTCAACCCAGGTTATACCTCTCTTAACTTCATACAAGCCGCACTCTCTCCAGTTCTGTTACGAATTACAGCAAGCATTCCCAGTTTCATTCTCGGTATTAGTATCACAGCTAATATCACTTTGATGTATATGCTATGATATACAACTTAAAGGTGGATAGTTAAATAAAAACAAATATTTCCAAAAGCAAAACACCTATTTAGGTTTGAACCTATATACTCAACTTAGGTAAAGCTATGCTTATTAAGCATGTCTTTCTGCATGGAAGGGCATACAGAGTCAGTTTAATAGAACCTGTTACTACTTAAACCTATAGGGTCAAAGCTTTGACAAGCAATTAATAATTAATGTCAATGTTTACCCATCATATATCTCCAAAGTTAGTCATATTAAAGCAAAGTTACATCAAACTAAAGTAAGGTATATTATAGCAATCAACCTAATCTATGTATCTAATAAAATAACAGAAACTCAAAACCATCGCATTATGAAACTTTAAGGGAAGTCCACGTCACCATCTTTAGTGTGACAAGTATCGGTTGACTTTTAGTAATACAGACCAGGATCTGGAGAGGAAGAGAAGGGAGGACGTCATCAAACATCCCGTCTGCGCATGACAAGATGGCCCTGGCGTCCCTACTCCAGATTCTAGCTGCTACCACCATCTGCCCTCCCCTCACCCCTTTCTCCTTCACCGCTGAGACATGTGTCGAGCATAGTCACGCTAGTTCCTCTCAGAATTAAGCTTTGGCCGTCTAGCAGAAATGAGAAAACTTTATTATATATGTTTTCCAATATATGTTATTGCGCATAGTTCAGGATGGTGATCTAGATATCAGCGTTTACTATTCTGTATTTAATGGAAGGCATAAAAACACAATCAAAGTTACAGGTTTTTATTTAACAACGTCAGCCAGCTGCAAAGCCACTGTGGAAGTCTCCATTCTATCCGTAATCCCAGGTTTATACACCCCACCCCCAGGCTATCAATGAGAAGTTTGTTGGGTTGTTTTTTTAAGATTTATACTGCCTATCATGGATAAGTCTATATAGACTTGTCTTCACCATTAGACAGTTTGTTGATAGAAAACCAGAGCCTACACTTCTACTGACGCAAGGGATTTGTAACCTCCCACACCACATAGACATGGTATGAGAGCAACTGGCTTTAGATGATCCTGTAAGTTATACACAGCAGTGAAGGCATGGGTAATCGAACGACCAACCTTCAGATTAGGAGCCCGACTTAGAAAAAAGTCAGACACTCTAACCACTCCGTCACAGACAACACCACTAGGTTGCATGCGCACCCTTTCCGAAGTGAAGTGCTTTAACTTTGAGTATTACTCACTGATACCCTTAAGTGGTGAGTAATCATAACTCAGTCCATATTAATGTTTATGGCAATGGGCTTGCATAACCGAATTTGACTTGTTTATAAATCCACAATTTGGCTGCCAGACAGGATGGCCGAATGAGTCGTGTGTCCGTCTTCCGTTTTGGTGGATCGTGGGATTCGAACCCACGGGTTGGAACCTGGTCTAGTCAAACCAACGACTTTAAAAGTTACAAGTTATACTTCTCCCTTCCTAGCCAGGTACTCAGCATTATTAGGATAGGGTAAGGAATGTTTGGGTAAGTGTCAGGATAATGTGACTGAGTGGGATATCAGGTCATGGTGCTGGCGGTTTGGTCTCGCAGTGGGGCAGCACTATTAAGTCGCCTTGAGTGCACGCTGTCACAAGTCGGTACCCATCCGGATATGACCTTAGATGTTGCCAGGACATGGAACCCTAACAACCAACCGACCAATAATTTGGCTAGTCTCATCACGACTGAAAGAGTTAATAGGGCCCACTTTATGGAATGGTTTGCGAGAGAAGGAAAGACCCTTATTCATCATATCAATATAAATTTGTTCTTTACGACATGTCCAAGGCATTGTTGATTACTCAGCGGAAATTGGAATTATGGATAATTGGACTTCCTTATTCAACTGATTCTGTCCTAGAATAGAGTACTAAGGTCTGTAGTGATATATATATGTTTATTTACAGGACAGGAAGAATGAATCAGTAAGAGCGCTGGTTGTCTTCTCTCTTATGGTAGATCCTGGGTTCGAACCCCAACTAAGTCAAACTAATGATTTACAAAATTGATGGATTGGTACTTGTCGCTACCTAGCCTGACACCCGGCAATAGGTGGATCGCAGAGGAACCTGTTTCTGTTGGTACCATGATAATGTGACTGAGTAGGATATCGGGTGATAGTGCCGGTGGCCTCGATTTTCAATGGGATATCATTATAAATACACCATGAGTGCACACTGGCACAAGTTGGTACCTGTACATATATGACCGTAGAGGTTGCTAGGACATAAAACGCCAACAAATAAATAGGGCACATAACATGTATAGGCATCGGAAAATACACTATATTGTCCATTATACTTTGTTAGGTTGCTGAATTGTGTCCTTATTTATTTATTAGTTGTGCTCCATGTGCTGCGGCCCATGCTGCGGTACTGCGTTAACCAATACATACCGCAGGTGTGCATGTGACTCGCCCCACTCATCTCAATTTTCTGTTTATGGTACCGGTATGCCGGAGCCAATGGTCGAGATATATATATATAAAGTTGCCAACCCATTACCCTCCCGTTGTCTCTTGATATTTGTAGCCAGAATCTCTAATTAAAATATTGTAAATCAATGGTTCTCAAACAACGCGAGGGATCGAACTCACGACCTGCCGCACGGGAAATGGGCTCTCTAATGACTCGGCTATCCCGTCCGGTTGGGTGCCGTTACCATTATCACACATAATAATAAGCTTGACTTTTCATGTAGAAGCAATCTATGAATCTTCCGCGTTCGCTAACATGTTGTAAATATGTCAGGATGTGCAGCATTGTTGTTGTTTTGAAAAGTAACGCCCCAAACTGAGACCTGCACCATTGTCAATTACCCTCGCGCCTGTGTCTAAATGCTTCTAGAAACACAACTAATACCCCCATCTCGCCTAACTAGTTCTCACTACGTTCTTGAAAATGTTGCTGAACAGACTCAAACTGTGTGCGAACGGAATGGACGTAGTAGTAACTTGTTATGGTCTTTAATAGATGGAATTGATGGACTAGAACGGAATGGTACTCCAGAAATTTGAGTATGCCCAAAATTGTCTTGCAGCCAAGTTCTACCCTACCACAGCTTGCTTTAGAATGTGGTCAGATATTTTTAGCACTAGTTTGGTGTGACGGGGGTGTAAACAGTCAGAAGGAACATGAAACTGTAGTAAATTACATAGCAGCATTGCACCCGTATTGAGCTACACTTAGCCACGTTTTCATAACAGTTAACTACCAAACCTAACCAATAACGGCCCCGTTGCATTAATTCCTTACAAACATTCTCTTTTATATATTCTGTTGTAAATGAATTTTATTCATACAAATCTTTTGTCAGTACCGTATCACTGGTCTTCCGGCCGTAAGTGTTAGGTATCTAGGTATTTACACAATTATATATTACATAGTAAATTGAAGTGTGAAGTAAATTCTGAAATCAAAGTACTCATATTACAAACTTTGTGGCCAACTGACCAATATTCAGACCGGACCTCGGTTGCATTTAGTTTCGACAATTTTATATATTTATTAAACTATGTAGCTTTAAGTAATATGCACAATCTAAAAACATATCATTATCAGTCCAGTTTAAGCGCCCATGCATACGGCTTGACACAGTTCTCGATGATGCCGATAACCGGTGTTAGCTACCATGTGTTAGAGCGATAACACCACACGCCGCTGACACTGCTCCATGCATACGGGCCCTGGAGTGTTAAGGTAGATGCGTATGTCAGTAAGGTAGAAGGTATGTCAGACCAGAGGCTCACCCAACTGACACCCAATGTATAAGTACCAGACCCCTCCACCACCACCCCCAATCCCCAGCAATAGAAGTTTGTTCGTTGTTGGAGTTTTAAGTCCTAGCAACATCAAATGTCATACCAGAACGGGTACCGACTTGTGACAGTGCCCAGTCATGGCGAATTTATAGTGCTGCCCCACTAGGAGACCTGATATCCCACTTAGTCACATTATCCTGACACTGAGCCAACCAGTCCTTGCCATATCCAAATAATGCCGAGCGTCAGGCTAGGAAGCGACAAGTCTCAATTTTAAAGTCATTGGTTTGACCCGACCAGAGTTTGAACATGTCAGTTCGAATCCCATGACCTACCAAAACTGGAGATGGACGCTCAAATCATTCGACCATCCACTCTGCTTCCCAGCTATAGAGGGACGCATAAATAATGTAGGTATTAATCATGCGCAACCAAAATCTTACATGTCATGGCTTAATGGCTAACCATGAAGGAATCAGTGGAGCTTTGGGAAGAGGGTGAGGAGAGATACCACTGTGTTGAATGTTAATGTGTGTGGCAGGAGTGGTAGATGGTTGTCAGCTTGAATCTCAGCGACTCTATCAACTGGGTCAAATGTTCCATAAATGCCACCTCCTACTCCCATTAATCATAGCCAACTAGCCCAGTGCAGCCGAAGCCCAAACCACATGTAAACCGCCTAAGTAGCTCACATTCCCTCACGCGACCCAATCACATTGTCAGTATATATTTGTTATGTGAATATCTATGTATCCCCACAAGCTATCTCATCACGTTGTCAGTATCCATTTGTTACCTGAATATCTATGTATCCCCACAAGCTATCCCATCACATTGTCAGTATCCATTTGTTATGTGAATATCTATGTATCCCCACAAGCTATCTCATCACATTGTCAGTAGATATCTGTTATCTGAATATCTATGTATCCCCACAAGCTATCCCATCACATTGTCAGTATCTATTTGTTATCTGAATATGTATGTATCCCAACAAGCTACCCCATCACATTGTCAGTATCTATTTGTTATCTGAATATGTATGTATCCCAACAAGCTACCCCATCACATTGTCAGTATCTATTTGTTATCTGAATATGTATGTATCCCCACAAGCTATTCCACCCCATTGTCAGTATATATTTGGTATCTGAATATGAATGTATCCCTCTCAAGCTACCCCATCACATTGTCAGTATCTATTTGTTATGTGAATATATATGTATCTTCACAAGCTACGCCATCACACTGTCAGTATCTATTTGTTAGCTGAATATGTATGTATCCCCACAAGCTACCCCATCACATTGTCAGTATCTATTTGTTAGCTGAATATGTATGTATCCCCTCAAGCTATCCCATCACATTGTCAGTATCTATGTGTTATCTCACCGAATATATATATATATATATCCTCACAAGCTATCTCATCACATTGTCATTATTTATTTGTTATCTGAATATGTATGTATCCCAACAAGCTACCCCACCACATTGTCAGTATCTATTTGTTATCTGAATATGTATGTATCCCTCTCAAGCTACCCCATCACATTGTCAGTATCTATTTTGATCTGAATATGTATGTATCCTCACAAGCTACCCCATCACATTGTCAGTATCTATTTGTTATCTGAATATGTATTTATCCCTCTCAAGCTACCTCATCACATTGTCAGTATCTATTTGTTATCTGAATATGTATGTTTCCCCACAAGCTACCCCATCACATTGTCAGTATATATTTGTTATCTGAATATGTATGTATCCCTCTCAAGCTACCCCATCACATTGTCAGTATATATTTGTTAGCTGAATATGGATGTATCCCTCTCAAGCTACACCATCACATTGGCAGTATCTATTTGTTATCTGAATATCTATGTATCCCCTCAAGCTATCCCATCACATTGTCAGTATATATTTGTTATCTGAATATGAATGTATCCCACACAAGCTACCGCATCACATTGTCAGTATCCATTTGTTAGCTGAATATCTATGTATCCCCACAAGCTACCCCAACACATTGTCAGTATATATTTGTTATGTGAATATCTATGTATCCCACACAAGCTATCCCATCACATTGTCAGTACCTATTTGTTATGTGAATATCTATGTATCCCCACAAGCTATCCCATCACATTGTCAGTATATATTTGTTATCCAAATATGTGTATCCCCACAAGCTATCCCGTCAAATTGTCAGTATATATTTGTTATCCGAATATGTATGTATCCCGACAAGCTACCCCATCACATTGTCAGTATCTATTTGTTATCTGAATATGTATGTATCCCCACAAGCTATCCCGTCACATTGTCAGTATATATTTGTTAGCTGAATATGTATGTATCCCCTCAAGCTATCCCATCACATTGTCAGTATCTATTTGTTATCTGAATATGTATGTATCCCGACAAGCTACCCCATCACATTGTCAGTATCTATTTGTTATCTAAATATCTATGTATCCCCTCAAGCTATCCCATCACATTGTCAGTATATATTTGTTATCTAAATATCTATGTATCCCCTCAAGCTACCCCATCACATTGTCAGTATTCATGTGTTATGTGAATATTGATGTATCCCCACAAGCTACCCCATCACATTGTCAGTATATATTTGTTATCTGAATATGTATGTATCCCTCTCAAGCTACCCCAATTACATTGTCAGTATATATTTGTTATCTGAATATGTATGTATCCCTCTCAAGCTACCCCATCACAGTGTCAGTATCTATTTGTTATCTGAATATGTATGTCTCCCCACAAGCTACCCCATCACATTGTCAGTATCTATTTGTTATCTGAATATGTATGTATCCCCACAAGCTACCCCATCACATTGTCAGTATATTTTGTTATCTGAATATCTATGTATCCCCTCAAGCTATCCCATCACATTGTCAGTATCTATTTGTTATGTGAATATCTATGTATCCTCACAAGCTACCCCATCACATTGTCAGTATATATTTGTTATCTGAATATGTATGTATCCCAACAAGCTACCCCATCACATTGTCAGTATCTATTTGTTATCTGAATATGTATGTATCCCAACAAGCTACCCCATCACATTGTCAGTATCTATTTGTTTTCTGAATATGGGTGTATCCCCACAAGCTATCCCATCAAATGGACAATCGTTTGTTAATTTTAGGTATTAAATAATCAAAACACAATAAATGCAGTTATTGGGGTCAGGACAATTTATCCCTAGTAATGAAAGTGTGAAAGAAGATCACCAACAAAGAAGTTCTCAGAAAAATTAAAAATAAGAAATGCTTGTTTGCCACTATGCAGACAAAGAAACTTATTTATTTTGGCCACATCATTCGTCAGAGTTCAATATACCGTACATTGTTGGAAGGGAAGGTAAATGGCAGCAGAGGGAGAGGGAGACCAAGAACATCATGGTTTACAAATATTTCACAGTGGACAGGCTTGAATTATTCACAGTCTATCAGAACAGCACAACATCGGGACAAGTGGAGAACCATTGCATCCAACCCTCGACTAGAGGACGGAACTATTGATTGATTGAATGAAAGTGTCCTTGCCCACCTATAAGTTACGAAACTTAAATTCTTGCAGAAGTGATCACACAAAACCAGAGTCGTGCAGTTATATAGTTGCAGATGGGGCGCCACCAGCATGGTTGTGTCCGGCAGTGAATAATCTAGCGGGATTCGACCAACAATAAGAAATACAATAGAACATAATACATCCATCGGGTTACCTCCTCCCTAAATTATCCATATGTTATATATACATATATCTCTATATATATATATATATATATATATATATATATATATTTATAAGCCTGCCTCAAAAGGTGATAACTCTTTTTTTGTTTCTCCATTGTAATGATTGACACAAAACAACACAGAAACGGTTACAGTGAAAACACAAGGACATTTGCTTCAAATCAATATCTATTCTATTGGGATTATGAAACACCATGTAAAGAACAAATTAGTTTATCCTGAGCAAATGCATAACCAGATAGTGTGTTGATTGTTACAATGGACAAAGTTTTGTCCCATATTGCTTAGCCCCTTTTGAGACAGTCTCATATATATATATATATATATATATATATATATATATATATATATATATATATATACGTGCTATATAATCTATTATGTGAATATAAATAAAGAATAGTCCCTAATGTTTTGGTGCTCCTTCTGGGCACCTCTTGCTTCCCAACACACATTATTCTCAGCAGGACCCCCTTCAACCGGGCACTCTCTGCTTCCCCCTTCCTGGGAACCGACTCCAACGGTCTCCCAGCTCTCAATTTGAATGTAATAATAAATATATATGATATATATATAATACATTATATATATTATATTATAACCCGAGTTTTTCAACCTGAGATGACTTATTATGGCTACGAGACCAGTTGTTCTGTGCATCAGCCAGATTTAGCGTGTCTCCCATTAAAGGTTAGCGCGGCGCACTGCCCGGACTCGCTCTACGCTGTGACATCTGCGGGTATTGGCCGATTTGTCGAAGACGCAGATAGAAGGTGTGTTAGTAGTATATGAAAGTGCCCATTGAAACTGGCATAAAGTAGTATATAGAAATGCCTGTATCGAGCAGGTAACTAGACCTATTCATAGTTGAGGGAGCGCTAACATGACTCAACATTCAATCAGTCAATGGGTGCCGTCTTCTCGAAGAAGGTTGGCTGCAATGGACCTCCATCTCTTCCTGTCATTCGTTCCTCTCACGCATTCCACATAGCTCATTGCTGTCCACTCAGTGATGTTGTCCATCCATGTTGTTCTCCTTCTCCCTCTTGGTATTTTCCCTTCTATCTTCCCTTCCAGTATTCTTCTCTGTGATTCCTGGTGTCGTATCATGTGGCCAAAGTATTTAATTTTTCTGTTTTTGATCATTTGTATTATCTGTCTCTTTATTTTCATTCTTGTTAGGACCTCCACGTTGCATATCATTGCTGTCCATGGAATTTTTAACATTCTTCTGTATTGCCACATTTCAAATGCCTCAAGCTTTGTTGTTATTGCTTTCTTCAAAGTCCATGTCTCGCAGCAATATAAAAGTGTAGACCACACATAGCATTTTAGCAGTCGGAGTCTTGTTTTTATATTTATGTCTCTAGATGTTAGTACTTTCTGCATCTTTAGAAATGTTGTTTTGGCAATGTTTATTCTCCGTTTAATCTCTCTCTCAACATTACTTAGTCACAATTATTTTAATCTACAATGATTAGTCATACGTTGAATAGCTTGACATGACATATTATCTATTAGTTACTTAGAGCCCAATCATGGTTTGAGCTTCTCTATGGTAAAGATGTGACTGTTAGTTTCATTCAGCCTTAATGATTACCACCCGTGACATAGACTACAAACAGGGAATAACACAGACTTCTCATGTGTTTGTTTGTTGTTGTTGTTCTACGTCCTAGCAATATCTAAGGGCATATAAGGCTTTTCAAGTAGCGCAAATCCTATTATCACAATCAGTTAAAGTTAATATGAAGGTCTTTGAATATGCCTATTTAAATTCAGCCTTCGCTTCTGCGTGTGATGTCAAAGAACTACTAAGAATATAGATGGCGTACTCAGGGTCTAATAGTGATGGGCAGATGAATCAGAACCTACGGGGTTCAAGCTAAAATAGCCCTTCTTCCATCAAGATACATAACATATTCATGTAATAATACATAATAACATCTTACGAATAGAAAGTCAGAAAAAAACTATTACAAAATTCCATCTGACTAATATGTATACAAAGTCAGAACTATTATTATATAATGCAATCTTATTAATATGTATACAAAGTCACAACTATTATAACATAATGACATCTTACTAATATAATTACACAGCCAGAAAATAGATAATGACATCTTACTAATACATACATATAATTATATATATATAAGCCACTCCGGCAAACAATGAAGAAGACAGAGTTGGGATGAGTCTATTTATTAATAGTTCTCTGGCAGGGGTATAACTTACAGCGTCATCAAAGGCCAGTTGCTCTCATGCCATGTCTATGTGGTGTGGGAGGTTAAAAATCCCTTGGGTCGGTAAAAGTGTAGGCTCAGGCTTTCTATCCACAAACTGTCTAATGGTGAAAACAAGTCTATCCAGACTTATCCATAATAGGCAGTATAAATCTTCAACAACAAGGGGAACTATACGCCCCACCTACATAAAAGAAAATTACAGACGAAGAGACAGACACATGGTCACGTTTAGCACTCCGCAGATGGCGCCCCATTCGCACATTCCTGATCAAGGTGGGTGCGCGACTCCGAATATATATGCAATATAAATTGTACAATAGCATATTATTATAATACATTATAATACACATATATATCATTCGAGAAGCAATAGGAATAGTATCAATCATGATAAACCACATTCAATTTGCGCGTTCTGAATTTGACATGTAACCATGGCAATATAAGCGATTCCAACTCGCCCTTCTCATTCCGCACTTTAGATCCGACTATCATGGCCGTAATCAGATCAACCCTAATCTAATTCAAACTAAATCAGGCTAATTGCGTGACCTCTGACCTCTGAAGGCGCAAAAAACGGTGACCCGCAGCCACAACCATAAGCGTTCAGAGAGGCCGGCTCCCTGATGGCGGATCAGCGTTGGCGGCCATATTGGATCTGTAAATAGTCTCCCGGACCACCCCGACCACCCAAGTAACAACACAGGCCTGTGTTCTCTGCCAGAAGAGCCAGTTTAAAACAGGTCAAGCTTTCGCACTAACGAGGGTAATAACCAATCCGAGGGGTGTAATGGCTGTTGTGTCTTCTAGCTCACCCCCGTCCTGTATTTCTAGGAGCAGCATTTTGTGTGTCTGTCTGTGAGGATGGGAGAGAGCGGTTTATTTAGTTGATCTTATTTCTTCAGGATCCAGGCTTCAGAAATTCTTTTCATTAATACTTCCGCGAATCAGTTCTTTGATCGTACTGTCACAGGTTGAAAGTTCGAATCCGAATGAAGACAATCCTTTGACTCAGATATCTATCCTTATCGCTACTCAGCCTGGTGCTCAGAATTACATCATTAGTGGAATGATGAATACCAATTGTCTGCCAGTACAATTTCTGGTCCTGATATGAACTTAGATGTTGCTAGGACGTAGAACGACAACAACCCAAACAAAAAAAAACATTGAAATTTCCTTCACTTAATGTTATTCAAGTCCAATGCTTTTGAGCTTCTGCCATATTTCTCTGAGAGAAGTAAATTAAGTTATAATATATCTTTAAATCAGTTTACTTTAAAGTAATGTAATTATAAATGGATAACCTTTGGAACTAATTGAGTGGGATAAATACTAAATTAATTATGCACTGCATGTCAAAATGCTGGGCACCAAAGGCATTAGCAATGCGAGGTTATTCACTTGGCCTAGTGTTCCCTTGTATACAGCAACACATACAACAATACATACAACACCAGTATTTAACTCGGCTCAAATTTAGGTTGGTGTTTGGGTTTTGAAAGTTTGACACAGACCATACAGCTTGAATTAACCAATCTATCTACTTTAATAAGTTTATGCTATGGCGCTTACTCCCATAACTTGACTTCTTACTATCATACAACAACAGGAGCAAATGAGGTGAGAGCAATATATTTAATATCAATTATTTGTTTCTGAGTAAGCCTATTTCTTTTTAAGATGGATTAAACGCATTGTAATTGGTTGGCGGCATTTAAGGGGTGCCTCAGACAAAGCTGTCCTGCAATAAAACATACAGGTACCAAAAAGGTCACGCACACTTGACCTCCCATTTCCTTCCATTGACCTCTGCCGACCCGACCCATTCACTCCCTCAGATCGCCTACGCACATAACCACTGACAACGCAGTTAAACCAACCCTACTTATATAGATCACCATCCAAGCGTTACTTGTCAGTGATTCACCGCTCTGCGTTATTATACGCTCTCTCCATCCATATCTCCCAGACGTATTACGCTACCGCTGCTGACGTATGCATCTAAATTTAAATTGGGTAAATAACTCTAATGTGGCAAGTCTGGAAGACCAGGAGAGAAGCCTGGAAATTCAGAAGGAATAACCGCTCAGGGTTTGTTGGGGTTTTACATTCTAGCAACACCTACAGCTATATGAAGACGCCTACCAACTTGAGACAAGGCACATTCCTGACAACTCACACCAAGTGAACCAGAGCACGCTATCCTAGTAATACTGAGCACAAGGCGTGGTAGTGCTGCATCATCAATAAGTAGGTGATTCCTTTCGCTAGTCAGCTGTGGCTGTAAATAATGCCAGAAAGGCCTTTTGCTAATGAATGCCCACTGGGCCGACATGTCGGCTGAGTTCATTTGGGGATAAATGCGCAACTTGAGCAAGGCACCAGGCTCCGAACAAGACAGGATGATTAGCAATTTACTCACGAACCCTTGCACTTCTGGCACCTAACACACACACACTCGAGTACCCAGCCCTTTCGCCAAATCGCTTTGTTAAATCACTTAGGACACTGGTCAGTCAGTACTCAAGGATAAGACAATATTAAAGCTCCTGAGCAGTTGTTTGTGGTTGAGTAGTCTGAAATCAGTTCAGTAGTATGTGGGGGAGAAGGATGAGGACACCGGTGGAGGCAGGTGCTAGTAGGTGGCTTGTAGTGTAGAAGTAGTCTGTGGTAGGTGGGTCATAGCGTAGTAGTAGTCTGTGGTAGGTGGATTGTGGTGTGGTAGTAGTCAGTGGTAGGTGGATTGTAGTGTAGAGTAGTGTGTGATAGGTTGATTGTAGTGTGGAAGTATGCTGTTGTAGGTCGAGTGTAGTGTAGTAGTAGTAAGTTGTAAGTGGACTGGCATGTATTAGTAGATTGTGACAGGTGGATGGGAGGGTAGTAGTAGTGTGGGGTAGGTGGATTGTAGTGTAGTAGTAGTTAGTATGTGGTAGGTGGATTGTAATGAGGTAGTAGTGTGTGGTAGGTAGATTGTGGTGTAGTAGTAGTATGTGATAGGTAGATTGTGGCGTAATAGTAGCCCATGGTAGGTGGAGTGTGGTGTCATACTATGTGGTGGTAAGTGGATTGTAGTTTAGTAGAGGTGTGTGGTAAGTGGACTGGAGTGTAGTAGTCGTCTGTGGTGGGTGGATTGCCATGTAGTAGTGGTATGTGGTAGTTAGATTGTGGTGTAGTAGTCGTCGCTGGTAGGTGGATTGTAGTGTAGTAGTATATGGTAGGTGTAGTGTAAACATAAGTATGTGTTAGGTGGTGTGTAGTGTAGAAG
Organism: Branchipolynoe longqiensis; assembly: GCA_030323885.1. Classification (NCBI taxonomy): domain Eukaryota; kingdom Metazoa; phylum Annelida; class Polychaeta; order Phyllodocida; family Polynoidae; genus Branchipolynoe; species Branchipolynoe longqiensis. The sequence goes on from CM059200.1 coordinate 26,619,629, forward strand.
TAGTCAGTGGTAGGTGGATTGCAGTGTAGTAATATGTGGTAGGTGGATTGTAGTGTAGTAGTAGCTGTGGTAGGTTGATTTTGGTGTATTAGTATTATGTGGTAGGTGGATTGCCATGTAGTATTGGTCTCTGCCAGGTAGATTGTGGTGTAGTAGGGTGTGGTAGGTGGATTGTAGTGTAGTAGTCTGTGGTAGGTGAATTGTAGTGGCAGTATGTGGGAGGTGGATTGCAGTGTAGTAGTAGTCTGTGATAGGTGAATTGTGGTGTAGTAATAGCCTGTGGTAGGTGGATTATAGTATAGAAGTAGTATGTGGTAGGTGGATTGCCATCTAGTAGTGGTCTCTGGTAGATTGTGGTGTAGTAGTAGTCTGTGGTAGGCGGATTGTAGTGTAGTGGCAGTCTGTGGTAGGTGGATTGTAGTGTAGTGGCAGTCTGTGGTAGGTGGATTGTAGTGTAGTGGCAGTCTGTGGTAGGTGGATTGTAGTGTTGTGGCAGTCTGTGGTAGGTGGATTGTAGTGTCGTGGCAGTCTATGGTAGGTGGAGTGTAGTGTAGTAATACTCTGTCATAGATGGATTGTGGTGTACTAGTAGTCTGTGGTAGATGGAGTGTAGTGTAGTAGTAGTCTGTGGTAGGTGGATTGTAGTGTAGTGGCAGTCTGTGGTAGGTGGATTGTAGTGTAGTGGCAGTCTGTGGTAGGTGGATTGTAGTGTAGTGGCAGTCTGTGGTAGGTGGATTGTAGTGTCGTGGCAGTCTGTGGTAGGTGGATTGTAGTGTCGTGGCAGTCTATGGTAGGTGGAGTGTAGTGTAGTAATACTCTGTCATAGATGGATTGTGGTGTACTAGTAGTCTGTGGTAGATGGAGTGTAGTGTAGTAGTAGTCTGTCAGAGATGGATTGTGGTGTACTAGTAGTCTGTAGTAGGTGGAATGTAGTGTAGTAGTAGCTTTGGTAGGTGGAGTGTAGTGTAGTAGTAGTAGTCAGTGGTAGCTCGATTGTCATTAGTAGTAGCATTGCTAGGTGGATTGTACTGTTGTAGTAGGTAGTGGTAGGTGGATTGTCATTAGTAGTAGTTTGTGGTAGGTGGTATTTAGTGCAGTAATAGTGTGTGGTAGGTGGTATTCAGTGTAGTAGTAGCGTTGGGAGGTAGGTACATGGATTGTAGTGCAGTAGTAATATGTGGTAGGTGGTATTTAGTGTAGTAGTAGATTTTGGTAGGTGGTATTTAGTGTAGTAGTAGTTTGTGGGTGGTATTTAGCGAGGTAGTATTTTGTGGTAGGTGGTATTTAGTGTACTAGTAGCTTTGGTAGGTAGATTGTATTATAATAGTACCATGTGGTACATGGATTGTAGTGTAGTAGTAGGTTGTTGTTGGTGGTATTTAGTGTAGTAGTAGCTTTGGTAGGTAGATTGTAGTATAATAGTACCATATGGTACATGCATTGTAGTGCCGTAGTAGTTTGTGGTAGGTGGTATTTAGTGTAGTAGTAGCTCTGGTAGGTAGATTGTAGTATAATAGTACCATGTGGTACATGGATTGTAGTGTAGTAGTAGGTTGTTGTAGGTGGTATTTAGTGTTGTAGTAGCTTTGGTAGGTAGAATGTAGTATAATAGTACCATTTGGTAGTTGGATTGTAGTCTAGTAGTTTGTTTGTTTGTTGTTGCTTTACATCCTAGCAACATCTAAGGTAATATCAGGACCGCAGCCGACTTGTGACAGTAGACACTACTACTATACTACACCTAGTATAGGTGTAGTATAGTGGTAGTAGATTGTAGTGACTTTATAGTGCTGCCCTACTGGAAAACCAGGCGACCAGCACCATGACCTGATATCCCACTCAGTCACATTATCCTGACACTGAGCCAACCAGTCCTTACCCTATTCTAATAATGCTGAGCGCCAGGCTAGGAAGTGACAAGTATCAATTGTTAAGTCATTGGTTTGACTCGACCAGGGTTCAAAGCCATGACCCCACGATCTACCAACACGCGAGACGGATGCTCTAACTCATTCAGCCATCCCGTCTGGTCAGTGTAGTAGTAGTTTATGGTAGGTAGATTGTAGTATAATAGTACCATGTGGTACATGAATTGTAGTGTAGTAGTAGCTTTGGGAAGTGGATTGTAGTATAGTTGTACCATGCCGGAGATGGATTGCAGTGTGGTACTAGTCTGTGGTAGGTGGATTGTAATGTAATAGTACGCTGTGGGAGATGGATTGTTTTGTGGTAGTAGCCTGTATTAGGTGGAGTGTTGTGTAGTAGTAGTATGTGGTAGGTGGATTCTAGCATAACAGTAGTGTGTGGTAGGTGGAGTTTGGTGTAGTAGTAGCCTGTCGTAGGTGGATTCTGGTCTAGAAGTAGTATGTGGTAGCTGGATTACCATGTAGTAGTAGTCTGTGGTAGGTAGATTGTCATGTTGTAGTAGTATGTGGTAAGTGGATTGTAGTGGAGTAGTATGTGGTAGGTGAAGTGTGGTGTAGTAGTATTGATCGGTGGACTGTAGTGTAGTAGTATGTGGTAGGTGGATTGTAGTATAGTTGTACCAGGTAGGAGATGCATTGCAGCGTGGTACTAGCCTGTAAGGAAAAGACAAATAAGGAAATACTCGAAGGGATGGAGTGGCCCTCTATGGAAGATCTTGTGATCAAAAAGAATCTCTGGTGGACTGGACACCTCATGAGGATGTCATTAGACAGGCTACCAAAGCAGATCCTCTAGTCTCAACTGTCTTCTGGTTACAGAAAGAGAGGGCACCCTCATCTCCAGTTCAAGGATACCATCAAGAGAAACCTGAAGCTGAGAGGCATTAAGACCGATTCATGGACGCAACTCTCACAGCAGAGAGCTAAATGGAGAGCGGCAGTCAAGTAATGAAAGCAGTCTTTGTCGCATCGCGAACGACAGCATGATGATAATGACGACTAGCCTGTAGTAGGTGGAGTGTAGTGTGGTACTAGCCTGTAGTAGGTGGAGTGTAGTGTGGTACTAGCCTGTAGTAGGTGGAGTGTAGTGTGGCACTAGCCTGTAGTAGGTGGAGTGTAGTGTGGTACTAGCCTGTAGTAGGTGGATTGTAGTATAGTAGCAGTATGTGGTAGGTGGATTGTAGTGGAGTAGCATGTGGTAAGTGGAGTGTGGTGTAGTAGTAGTGAGCGGTGGATTGTAGTGTAGTAGTAGTCTGTGGTAGGTGGATTGTAGTAGAGTTGTACCATGCAGGAGTGTGGCACTTAGCCTGTAGTAGGGGGAATGTTGTGTGAAACTAGCTTGTAGTAGGTGGAGTGTAGTATAGTAGTAGTCTGTGGTAGGTGGATTGTACTGGATTGTAGTGTGGTACTAGCCCGTAGTAGGTGGAATGCAGTGTAGTAGTACCATGCAGGAGATGGAATGTAGTCAGGTACTAGCCTGTAGTAGGTGGAGTGTAGTGTAGTAGTACCATGCAGGATATGGATTGTAGTGTGGCACTAGCCCGTAGTAGGTGGAGTGTAGTGTAGTAGTACCATGCAGGAGATGGATTGTAGTGCGGTAGTTAGCCTGTAGTAAGTGGAATGTTGTTTGATACTAGCTTGTAGTAGGTGGAGTGTAGTATAGTAGTAGTCTGTGGTAGGTGGATTGTACTGGATTGTATTGTGGTACTAGCCCATAGTAGGTGGAATGTAGTGTAGTAGTACCATGCAGGAGATGGATTGTAGTGTGGTACTAGTATGTAGTAGGTGGAATGTAGTGTAGTAGTACCATGCAGGAGATGGAGTGTAGTGTGGTACTAGCCCGTAGTAGGTGGAATGTAGTGTAGTAGTACCATATAGGAGATGGAGTGTAGTGTGGTACTAGCCTGTAGTAGGTGGAAGGTAGGTTAGTAGTACCATGCAGGAGATGGATTGTAGTGTGGTACTAGTGTGTAGTAGGTGTAATGTAGTGTAGTAGTACCATACAGGAGATGGATTGTAGTGTAGTACTAGCCTGTAGTAGGTAGAATGTAGGGTAGTAGTACCATATGGTAGGTTGATTGTAGTACATGAATATATACATGCATGTATGAATATGCATAGGAGTGTATAAATTTCAACTATCTATGCCCTATATAAAGTACTATGTAAATATAACTAAAATGGCACCCAGGCAGCCGTAAATAGAAATGTTAGAGACGTCTTAATTGGCTTATCCACAAAGGCACGCATCTCAGACGGAATGCTGCATAAAACTGTGTTGCTTAATGAGGCAGCGCTGGATTGGGCGATGGGATAATAATAAGGTGTGATTCTGAATTCACACCTTGTAATGGAACTTGAAATAGATAGGTGAGATAGAGTAAAAAAACAAAACAACGGCATACTCCTGTAGGCGCCGGGCTTTTATTATTGGGACAGTGTATTGTGTCACCGAAGTTTTCATTCATCTATTGACAGTGAGCCAATCACATACCAATAAACATATTTGGTTATGATTCACTAAGGCGGAGGCAGAATTGGGTATGAAGTGGCATTTACACATTTTAACAAGGTTAGCAGGTACAGTGGCAGTTTCTATGGATTAATGTTCTGATGGATCCAACCCAGCCCCCCATGACACCCCCACCCCGCGGCCCCCCTCCCGCAAAATGTTAGGGACCTCGCTGTCCCATCCATCCCTGCTCACCTCTCCCTGCTCCGCCTCCCTGTCCCACCCCTCAGTGATCCCCTCTCCCTGCTCCCCCTCCCTGTGCCACCCCTCCCTGAGCCCCTCTCCCTGCTCCTCCTCCATGTCCCACTCGTCCCTGTGCCACCCCTCTCGGCTCCCCCACCTTGTCCGACCCCTCTCTGCTCCCCCTCCCGGTGCAACCCTACTCTGCTCCCCCCTCCCTGTGCCACCCCTCTCTGCTCCCCCTCCCTGTGCCACCCCTCTCTGCTCCCCCTCCCTGTCCCACCCCTCTCTGCTCCGTCTCCTTATCCCACCCCTCGCTGCTCCCCCTCCCTGCCCCCAATACCAGTCGCCCCTCCCTGCTGCCCTTCCTTGTCCCACCCCTCCCTGCCCCCAATACCAGTCGCCCCTCCCAGCTGCCCCTCCTTGTCCCACCCCTCCCTACTCCCCCTACCAGCTCTACCAGCTCTACCAGCTGCATTGACATCTTAACCCTCACTCACCTTCTCCTCCCTCCCTTGTGTGCCAACAGCCGACCCACTAACTAACCCTATAACGTACAACTACCCAACTCATATGAATTAGTTTTTTTTGCATTTTCCGCTTTTACGGACAGCATAATTCAACCATGAAACTACCTATCAACGTACAAATATGCACAGAAATCCCTCATGTGCGGGAGATCTTTAAGCACCATCATCTATTGAAAATTACCAATGTTATATTGCTTTCATCACTCAGCAAATTCTCCTTTCCTAGTTTATTGCTGATTAAAATGACTTGTGTAAAGGGATACATGATGCACAGATCAGATCCTCGGTGCTGACAGATGTCTGAAGAAAATAAACTATTTACACCCCCCTCAAACATACGGTGGCAGTGAGGGATCCGCGACCAGTAGGGACAGGACCAGCCGATGGTTGCGCCACCGATCGCATCCTGAGGTATAGGAAGGTGTGCTGTATAGAAGCAAACGGTATATAATGATATAGTAATAGTAATACTAAATGAAGTAGTTACATTCCGCGCCTTTATACTCGCATAATACGTTATATGTCACCTATGGATCTATATACTAACATACTCCACATGAACCCAGACCATTGGTATGTAAGACTAGTGTCTATTCGTTGGGGACGTCACTGTGCCATCTGGCTCAGTCATGAATACACGGCCATCGACAAGAATTGAGATGTTGGAGCGAGGATGCAGATGACTGACGTTGTGTTTGTTCATGTGTCAGACGGGGAGAGGGGGAAAGGAGGGAGGTGGGATGAGTGAGGAGGGAGCGGGCAGAGGGGAGGGGGGAGGAGGTAGCTGGCAAATCTACTCAAACACACAGGTCCACAACGCACACACACCCACACACCAACACCCACACAACCAACACCCACACCACCAACACACCCACCGCCTCTGTCACTCAATCTCCTTCTCTGCATACCTTCCTCTCCACCCTCTCCACCCTCTTCGTCCACGCCCACTCACTCTACTCATTCTGCTCCTAATCCCAGTCTCGCTTCCATATCCCTCACTTTCCCTCTCCCACTCCTATTTCCACTCCCGTCCCTCTTGCACTTTCCCTTTTCTACTTCCACTACATAGCCCAGTGCCACCCTGGAACCCTGACCCTCTCTCTCCCCTCTCCCTGTCCCGCCCCGCCTCCCACCCACCCCTTCTCCCTCCATCACCGTCCCCCAACTGCCAATTTCACTCCAACTTTCCCCCTCCCACGCCCAATGCCACCCCTGAACCCTGTCCCTCTCTCACCCCTCTCCCTTTCCCGCCCTGCCTCCCCCCAACCCGTCTCCATCTATCACCGTCCCCCCCCCCCACTGCGCATTGCTCCCAGGGAACCCTGTACCCCCCCCACTACCCCTCTTTCCTGTCCTCACTCTCCCCCTCACTCTCTCCCTCCCTCTCCCCCTCGCTCTCCCACTCCCTCTCCCACTCCCTCACCCTCTCTTATAGGGAGACGGCTCAACACAACCCTCGTCTCCAGCTTGTTTTCCTAACCCACACAAAGAGAGCAGGAAAGAGGGAAAGAACAAAAAATAGCCCGAACGAATCGATCTCAGAACGAGGCCTGCATGCTTAATCACCAAACAGGCAGGTGGCTAAAAGTGTCAGCCACTGGTTCATACACACATCAAATCCTAGCCAAATCGATGGCTAAAATTACATTATCTCAGCAATACTTTCTAAGATAATACAACTTATCGTTCCAAATGCGCTTATCTTAAGCATCCTAAGATGTATGCCTTGTGTTAAAGATGACAGCCTTTATCAAACATTTATGGGGTTTTTAATTTGATCAATTTACAGAGCGTTTCAGGTGAATTGTTCTTAAATCGTGCCAACACCACTATCTCAAAATAAAAAAAGAATTCGGGGATTCTCTTGTTAATTTCCATGTTAGGGATTGTTTGACTAAGCTTACTAATCATGATAGGTTTATTAAAGTATAACCACCATCAACACTAGTATTCAAACTAATAATGGTGTCATATGAAAAGTGGCAGCTATGAATCGTTGTTGGTGGAAAGTTGTTATTGTAATTAGTTTATTACATACTAATTTGTTTGACTTTCACGACGGTTATTATTATCGTCTATAAATGGACGATTCCTAGTTGTATAAGTACGTCTAATACGTGACTAAATATCACTAAACGGAAACTCTAGCATTAGATAAAGCACCAAAGTTGGCTCAGTTATACACACGCCAGTCTCACCCTACACACCTCAAACACACGCGGTATTTTATTAACGCACTCGGAGCGTGTGGCCATTTCCCCTAACATCGCCCAACTGCCCCTATTATCGCTCAACACACGCCTCGACCATTCCTGACTCAGTCCCACACCAGGGGTCACGTGGCTGGGATTTCACACGAGACCGCGCGAGATCAGCGGGCCGCAAATAGCCAGAGGCGAGACCAGGGTTGTTGGCGCGAGACTGGGCTTGAACTGAGATTGAGCGATAATAGAGAGAAACCAGGAGATTGGCCTTTGTTGCACAGCCGAGGGGGCCCTTCTGTATCCATAGCCTCACATGGAGTATGTTTCCACCGGCTCCCATCCGGTGGGGAGGTGGGGGAGGGTGAGAGGGGGAGGGGAGGGTTGCTAGGCAAGTAATTTCCCACTGGAGGCATATTGAGTCAATGTTAAATGGATAGTAGTTATTTTCTGTTGAAATGCAATGGGCGATCAAGAAAATAGTCATTCTAACATAATGCTTTTTGCACCAGGCATGTTATCCAGCATAAATTACTGCAGGGTGAAAGGCTAGACTTTCGACATTAATGTTACAAAGACGAGATGGCTGCATGAGTTGAGCGTCCACCGACCGTTTTAGTATGTAGTGGAATTCAAACCCTGGGCAAGACAAACAAATGAATTTAAATTTACACTTATTGCTACCTAGTCTTGCACTCGGAATCACTAGGACAGGGTAAGGAACAGTGGAATGAGGAAGACGAATTGTCTACGATTGAAATTTCATCTGTTTAATCAACTAATGTCCAACAACAACAAAATGAAAACAAATAAAAACGAGAGAGAGACATATGAATATAATTCTCAGCGAAGACTTGGAAAAGTAAAACCCATTGCAAGTTCTTCAGCAGCCATCAAACCTGGACACCTTAGCGAAGTGGACATTCTTTATTTCTTGTTTGACATCTATATTTAGTTCCCCTCAGCCTTGGCAGAGTATCCAGTGATTACAATTTACATGGCGTCTGGATTGACTAGGGAAATATAAAATTCACAGTGAAACAGACAGGAATGTGTGTGTGCAAAATACTTTTCTCTGTATTATTGAAGAATAACATAGGTTAACATACTCTTTATTTCGAGTGACATAGTATGGTTAAGATCAAGAATTCCATATCAGTCAGAGAAGAGATCATTATCATAGGTCAACAAAGACAAATCAGTCACAGAGTCTGCACAATGAGTAATCTGGTAATACTTTTAAAGTCATTATGATGGGTCAACAATCATACACCAGCCACCATCATAATCACCCTGCTTTGTGAAACAGAGGGATGTGGGTGGGCAATTTCACATCTTCTTGGGCACTTCTCGTGTCATTCTGAGAGTTTAGCAATGATTAATATAATGGCTGCTATATGACTCGCATTACCATATATGTAAGTTCTTTCGGATCAACAGATGATGAACCCGTGAGGTGGGATACAGATGCAAGCCTTCCTATGCCACAATGTGTATATATATCACCTGCATGTCAGCACCCATCAAGCCATTACACCGGATGTTGGTAGGACATAAAACCCCAATCACTCCCTCCATCAAGGAATGCAGTTAGCAGTGATACTTTTTGTATTGAAGATTTATACTGCCTATCATGGATAAGTCTGAATAGACTTGTTTTCACCATTAGACAGTTTGTCGATAGAAAGCCTGAGCCTACACTTTTACCGACCCATGGTATTTTTAACCTCACGCACCACATAGGCATGGTATGAGAGAACTGGCTTTTTGATGATACTGTAAGTTATACGCAGCAGTGGAAATACAAAGTGGCAGAGTTGGGTGCATGGGGAATCGAACCACCTACATTCACAGCAGGAGTCCGACGTAGAAAATCGGCAGACACTCTAACCATTCCCCCACAGAGAACACTTTGGGGAATTGAGATATGAATGACAGGCTTCCTAATTACAACTTTGGTTCCTTTGTAATTCAATCATGTTTAGGACTATATATCTATTGAAAGTCATCACATAAGAATTTCTCAAAGACCCTCCACACTAAGAACAGGCGGAGTCTCAGTTGAAGAACCCCGCAATTACTAAACACAGTTGTCTCGTTCATCAAACTATCTAGAAACAATTACCTGCCAGTGAAACTTCAAATTAATTCGGAAATGGAAAATGGTGGCCCCGTAGCAAATCCATCACTCGCCACTCCAACTTCCAAGTGAGGATAGAACCAAACTGTCGGATCAGCGTGGAAATCAAAAGAATAGGGGGGGGGCGTCTTTGTGTTTCCTAATCAGAATACAAATATACGCATATTGACTTGGCTCTCTCCTTAAGAAATAAATGTATCTAGAGACCCACGGCATTTTTATTCTTATTTTCTTTTGTTTTGGGTAAAAGTGTATTTATCAAAGCATACATTTTTGGAATCGCTGAGACACATATCATTCGGCCATGTATATTACAGTGTAGTTAGATGGGTATACAGGCACCTAGGTAGGGAATATTAGGAACTTAAGATTGAGGTGTTAGTATTGTACGTAGTGGTTCAGCCACCAGGGTTTGGTGCAGCAGTGTGCTTGATATTGTTGCAGTGTGCTTCATCCACATTAGATAAAATACCACTTCCTGCATCTATGTCTAGCAGTGTGACGTGGTGCAGTGTCCTTTATCTCCATTTTATTTGATACCTCTTCCTGTATATATGTATGCGTAGCAGTGTGAAGTGATGTTTTATCTCCATTAGAGTTGATACCACATCTTGTATATATCTATGTGTAGCAGTGTGAAGTGCTGCAGTGTGCTTTACTTCCATTAGATTTGATACCTCTTCCTGTCTATATGTATGTGTAGCAGTGTGAAGTGCTGCAGTGTGTTTTACTTCCATTAGATTTGATACCTCTTCTTGTCTCTATGTATGTGTAGCAGTGTGGAGTTCGGCAGTGTGCTTTTATCTCCATTAGATTTGATACATCTTCCTGTCTATATGTATGTGTAGCGGTGTGAAGTGCTGCAGTGTGTTGTACTTCCATTAGATTTGATACCTCTTACTGTCTAGATGTATGTGTAGCAGGGTGAAGTGCTGCAGTGTGCTTTATCTCCATTAGATTTGATACCTCTTCGTGTTTATACGTAGGTGTAGCAATGTGAAGTGCTGCAGTGTGATTTACTTCCATTAGCTTTGCTACCTCTTCCTGTCTATATGTAAGTGTAGCAGTGTGAAGTGCTGCAGTGTGCTTTATCTCCATTATACTTGATACCATGTCTTGTCTATATCTATGTGTAGCAGTGTGAAGTACTGCGGTGTGCTTTATCTCCATTAGATTTGATACAATATCGTGTCTATATCTATATATAGCAGTGTGAAGTGCTGCATTGTGCTTTCTCTCCATTAGATGTCATACCTCTTCCTCTCTATATCTATGTGTAGCAGTATGAAGTGATGCAGTGTGCTTTACTTCCATTAAATTTCATATCTCTTCCAGTCTATTTCTAGGTGTAACAGTGTGAAGTGCAGCAGTGTGCTTTACTTCCATTAGATTTCATCCCGATTGCTGTCTATATGTAGGTGTAGCAGTGTGAAGTGCCGCAGTGTGCTTTATCCACATTAGATTGTATAAATATTCCTGTCTATATGTATGTGTCGCAATGTGAAGTGTCACAGTATGCTTTATCCACATTAGATTTCATAACTATTCCAGTCTATATGTAGGTGTAGCAATGTGAAGTGCTGCAGTGTGCTTTATCTGCATAAGATTTCATACCTCTTCTTATATGTATGTGTAGCGGTGTGAAGTGCTGCAGTGTGTTTCACCCCCATGAAATAAAACACTACTTCATGTATGTATACAGTACTGGAGTATGATGCACCAGTGTGAAGCTATATATACATACATACATGTATACACACATGCATATATATATAGTGCTGCAGTGTGCTTCATCCCGACCCTAGCATGACCAGCACGCTGACCAGGACATGTGCGGACACCAACTTCAAGTTCAACATCCACAAAGTAATATATTCAAAACGCTACATTCACAAGTGCCTGTCTCCGGGTGCCCAGTGAAGGCGGGCCTTAATAAATCACTAACAAGCTGCCAATGTTGCAATTAGTCGCATTCGCCCTACCGCTGTGGCCAAGTACCCGGGGCTCTGAGCTACTCGACAGAAACTCAGAAGAGGGCCCGCATGTCCAAGTGTACCCGGATGCCGGTGCAACCTAAATGGCATGTTCCTATCATAAAACACATTTAGGAGGCGTATTCTGGAACACCTCCGCTGCGCTCAGACCATCAGCGCCTCGGCCTTATTAGGAGTACCCAGAAAGAGATATCTCTTTTTGGTTTGATGTGTGGACTAGAGGTATAATTACATGACCTACTTATGGAATTAAAAAAAGGGTGGAATATGGACTTCATAGTGAAGGAAGTATGATAACCGGAGAGAAAATGGCTTCAGCATGTATGGGCAGGTTTATAACATTGCCATAATGGAATTATTCTTCCGCCAGCAGAGCACCAATATGCAATACCTAACTCAGTCGCATGATATTGACCTTGAGTGTATTAACTATCCCCTTTCACTGTATCCTATTCCTAGTAAAACTCACTGCCAGATTGGATTGGGAAAGTTGTCAGTACTGCAAGCCTTGAGTTTGATTAAAATATTGAGTGTTTAACCCCAATATGTGTTGCAAATTACGCTGTTCCCTCATGTAATACCCCTGTCACACTACGACGTAACGAGCCAACGTGAGCCTAACGTGGTCATTTTTCGTCATTACGTTGGGTTACGTCATGATGATGTCAGAATGACGTTAGAATGACGTCGAGCTACGTCACTTTATGTCGTGTTACGTCAAGTTACGTCGAGGTTTTGGACATGTTCAAAAATGTTGACGTAGCTCGAACGTAAGGGTTTACGTTCGCCGTACATTCTGTTCACGTTCAGTGAACGTCAATGACGTTAAACGGACGTTTTTCCAATGCTGCTCACTACGTTCAACTACGTTCCACTACGTTGACCCACATTAAACCGAGTGCAAATGCCCACGTGGCGTAATGGGAACGTCAGGAGAACGTCAGGAGAACGTCAGGAGAACGTCAGGAGAACGTCAGGAGAACGTCAGGAGAACGTCAGGAGAACGTCAGGAGAACGTCAGGAGAACGTCAGAGAACGTGCATTCAACGTACGTTCAACGTCTCATGACATAGCTAACATCATGTAACGTTCTTCTGGCGATGGAATAACGTTCATAACGTTCCGTGATCGTCATTACGTTGACCTCTCTCGTTGAATGACGGTATCACTACGCTTTACCGACGTTACGCTCTCATCCACTACGCTGCATCCACGTTCAACTTGTGCCCAAATTTGCATACTACGCCCAGAAGTTCAACGTTCTTCACGTTCTCCCTACGCTGACGTCATTACGTCGTAGTGTGACAGTACCATTATAGACTGAAGCCACACCTCAGAAGACCAGCTCACAGCTACAGCTTGCAATGCGGAAGTTACAGATGGTGGTGAATACGCATACATGATGCTTAATACAGGGAGTGGTATTGTATCTAATGTAAAATACTCATTGAGGCAATTTCACTGCAATGTGGATTAGCAATACATGTAGAGTAATAATCGTACCAAGTTTCGTCATAAGGAGGCATGTCACTAGTAGTTCAAAGTGAATTTAAAGAATAGTGTATATTTATAGTGAATGATAAGGCTCTGAATTGAACCTCCCACTATGAAAGCTGAAGCTGTGACCCCACATCCTATGTCATAGCTACAGTCCTTCCTGAGGGACCAGTGGAATTCGGAACACCCGTATTGCTAATCCACTCAAATAGAACCACCACATGCAGGTAGCTGATACCGTTCCAGTACACCACTACCTCTGAAGCCCCTGTCACACCTACCCGGATCAGGGGTTGGTTGGACGGGCCCCGGACTGTGATCCGGTGTGGTATATGGCGACCTGTGTGATCCGTGGCTCATCCGTGGCTGGTCCTTGTTGATCATTGGTGATCCTTGGTGATCCTTGGCTAGTCCGGCCTCATCCGGGGTCCGCACCTGATGTTTTAAAATGTTTAAAACATCTGGGGCGATCCGGGGAATATTGTGATCCAGGCTCGATCCAGCACCGTCCGGGATCATCCGGGTGTAACCTAGGAGTGGTCCTGGTAGTCTGGGGGTGCACCAGCGGTAGTCTCTGTGGCATCCGGGCCAGTCCGGGGCTGTCCAAGCATGTTTCAACCTGGATGAGCCATGTTTTAGCCACGGTTTAACCTGGACCAGCCCTAGACTAGCCCCGACGTAGCCACGGACCACTCACAGATTGCGCGGATAAGACCCGGACAAGCCGGATGAGCACAGATCAGCCATGGATTGCCACGGATAGCCGGGTTTACCACGGATCAGTCTAGTATGAGCCCCATTTTTGTATATATATAGCAGTGGCAAGTCCACGTCAAGTCCGGGACTGATCCGTGGCTACTTTGTGGATACACCGGGTAGTCTGGGAGTGGTCTGGCTAGACCGGCTACTAGACCGGGGGCGAGACTGTAGGTGTGACTGCGAGCCCCAAACCGACCAAAATAGCGATTTTATCCGGGGCTGTCCAGGACAGTCCAGGGGGGGCTGGTCCGGGGCTGGTCCGGCTAAAAATCCAGGGCTGGTCCGAGTATGTGTGACTGGGGCTTAACCGGACAGGGGTGGGGTGGGGGGGGGGTAGGAAGAAGAGTGCTGGATTCTTACAGATTTTGCTGTTCAACACTACCAGATTGGTACCAATGCCTTTGTTGTGGACAGTTGCAGTGTTGGCCTGGAAAGCCAGGTGTATGCTGCGTGTAGGCTTTGACATGTCAGTCCGTCTTGAAGTCACGTGTCATTGCATACAGTCCCACCCGTCATTCACAAAGTGTGCGCTATAGGAGACCGGTACTGCTGGTCCACCACACTGTACAGGCGTCTTCATCTTTGCTACCACTACAGTGGGTGGGACATTGTGCAGTGATTTGGATCAGTCTGCAGTGTCGCATGATCAGCACTCACTTGATAAACTGTTATTCGCGTCATATGATGATGTTATCCAACTTGAGGCAATACTTTTTAATGATATATGGTTTCATGTAATCTACTAGGTTACTTAAAGTTCCATAGTCCGATGGTTTTGAATTTCTGTATTTTTTCTGAGATAAATTCATTAGATCGATCACTAGTATCTACTTTACATTAGTTCAAAGTTACTTTTATTTTAAATGGTAAACCTGTTAGATATTCTGAGTGCAAACATGGAAAATTAGTTTTGGCATGCTTGCCAAAACTCTGACACCATAGACTTCTGCAGTAACAGGTTTTGTTAAATTGACTCAGTATTGCCTTCTACGCAGAAACTATGCTTAATAAGTGCATCAGTATCTACGGTAGATATGTAAAATCAAATCTAGATCAATTGTTTGGTTTTGAAAATTTCAATTTTCATCGGACTATTGCAATAATAAAATATGAATAGATCCATTTGAATTATTTGTGCCATGCTATGGATGGTATAAAAGTTGGTACTTCTGTCGTTATCTATTCCTGATATATATATATATATATATCACAGTCCTCTACACACTTCCTGGCTCCGCCCTACTTCATTGCACGCCGAAATTCGATAACATCATTTACTTTAAATGGTGCATGTGCAAAGTATAAACCAATTCACAGTTCAAGCCAACCAGAACCACTCTTATTCTCTCGGAACTCAAAATATTCAATAACCCAGCTTACACAACATTATCCCCCAGTTTAATTACTCAAAATTCTGCCATTTAATAGCGGGCATTCACAACAGGAAGAAGACATAATTAGTTCCAAAAGGAGCCTTGTCGCCCTAATTGATTTTTAAAATTCTTTTTCTTCAATAATCCAAAACAAAACAGGACCGGAAGTGATGCATTTTGACACGGAACGACAAGAAAGAGGCATCGCTTTTTTGTTGTTTAAACTCTGCCACTTTAAACGTGGCCAGGGGAGTGGTCAATATTCCATAATTAACTTCCAAATTTATTTTTCCCGCCGAAAGAGACGGGCACGTGGGCGCCGTTTGCTAATAAATAATCGTTGATTTTTGTCATCAAGACATCAAGGGAGAGGTGTTATGTGGCAAAGGACGCTCGCTACCTATGACGGTTAGGTCAGTGTGTGGTATACTGATGGGGGACGGTGTGTGGGTAAGGTTGTAGGGCGTGTTTGGTAGAAGGCCATGCTAAGAACTGCGGTAATGTGACTGTAAGTTGTTGGTGAAGCAGGGACCTTGTGCTGGAGGAAGTAAAAAGGCGGGCGGGAGGAGGGGGCGCTAATTGATGAATGAAGCTTCGTTATCTCGGACATAATTATAGTTCACCCCAGCACTTAGAAGCACACGAGCAATTAGCGTAACTCTCTACTCGAGTGGCAAGAGGGTGGGTGGCGGAGGGTAAGGGTGGGGTGGGGGTGGGTAATGGTGGGGTGAGGTGGGGGTGGAGGTGTGGGGGGGTGCAATTTGGAGAATAACTGAAGCACTGAGGGGAATGGAGAGTTTAGGTGTAGTCGAACTATACTGTAACAGGATGGGGGTCTTTGTTTTTGGGGTAGTTTGTTGTTGTTGTTGGAGGGGGGGGGGCTTTAAGTCTTACCAACATCTAGGGTTATATCAAGATGGGCAGAGCGAAGTTACAGACCACACTTATGGGGTCTTTATAGCGCTGCCCCACTGGAGGGTTGGTGGGGGAGGGGAGCCTATTCAATCTATCTAAGATGCCAGACTCAACGATCAGGGTTATTGGAACTGAGGTTGATCACTGGGGTTATGGTATAACATAGCATAGCATAGTATAACAGAGTATAGTATAAGAGTGTTGTATCACAGCCAATTTAGTATAACATAGCATAGCATATTATAACAGAGACTAGAATAACATAGCGTCAGGTCACTGCCTTTTATGTTTAACATAGCATAGCATAGTATAACAGAGTATAGTATAACAGTGATGCATCACTGCCTTTTAAGTATAACATAGCATAGTATAGTATAACAGAGTATAATATAACAGTGTTGTATCACTGACTGTCTTAGTATAACATAGCATAGCATAGCATAACAGAGTGTAGTATAACATAGCACCTCATGCATTACTGCCTTTTAAGTTTAACATAGCATAGCATAGTATAACAGATTATATTATACCAGTGCTGTATCACTGCCTTTTTATTATAACATAGCATATCATAGTATACCAAAGTATAACATAACATAGCACCGCATCACTGCATTTGTAGTATAACATAGCATAGCATCACTGCCTTTGTAATATAAAACAGCATAGAATAGTATAACATAATATACCAAAATATAACATAGCATCACTGCTTTTGAAGTATGACAGTTAACACACCTAACATAGTATATTATATTATAATATAACATAGCATAGTATCACTGCCTTTGTAACATAGCAGAACATAGCAGAACATTATTAACAATAGATCAGCATAGCATGACATACTATAACATATTATAACATAGTATAACATAGTATAGCATAGTATAACATAGTATACCATATTATAACATAGAATAACGTGGTGGACAGAACAAGTTGGGATCTGCATTGCTTATCACCATGACGGGAACAATGACTTACAAATTGATACTTTTCGCTTCCTAGCCTGGCACTCAGAATTATTAGTATATGGCAAGGACTGGTTGGCTCAGTGTCAGGATAATGTGACTGAGTGGGATATGCTGGTGGCAGAGTATCCCATTGGGGCAGGACTATAAAGTCGCCATGAGTGCACACTGTCACAAGTAGGTACCTGTCCTGATATGACCATAGATGTTGCTAGGACGTAAAACAACAACAAACAAACTCCTTATGGCAACAACACAGGTGCAGACAGTAATGAAGACGTGGTTTAAAGGTCCAGAGTCCAATGCTTTTGAATTTCTGTCATTTTCTGAGATAAATATATGAGGTTGATAATTATAATTTAATTTACTTTAATTCGAAGTACTTTTGCTTTAAAATGAGTAACTTAGGAGCTATTTGAAGTGAAAACATGCTAAATTAATGTTGGCATGTTTGCGAAAATTCTGATCCGATAGGCTTCAATAGCAACATGTTCTGCTAAATGTACTTGATGTGCCCTTCTATGTAGCACCAAATGCTTAATAACTGCACCCGTATCCAAGTTGGGTATGTAGGTTCAAATCTGGACACTGGTTCAGCTTTTGAAAATGTGATGCTTTGTTCGGACTATGCAACTTTAAAAGTCTGAATATATGCACCAACAGCAATCAACAATCTCGCGATCTCGTTACTTCGGGATCTCCCGTGGCCAGCTGCTCCCGAGGTATTGAGAACTGTCCTGGGTGAGAACCCAAGGACCAGCGGACTTGGTGCCGGTGTGGTGGATTAGATTCTCAGTGGGCTTAGAGTCTACACTCAGGGTTATGCGCATGCGCATATCCGATTAACATGACTCAGGTGACTTGGGTTACCCGAGTTTCTAGAAATTCAAATAGAACACTGCGAGTGGAGTTGACAAAAACACATACCTTGTGCAAAAAGATTAACCCACCTCTTGGCTGGGGTTGGCTAGGAGCGATGATGTCACATTAGTGCGTCAAAAAGTCGCTAGGGTCACCCGAGTTGATTAATCGATTATGCTGAAATGCTGTTAGATTTGTACGCATGTGCAGAACCCCGAGTGTAGACTATAACCCCGCTGAGAATTTAAACCACAACACCGGTGACAGGCTGCTGGAGAAGCCTGCTGGAGAAGCTGAGGTGAAGTTAACACCCAGATTTAGCGTTGCCCTTTGGTGTGTGTCAGAAGGGGTGTTGCTGTGGGTGTGGGTGGTTGCAGGTGTGGGTGCTTGTTGGGTGTGTATGGGTGTATGTGTGGTGAGGTCAAGGGTGCATGTCTAAGTACGGTTGTATATCTGAGTTTATGGGTATCTCTGATGGGTGGCTGTTGGAGTTGTTCTTCCTAGCAACATCTCAGGGTATGCATGTTGGTGTGTGTATGTGGGTGTGGGTGTGGTTGTCGATATCGGTGTTAGGAGGGTGTCGGTATTGGTGTGAATGATGAGGAGGAGGGTGTGTGTGTGTGGGCGTGTGGTTGGGTGTGTGCGGGTGTGGTTGGGTTGGTGGGTGTTGATGTGTGTGGGGAGGGTGTGTGGGTGGGTTCGATGAGGATGATGGTGTTACAGTATGAGTATGTGGGAGTTCGGAAAGGTGTGTTTGTTTGTTGTTGGATATTTATGTATAAGGGCATCTAATGTCATATCAGGATGGGTACCGACTTGTGACAGCGCCCAAGCATGGCAACTTTATAGTGATGTCCAAACTGGAAGACCATGACAGCAGCACCATAACCTGGTAACCCACACTGCCAGATTATCCTCACACTGAACCAGCCAGTCCTTGCCCTCTCATAATAATGCAGAGCTCCTGGCTAGGACGTGACAAGTATCATTTTTTAAGTCATTGGTTTGACTCGACCAGGGTTCAAACCCGTGGTTTCGAATCCAACGATCTACCTAAATGGCAGACGGACGCTCGACTTTTTTGGCCATCCAGGGACGGATGTTAGTTTGTGTGTGGGCGTGTAGTGGGGTGGGTGCGTTGATGTGTGTAAGGAGGGTGGGTGAGGTGAGGACGAGGGTATGCATTTATGTACGTGGGTGAGGATGTGGGGTGAGGAAGAGGGTCTATAGGTATGCGTGGGTGTAGGTATGTGTGTGTGGGTGGGGGCATTGGTGTATTCGCGGGCGTGGGTGTCGATTACCAGGTCGACAGCAAAGGTCAACTTAGCCAGTTACCTGAGTGAGAGGGTGTGGGTTGTTATGGGTGTGAGTGTGAATGTGGATGTGTGGGTGTGGGTGTGGGTGTGGGTGTGGGTGTGGGTGTGGGTGTGGATGTGGATGTGTGTGGATGTGGGTGTGGATGCATATGTGGGTGTGGGTGTGGGTGTGGGTGTGGGTGTGGGTGTGAATGTGGATGTGGGTGTGGATGTGGATGTGTGGGTGTGGGTGTGATGGGGTGAATAGGCTAGTGGGAGACCTGCCCCATAACAGGAGAAGTTGGTGTCTATTTTAATCCACACTAATGAAATTCCATTTGAGTACAACTAAACAGCAGTAGGGTGTGTATTCAGGTTGGGGGCAAGGGGCAAAATTAGAGGCGGGATCTAGGCCGGAGCAGATGACGGAGGCGGGAGCTGCGGGGCGGGGGGGTGGAGGTGGGGGCGGAGGCGGAGGCAGAGGCGGAGGTGGAGGCAGAGGCATACGCGGAGCGGGGTCTCGGGGGGAGTGATAGAGGTGGTTACAGTACACTGCATGTCCGCTACAATAAAACTCCATAATGGCCTAATTATAATAGAAACAAACACATGGCTACGCTCCCATGCTTCCAATAAAAATATGCCCTTCCATATTCATCGAAGTCGATTTTACAAATTCCATACACAATATATTTTCCCAACTGTTCTAAATAATTCCTAAACCAGCGCGAGAGTACGCGTGCGTCCATGTACGCGCATAAAAATCAGGCTCAACGGAGCGGTTCAACGAGACCGGTTTGTACCCTCCCCCAGCCCCCCCCCCCCACCCGCGCCCGCCCCCCCTCCATCATATCATCTCCAGCGCCACCACCCGGACTGCCCTCTCCCCCCTCCCTCCACCCCTCCGCTCCCCCCGCGCCACCCTTCCGGCCGCACACGGCCGCCCGCCCCGGGGAACCAGCGCAAAAACGCCACCACCACCCGCCCCCACGCCCCACAATCAATGGAACCAGCGCGAAGGGTGTGTGGTATCCGCCGCCAGCTAATCGGATTACCTTATTCCCGAAGGTACTTGTCCGCGGATATGGCGCCCTCCAGATAAGCTACACTGGTCCTCGGGTGTCCCATGTCCAGGCGCCGCGTCTCCCGTTGTCGGTTCGACACGCTGCGGGGTGGCGCTAGGAACCGATGACGCCTCCCTCTCGCATCTCTCTCTGCCTTTTTCTCCTTCGCTCTCTCCTTCCCTCTCTCCATGCCGCCTCATCTTTTCCTCTCGCCGTCCTCCCTCTTTCCTTCCTTGTCTCGTACTTTCTCAGCTTGTCTTCTTCCATCTCACTTCCTGTCTTCCTCATCTCTCCCTCCATCTCTTTCCTCCACTCTCTCGTTCCTTCTCAACTTGTCTTCTTCCCTCGCGGTTCCTGTCTTCCTTTTCTCTTCCGCCCTCTTTGTCCTTCCTTCTCTCGCTCCCTCTCTAAATGTATTCTTCCCGCTCATTTGCTCTCTTCCTCGTCTCCCCCTTCTCTATATCTTTCCTTCCTTCTCTATATGTCTTCTTACCCATCGCTACCTCTCTTCCTCTCTTCCTCTCTAGCTCCCTCTCCCGCCATCTTTCTCCTAACCTCTGACCTCCCCACTCTCTCCTTTCATCTCCTCCCTCGTCTCCCTCGTTCTCCCTCGTTCTCGGTCGTGCTCCCACTCTGGCTCCACTCTCGTCCCCCTATCTTTATCTCCCGTCCCTCTTCTAGCCTTTCACTCCATTACTCTCCCTCCATCTCTGCGCAACCACTGCTCTCCTTTGCTATAGCAGGCTTGTCCTATCCCTCAGTCTCCGTCCCTCTCTCTCCATCCCGATCCCCCCTTCCCCCGCTCGCCCCACAGTGTGCCTCTTCTTCCTCTCAATCCCTATATTTCCTTGTCTCCTGTTCTGTCTCTTTTTCCCTCTCCATCCTATTACCCCCATTCCCTACCGTCTCGCTATTAATCTTCCCACTCTCTCTTCCTCCCACTTCTTCTACCCGCCAGTCCTTTCCACCTTTCCCCTATCCTAGCAATGCCAAACTCTACATTCCCCCTATCCTAGCAATGACAAACGCCCGGCTAGCTAGCGACACACAACACTTGTGTAAGTCATTACTTTGTCGAGACCTGGAATCGAACTCCTGACCTGTCACAAGGGAAGCTTGTGCTCTCCCAATTCAGACACTGGGTCCGGTGGCTCACATAACAAAGATTTGATGGCGTATTCGGATGTACTGTTAACACAAACTGAGGCACCACACACCAAGCTTTGATTCAGCTTACCGAATCTTATTTATGCCCAGATCCAGAAGCGCATGCAGTAATTTTCTCACACACTTATCAAAAGTGATAATTATGATACCCCGCCTACCTCGCGGTGCGTGTGCGTGTGCGTGTGCGTGTGCGTGTGCGTGTGCGTGTGCGTGTGCATGTGCGTGTGCGTGTGCGTGTGCGTGTGCGTGTGCGTGTGCGTGTGCGTGTGCATGCGCGTGTGCGTGTGTGTGTGCGTGTGCGTGTGCGTGTGCGTGTGTGTGTGCGTGTGCGTGTGCGTGTGCGTGTGCGTGTGTGCGTGTGCGTGTGTGTGTGCATGTGCGTGTGCGTGTGCGTGTGAGTGGGTGTGTCTGTGTGCATGTGCATGTGCATGTGCGTGTGCGTGTGTGTGTGCATGTGCATGTATGTGTGTGCATGTATGGATGGGTGCGTGTGTGTATGTGTGCGTGTGTGTGGGGTGTGCGTGTACCGGTGCATACGTGTGTGCATGCGTGTGCGTGTGCGTGTACATGTGCATGTGCATGTGCTTGTGTGTGCGCGTGTGCATGTATGTGTGCGTGTGTGTGCATGTGTGTGTGCGTGTGCGTGTGCATGTTTCTAAATGTCACGTTCATGTGTGTTAGTTAGCCCACATTCTCTGATCCTTGCCTCACTACCTCTTCTGTCTTCATACAGACACATATTGAAACACTGATACAAACGTGACACATCCAAGCGATAGTTTCAGCAGAAAGTTAAATGTGATACCTTCATGCAAGAATAAAACCATGAGCGAGCTCCCCACCCTCACCCACCTCCACTCCACACACACAAGTACCATTCATCCCATCCACACACACCCTCTCCCTCCACTCTACACACGCCCACTCCCTGTACTCCACTGCACACACTCTCCCTTCCACTCACCCACACACCCTCTCCCCTCCACTCAGACACACCCTCGCCCTTCCCCTCCACACAAACACCCTCCCGTCCACACACACCCTCTCCCCTTCCACTCCACACAAACACCCCCCCCCTCCACACACACCATCTCCCCTGACCTCTACACACACCATCTCCCCTGAATTCCACACCCTCCCTCTCCGCTGTAATCCACACACACACGCTTTCCCCTCAACTCCACACACACCCTCTCCCCTCAACTCCAGACACCTTTTCCCCTCTACTCCACACACACACCCTCTCCCCTTCACTCCACACACCCCATCTCCTCTGAACTCCAGACAAACCCTCCCGCTGTACTCCCCACACACACCTTCTCCTCTCAACTCCACACAAACACCCTCCCCTCCACACACACCCTCTCCCCTCGAGGCAACACACACACACACACTGTGTATCAGACAGTGTCCCCTTCACTCGACACACACCATCTCCCCACACCTCCATACACACCCTGTCCCCGCAACTCCCCACACACACCCTCTCCCCTCAACTCCAAACACGCTATCTCGCCTCAATTCCACACACACACCCTCCTCTCAACTCCACCCACACCCTCTCCCCTTCAGTCCACCCACACCCTCTCCCCTTCACTCCACACACACCCTCTCCCCTCAACTCCACACACACTCTCTCCCATCAACTCGACACACACCCTCTCCCCTTCACTCCACACAGACCCTCTCCCCTCCATTCCACACACACCCTCTCCCCTTCACTCCACACACACACTTTCACCTCCACTCCCAACACACACCCTCTTCCCTCCACTCCACACACCCCGTCTCCCCTCAAATCTACACGCACACTTTCACCTCAACTACACACATACACACCCTCCACACACATCCTTTCCTCTCAATTCCACACCCACCCTCCCTATCCCTCCACCCGCACTCTCCCCTCCAAACCACACACACCCGCTCCCCTCCACTCCAGTCATACTCTCTCCCCTCCAAACACACACCGTCCCCCCTCCATCACACACACGCCATCTCCTCTCCAATCCACACCTTCTCCCCTCCTGTCCAGACCCATTCCCCTCCACTACACACACACACTCTGCCCTCCATTCCACACCCACACCCACACCATCCACCACACAAACACACACGCGCGCACCAGCGTTCCCTCCTGACAGCAGACGTTAATTCGAAGATTAGTTGCCGTCACCTTAAAAACACATTACAAATTCCACATCACATACCCCGACAAAAGCAACCAGACGAGTCGTTGATGTTTTATTTCAGCGGAATCGTGTCATTTCCAGGGAAATAAAATAGTCAGAGTCGTCTGTCAGCAAAAAGGAATTGGCTTCGGGTTTCGGGCAGCTGGTGGCTTCCGTAGCTCACCAGTGCAAGAAAGGTGGACATCAACAAAATTATCGTCTGCTTTTTTTTTTAAATTCAGAAGTATGCTTCACCAGCGAAATTACAAATACTACATTATTGTTCCATTGAATGTCGTCTGCGTTTCTTTAAGGGACAAGATGGAGGGGGGATACTAAGAGAAAGCGATTTGAGTGACGTTTAACCAGCAGACGATAATCAGAAGTACAATGTCTCCCTTTCTCAGACTTACGGTCTATAGATGTGGGTTGAACCAAAAAAGGAAAGGGCGGGAAGACGACATCTGTAAGACGTGGACACGTGACAGACGTTTAGAAACAAGTAACCAAGGAGACCAATGGGTTGGTTGCGCAGTGTATTATAATTAGATCAAGTAAATAATACCCATATTTGTTCATGAACAGTTTTAATTGCAACACTTGACTGTAGTATAGATACTTCTGATGTTTGTTCGATATCAGTATTATGTTTTGATGTCTGGTTGGTGATAGAAATGGCTTTAAAATATAATCGTACAGAATTGTGAGTAATTTGAAAACAAAACCCCCAACACCGCACCGCCAGTCCTGCCAGCAAGAGGGTGGGTATTGAGCAGTGCTAACCCCCATTTGTCATCACTGACTGCATCATGTATGCCACCCTTCAGCGACTCACTACCATGTACCATTTGGCGCAAAGGTCAAGGTTGTGGGACAGTTTTGGGGGGGTTTTAGATCCGAATCGGAGCAACCTTTCAGGTAATATCCGTGATAGAGCGTACTGATGGCCCTTTATTGTTTGTTGGGGTATTACATCCCGGCAACATTTAAGGTGACATCAGGGGGGAACTAACTTGTGTCAGTGCGCACCCATGGCGACATTATAGCGTTGCCTCACTGGGAAACCAGGCCACCAGCACCATAACCCGATTTCGCACTCAGTCACATGATCCTGATACTGTGATAACCAGTCATTGCCCTACCCTAGTAATGCCGAGAACCAGGCTAGGTATCGACAAGTATTAATATGCAAATTCATTGGCATGACTCGATGGGGAGTTGATTCCCAACCTTCGGGACGACAATCATGGGCTCTACCGATTCGACTATCACGTCCGGTGTGTCTGTATGGTTCAGTACGACTGGGATGTGCAATCCAACAAAATGGCGTCATGCAATATACTTGACTAGTGCCGTAGTTATTCGATATCAAGCTCAGCCATTCATTTAATGCAATTGCAGAATTTTCAGCCTGATATCTTATTGCATTCAAAAGTGAGGCAAATATGACGTACTCTAACAGTCGTTGAGGTAAATGTACATAAATACATATATATGTATGTATACATACAGGAACATATCTTATTCTAGGTAAAGATGCCAATTGCTGATTTTTGTTGCGATGTATTTAGCATAAGCTGGCCCCTATTAGTAGTATTACCTTTAATTTATTGTAACATTGATTGCTCGGCTGGAAGATCACCCTTTGAGGAAGCCATACAGTTACCTTACAACATATTTGTCTGTTAAACTAAACTACAACTCAACTAGTGAAATCAAAAATGATCACATTACACTTGAATTATGTCAACACTTTACTAAGCTCAGAAACCCACAACCTGCACATCAACTAGAATATCATAGAACATAAATAACTAATATGCACCAATGCATAAGGCCTACTCATGCTATAAACCAGGTAATATGTACTCTATTTTCTAACCTGATCAAGTATATTGTACGGATAGGGTGGGGACAAATATAGACAATATATATGTGTAAATGCTTACTGGAAACTCAGCAGCCTGGCTACGAAAAAGGAATCAATTCATGGCAGAATTACTATTTACCCTCAAGTTTGCTGGTACTTCACGTTCAATGCAGACATCTCTGCATCAGTAAACATGCGGAGGAAAGGGTGACTTTGGCAGTGGTATTGAAGACAACGTGGTACTGATAGGTTTCTAAAAAAGTAATTCTTAAATCTTAAATCTTAAATCTCAAAGCAGCTGTTCGACAGTTTATTCTTAATTCCACCGGAAAATTGATGGCTGACATGTTGGTTAAGAAAGCACGGTTTCGGGTGAGTTACATGACGTTTTAACCCGCCTCTTTTTCAGTCGGGTGTAATTCATTTAGGACAGAACGATAGAATGATAATTGCCTGCGAATTTAAGACAAATTGAGGGTCGGAACAGCGAGATAGGATTTTTATCTTGAACCATAAATAAAACTAAACAGCATGACATTTACCCGTGCATTGAAACCTCTGGAGTTTATTTTATTATGATTAGATTTCTTACCGATGAGAAAGCAGTTAAAACATATGGAATCAAGTAGGATGTCCTGATGATGATTGTGTGTGTGTGGGGGGGGGTCCTTTCTTAGTTTTCTTTTTGGGGTTTTCTTTTTTTAATATTCATGACTTCGAAAACGGTGGTTAATACATAACATTTAAGATCAATGTCCTTTGGACATTTCTGAAATATCGTATTATTTCTTCTGCCAACGACTGAGCATAGTACACATACTTTTATGACTGAAATATATTTATTGATTATACTGATGATGAGGTTAGATAAATCTTGGCAGCGAAGGCTATATTCATGGCAAGAAGTGCTTAAAGTGTCTTTGCTATATTTATATTTAACAATAACTTCTCCACAGAAAGTTCCTGAGAATCAATTATAAAATGTAATTAAAAAGAGAGCTACAAGGGATGTAATACCTCACAATTGCACAAGTTGTAGCGAAGGATACTAAACCCAAGTTGAAATATACTGCTATCACTTTTATATTTAAAAGAAGTGAGAAACAGAAAAATCATTAGTACATAATGCTCAGATAATTAAGCAATAGACGATTTCCCTTACAACCCCATGCTCTGACATTCGTGGAAGAACTACCATAACTCCCAGCTCTTATGCTCTTATGCGATGCTATTATGCTCTTATGCGATGCTCTCCCAAGCATCGCATCTTTATGCGATGCTTTGGAGAGCATCGCATAAGGAAATCCCTTATGCGATGCTCTCCCATTAATATGCTGCGCATATTAATGGGAGAGCATCGCATAAGGGATTTCCGCCACCAATGTCCATTGGTTGCAATGGGGGAACACATGCCCCATTTAGCAGTTCATTGTGCAGGATGCTCCGTGGAAAAGGTATATATTAGGAATATATATCGGGTAGTGTGAGAGATCATCTGTATGATATACAGCCGGGTCAAAACAAACACATAAAAAACACTTAACAAATCGTCATTTCTTACTATTTCACCTGGTGCTCGACATTTAAGTTTAAGTAAAGTCACATAGTCCGATAAATGTATCAACTTTTCAAAACCAAAAGAATTACCTAGATTTGATCCTCCATATCTAACTTAGATGATGCACATAGTATTATTAAGCAGGTGTTGCCGCATAGAAAGGAATATTACTGAGTCAATTTAATAGAATCTGTTACTGCTGCAGCCTATGGCGTCAGAATTTGGACATGTTTGCACTTTGAATATCTCCACAGTTAGTCATTTAAAATAAAAGTTACTTCAAACTAAAGTAAAATATACCATAATAATCAATGTAATATATGTATCTCAGGATGACAGAAACTTAAAACAATCAGACTATGCAACTTAAAATGAGTTAGAGCTGTTCATTTGCTGTCATTATTAAACGCGAATAGAGCAGCATGGAACACACATCTCTCTCCCGCAATCTGTCAATCACACCTCAGCCAAACCCCCCACCCATCACCCACTGGCTGGCCCTTCGGTTCACTCACCCGTCAACCAATCACATATCATCTGATCATGGCCGCTCACCTTTTCAGCCTAATTGCGCGCGCTGATATTTGTCAGACTTCACTGGACCACCCGCCCCACCACACTTTCTTCACACCCACCCGCCCTCCACTGCCACATGATTGGTTTAAACCAATTCACCTCATAAGAATTTTTGTGAATTACATAATAAAACTTTTATCGTCATCATGTGACATATAATAATCATTTGTACTTATAGTTAGCAGGTGGTAAGGACACACCTTCACAACAACAGCAATATACTACACGAGTAATCCATATATTGATTAACTGTTGACTTGTGTTTTACTGTGCAACGTACATGAAGCTAATTTCATTATGCATATTTTTTTCTTGAAGATTTATACTGCCTATTATGGATAAGCCTGAATAGACTTGTTTTCGCCATTAGACAGTTTGTCAATAGAAAGCCCGAGTCTACACTTTTACCGACCCAAGGGCTTTTTAACCTCTCACACCACATAGACATGCTATGAGAGCAACTGGCCTTTGATGACGCTGGAAGTTATCCACAGCGGTGGAAATCCAAATTGGCAGAGGTGGGGCCATGGGGAAATATACTTCGATATATATACTTCGATTACATTTTAATTTCTATTTGTATGCGCATCGCCACTTTTGTTAGCTCGTTACCCTGGTAATAGCATTATGAACAAACAGGCTGCGTGCGGAGCCTCAATCGGAGCCAGAAATAAAGTGACATTCTCCTTTCACATGATCTGTACGATATCAACAGTGGCAATTAGATAAGTATCAGGTGGCTTAGTCTCAGAACAAAATAACCAGAATTCTCCAAACTCTGGTGCTTTTAGAAGGACACAATGGTTGGCCAATTTACTATCCGGGTAACACAGCTGTGTGGGGTATCAAGTCGGTGCGACCAATTGGGGCAGCACTATAAAGCGACTAATAAATGTGTACCATCATAGAATCAGTAGCTACCCATGCTGAAATGGCATGACATATAAACTAAGGCACAAAACCCCAACCAACCATGATCCAGTACGAAAAAATGCTACGCTTACACAGATGTATCCATACAGCGACATATGTGATTCTAGGTAAACATGTCAAATACCGATTTCTTGCAACAATGTATTTCGCATACATACATACCTGAACTTAGCGTAACATTGGTTGCTCGGCTGGAAGATCACCCCTTTGGGAAGCCATACAGTTAGTTACCATACTACATGTTTGTGGTCAAATAAAACCCTCCTCAACTATATCAGCATTGAATCATTAACGGTCTATTGCCCATGCGCAGACTGGCCAGTGTAAATACACACTTCTGTAGTGCATGTAACCTCAGGCTAGAGCAGCCATGCCAAGTCTATGGTGGCATTCTTGGCAGTCGACGCGGGTTGACCTGATTGGCCTGTGTTTGCCTACTTCCGGTCAGTGAATGGCGCGTAAGAATCCCTGTTCCGTGACAAGCCGCCCCATTACTTATTTATCACATTGTTGGACTGGTGTTCTTGCGACCCCTTCCCAAGTTGTGCTGAAATGGGGTCTGAGTCCATTACGTATCTAAAATGCGCAAGGTTGCTCTGCTTCAGGCGATATTCATCGCGACTGGAATAGGGCCTCCGGTTCCATATCGGGTAATATCTGCTGATGTTATAAAACTGCGCAATGAATTTGAGCGAAATAAAACCCAGGTGGCTGTAGAAGGGATATTATATATATATATATATATATATAATGCAGCAAAACATACCGTATTCTTGCGGGGTACCGACCTGTGCATGTAAATTGGCAAATCATTGAAGTGGGGGGTAGACTTTTACCCACACATGGGCTTTTAAGGGGTGGGCGTTTACAAAATATTGGCCAAGTCGGGGGTGGGCATTGGTCATGTTGCAGAGGCAACGTGGGTAATTCGGAATCGACACGAGACTCCTCTCCCCCCCCCCTTCTCCCCCCCCCCTTCCCTCCATTCCCCTACTACACCTAGTTCCCCCTTTTAACTATAGGGTGGCGCCTCCTCCGACTGCTGGTAGCATGCTTGTACCCGGCCTGCCCCTGTGACGTCACTTCCGCCCACCCACCTCTCCAGACCCCACTTCACCTCCAGTCGCCGACACGAGACCTCATCCCGCCTTTTCTCACACATGGGCATTAACCCGCGGGAATACGGTATATACGAAAAGACCAGATGGGATGCCCAAATGAATTGAGCATCCTTCTCCAGCTATGGCAGATGGTGGGATTCGAACCCACGTTTCGAACCCTGTTCGAGTCAAACCATTGATTTTAAAATTGTTACTTGTCACTTCCTAGCTTGGCCTCGGCTTTATTAGGATAGGGCAAGGACTGGTTGGCTCAGTGTCAGGATATTGTGAATGAGTGGGATATCAGGTAATGGTGCTTGTGGCCTGGTTTACCAGTGGAGCAGCACTATATAATCACCAATGGGGTTTCAGGAAAAAAATAACAATGGGGAACGGGTATTTCAGACTAATTTAGATCAATGGGGAGAGTTGAATGGAATTCAAGGCTTTTCAAGATTATTTACCCCAAATAGGTTAAATTCAAGGCTTTTCATGGCTCTTAAATGGGGAAAATGAAGTTCAAGGCTTTTCAAGATTTTCCAGACCCCGTCCGGACTCTTAAAGGGTAAATACCGCATTGTATTTGCACGTACATTGTAGGTGGGTCTTATGGTTCTTAAAGGTGCACCTTACACTTTAGAGCTGGTGTGGGCGGAACATGGCAAGCTGCACCTTGTGTGCTGTGATTTAAGGCGCGCCCCTACTTCAGGTGCTTGGCACAGGTGTGGTTTCGAATTCGAAACCCAGGTGCCGACGTCTATTCGTGTCCCTGATCACACGTGTTTGCCAAAGCCGCCGCTCGTGTTGCCAATATGTGGGTACAAGTTTTTCTCCAGCAAGATTATCGATCGGTTGGGTGGGTGGTTTTTTCTTTGTCTATGCTAACAACCACTGAGATCAAATAAGAATAGGTAGCGACTGCACCCATGGTATGTTGTGGTCGTTGGTGTTTTACGTCCTGGCAATGTCTAAGGTCATATCATGACGGGTATCGACTTGTGATAGTGCACACTCATGGCGACTTTATAGTGCTGCCCCACTGGATGACCAGGCCACCAGCACCATGACCCAATATTCCACTCAGTCACATTATACCGAAACTTAGCCAACCAGTCCTTGCCCGATCCTAATAATGACTAGCGCCTGCCTAGGAAGTGACAAGTATCAATTTTAAAGTCATTGGTTTGATGCGACCGGGAAACGAACTCCCGACCTTCAGCAGGTGAGGCCCGCGCTCTACCGACTAGGCCACCACGCCCGGTGGGACAGCAATAAAGAGAAGAGAGATAATGTTGGCTCAATAAAAAAAAATACTCATTAGGCTTCTCCGGCTGAGTGACACTCGCATCATATGATGTTTCTAAAATATTCTTCTTACTAAAATATAGTTACATACCGAATGGCAAAACAGCTTGATAAATGTGACCAAAGAAAAACCATCTAAATTCATGATCGCGTTTACTTGTAGACATCATAGTAGTTCTCATACAGGAACTATTCAATGTGAACTGGTGCAATTTGATTATATCTCATTTCTAAGAGAGCACAAGTATGTTCAGCAAACTCTACTCCGGCTTGCTGATCGTGTTAAAGTGTAGGGAACGCACTGCAACACTGCACACAGTTTCACGTATTTACGGTGATTGACATTGTATCTTAAATAAAATGTCCTGTAAGGATTTATTTGTGTTTGTTGTTGTTTAACGTTCTAGCCACATCTAAGGTCATATCAGGGCGGGTACCGACTTGTGTCAGTGTGCACTCACGGCGACTTTACAGCGCTGACCCACTGAGATAGCAGGCCACTAACACCAATGCCTGATATCCCATTCAGTCGCATTATCCTGACACTGAGCCAACCAGTCCTTGCCCTATCCTAATAATGTCCAGCGCCTGGCTAGGAAGGAACAAGTATCAATTTTTAAATCATTGGTGAACATTCGCTTCTATTGTTGTAGGTCGTGGGTTCGAACCCTGGTTCAACCAAATCAATGACTTACAAATTGGTGCTCGTTGTTCCTTAGCTTGGCGATCAGCATTAATAATATGGAACATGGAGCAGTGGAATCGCGAAGACAAATTAACTCCAATTGAAATTTACCCTGCTTAACCAATGGATGTAACAATATCAAATATAGTATCCAATGGATTAATAGTTTATTCAGTTTGTACCAATTTGATAGTTCTCTTACAGCTAGTCGTGAAACTGTGTGTCACCGGTAATAACGACCAGACATGGTCGTTGCTTAATTGGTAGAGTGCAGGCTTCATGTGTGGAAAGCCATGAGTTTGGGTTCTGTTTGAGTCAAACCAATAGCTCACAAAAGAGATACTTGTCGCTACCTAGCCTGGCGTTCAGCATTAATAGATTAGGACCAGGACTGGTTAGCTCAGTATTAGGGTAATGTGACTGAGTGGGATATCATTTCATGATGCCAACTGTCTGGTTTCCCAGTGTGGCAGCACAGTGTATAGCCGCCGTGACTATGCACTGTCACAAGTCAGTGCCCATAATCATATGAGTCAATGCACATTATCATCATCATGCTGTCAGTCGCGATGCGACAAAGACTGCTTTCATTACTTGACTGCCGCTCTCCATTTAGCTCTCTGCTGTGATAGTTGCGTCCATGAGTCGGTCTTAATGTCTCTCAGCTTCAGGTTTCTCTTGATGGTATCCTTGAACCGGAGACGAGGGCGCCCTCTCTTTCTGTAGCCAGAAGAACGTTGAGAATAGATATGTTGCCAGTATGTAAAGCTCCAACAAAGAGAACAAAAGAAAACCGGTAATATCGGATACATTGGCGCCCACCGCACATAAACCGCCACCTGGTGACGCTACTGATCACTAGAACACGCCTATTCCCTTATTAGATTTGCCAACAAACGTCCGTCAGCTTCTTAGTGTCTGGAAGCAAGAAAGACAGCAACAACACAAATACCTGGCAAGGTTTCAGCTTCGCATTATGGTGTCGAACACCCAGCGAAGTCGAACATACATCATCATCATCATCATGCGGTCGGTCGCGATGCAACAATGACTGCTTTCATTACTTGACTGCCGCTCTCCATTTTAGATGAGCTCAAGCAGCCCGGTCCTTGGTAACCCAGGCGATGACCGAGCCGGTATGGTGTTTTGTGCGGTTGTACATTTCATGAACGATGCCTGCAAAAGTGTTGAAGTGCTGCTGGCTTTTGCAAGTTACCAGCGGCACTCTCTCAGGGAGCAAATGGGGGTTTCACACCGGGAAGAACATGTCAAAGCAGGCGCAGAAATATTTGTCCCTGCAGTGGCTGGTCGGGAGATGTTGGGAGTTCCATACATCAACTGCCCTTAATGCAGCCACACTGACATGGTTTTCTGTTTAGGGTTTGCTCCCTTACCCTTCGGTTCTGTCAAGAACCTGTACCACAAGGCAGTGGTTTACAACTCTGCAGGGCAGGGGCATTAAACTCCCTGAGGTATTGCTATACCTGCAATACCTGCATATTGAACATACACCACGCGGGATTCATGACTATCAGAAACAGCTTCTTTGTAGGACCATAACTAATGGATGGGTGTATATGTTTGTTGGGGTTTTACATCCTGGCAATATCTAACGCATTATCAGAATGGGTACTGACTTGTGTAGGCGCACACCCATGGCAACCTTTATAATTGTTTGTTTGCTGGTGTTTTATATGCTAGCAACAGCCAGGGACAAATCAGGATGGCTACTGACTTGTAACAGTGCACGATCGTGGTAACTGTATAGTACTGCCCAATTGGGAGACCAGGCCACTGACACCATGACCCAATATCCCACTCAGTCATATTATCCTGATACTAAGCTAATCAGTCATTGCCCTATCCTATTAATACTGAGTGCCAGGCTAGGTAGTATCAAGTATCAATTTGGTAAGCCATTGGTTTGACTCGGCCAAGATTCAGAATCCTGACAGTCCACAGGGGAACCCAGTGCTCTTACCGACTCAGTGACTGCGTCCAGTTATATATATGCGTGAATATATATATATATATATATATATATATATAATATATATATATATATATACATACATATATATATATATATTCACGAATATATATACATGCACATATCGATATAAATTTCAGCGGTACAGTGAATGAGGTTAATGAGCAGATAGCAAGCGATGGGTGGTGGCGCCACCGTCGGAGCTGAGATTGAGCAGGTTGGAGTAGTAGATGACTATCCCCATGCACCATCAGGCGATCACTGGCCGCTGGAGCTGCGGAGTGGGTATGGAATTCCTCGTTATTATACTTGTATAATTCGTATACAGCATATATGCATATATCTAACACTTTGAATGTTATGAAATTCACACAGCGGCCCATCAGTGAATCACTCTAATCGAACTTGGCCATTATTGCGCCATTTGCATGCCATAATTTAATGCATACAGCACATTCCACGCCTGCCTCCGATTCAGGCGCTATCCCATCATACAAAAGGCGTAAGGATATTTAACATGGTTAACACTGAGAGCCCGCCATCTAATGCCCGATGGACTCAGATTTCCAGCCATCCTCGGAGCGGAGTTTCACACACAATTCGCTGAGAAAGTTTGCAAAAGGAGTAGCGGACTAAACTCCTACTGGGTCCCATAGAATGTCCCCCAAGCTCAGATAAAACTGTATGCATGCCTTAAGCCCCAGTCACACATCACCGGATTGAGCAACGGACATAATTGTTTAGTCCGGGGGTCATAAGGATCAAAATGTATTAAAATGTGTCAAAATGTTGCGCTATCGGGTGAATGGCCGCTGGACAAACGGACATGAAACGGTCATGAAACGGACAGGAAACAGACAGGAAACGGACATGACGAATACCCAACGGACGAAACAAAATCAAACCGGACAAGAACCGTAGACGTCAGTCTGGCGGTATCCGTTCTTAGTATTTAGTGGGATGTGCTTTGAATGATATATATATATGTATGTATGTATATATGTATATATGTATATGTATATATGTGTATATATGTATATGTATATATGCATATATATGTATATGTATATATGTATATATGTATATATGTATATATATGTATATGAGCCTGTCTCAAAAGGCGATAACTCTTTTGTTGTGTGTCCATTGTTACAATTGACACAAAACAGCACAGAAACGGTTACACTGAAAACGCAAGGACATTTGCTTCAAATCAATATGTATTCTATTGGGATTATGAAACACCATGTAAAAAACAAATCAGTTTACCCTGAGCAAATGCATAAGCATATAGTATGTTCATCGTTACAATGGACAAAGTTGTGTCCCATATTGCTTAGCACCTTTTGAGCCAGTTTCATATATAGGTATATATATATATATATGTATATATGTATATATGTATATATGTATGTATGTATATATGTATATATGTATATATGTATATATTTATATATGTATATATGTATATGTGTGTATATGCGTATATGTGTATATGTGTATATGTTTATACGTGTATATGTATATGTATATATGCATATATGTATATATGTGTGTATGTATATGTGTGTATATGTGTATATGTGTATATGTATATGTGTATATGTATATATATGTATATATGTATATATGTGTATATGCCCATATGTGTATATGTGTATATGTGTATATGTGTATATATGTATATATGTATATATGTATATATGTATATATGCACATATATATATACATGTATACGTGTATACATGTATATATTTGCATGCATATGTACACATATATGTATATATGTATGCATATATGTATATATGTATATATATATGTATATATGCATGTATATATATGTATATGTGCATATATATGTATGCATGTATATATATATGTATATGTGGATGTAGTTATATATGTATATGTATGTGTATCTATTTTTCATATGTAGGAAAGGTTTCCCTGGTGCGAACAACAATGAAGCACGTCTGTTACGGATGAGTAAGACCAGTGGTGGCGCCACTGGTCACAACCGTGTGGCCAAGGAGGCGGCACACAGAATAGCATGTACAATAATAACAATGGGGATTAATAATAAGAAACTTCCCTTCCACACCTTTATACTCGCATAATCATTATGCATCACACACATATATATAATACATATATAGATATAATAATATATATTGTTCGGTGATTTTCGCTGGCAGACTTTTTATTTTCGCCACTACGAGCGCCTGATGTATATTCTAATGGGATTAGGGGCGGCGCCCTATCTCCCGCCCCGACAGGACGACGCGGGAAATGGGGATCATATTTCTGAGGGACGGAACTGTCAAATGTAATTTCTGCAGTGTGATACGCGGAATGAGCTTACAAGGATTGAAGCCGGAATAGCGGAGGGAAGAACACATTTAGCGCCGCACCTCCTCGCTACAGTTCGCAGGCCAGGTGCAGTTATATAAATATATATATATATTTTTACATATATATATTACATTTATATATATTACATATATATATTACATATATATATTAAATATATATATTACATATATATATTACAAACATATATATATGTATATATATATATATATATCTAATGGTCGGTTGTCTTTGGAGTTTTACGTCCTGGCAACATATAAGGTAATATTGGGATGGGTACTGACTTGTGGTAGTGCACACCGATGGTGCCTTTACAGTGCTGGAAATCAGGCCACCGGCACCCTGACCTGATATCCCCCTCAGTCAAATTATCCTGACACAGAGCTAAGCAGTCCTTGCCCTATCCTATTAATGTAATGCACCAAGCTAGGAAGCAACAGGTATCAATGTCATTTGTTTGACTCGGCCAGACACCAAACTCCCGATTTCCCGCACTCGAGGCCTGGGCTCCACCGATTCCGCCACCGCGCCCATATACGGACATTGGTTGGTTCACTTAGTTTGTTTGTTTGTTGTTGCTTTACGTCCTAGCAACATCTAAGGGCATATCAGAACTGGTGCCAACTTGTGACAGTCCGCGCTCATGGAAACTTTATAGTGCTACCCCACTGGGAAATCAGGCTGCCAGCACCATGACTGGAAATCCCACTCATTCGCATTATCCTGACACTGAGCCAACCAGTCCTTGCCCTATCCTAATAATGCCGAATGCCAGGCTAGGAAGCGATAAGTATACATTATTAAGTCATTGGTTTGACTCGTCCAGGATACAAACCCACACATTCATGGGTTCGGATTTCCGGATTTCCCAAAACAGGAGATGGATGCTCTACTCATTCGGCCATCCCGTCTGGTCAGGTTCACTTAGTTGATAGACATATATGGACGGTAGAACATTGAATACATTGCTCTGGAAAATTGGCATATTAATGTATCGGTGGTGAGTCACCTGAACATTGTGCAACACTCAGCTGTTCCCTGCATGTTTCTTTTTAATTGCTGATTCAAAATTGTCATTCCAGTTAAACTTAAAGTTGCACAGGAAAATGATTTTGAGCCAAGTGCCAGGCTAGGTCTTGTTAAGTATCATTTACGTAAGTCATCAGTTTGACTCGGTCAGAATTCGAACCAACGACCTACCATGTGGAACCGCAGAAGAAGCAAGAAAACCAAAATTATTACTCAAACTAAATTCAAGAGATTTTAATCAAATTGGACTAGTGCTGCCCAGCGGTGAAAACAAGTATTAACACACTTATCCGTTATGAGCAGGGTAAATACATTCATCACAAAAAAAAGGGGACAAAAAGGTAGCAAAAGGTATCAATGTGGCAAGGCATTGGTTTGACTCGGTCGGCTTTCGAACCCCCGACCTTCCACTCGAGAAGCCAGCGCCCTTACCAATGTAGCCATAGCAAGCGGTGCTTTGAACAAAGTAGTGTGCGTTAATTAGGTTAATTGCATATAAATGGGATACATAGCTGTTATACGGGAAATCTCAAATGTGGAATTTGAGTTTCTGAATATTCATAAGGTCAGATGATGGATGCGAGTTTCCAAACAAATGCATTAAAGTCGATTGTTGTGGAAGCTTATATAAATGGGTTAGACTTTCTGGAAACAACTAAAAGCATTGCAGGTGTAGGCTTGCTTCCTTCCATTACCATAATATAGAGAGAGAAGTCACTTGTAAAAGGGCAGCCAGTGAGCGACATGGTCGAGAGGGAATATGCATATATATGCATACATATATATAGGTATATATATATATATATATATATATATATATATGCATGGAGCGGGACATACCTCAGGCGGTAGAGTGTCCACCTGTGAAGATTTGGGTCATCTGATCGATCCTGCTCAGTTGACCCATTTGCAGTTTGGACTATTTTCCGTTCCGACCAGTGGTCCACAAATGGTTCATCAAAGGCTGTGGTATTTGCTCTCCTGTCTGTGGGAAAGTGCTTAGAAAAGACCCCTTGCTGCTTATCAGAATGAGTAGCCTATTTGGCAGGCAGTGGGTTTCCTCCAAAGAAATATGTCAAAATGACCATACGTTTGATGTCCAATAGTCAATGATAAAAATCAATGTGATCTAGAGGCATTGTTAAATAAAACAAACTTGTTTATATATATAGGATGCATAATGTATTATGCGGATATAAATAGGCGGAGTTGTAGCCCTGATCGTTGGTATTATGTGTAGTCGCCATTTAGTATGTCCAATTGCTGGCCAGCCTGTGTTTGCCCCGTATTATCTACAGGAGCGCCACTAGCGGACAATTTCGGCTGAGCACGTTGGAAACTATTCACTTTCTACCTGATTGTCTATATATATATGCCATACTGAGTCGCCTGAAATGGTATCCCAGGGTTTTGAGTGTGTGTTCACCCATTCAAAAGTAATGTAAAAGGCGATACATACTAATATAAACATATGGGATGTGGGTGTGTGGGTGTGTGGGTGTGTGGGTTTTTGGGGTGAATGGTGTGTTGGGGGTGCGTGGCAGGTCTAGGGATTTTGGGGATGTGGGAGTGGGGATGGGTGTTTAAGGTGTGAGTTTGGGGGTGTGGGTGTTTGGGGATGTGGGGGTGGGTATGGTTGTGGGTGTTCGAGGTGTGAGGTTTGGGGGTGTGGGGTGTGGGCTGTGGGGTGTGGGCTGTGGGCGTGTGGGGATGTGGATTTGTGTGGCAAGTCTGGGGGTTGGATGGGGATGTGGGGGTGCTAGTGTGTGTTCGAGGTTTGGGGTTTGGGGTGTGGGGATGTGGGGATGTGGGCCTTTGGGGTGTGTGAATGTGGGTGTGTGCGAATGTGGGGTGTGTGCATGTGCATGGGAGAGATATTCAACGTGCTATGAGATAGTTGGAACATCTCACTTGTATTTAAGTTGTACCACCACTGAACAACCAATCAAAGCGTCGTATGTACAAAGGTGTCCATCATTATTAACATTGTTTTGAGTCTCCTTGTTTTGAGTTTCTGCCTTTTGTTAAAGTGCCTGTCACACTATGCCGGATTGAGCACGGCAGAATTGTCTAGTCCAGTGGCAATCAGTATCAAAATGTATTACAATGTGTCAACATGTTGCAATATCGGGTCAAAGGAAGGTTGGACGAATGGACATGGCCACTGGATGAACGGACATGAAACGGACATGAAACGGACATGAACGTATAGCCAACGCACGAAACAAACTCAAACTGGACAAGAACCATATATGTCAATCCGGCAGCATCCGTTCCTAGTTAAAAACTTATACAGACACAAAACAGACTTTGTTCAGTTTCTGTCCATTTCCCCCAATCCAGTGATGTGTGACAGGGCCTTAAGATACATTCATCAGGTTGATTATAATTATCTACTTTACTTCAATATGAAGTATTTTTTTAATCTTAAATAGTTAACTTTGGAGATATTTTAAATGAAAATACCCCAAATACTTCTGGCAGGCATGTCAACATTCTGACACCATAGATTTCAGCAGTACCAGCTTCCATTACAGTGACTTAGCATTCCCTTATATGCAACCACACACACTTAACAAGTGCACCGATATCTAAGTTAGATATGTAGAATCAAATGTAGATAAGTGCTTTGGGTTTTAAAATGTGATGTTTCATCGGACTACGCAGCTTTAACGAGTGCAACAGTATCTAAGCTGGATATGTGATATGTAGGACCAAATCTAGGATGTAAAACCCCAATACACCACAAACCATCCTTCCTCTCCTCCCTTTCCTTCCTCTCTGTTCTCCTATTTTCTCCTCTTCTCGGCTATTCTCTCCTCTTCTCTCCTCTTCTCTCCTATTTACTCCTCTTCGCTCCTCTTCTCTCCTATTCTCTCCTCTTCTCTCCTCTTCTCTCCTCTTCTCTCCTCTTCTCTCCTCTTCACTCATGTACTCTCCTTCCTCTCCTTCCTCTCTTCTCTCCTCCTCCATCCCCTCTCCTTCCTGTCTTCTCTCCTCCTCCGCTCTCCGCTCCTTCTTCTCCTTCCTTTCCTTCCTCTCTGTTCTCATTTCCTCTCTCCTCCGTCTCCTTCCTCTCTTCTCTCCTCCCTCTCCTTCCTCTCTTCTCCTCTCCCCTCCTCCCTCCCCTCCCGCCCTTCTGTCCTCTCCTCTCCCCTCCTCCCTCCTCTCCCTCTTCCATCAGATTTGGACAAGTTCCTGCTGTGCAGCTTTAATTATGAAGTCAGTTATTTCAAACCTATATGACGTCACTGATCTCTGCCACATTGCATGATCCCTCTACCTCCTAACCCCTAACCTCCACCCTCCACCCACCATCCACCCGCAGCCCACCATCCACCCCAACCCCCACAACACCCCCACAGACACCTCGCAGTCACTCCACAGTCCATACTATAACAAGGCTGTTGTGGGAAGGGGTCAGGGCCAGACAATGTTTTGGTCCGCACTACTTCCGCCGTCGACGTCGACACAGCAAACCGTATGGTTGTCGAAGCTGGGCGTGTGGGAGCGTGGGTGGGTGGGGGAGGGGAGGCAGCTCTGATGCTCTACTACCCATAATGCAGCACGAACTGCCCGCCACGCACCTTCTGACAGGACTACAAACAGTATAGAGTGACCCCGTGTCTACTGTGAGAAATGACCTTTGCCATGACCTCTCCGCCATGGCCTCACTGCTAACCTTTAATAGACTTTACGTGAAGACAGCAGCAGGCACCCACACCCACACACACAGCTACACGCCAGTCCCTTCCTCCACCTTCTTCCCATCTTGATTCCACACACACAGAAACAGAGGATAGACACGCACAGAACGGTTCATCCTATATACACTTACATATATATCACAGTTCTACAGATAATTGCTATATATATATACATAACATATATATATATCCTGGGAATTCCTAATTAAAACACATACTTCGCAGCTATATTGGTAAGTATTATTTATGCGGATATATGGCTGGAATCCCTTATATAAAGGATACATATCAGATCTATATATAATTGCTATGTATATATATGAGTCAGTCTCACGAAAATAGGCCAATTGGGGAAAGTTGTCGGTGTCAAGCATTGGATATCGGCATTGAACGGCATAGTTATAGTTTAGCATTGACAGAGGTGTTGGAAAGTTCTAACATTCATCCTGAATGTAAAGGTAGAAAAAATACAACAACCATGTTTGTTTCTAGGATAATTTAATATGAAACAAAGAAATGCACTAGATTGTAACAATTGCGATGCAGACATCTTTAACAGATGTCGGCGTCAACTATTAGATGTTGGTGTCGAACGGCATAATTATAGTTTAGCATTGACAGAGGTGTTGGAAAGTTCTTAAATTTATCCTGAATGTGAAGGTAAAGACAATACAACAATTATATTTGTTTCTAGAATAATTTTATATGAGACAAAGAAATGCACTACACTTTAACAATTGCGATGCCGACATCTTAAATTGACCACCAATTGGCCCAATTTCGCAAGACCAACTCATATAAATATATGTATATATCACATCTCGATTGGGAATATCTTTTAAAAAAAGAACATACATAACAGCTCTATACATAATTGCTATATGTATCTCTTATATATACCTACACATATATATAGAAATCAGCTCTATATATAATTGCTCTATATGTAAATATAACATTTCTACTTGGAATTTGTATATAACCATATACTTCGCAATGCTATTCGTAATTACTGTACATACGGATATACAGCATATCTGGAGAGACTTCCTTATATAAAATATATATAGCAGATATACATATATATATATACATATATAGAACATATATGGTGGAAATCCCTTATATATATATGTATATGAGCCTGTCTCCAAAGGTGATAACTATTTTTTGTTTGTCCAGTGTAACAGTTGACACAAAACAGCACAAAAACACTTAGACTGAAAACACAAGGACATTTGTTTCAAATGAATATGTATTCTATTGGGATTAGGAAACACCATAAATCAGTTTATCCTAAGCAACTGCATAAGCGGATAGTATGATGATCTTTACTATGGACAAAGTTTTGTCTCATATTACTTATCACCTTTTGAGACAGGCTCATATATATATAACGGCCCAATAAATAATCACTATAGATGTACATAAGTGTGTAAATAACATGTACAGTAAGAATCCGTTATTTATAACTCCTCTGGCTTTAACTCCATCCATCTTGTATATTTGAATAAGTAAATATATCTTTCATATTATACTACCCTGTTTCCGCAATTGCAATTCCTATATAACGCCAATTCATGACATTAATGAAGGTATATAATAATTCATTTCTGACACTAAAATATTCACAGTTCATTTTGTTCTGTTGTAGTGTTTTGTTACTTTAGTTGTTTTTATTTTATTAAGGGAAAAAGGGGCCCTAAAGTGCGTGCCCCCCCCCCCCTCCGCTCCCTCCCTCTCCGCCCTCCCTCTCCTCCCTCCCTCTGCTCCCTCTCCCTCTATAGTAAATCGGGTCATGGTGTCGGCGGTCTGGTCTCCCAGTGGAGCAGAGCGTTCAGGTCGACACGAATCCGGCCACAAATCGGTACCCATCCTGACATGACCTTATATGTTGCCAGGATGGAAAACCCCAACAAACAATACTATCTATCCTCCCTCCCCGTTCCGTACTCCCTCTCCTCCTCCCTCCTTCCTCTCTTCCTCCCATACCCTCCTTCCTCTCATCCTCCCCCTTCCCTCCTTCCTCGCTTCCACCCCTTCCCTCCTTCCTCTCTTCCTCCCCCTTCGCTCCTTCCGCCCCTTCCCTCCTTCCTCGCCTCCTCCATCCTCCCACTCCCCCCTCCTACCCTCCTTCCCTGCTCCCTGTCTTCCTCCCCCTTTCATCCTTCCACCCTCTCCTCGTCCCTCTCCTCCTCCACCTACTCCTCCCTCTCCTCCTCCCTTCCCTTCCCCTCCTTCCCCCTCCCTCTCTTCCTCCCCCTTCCCTCCTTCCTCCCTCACCTCCTCCATATGTTCCTCCCCTTCCCTCCTCCCTCTCCCTCCCCACCTTCCCTCCTTCCCCTCCTTCCTCTCTTCCTCCCCCTTCCCTCCTTCCTCCCTCTCCTCCTCCCTTTCCTCCTCCATCTCCTCCTCCCTTTCCTCCCCACCTCCATCCCCCCTCCGTCTCCGTATCCTCCTCCCTCCTCCCTCCTCCCTCTCCCTCCTCCCTCCCTCCTCCCTCTCCTCCTCCCTCTCCTCCTCCTCCTCCTCCTCCCTCTCCTCCTCCTCCTCCTCCTCCCTCCCCTCCCCTCCTCTCTCTCCTCCCTCCTTCCCTCCCCTCCTCCCCTCTCCTCCTCCTCCCTCTCCCTCCTCCTCCTCCTCCCTCTCCCTCCTCCTCCCTCTCCTCCCCCCTCCCCTCCCTCTCCCTCCCCTCTCTCCCTCCCTCTCCTCCCTCTCCTCCTCCCCTCCTCCCCTCCTCCTCCCTCCTCCTCCCCTCTCCTCCTCCCTCTCCTCCTCCCTCTCCTCCTCCCTCTCCTCCCCCCTCTCCCTCCCTCTCCTCCCCCTCCCCTCCTTCCTCCTCCCCCTCTCCTCCTCCCCTCCTCCCTCCTCCTCTCCCTCCCCTCCTCCCTCTCCTCCCCCCCTCCTCCCCTCCCTCCCTCTCCCCCTCCCCCTCTCCTCCTCCCTCCCCTCCTCCTCCCTCCCCTCCTCCTCCCTCCACTCCTCCTCCCTCCCCTCCTCCTCCCTCCTCCTAGCTCCCCTCTCCTCCTCCCTCCTCCCCTCCCTCCTCCTCCCTCCCTCCTCCTCCCCTCCCCTCCTCCCTGCTCCCCTCTCCTTCTGCCACCCCTCCTCCCACTCCTCCTCCCTCTCCTCCTCCTTCTCCTCCACCGTCTTCTCCTCGCTCTCCTCCTCCCTCTCCTCCTCCCTCTCCTCCTCCCTCTCCTCCTACCTCTCCTGTTGCCACTCCCTTTTCCCTCTCCTCCTCCCTCTCCTGCTGCCATTCCCTCCTCCCACTCCTCCTCCCTCTCCGGCTCCCTCTCCTGCCCCCTCTCCTCCTCCCTTCTCCCTCACCTTCCTCCTCCCTCCATTTCCTGTTCCCTCACCCTTCCTCCTTTGTCCCACCCCCACCACCACGCCCACTCTCACACACACTCACACACCTAATGCTGGCAGAGAACTAGTCAGCGGACAGAATCGAGCCGTCTTGCCGACAATCGGTCACCCGCCTCTTGGCGAGATCGAACAAAGCCTCGTGTGAAACTGCCGTGAGCTGGGAGATGACAGACCACCCGCATGGTCGATAATAGGGGACCTACCCGCCACGCCATGTTGGCGGACCAGGCAACAGGGCCGTGTGAGGTGAGGGTGGTGGCGGACTGGGTGAGGATGGGGGTGGGACGGGGTGAGGAAGGGGTGGAGCGGGAAAAGATAGGGGGGGGGGGTGAGGATGGGGGGGAGGGTTTAATATGGGAGGTGAGG
The DNA here is from genome assembly GCA_030323885.1 of Branchipolynoe longqiensis. Classification (NCBI taxonomy): domain Eukaryota; kingdom Metazoa; phylum Annelida; class Polychaeta; order Phyllodocida; family Polynoidae; genus Branchipolynoe; species Branchipolynoe longqiensis. The sequence continues at coordinate 26,664,051 of CM059200.1, forward strand.
ATTGCGTTGTGCTGGGGTGAGGATGGGGGTGTGGTGGAGTGAGGATGGGGGTGTCGTGGGGTTAGCATCGGGTGTGTGGTGGGGGAGGATGAGGGCTGGGGTGGGGGAAACCATGTGGGATGGAGGGGGGTGAGTTGGGGTGAGGATAGGGGTTGGAGGAGGTGAGGATAGAGGGGGTAGGATGAGTGGGGGAGTGGTGTGGGGTGAGGACGGGGTATGACGATGGGGCATGTGGATGGGGATGAAGATGGAGAAAGAGGATGGGGAGGATGATGGGGGATGGGGGTGGGGTGCGGATGGGGATGGGGTCGGGGGGCCCTGTAGAAGGAATGTGGCACCAATTCAACTGTATGCAAAATCATCCACATTTCCAAACAACAGAGCGGGCGCGGTAGCCCAATCGGCAGAGCGCAGGCTTCCAGTGCGGAAGGTCTGGAGTTTGTATCCTGGCCGAGTCAAAGCAATAACTTATCAAATTGATACATGTTGCCACCTAGCCTAGCGCTCAGCATCACCCGGATAAGGCAAGGACTGTTCCGTTCAGTATCAGGATAATGTGGCTGAGTAGGATATTCGATCATGGTGCCAGTGGCCTGATCTCCATGTCGGACAGCACCAAAGTCACCGTGAGTCCTGCTTAGACCATATATGTTGCTAGGACAATACACCACAACAAACTGTAAACAATAGTACTAACTCTCTCTGTATATATTTGGTATACATTAGATATAATACAGATGTACATTGACTGGTATGCAATGTAGAACACCATATCCTTCCTATATATCCAATAAACAAGTGCATGCTATATATATAAATGTATACTGTTTTTACATATCATTGCAACATATAGCCTATATAACAACTCCTGCCAGCCATCATGGCCAGGCACTATCCTGGGGTCTTCCGGAGCTACCAAAGCTGGTCAATCTTCTCCAAACATCCGCACTGACCACTTCCCACCTCCACTTCCCACCTCCAATAAAAGCCTTGATTAACCCACTCATGCCTCTGAGTCAGCTGTGTCCGTGAGCAATGGTTCAGGCATGTAAATATAACTGTGAACATGCTCCATAGAATTGCGTGAATCCGGAAATCATATTTACATTTATATATATATATATATATATATATATATATATATATATATGAGACTGTTTCAAAAGGTGCTAGGCAATATGGGACAAAACTTTGTCCATTGTAATGATCAACATAGTATCTGTTTATGCATTTGCTCAGGATAAACTGATTTGCTTTATACACGGTGGTTCATAATCCCAATAGAATACATATTGATTTAATGCAAATAAATGTCCTTGCATTTTCAGTGTAACCGTTTCTGTGCTGTTTTGTGTCAATCGTTACAATGGACAACAACAACAATATTATCACCTTTTGAGACAGTCTCATATACCTAAACAGTAGATATATACCTGGCTATATATACCTAAACAATGGATATATACCGGGTTATATATACCTAAGCATCGGATATATACTCGGCTATATTTGGGAGTGATGTATCAGCGAGCTGTCGGTGAGAAGGGACCCCCGTCTAGGGGCTGACCCAACATCACCAGGGGAGCACCTCAAAAACCTGATGGAGCTTATTTAGGCCGAACAAAGGACAAGGAGAGTCGGAGAGAGACCAGCAAATGATGGAGCCAGTGTCTGTTATATGGTCCCCAATGGTGTGCGGAGAGGAGGAACAAAAACACGTGTACATCGGAGTTAATGTTTATTGACAGTTGGATACTGCCGCTGGGACTAGGAGTCTGTGAGTGTGGGTGGGGTGGGTGGGGCATGGGGGTATGTGGGTGTGTGTTGGGGTGTTTAGGGGGAGTGTTGGGGTGTTTGGGGTGTGGGGTTGTGTGGGGGTGTTGGGTGTGTTGGGGGTGCAGTGAGGGGGTGTTTGGTGGTGCGTGGGTGTGTGGGGGTGTGTGGGGTGTGTGGAGGTGTGTGGGGTGTGTGGGGGTGTGTGGGGGTGTGGGGGATTGGTGCCTGGCGGGGGTGCCTTTTTGGGATGAAAAGTTGAAAAGATTGTTTATCTTTTTATATATCCCTTATCTACTTCTGCTATCCTGGTAGGCTCAGTGTCTGAAACACTCACAAGAAGACAAAATTGTACTTACATGGTTTCTTTAATCTCAACATAGTTGCTACAGGCACATGTATATAGTATGGACTGGCTGATTGCAGTGGTCAAAGACAGAGCATGTGACCTTGCACCCTTATTTATAGGTTTTAATCTGAGTATCAGTCAGGTAACCTTAGCTTGTAGCCGCCAGCCCATTGGCTGCAGAGTAGCAATGCAGCCAGGTACCAGTCAGGTGACCTAGTTAGCTGGTACCCAGCAGCCTGTTAGCTGCATGGCACTAAATAAACATCACCCAAAAATTCCCAAATAATTTACTAAGTGATCAAAACTAAATGGGTTTACTCCACATGGTAAATGTATGTTGACCACTAGCGAGAGTGACAGTATGTGACTGAGGGAGGGAGTGACTGAAAGCGTCAGTGACTGAGGGAGGGAGTGCCTGAGGGATGGAGTGACTGAAGGAGTGAGTGACTGAGGGAGGGAGTGTCTGAGGGATGGAGTGACTGAAGGCGTGAGTGACTGAGGGAGGGAGTGTCTGAGGGATGGAGTGACTGAGGGATGGAGCGACTGAAGGATGGAGTGACTGAGGGAGTGAGTGACTGAGGGAGGGAGTGCCTGAGGGAGGGAGTGACTGAAGGCGTGAGTGACTGAGGGAGGGAGTGTCTGAAGGAGGGAGTGACTGAGGGATGGAGCGACTGAAGGATGGAGTGACTGAGGGAGTGAGTGACTGAAGGAGGGAGTGACTGAGGGAGGGAGGGCCTCAGGGATGGAGTGATTGAGGGATGGAGTGACCGAGGGATGGAGTGACTGAGGGATGGAGTGACTGAGGGAGTGAGTGACTGAGGGATGGAATGACTGAAGGACGGAGTGCCTGAGGGATGGACTGACCGAGGGAGTGAGGGACTGAAAGACTGAGCTCACTCACTGAATGAGTTAGGGAAGGATAGGCTGGCTGCAGCAGTGGCAGAATGAATGAACAATGACGGTGGGAATGAGGGAATGCATGAGGGAATGAATTGGGGAGTCGAAGAATCCATCCAGGAGTGTGCATTGTGACAAGTCGCTGCCTATCCTGATATCACCTTAGATGTTGCCAGGAGGTAAAACTCCAACACACAACCTGCCCAGTTATTCCCTCCTTCCTTTCTAAACCTGTGACCTACCAGAGTGACCTTATTTTAGCCTGATTACTGTGCATTGTGCTTCCGGGTCGTGCCAACGGACCATATCCCAGCCGATAACAACACAACAAAGGAATTTTCTCTTTTGTTTTAACTACAACAAAAAACACACAATCCTTGCCTGCCAATAAACAAATTGCGCTGGGAGTTAAGAAGCTGCACCAGCACTGAATATCGGGCGTCGCGTCACAATGAAGCCATGGAATGCCGCATTCTTTCACACCTCATTCACACTGATGCTTGTCACGTGATTGATCCACGGCTTTTGGTGCGGCATTTTATGTGTGAAGCAATATGACAGGTCTGTGCAACTGTTGTGTTTGCGTCATGACTCAAATATGACACCAAAAGCTGGTAATAAGTGTCTGTTGATTTTTTTGTTTTTTGTTTGTTATTGTTTAATTCAATGCCTTTATTTTAACTAAATAAATTTCGATGTCGCACCTGTGACCTAATTCTAGAAAGCCATTAGTGTGCCAAATGCGAAGAATTTTAGTGTGGATGATTAAGTCTCCGTCAAAATTCAATATTTAACTAAAGACGGGCGCATTGCTGGAGCCAGGACACCAAAGCTTGGCCCCCGAAGAAACAGTGCATTGAGATGAATTAATAAAAAATTGCTTCCCAAAGTGAAATGGCTTTCAATTATTAAAACCCATTCGGTGTTTCCAATGGTCACTTTCTTTCTGTCAGTTTAATATTTGTTAGACCGGACCTATGTTTTTATTTAAACATTTTCATTTGTTCTTCTGAATAGTATCATCACCACCAACACATTTAATACGTTTAATACGTTGTATTGCAATGGCGATTGCATATTTCTTAAGAGTAATGCACACGATGTATTCAGGCATTGAACGCTGGTGGCTATACATTATAATTATTATAGGTGACTGAAATTGACCACGGTTAGTTGCAATGTGCTTCAGCAGGTGATATGGATTGATTGCATCATTAATTCTGCACAGCTTAATTCTGGTTAAAAGACCGGAAACAGTTCCCCAGTTTTTGAAAATGAAACCGCGAGCAGGAAATAGTAAATGATCCATGAAATGAACACTTTAAAGGGCTTGTGTTGAACATACTTCATGCCATTAGAGGGTAGTGTTTCAGTGAAGGTTCAGCTACAAAGTTGATGTATTCACGGTGGCGAAACCAGAGGAACAAACATTGACTGTAAGAGGGGCACACACTATGACCTGGCAGTATCAGGGGACCACACTAGGACGTGTTAATAACAGCAGCACACATTATGACCTGACAGTAACAGGGCACACACTAGGGCTTGGCAGTATCAGGGGCACACACTAGGACCTGACAGTAACAGGGGCACACACTAGGATCTGACAGTAACAGGGTACACACTATGACCTGCCAGTAACAGGAGCACACACTAGGACCTGCCAGTAACAGGAGCACACACTAGGACCTGCTAGTAACAGGAACACACACTATGACCTGCCAGTAACAGGGGCAAACACTACGACCTGACAGTAACATGGGGCACACACTATAACCTGCCAGTAACAGGAGCACACACTAGGACCTGCCAGTAACAGGAGCACACACTAGGACCTGCCAGTAACAGGAGCACACACTAGGACCTGCCAGTAACAGGAGCACACACTAGGACCTGACAGTAACAGGAGCACACAATAGGACCTGACAGTAACAGGGCACACACTAGGACCTGACAGTAACAGGGGCACACACTAGGACCTGACAGTAACAGGAGCACACACTAGGACCTGACAGTAACAGGAGCACACACTAGGACCTGACAGTAACAGGGGCACACACTAGGACCTGTCAGTAACAGGGGCACACTCTAGGACCTGCTAGTAACAGGAACACACACTAGGACCTCCCAATAACAGAGGCACACCCTAGGACATGCTAGTAACAGGAACACACACTACGACCTGACAGCAACTTTGGCACACACTATGATCTGCCAGTAACAGGGGCACACACTATGACCTGACAGTAACCGGAACACACACTATGACCTGACAGTAACAGGGCAACACACTAGGACCTGACAGTAACAGGAGTACACACTATGACCTGCCAGTAACAGGATCACACAACATGACCTTCCAGTAACAGGAGCATACACTAGGACCTGCCAGTAACAGGGGCACACACTATGACGTGACAGTAACAGGGGCACACACTAGGACCTGACAGTAACAGGGCATACACTCGCCCCTGACAGTACCAGGAGAACATACTAGGACCTGACAGTAACAGGATCACACACTACGACCTGACAGCAACATCGGCACACACTAGGACCTGACAGTATCAGGGGCACACACTAGGACCTGACAGTAACAGGGGCACACACTAGGACCTGACAGTAACAGGAGCACACACTATGACCTGCTAGTAACCTCAGCACACACTATGACCTGCCAGAACAATTGACACACACTAGGACCTGACAGTAACGGGGGCACACACTAGGTCGTGACAGCAACAGGGGCACACGCTAGGAGCTGCTAGTAACAGCAGCACACACTAGGACCTAACAGTAACAGTGGTACACACTAGAACCTGCAAGTAACCATGGCCCACACTATGACCTTACAGTAACATGGGCACACACTAGGACCTGCCAGTCACATGTCCACACACCAGGACCTGACAGCAATAGGGGCACAAACTATAACCTGACAGTAACACAACACACACACTATGATCTGACAATAACAGGGGCAGATACTAGGATCTAACAATGACAGCAGCACACACTATGCCCTGACAGTAACAGGATCACACAGTATGACCTAATAGTAACAGTAGATCAGTTCCTTCCAACATTATTACAGCTTAACTCTATGTGCAATGGGCGTATTGAAATATGGGGACGTTGTTAGGATACATAGCATATTTATGCGATGAATCCATGGTGAAGCTAGTTGTCCAAATCGTGAAGCCGTCAGTGCGAATTTAATTACAGCCTGGCTGGCGGCTCAGTTTACACTCAGATATGTTAGTAAGAAGTTTAAAGGGTCGGGTGTAGAATTGTAATTCAGGACATGGACATTATTTCTGCTCTGTCTCTATATCTCTAACCAGGTATCGAATGTTCTTAAATATATAAGGTCAATCTCAATAGAATTGAAACAATGACTTCATGCCAACTGTGTGTTATTCTCAGTATTCCTTTTATTATTTGGATTATTAATATTATCTAAGCATTGCATATAATTTCAGATACAACAGATAAACAGTGCTCACTAATTTATCTGCTGTGACCCCCTAATCTTGTTGGGGTTTTACATCCTGGAAAAGATAAGGTACGGTGCATACTCATTATGACTTTATAGTGCCGCCACATAGACAGACAGCATTACATACACCATGACCTGATATCCCACTCACATGTTTCTCATACTAAGCAAACCAACCGTTGCTCTATCCCATTAATACCGGGCATTAGGCTAGGTAGCAACAAGTATCAGTTTTGGAAGTCATTGACTTGACTCGGCCGGGATTCGAACCCACGAGCTCCCCGTTCTCCTACAGATCCGCCATTGCTTCCAGTCGCCGCCCCCCTAAAGGAGCCTGCCTTTATTAAAGTTGCATAGTCCGATGGTTTTGAGTTCCCATCATTTTCTGAGATAAATATATTACTTTGATTGTTATAATCAACCTGACTTTAGTTTGACGTAACTTTGATTTTAAATAGCTAACTTTTGAGATATTTGAAGTACAAATATGTCAAATTAGTTTTAGCAAGCATGTCAACATTCTGACACCAAAGCCTTCTGCAGTGACAGATTCTATTAAATGTCCGCAGTATTCCCTTCAATGTGGCGACAAATGCTTAAGAAATGCATCAGTTTATAAGTTAGATATATAGAACCAAATCTAGATAATTGCTTTGGCTTTGAAAATTTGATGATTTTAAGGGACTATACAACTTTAAATTGAGTTAGAATTCTCTGGTGTTTTTGGACAGCACAGGGACGCTGATGCAACTGTTGACAGCATTAATGACACTTGTGCGCATGCCTGCACGCATGCGCCAATATACAATATCCATGCCAATCTCTAACCGTGAGCCAATAATGCACACACAGCCAAGCAACCACTGGCGCGTTTTTTATGGACAGCATTCCACTCAGGAGTATCACCTGTCTTCAATGAACAACTCTGCCTCCAGACCAAGGTTGTCCTGACATAGCAGATATCCTGTTATCGGAGGGAGAACGCAACTTAGGCTTCTCAAGACAGGTACTATATATGTGATTACACTAATATGTGATATATAGCATGTATCACATTTTTTTAAATTTTATTTATTGAGGCTGTACTTATTATGTCCATAGCGTGTAAGCCTGGGTACCCAGGCTTGTTTTCAATGCTGGCCAGCTGTAGTGTTGGTGTTGTCTTACCAAACAGTAGCTGCTGATAAGTTATTTGATTGTCTGCATTTCAGTAGCAGATAGATAGTATGTTTGTACGTTTAGTAGCCTATGTTAGTTTGTTTGGGCCCTCTTGGCATTGTATTTTTGTTCTATTCTTATTACTATGTTAGTTGTTTTCTTAAGGTTCTATGTTAGGGTTTTCTTGGGAAGAGTTTTCCACTTTTTTCTACTTAATTCTATACTAGCCTATTTTATTTACATGTCCATAGGCTTGTACGTAATAGGTGGTTGAGTTATGTTTGTTTGAAATTGATTTGATTTATATTGTTGTTGGATATGTTATCTGGCTTTTATATTTCCGGTTATCCCACCCTGGGCTGTCCAGTTAGTGGGCCGTGACATATCACATGCTCCCTTGTGGTGCAGTTCAGTTGGGGTTCCCAGTTTTTATTTTGCACAGATATTTTTTGTACGTTTTTAGGTCAGGGATTTGTCTTTCTTTCACCGTTTGCGCATTCCATGCCTTGGCGGCCATTTCCAGTGTGCTCCTTTCATGGGCTTTGATCTGGCTTCTGGTCTGTCTTAGTAGTGGTGCCTTGCTTGCTCTGGTGTCCCTTAGTGGTTGGGTTAGACGCTTAATGTCTTGGCTATATCCATATGCTAATGTTTTTAGGTGGATTATCCTTTTGTTTTCTAGTAACTTTACTTTAGTTCTTTTGTGTAGGTCATAAGTGGGGTGTAGTTTGTCTACTTTCGGGCATATTTTCAGGGCCCTATTTTGTAGTATCTGCAATTTTTTAAGTAGCTCTTTTTTAGCACCCATGTAGATTACATCCCCATAGTCAAAGTAGGGGAGTACCATGCCTTTGAAGATTTTTATTGACATATCTTGTGTCATATAGTTTCTTAGTTTAGCAAATAGCCATAGTTTGTGACTTACTTTTTGTATGATTTTTGTTAAACACAGATTGTAGTTTAGCTGGCTATACAGTTCTAGGCCTAGGTATTTGTAGTGATTTACACTTTCCAGTGTTTGGTTTCCTAGTGTGCATTGTAGGTTTCTTCCTGTGATTGCTGTATGTGAGAAGAGTACTGTTTTAGATTTATTTGCATCGATGGTTATTTTATTGGATTCACACCAGCTGTCCAGTTTTAGCAGGAGGTTGTTCAGTTTGGTTGCTACCTCCTCTACTGTGCTTCCTTCTGCATATATGACAGTGTCATCCGCATATAGCTGGAGACATTCTGTCTCCAGCCATTTCTCTAGGTCATTTATGTATAGTATAAATAGTAGTGGTCCCAGGACTGATCCTTGGGGTACACCACAGGTGACAGTTTGTTGGTCTGAGAGTGTACCATTTACTTTAGTTTTTTGCTGCCTGTTGTTTAGGTAGCATTTTATCCAGTTTATTGATTTGGATTTAATGCCCATGTTGTTTAATTTTCTTATTAATATGCTGTGGTCTACAGTGTCAAAGGCTTTGCTGAAGTCGATGAATGCTGCTCCAACTAATTTCTTTTGGTTCAATGATGCCAGCACATCACTTGTTAGGTTTGCTATTGTTTTTGATGTGGAGTGGAGTTTTCTGAAACCTCCTTGCCTCTTGTTTAGTATATTGGTTTTTTCCAGGTGCGCATTTATGTCCCTGTGGAATATTTTTTCAATTAGCTTGCCTGGTGTTTGCAAGATTGATATTGGTCTGTAGTTCCCCATGTTTTGTTTGTCACCACTTTTGTATATGGGGTGATGGTTGCCATCTTCCATGCTGTGATGAAGTGTCCCTGCTCAAATGATATGTTGAACAGGTCGACCATGGTATCTGGGATGGCTTGGAGTGCCTCTTTTAGTATTTTTGTGGGGATTCCATCTATTCCACTTGGTTTGTTTTCATCTATGTCATTTATTAGCTGTGTTAGTTTTTAGGTCAGTTTTGCAGGTGGGGATTTCATCCTGGATATTTTCTGACTTGTTTTCCCAGATTCTTGTGAATTTCTTTGATAACCTTTGTCCTACTGTGGCAAAGTGGGTATTTAGTTTATTTGCTGCATCACTATCTGTGTCCGTATTTCCATCCTTATCCTGGAAGCTTATCCGTTCTCCTATCTTATTTTTAGGGAATAGTAAGCTTATATTAGTATACCTGTGATATATACTATATATGTGATATATACTATATATGTGATATATACTATATATGTGATATATACTTTTACTATCTATGTGATATATACTATATTATATATGTGATGAATACTATACATATGAAGAATACATATATGATACATACTATATCTGTGGTGTATGCTAACGTATGTGAGACAAACTATATATTTGATGTAAAATATATATGTGATGCATAATAACATATGGGATGCATACTAACATATCTGATGCATACTAACATATGTGATGATTACTAACATATGTGACGTATACTATATATGTGATGCATATTGATATGTATGTGATGTATACTATACATGTGATGTATGGTTAACGTACAGACACATACAACTGCAGTGTTATGGCCATATTTTCCACTCATCAGGTCGGGCCAAAACCATCTTGCAAGGCACAGTAAAAGCGGGAAGAAAACAAGGCTGACCATGGAAGCGGTGGGGAGGCAACATCAGGGAATGGACAGGCCTGGGGTTTGCCAAGTCCTGGATGGCAGTGAAGAACAGGGAAAACTGGAGAAAACTGGTTGCATCTGTCATCTAGGTTGCCACAACAATCCTTGCGCTTAATGGTTTGATGATGATCTAAAATCATTATATGAGTATCAATACTGGAAGTTCTTAAAGATTCACTTCAGTCCTTGACTGTCTTGCTCTTTCCCTCTATCAGACTCAACTGCTGGCGCCACCTGTGTATGTCACAGTGATGAGATAATAATACAATTAATAATAATAATAATGTATCCAACAATGTTGAGCAAAACGCTTGAACATAATGAAATGCGCGCTGAGAGGGTAGCGCCAGCTGACGGGGAGCAGTTGCGCTGTTAGGGTGGCGCCACCTGGTGGGTATCGGTTGCTAACAGCACTGCCAATGGACCCGGGGGTAAAAAAAGGTTAAATGCTTGTCACGTTCACCAGTGTGTGCCCACTACCTGGTGTCAACACAGAACCTACCAGACCTGACTGCCAGCATCATCCACCCCCACACACACCCACCCCACACACCTACCCCCACATACCCACACACCCCCACACACATCACGACAGACACTCACACATACACACACAAGCTTCATTTCCTCCAGGGTTACCACGTCTCCCTCTCCCTCTCTCCCTCTCTCCCTCTCTCCCTCTCTCCCTCTCTCCCTCTCTCCCTCTCTCCCTCGCTCCCTCGCTCCCTCTCTCCCTCTCTCCCTCTCTCCCTCTCTCCCTCTCTCCCTCTCTCCCTTGTTCTCCATCTCTCCCTCTCTCCCTCTCTCCCTAGCTCGCGCTCTCCCTCTCTCCCTCGCTCCCTCGCTCCCTCGCTCCCTCGCTCCCTCGCTCCCTCGCTCCCTCGCTCCCTCGCTCCCTCGCTCCCTCGCTGTCTCACTAACCCGCTCCCTCGCTCCCTCGCCCCCTCGCCCCCTCGCCCCCTCGCCCCCTCGCCCCCTCGCCCCCTCTCTCCCTCTCTACCTCTCTCCCTCTCCCCCTCTCTCCCTCTCTCCCTCTCTCCCTCACTTCCACTTCCCACTCTCCCTCTCTTCCTCTATTTCTCTCTTCCTCTCTCCCTCTCTTCCTCTCTTCCTCTCTTCCTCTCTTCATCTCTTCCTCTCTTCCCTTCTCTCTCTCTCTCTATCTCTCTCTCCAGAGTACACTGCACGACCTTCACCTCGCACTATTGGGTTCAATGTGGTACTGAGGCAGAGCAGTGTGCTTGTACACACAAAGCAAACATCGGGCAAGTGGTGATGTACGCGGGGAGGCAGTCACCACTGGAGTGGTGGGTGGCGCCCCCTATCCACCACGGCCAAAGTGGGCGCAGAGCCAAGGGCGCCAGTTGCAGCTACTGAGGATTCACAGAACTAACCCAGGCAATACCGCTGTACTTGTAGTAACAGTGATATTTAAACATACCACACATAATTGAAAGACACAGGAGAGTACCCGATGGTTTTATCAAATCCAATAGCTCTCTTCTGGAATACCAGGAATCCACTATTCAGGACGTGGGAGATTGGGTGGGATGTGAAGCACACTGTAGCACACACTAGTCTACGTACATGTATACATACATTCATATATACACATACATATATACATACATATATATATACACATACATATACATACATACATACACTGGTCAAGTCAAACCAATGACTTTACAATTTATACTTGTCACTTCCTAGCCTGGAGCTCAGCATTATTAGAATATTGCAAGGATTGGTTGGCTCAGTGTCAGGATAATGTGACTGGGAGGGATATCAGCTCATGGTGCTGGTGGCCTTGTCTCACAGTGGGGCAGCACTATAAAGTCACCATGAGTGTACACTGTCACAAGTCGGTACCCATCCTGATATGACCTTAGATGTTGCTATGACCTAAAACAACAACAATCAAACCAAAAACATGAATACTTATATGCATACACACATAAAGTGCTAATTTATTCAATGTATTATAGTTGTTACCACAATTTCACTGAAACACACTATGAGTATGCGATAATAATCGGACAATTTGAACACAATATCCATGAGAAATAAATGTGTTGAAAGAATCCTAGTAAGGTTGGTTGGTCATCGGGGATATAGGGATATAGGTGGAGAATGCGTTTTTAAACATAGAGTGAATACTGAAGAATAGTACAGTCAAACGCAGTCCAGAATACCCGTATTCAGAAACAGATGTCAGATAAATTCCCCACTAAAGGCCCTGTCACACTACGACCTATGTCGTCAGTGTATGCCGGTGTATGCGATTTTCGACCAACACATCGGCATACGACGTCATAGGTTATGCATAGGTTGGACATACGTCATATATGTTTTTCATAGGTCGTCATAGGTCGGCGTAGGTTGAGCCGCCAACAATTTGTTGTGCTTGTTCAAAATGTTAAACCTAAGCCGGCATGTCGCTCATAGGTTATTCATAAGCTGGATGTATGCTGGACGTATGCCGGCATAGGTTAGGTTAGGGGTAGGTCGGCATAGGTTAGCCTTATGTTGAACCTGCGTCCTCTTTGAATCTCTGGTGCATATAGCCTATGCCTAGCTTACGTCTAACATGCCTCTAGGGTGTGTTGGCATAGCCCTAGTGTATTGCGAGCGTATGGCGAGCGTATGCCCAGCGTGTTGGCTGTCTGTCACACTACAATGTACGGCCTTAGCATATGCCGACCTATGCCAATTTTAACCAACACGTCGGCATATGGCGTCATAGGTTATGTATAGGTTGGGCATAGGTCGAATACGCTCGGCATAGGTTGGTGTAGGTCGGTGTAGGTCGGCGTATCTCGACCTATTTTTATTTTCAAATTATTTTGACACGGTACGCACATGCCGCCGCCATACATCGTAGTGTGACAGGGCCTTAAGGTTAATGAATAGCAACCAAGTGTTTATGGGTTGAAACTGAGTTTAAATAATAGGGTGCATAGTGGAGGGGCACTCTCCCCAGTGTTAAGCATGTAAATCCGCCAGGTCGCAGCTTCAGTCCCTCCCTTCGGCCCAGAGGCCAGTAACTCAGAAGACGCACATGCCACCTGAACAGATGGGTACCCGGATGTATATAGTCCCAGAGGGCGGGCGGGCTTCATTTGAAAGCACTGTACCCACCCATAAACATTCAACTGTGACCAATCATAGTACCGCTGAAGTGCAATAGTTTTGTTTGATTTCTGCAATTTTGTTTGATCTCGAACAAGGGAAGGCTCGTTCTAATCCCTTACCGGACCATCTTCCATGGCTGCCCAATTAAGGACTGGCTTCGGCCAATGGCATACTGTAACCTATCTATAACGTAGGATCCTCACCCCAAACATGGGAAACCTAAAGCCTAGGTCACACCTACCTAGATCACGGACCGGACGAGCCCTGACCCGTGATCCGGCATGGTCCGTGGCGATCCGTGGCAATCTGTGGCTCATCCGTGGCTGGTCCTTGGTGGTCCTTGGTGATCCGGGGTGGCTGAATGAGTTGAGCTAGTTTAGCTGTATCTTACTTGTCCTCTATATTGTTAATACATGTACTTTGTTTGATGTGTTGGGGCATTTTACATGAGGGCTGGAAGACCACTCCATCAGCACTGACAATGAGGAATAAAACCATTTGAACAACAAACAAATAAAAAAAAGAATTATACTGACATTGAACTGAGAGACTTCGTATCAAACCCAACCTAGCAATGGCAAGCACCCGGACAGGTAGAAACCTTGTAAGTCTCTTTATAGTTTGTAAATGATCATTTTTATTTAGCGAATAAAGGTATTCTTTTCAGCATTAAGACACGGGTATTCCCGCAATATTATGCTACATTCATTGACATGTATAAAATAGTTTAAATCTACAACAGTTTGATACAAAGAAATGAAAGACTAGGGTTATTACCCAACACAATTCTGAGATAACATTGTTTACATTTGATATTTTCAGTGACAACTTTATGTTAACTTTGTGCTAAAACAAATGGTGAATATGAAGTTATTCTGTTAGTATAATTCGGTGAAGATTAAATCCTATACTTCGGTGTAGATTGGAGGAAAGGTGTAATATGGTGTTTGGTGTGGTTTCCTTGTGTTGTGGTTTCGGTTGGTTGGCTAGTGGTGGCAAAATACAAAGGCTCGACTCCACCCAGAGATCGATTCAACAGCATCCCACTTGAGAAGCAGATGCTCTAACCACCTCGCCAATCCACCCACTGTTATCGGTGTGAATAGGGTCACGCACTTACTAGATTTAGCCCGGATGGAATGTTGTTTAGTGATTAATGTGCTTAGGTCATGACACATGCAGGCGGGGGGAGGGAGCGGGGAGGGGGGGGGGGTATTTTACCTGTCGAGTGATGGATTAAAAAAGGCACCTTGGAGATTGCCTTATGTAAAAATATAACATGGACAAATAATTGCATATATTTTGATTCAATTGATTCGGATAGCAGTTTGAAAATGGGATAGTATTCTGCACTGACCTCTCATGCAAGGAAACACATACACAGGTGGGCACAGATAGCGTGATGATGTTGTTTGTTGTTTGTTTGCTGTTGTTTTACATCCTAGCAACATCTAAGGTCATATCAGGACAGGTACCGACTTGTGACAGAGCAACTCATGGCAACTTTATAGTGCTGCCCCACTGGGAAACCAGGCCACCAGCACAATGACCTGCTATCTCACTCAGTCAAATTATCCTGGCGCTGAGCCAACCAGTCCTTGCCCTAATCTAATAATGCCGAGCACCAGGCTAGGAAGTGACAAGTATACATTTTTAAGTCATTGGTTTGACTCGACCAGAATTCGAACCCACA
The DNA here is from genome assembly GCA_030323885.1 of Branchipolynoe longqiensis. NCBI lineage: Eukaryota > Metazoa > Annelida > Polychaeta > Phyllodocida > Polynoidae > Branchipolynoe > Branchipolynoe longqiensis. The sequence goes on from CM059200.1 coordinate 26,679,173, forward strand.
AACTCATGGGTTTGGATCTCCTGATCTCCTAAAACAGGGGACGGATGCTCTACTAATTCAGCCACCCCGCCTGGTAAAAACGTGATGACATCAGACAGTCTCGGTAGTGTAATGGTTATCACACTGGCCCGGAATGCAAGAGGTGTGGCTTTGAATCTTGCTCTAGGCGTAGCATTTACCATGTATCAGCATCCCCTACCCCCACGGCCATATTAAATATGAAATATAGATGAAGGCCATAATGCATAGCCTGGTAGCAATGCTACGTTGGCGATAATAGAGTTAAATGTAAATGAATGAGTCGATAATGATATGAAGCCAAGGAACCACATGTAGAGGTATGCATGGGTATGGTGGTTGCATGGTGATCCTAAGTGGGCTAATGGTTATAACACTCACTCTAGCTTGGCAGAAATATTGGTTCGATTCCAAATTCTAGGGACAGTATTTCTTTTGCACTCCATCCTGTCATTGGTGCCGTTACCAAGGATATTGTATAGGCGATGCACTGTGTGGGTAATGAACATGAATGTACATTTCCGGTATTTGCATAATTAAAAGCATTTAACACAACTTTATTTATTCACAATTATCGTGATCTAGTACGACGATTGATAGTTTGTAAATCTTGAAGCAACTTTATTCTCTTAGTTAGTTAGGTGCCTTTGAATATTGGAGTTCTATGTGGAAAAGGGTCATTCATCCTTAGTGACCCTTCTCAGCTGTTAGAGTGATGTCAGTCAGGTAATACTCACATAGTTAGACAGTTTCTATGAAATAGATTGTTGTTTGTTTGTTGTTGTTTTATGTCCAAGCAGCATCTAAGGTGATATCAGGACGGGTACCGACTTGTGACAGTGTGCACTCATGGCAACTGTATAGTGCTGTACCGCTGGGAAATCAGGCCACCGGCAACATGACCTGATATCCAACTCAGTCACATTATCCTGACACTGAGCCAAACCAGTCCCTGCCCTATTCTATTAGTGCCGAGTGGCTGACTAGGAAGCGACAAGTATCAATTTGTAAGTCATTGGTTTGACTCGACCAGGGTTCGCAGCCACGGCTCCACGATCTACAAGCACGGGAGACGGGCGCTCTAACTCATTCGGCCATCCTGTCTGCTGCTATGAAGTAGAACACAAATAGGTTCGGACTCATTTATATAGGACTACACACTTGCTGTTCACTGCAATATAGTTGGTTACACAACGAAAGTATCACAAAACTAATAGTGAATTTGAAGTCCTTGCCTTATGCCTTAAAACATACCCTATCCCTGTGTGATGTCAGAGAATGAGCTGTTTGAGCTCTAACATTATAGGTAAGGACTGATCCATTTAGGAACATTAAACCAAAGTGTACCACTGAGCCAACGGGCAAGGAGCCACATTGATAACTTGAATGCATTATGGAGTCTAGCTGGACTAATAGTCAGGATACTCATGCCGGAATGGCACTGATGTGGTCTGAATGACTCTCTAGGCAGAGTATATAATTTGTTTGAGACACACTACAGTTTGTGTATGTTAGTAACTAAACAGTATGCATTATTCATTAAGCATTAGTTATTGAAGCAATAATTGTTTAAATATTAGGCATTTAAACATGACTTATCTAAACATTAGTTATTTACACATTAGTTATTAAGCATTAATGATTTAAGCATTAGTTATTTAATCAATGAATGTTTAAATATTAGTTATTTAAACAATAGTTATCTAAACATGAGTTATGTAAACATTAGTTATCTAAACATGAGTTATTTAAACATTAGTTATCTAATGATGAGTTGTTTAAACATTAGTGATCTAAACATGAGTTATTTAAACAGTATTTATCTAAACATTAGTTATTTAAACATTATTTATTAAGCATTAGTGATTTAAGCACTAGTGATTTAAGGAATAATTGTTTAAACATTAGTTATTTAAAAATTAGTTGTTTAAGCATTAGCGACGTAATCATTAGTTATTTAAGCAATAATATTGTTAATATTATACTTAGATATTAGTTATATAATACTTAATAAGTAGAGCTTAATAAATAATGCTTAATAACTAATGTGTTGATAGCACATGCTTAGTAACTAATCCTTAATAACTAATCCTTAATACCTAATGTTTAATAGCCAATGCTTAATAAATAATGCTTACTAGCCAATGTGTATTAACTAATGCTTAATAACTAATGCTTAATAGCTAATGCTTAATATATAATGTTTAATAATAATGCTTAATAACTAATGCGTATTAACTGATGCTTATTAACAAATGCTTAGTAAATAATGCTTATTAACTAATGAATATTAGCTAATGCTTATTAACGAATGTTTGCTTCAATCACCAATGCTTAAGTCACTCATGATTAATAACTAATGATTAATAACTAATGCTTAATAGCTAATGCTTAATAAATAATGCTTCATAACCACTGCTTAATAAGTAATGTGTAATTACTAATGCTTAATAAATAATGCTTAATAACTAATGCTTAATAACTAATGCTTAATAACTGATCTTTATTAACTACTGCTTGCTTCAATCGATAATGCTGAAATCACTAATGCTTAATAACTAATGTTTAAATAACTAATATTTAAATAACTAATATTTAAACAATTATTGATTAAATAACTAATGCTGAAATCACAAATTGTAATTATTAATGCTTAAATAACTAATCTTTAGTTATTAAGCATTGGTTATTAAGCATCAGTTGTTAAGAATTGGTTATCAAGCATTAGTCATTAAACATTAGTTAATAGAAATAGGCTATTAAGCATTAGTTATTAAGCATTGGTTATTAAACATTAATTATTAAGCATTGGTTAGTAAGCATCAGTAAGTTTAGCAATATTTATTAGAGTATTATTTATTAAGCAGTAGTTATTAAGCATGATGTATTAAGTATCAGTGATTTAAGCATTATTTACTTAAGCTTCGCTATGTAAGAATTAGTTAGTTAAGCATAAGTGATTGAAGCGTTAGTTACTAAGCATTAGTTATTTAAGCATTAGTTATTTAAAGGTTAGGTATTGAAGCGTTAGTTACTAAGCATTAGTTATTTAAGCATTAGTTATTTAAGGGTTAGTTATTGAAGTGTTAGTTACTAAGCATTAGTTATTTAAGGGTTAGTTATTGAAGTGTTAGTTACTAAGCATTAGTTATTTAAGCATTAGTTATATAAGGGTTAGTTATTGAAGCGTTAGTTACTAAGCATTAGTTATTTAAGCATTAGTTATTTAAGGGTTAGTCATTGAAGCGTTAGTTACTAAGCATTAGTTATTTAAGCATCAGTTATTTAAGGGTTAGTTATTGAAGCGTTAGTTACTAAGCATTAGTTATTTAAGCATTAGTTATTTAAGGGTTAGTTATTGAAGCGTTAGTTACTAAGCATTAGTTATTTAAGCATTAGTTATTTAAGGGTTAGTTATTGAAGCGTTAGTTACTAAGCGTTAGTTACTAAGCATTAGTTATTTAAACATCAGTTATTTAAGGGTTAGTTATTGAAGCGTTAGTTACTAAGCATTAGTTATTTAAGCATTAGTTATTTAAGGGTTAGTTATTGAAGCGTTAGTTACTAAGCATTAGTTATTTAAGCATTAGTTATTTAAGCATCAGTTATTTAAGGGTTAGTTATTGAATCGTTAGCTACTAAGGATTAGTTATTTAAGCATTAGTTATTTAAGGGTTAGTTATTGAAGCGTTAGTTACTAAGCATTATTTATTCAAGCATCAGTTATTTAAGGGTTAGTTATTGAAGCGTTAGTTACTAAGCATTAGTTATTTAAGCATTAGTTATTTAAGCATTAGTTATTTAAGGGTTAGTTATTGAAGCGTTAGTTACTAAGCATTATTTATTCAAGCATCAGTTATTTAAGGGTTAGTTATTGAAGCGTTAGTTACTAAGCATTATTTATTTAAGCATTAGTTATTTAAGGGTTAGTTATTGAAGCGTTAGTTACTAAGCATTAGTTATTTAAGCATCAGTTATTTAAGGGTTAGTTATTGAAGCGTTAGTTACTAAGCATTAGTTATTTAAGCATTAGCTATTTAAGGGTTAGTTATTGAAGCGTTAGTTACAAAGCATTAGTTATTTAAGCATTAGTTATTTAAGGGTTAGTTATTGAAGCATTAGTTACTAAGCATTAGTTATTTAAGCATCAGTTATTTAAGGGTTAGTCATTGAATCGTTAGTTACTAAGCATTAGTTATTTAAGCATTAGTTACTAAGCATTAGTTATTTAAGCATTAGTTACTAGGCATTAGTTATTTAAGCCGGGAATGCTTTCACAAATCATTACATATAGTTCACTACCATTACTACTCAAACATATCTATTCTTCATAAACCTTTAAGTCCATTACATTCAAATTAACTATTAACCTAGCAACCTGCAATTACTCATAATATATGACAACTATATATAAAATCCGTCTATAATGCAACGTCATATTCTACTTCTATTGGACACATCAATAGGAAAATAATTGTCCACAGCTGCCATGTCATTTCCAAATCGCTAATCTCGTGAACGTTTTAGTAAACCACGGATCGCTCCAGAGATGGTGTAATGTAGACATATTTCCCCATAGTCCATCAGCCTCCGCAACCCCTCCCACCCACCCCCACCCTACCCACACTCCCCTTCGGGCGACTCATTTCCGGTAGCGGCGAGGGGCCGAGCGGGCCATAACTTTGTTAAATAGATTAATCAAGGCAAAATTCCGGAAATACAATTATCACTAAATTTAATTCTGAATTATTGGCCCAGAGTGATTTCTTTCTTTTTCTTCTTTCTATTATGCTTTTACAAATAGGACGTAAATTAGATTCGGATGAAGTCGTTTCTATGGGGAGTTTATATCGCTTGGCAGGTGGCGGGTGTGGGGGTGAGGACAGGCTTTGATGGGGGTGGGTGGGGCTGGGTGAGGACAGGCTCTGATGGGGGTGGGGGGTGGTGGGGGGTCTTTTTTTTTCTTCTTTTTTGTTCCCTACCTTTTTTGTTGTTTTGTTAATCGCTTTCCTCCGGGGGGCTATTTTACTTTCGAGAGGCTGATAATGCAGGCTTTTGTCACTGCCGGAAGATGGATCGCGGTTTGTGCGACAGGCTGATATTTCTCAGGGGGTAATTGACTCATAAGCGACGGGTACGTACTTGTTTGTTACATATAGTGAATTATGGAGGTCTTAGCCGCCCTCCCCACTACACCTCCCCTCCCCACCTCTCTTACCTCCTCCCCTCCACACCACACCTCCCCTCCCCACCACACCTCCCCACCCCACCTCTCTTACCGCCTCCCCTCCCCACTACACCTCCCCGCCTCACCTCTCTTACCTCCTCCCCTCCCCACCACACCTCCCCGCCCCACCTCTCTTACTGCCTCCCCTCCCCATAACACCTCCCCTCCCACCTCTCTTACCTCCTCCCCTCCCTACCACACCTCCCCTCCCCACCTCTCTTACCTCCTCCCCTCCCCACCACACCTCCCCTCCCCACCTCTCTTACCCCCTCCCCTCCCCACCACACCTCCCCTCCCCACCTCTCTTACCGCCTCCCCTCCCCACCACACCTCCCCTCCCCACCTCTCTTACCGCCTACCCTCCCCACCACACCTCCCCGCCCCACCTCTCTTACCGCGTCCCCTCCCCACCACACCTCCCCGCCCACTCCCTCACCTCCTGCCCCCCCCCTCCACTCCCCTCCCACCCCTCTTACCTCCTCCCCTCCCCACCCCCCCTCCCGCCCCACCTCTCGCACCACCCTCCCCCCCCCACCACCCCCCCGCCCCACCTCTCTTACCTCCTACCCTCCCCCCTCCACCTCCCCGCCCCACCCTCCTACTGCCTCCCCCTCCCCACCCACCTCCCCCCCCCACCTCTCCTACACCCTCCCCTCCCCCCACACCTCCCCCCCCCCCTCCTTACCTCCTACCCTCCCCACTACACCCCCCTGCCCCACCTCTCTTCCCTCCTCCCTCCCCACTACCCCCTCCCCGCCCCACCTCTCCTACCTCCACCCTCCCCACTCCACCTCCCCGCCCCACCCCCTCTCCTCCGCCTCCCCTCCCCCAGGCCCCTCCCCCTCCCCCCCTTCCCCCCCCCACCTCACCCTCCACCCAACTCCCTCCCCACCGACCACCACCTCCCATGCCCTCCTCCCTCCCTCCTCACGGCCCTCCCCTCCCCTCCCTACCTTCCCCTCCCCCTTACCTCCTCCCCTCCCCACCGTCCCCTCCCTCCATTCCCTCCCCACGCCCCCTCCCTCCCCCCTCCTCACGTCCCTCCTCCCCCCTCCCTCCCCTCCACATATCCCCTCCCTCCTCTCCCCCCACGTCCCCTCCCCTCCCCTCCCCCTACCATGCCCACTCGCCACTCAGCCACCCCCACCCCCTGCCCCTTCACCAGTTTCACCTCCCCATCCCCTCCCCACTCCCCTCCCCACCGTCCACTTTCCATGTCCCACTTCCCCCCGCCAATGTCCCACCTCCCATGTCGCACTTCCCACGTCCCACTTCCCCTTTCCCACTTCCCACCTCCCACTTCCGACCTCCAACTCCCACCTCCCACTTCCCCTTCCCACCTCCCACTCCCCCCTCCACCTCTCGCTCCAACTTCCCTCCCCACCTTCCCACTTCCCACCTCCCACTTCCCACTTCCCACCTCCCACTTCCCACCTCCAACTTCCCCCTTCCCACCTCCAACTTCCCGCTTCCCACCTCCCACTTCCCACTTCCCACCTCTCACTTCCCACCTCCACCTTCCCCCTTCACACCTCCAACTTCCCGCTTCCCACCTCCCACTTCCCCCTTCCCACCTCTCACTTCCCACCTCCAACTTCCCCCTTCCCACTTCCCACCTCCGACTTCCCACTTCTCACCTCCCACTTTCCACTTCCCACCCACTTCCCAGTTCCCACCTCCCACTTCCCACTTCCCACATCCTACTTCCCACCTCCAACTTCCCACTTCCCACATCCCACTTCCCACCTCCCACTTCCCACATCCAAATTCCCACTTCCGACCTCCCACTTCCCACTTTTCACCTCCCACTTCCCACTTCCCACCTCCCACTTCCCACTTCTCACTTCTACCTCCAACTTCCCACTTCCCACATCGATATTCCCACTTCCCACCTGTCACTTCTCACTTCCCACCTCGCACTTCCCACTTCCCCTTCCCACCTCCCACCTCCCACCTCCCATTCCCACCTCCCCATACCTCCTCCCCTACTCAGGTACCCCTCGCCGTACCTCCTCCACTCACTCCCCTCTCCCTTAGCTCCCCCTCCCCACCTCTCCACCTCCCGCTCCCCACCTCTCCACCTCCCCCTCCCATCCCTTCTTCCTTCCATCCTCCACCTCCTGTTCCCTTTGACCTCCGACTCTCTCTCTGCCCCCCAGTGCCACCCCCTCCTCCCCTCTCCCTCCCCTGTCCCCCCCTAGCCGACCTGCCTTCCCCACCCCACCTACCTCCCCCTCTCTCCGCCTCCCCTCCCCCTCCTCCTCCCCTGCCCCTCCCCTTCCGCCTCCCCTTCCGCCCTCCCCCTCCCCCTCCCCCTCCCCCCTCCTCCCCTCCCCCTCCCCCTCCGCCTCCCCTTCCGCCTCCCCTCCCCCCCCCTCCCCCTCCCCTCCCGCCTCCCCTCGCCCTCCCCTTCCGCCTCCCTTTCGCCTCCCCTTCTGCCTCCCCTTCCGCCTCCCGTTCCGCCTCCCCTTCCGCCTCCACTTCCACCTCCACTTCCGCCTCACCCTCCGCCTTCACTTCCGCCTCCCCTTCCCTCTTCCTCTCCCCACCTCCCTCGCATCCCCTTCCGCCTCCACTTCCGCCTCCCTCTTCCCCTCCCCACCTCCCGTTCCTTACCTTTCGCCTTCCCACCCCACCCTCCTCTTCCACCCCGTCGACTACCCGTGATGCCCATATCTGTTCCACACCAACAATTAACTAATCATATGGCCTATGCTGCCGTCACAGTGTTAACCCACCAACAATAATTCCCCAATCGTATGGCCTTTACTTCCGAGGCAGCGGTAACCTACCAACAATTAACCAATCATATGGCCTTTGCTGCCATCACAGTGTTAACCCACCAACATCGTATGGCCTTTACTTCTGACACAGCAGTAACCCACCAACAATTAACCAATCATATGGCCTTTGCTGCCATCACAGTGTTAACCCACCAACATTGTATGGCCTTTACATCCGACGCAGCGGTAACCCACCAACAATTAACCAATCATATGGCCTTTGCTGCCAGCACTACATTAACCCACCAACAATTACCTAGTCGTATGGCCTTTACTTCTGACGCAGCAGTAACCCACCAATAATTAACCAATCCTATAGCCTTTGCTGCCGACATGATGTTAACCCAGCAACAATTAACCAATCTTTGACCCATCAACAATCAATAAATCTCAGAAAGTTCAATACTCGACATCATGACTCACCTACGCCTGGTGTCTCAGGTGGTCAGGCATCACTGATGATGATCTACATGATCGGACCACTGCCACTGTTTGTAGCATGTTTCTTGTTGGTGTCATGACCTGGATATTTGGTGACCTACAAAGGTGTGTTTTGCTTAATTAACTAAGCGGTAAAGGCATGGACAAGTATCAATTTGATAAGTCATTGGTTTGAATCCACATGGAAGCAAACTGAGGCACGCACTCCACCGATTCGGCCACCGAGCCCGCTAATGTGGTGAATGATGTGTGCGTGATATTAAAGCAGTGAACCGATAGCTGGCGTTGTGAATTGATTAAGAACAATTGAACCTTTTAACTGTTGGAGGTCTAGTTGGTTGAAAGTTCATGACTCTATTTTAGGATCATTACATGCGTCGGACATTTATTTGTTTGCTTTATTGAGGTTTGACGTCCTAGCAGCATGTAGGGTAATACCAGGCATGTGACAGCATGCACTGATAACGGCTTTATATCGGTGTTCAAGTAATATACAACGCTGTTGGTGTAATTATTCGCTTATTGACATTAAGCTAATCAGTTCTCACCATGTCATAATAACACTGCGTGATCAAATAGACACCATGTTTCCAAGGCTAAGACCGGAGATTGATCCCACAACCTCCGACATACAAAGCGGCCACCTTACCCAGTCAGCAATCAATTCCGGTTGATCCTCACTGGGGATCCTTTTCTATCAGCCCTCTCGCAGTGCCCCGCCTTCCCAGGTGCACACCCCCTTACTCCTAACCCTGATGTCTCTGACCACTTCCCACCAGGGCCCGTATGCATGAGCCGCGGTTAGGGCCGTAACTGCGGCTAGGGTTGCCCCACCCAGCTAACGGTGGAAAATCCGCATTCATGAGCCAGTGCCAGCGCTAGCCGCTGACCGTAGCCTAGGCTAAGCTACCCCAGTTTCAAATCAAGGTTAACTGCAAGCCGAGCCGGTTAGTGTGCCGGCCGCCGATATATTAGAGCCAAATCTATTCAATGCTATCATATTTAACAGAACTACATACGCAATAAGTGAAATTTAATCAAATTAACCCTAAATTTGAACCGATATTAACGCGGCCACCGCATCGGTGGAGAGATTAATATTGTCGAATCGATGAATGTAAACTAAACAAATCGCCGCCACCGCTTCGACGTCGATATCCATACTGTTGCATATCAACAAAACACACATCAGCGCCACCGCTGACACCACCGCATCGGCGGCAATATATTAGGCCCAAATCTATTCAATGCTATCATATTTGACAGAATTATATACTCTAAACATGATATTTTATCAATTTAACCCTAAATTCGAACTGATATTAACGCCGCCGCCGCATTGGCGGCGTTATTCATATTGTCGAATCGAGGGAATTCCCAAATCTATAAATAAGTTCACATTTAGCTATCCGCACCAGCTGCAACATCGGTGAATATGACTTGACCTAATTAACCGGCCCCGTCCTGGCCACGGATAGCTACCCCAGTGTGTAGCACCGGCTACGCCTGGCACTAGCCCATGAATACAGGCCCAGAAGCCAACTCCATGCTGCATGGGACCACCTTTGGCGGTGCCCATATAGTGCTGCATATGTGTAACCTTCAGTGCACCAACGCGATTGAAAACTCCCCAAAATAAAAAGCCTCAGTGGAGAGTGTGGGAAAAGAGCGGGCATCACTTATGCCGAGTTGGGCCGATAGGTGGCGGTGCCAATGGCTTAAAATCAGTCGCACCTTGTTTGTTAAAACTGCATAGTCCGATGAAAACATTCAATGTTCACAACCATAACAAGGATCTAGATTTGATTCTAGATATCTACCTTAGATACTGGTGCACTTATTAAACATGTGTTGTCACAGAGAAGGGAATACTCAGTCAATTTAATAGAACCTGTTACTGCAGAAGCCTATGGTGTTCTAGTTTTGGCAAGCTTCCCAACATTAATTTAGTATGTCTGCACTTCAAATATCTCAAAAGTTACCCATTTAAACTAAAAATTACTTCAAACTAAAGTAAGGTAGATTATAATGATCAACCTAATACTTTTATCTCAGAAAATGAGAGAAACTCAAGACCATCGGACTATGGAACTTTAACTGCAGTTTGAGTAGTAGATCTAAAGTTCATTGATCTTGTCAAGCATTAGTGGTGGAGTCCATCATGTGCTGGTCTTAATATATATCTAAAGAAAACGGTGAAAGCAACATGCATGCAAGTAGTTGTACATTTGTAACAATGCTTTTTCTTTGTTGGGTGTTACATCCGTGCTAACTCCAAGGTCATATCATGATGGATCTGACAGGGCGCACTAATCGTGGCTTTATTGTGCTGCCTCTCAAGAATACTGTGACGATGACACCACTCAGTTACATTATCCTGATACTGAGCAAACCAGTCATTGTCCCAACCTACTCATGCCATGCTCCAAGCTAGGGAGTAACAAGTATCAATTTTGTAATCTAGTGGTTTGACTCTACTGGAATTCGAACCCACGACCCAACGCACAGCAAACTAACCAACATATTTACATATTCGACCACCGCATCTGATTTGTAGAAATGCGGCCCGGATTGGTAGGGTGATCATATGTTAGAGCTTTGCGTAAAAGAGAAAGGAAGAGAGTCTAGCAATACTTGAGGTAAAGACTAAATGGCAGCAAACGCATTTCTCAGGTATGCGTGAAGTATCCTTAAATAAGGCTTAAATTATACCCAACTTCATGACACTATTCCAGAAGAGTTGACTTACATTAGCAATTATCATCGCTTTAGAGTTGCATAATCCGATGCTTTTGAGATTCTACCAACTACATATCAATCAATCAATAGTTCCGTCCTCTAGTCGAGGGCTGGATGCAATGGTTCTCCACTTGTCCCGATGGTGTGCTGTTCTGATAGACTGTGAATAAATCAAGCATGTCCACTGTGAAATATTTGTAAACCATGATGTTCTTGGTCTCCCTCTCCCTCTGCTGACATTCACCTTCCCTTCCAACAATGTACGGTATATTGAACTCTGACGAATGATGTGGCCAAAATAAATAAGTTTCTTTGTCTGTATAGTGGCAAACAAGCTTTTCTTATTTTTAATTTTTCTGAGAACTTCTTTGTTGGTGATCTTCTTTGTCCATGATATTTTCATCATCCTTCGATAAGTCCACATCTCAAATGCTGCTAAACCTTTGTACATTTTCTTAGAGAGTGTCCATATCTCAGCCCCATACATTAGAGTAGACCACACATAACACAGAAGAATACGCTTCATTGTATGTATTAATATCTTACTTGATGTTAACACTCTATACATTTTGGAGAATGTTGTTCGGGCTATTGTTATCCTTCTCTTAATTTCTTCCTCACATCACCCATCATTTGTAATCTTTTGTCTGAGATATATGAATTCGGATACTTGTTCTATGTTTGTGCCATCTATGGTTATATTGACATTTGGTTTATCTGTCTTTTTACTTATAACCATTGTTTTGGTGTTCCTGGCATTCATCTTCATGTTGAATATTATTTCAGCTTTATTGGTTCTATTCACACTTCCCATATATCAGGTTGGTAATTATAATCTACTTCATTTTCGATATGAGTAACCTAGATTACCATCAGCTACCTTTGGAGGTAGTTCAAGTGAAAAAGGGTAGCGGGACATAGCTCAGACAGTAGAGTGTCAAGCTGTGTATGGGTGGGTCGTCATATCGATCCTGCTCAGTGGACCCATTTGCAGTTTGGGCTATTTTCCATTTCAACCAGTGGTCCACAACTGGTTCGTCAAAGGCTGTGGTATGTGCTGTCCTGTCTGTGGGAAAGTGCATATAAAAGACCCCTTGCTGCTTATCGGAAAAGAGTAGCCCATGTGGCGGCAGCGAGTTTCCTCCAAAGAAATATGTTAGCATGACCAAATGTTTGATGTCCAATAGCCGATGATAAAGATCATTGTGCTCTAGAGGCATCATTAAATAAAACAACCAGCAAATTCAAGTGAAAAAATGCAAAGTACATTTGCTGCGCGCTCCGAAATGCTAGATATCACATAGTGGAATGATTTGGAACATAGAAAAATATTCGTTAAATGCAGTAATAAATGGTAAACAAGTGCATCGGCATCTAAGAATCAAACCAAGACAATTTCTATTGTTTTGAAACTTGCATGGTTTGATCGGAATTGCTAAGTTTAATTCGGCGGTGGAAGCCACTTAGCGGAATGGAACTCGTAGCATATTCAGTCAGCATAGTATAAGTCCATAACAGAATGGCTACTTCAACCACTGTGCGCGCAGGATTGAAAGCGTGTGTCGCTTCTTGTGATTAGCCTCTAATATCTTTGCAGTGCTAAGTCACAGTACTAGGGCTAGACTCTGCGGCCGGATTAATATGGAAAGTAGCTCGAGTTAAATCCCAAAACAAGGCGTTCCATAATAGTTCCAGTAATCTGGTTATAAAGGAATCTCCTGACATTTCCTCTGATATTCCCTGCGGGTGACCTTAGCGTAACCTTCAACTATGGTTCTTTAATATTATCTTCTTTCAATTGCTCCTTTTTTGGTTTGTTTCATAATAGAAAGTTGTCCCTGTACTGATTATACAAAATGATGTCCATTGTCTCTTGCCTTCAGAAATAAAGCCACCTCCGCAGCAGAACATCACAAACAATATTTGTATTCTATATTTAATTCCTAGAGAAAGATCAAATGTTCTTTGATGGCATTGCAAGTGTTAGCATAAAATCCCACATTCCGACCTTTGACTGGTTTGAGCCGAGTGGTCCTCGACAGGTTGACAAGACAGAAGCTGTAATGACTCACATATATTATTTACCAACAGCAGAACCTGGGAACCGACCGCTGTGTTGTTTGTGTTGGGAGTTTTTGGATGTTTGGTTTTTGGCACTCGCCGAATGAAGTTTTGTTTCGTTGCGGGTCAGCATCTGGCCAGCCTTCTGGAATATTCTGAATATGCAGCAACAGATGCCTAACAAGCAGACATGCATCTCCTTTGAATATAGAAAGAAGATTCATACAGGCAAACTGTGTTGGTTTATAAAATTGTATGGTTTGATGGTAATGTGTAACTTTAATACGGGGGTGGGTGCTACTTAGCTGAGTGGCTCTAGTGCCATATTAAGTTAGCAGAAAGGGTAACTTTAACCACTGTGTGCGTAGGACTTAAGAGAGTGTGTGCCTTCACATCGTTATGGCCCTGTCCCACTACGACGCTTCTTACCGGCGACCCGGCGACGTGTGTTGTTTTTGGGCGATAATTAGTGAAATATCGAGACGCGCTGGGGGCGCGTTATGCGCGTCGGTACACGTCGGTACACTTTCCTTGACGTCGATGGTCGGCGGACAACGTCGGCGCGCGTTATTGGTCGCTGAGCGTTTTGAACATGTCAAAAACTTCCAGCGACCGGCAACGCGCGGGAGTAAATGGGTAAGAACGCTAGGAGGACGTTAGGCGCGCGTCGCGCTGCGTTGGACGCGCCGGAATAACGTTATGGGAACGCTAGGAAGACGGCGCGCGCGGGAGGGTCGTTGCTCACGCGTTGCGCAAACTGGGCCATTTTTGTTTTACGCCCTAGCAACATTTAAGGTTAAATGAAGACGTCGCGCCAAACTTTTTTTTTTTTTTCCCCCAGCGCGTCGACACACGTTTGCCGCGTGCGCATAACGCGCCGCCCTGACGCCGATCTTTTCCCCCAAACCGCCGAAAAGTTTGACGTTTCTCGACACGCAAGATAGTCCTTTCAACGCTGACGGGTCGCCGAGAGAAGCGTTGTAGTGTGACAGGCCCATTATGCCCGGGAAAGCTGGGTCTTGCGCGTCGGCGGGCCGGGACTTGCGCGCCTGTGGGCCGGGACTTGCGCGTCGGCGGGCCGGGACTTGGTCGCCGGTCGGCCGGGACTGTGGCATCGGTACCTCGGGACTTGCGCGCCGGGAGGGATTTGAGCGCCGACAGGTCGACACTTGCTTGTCGACACCTCGAACTTGCTCGCCGACACCTCGGGACTTGCTCGCCGACACCTTGGGACTTGCTCGGCGACACCTCGGTAGTTGCTCGCCGGCACTTCGGGACTTGCTCGCCGGTACCTCGGGACTTGCTCGCCGATTCGATACCTCGGGACTTGCTCGCCGACACGTCGGGACTTGCTCGCCGACAGATCGGGACTTGCTCGCCGACACCTCGGGACCTGCACGCCGGGACAGCAGGACTTGCGCGCTGGGAGACTTGCACGCCTGAGGCCCGGGACATGCGCTCCGGAACACCGGGAGTCTTGCGCGCCGGCATGTCCGGACATGCCCGCTGGAACACCCGGCCACGCACCCCGGTGTAGTAAGTTCAAAACACTACCCTACAAAAACACTATGGTACTGTTTTCAACCTAGGTTCAAAACACTTCCATAGTGTTTTCAACCTAGTTTAAGGTAGGTTCCAAACAATACTGTGGCCATGCTGAAAACAGTATCCTTAAGTTCAAAACACTACCTTTGAGTTTAAAACACTACTCTAAATGTTTTTGTATAATTGCTGCATATTCATTTTCATTTGTAGTATGGTGAGTCATTATGCAGTGGGGTGGGGCAGAATGCAGTAGGATGGGGCAGTGTATATTAGGGTGAGGCTGTATGCTGTAGGGTGGGGCAGTATGCAGTAAGGTGGGGCAGCTTGCAGTAGGGTGGGGCTGTATACAGTAGGGTGAGGCAGTATGTAGTAAGGTGGGGCAGTAGGGGTTGTTGTTGTTGGTTGCTGTTTTACATGCTAGCAACATATAAGGTCATATCAGGATGGGTACCGACTTGTGGCTGCACACTCATTGTGGCTTTATAGTGCTGCCCCACTGGGAAACCAGGACACCAGGGCCATCACCCAATATCCCACGCAGTCACATTATACTGACACTGAGCCAACCAGTTCTTGCTCTATCCTATTATTAATGCCAAGCGCCTGGCTCGGAACCGATAAGTATCAATTTTAAAGTCATTGGTTTGACTCAACCGGTAACCGAACTCCCGACCTTCTGCATGCGAGGCCCATGGTCTACCGATTAGGCCACTGCGCCCAGGTGGTGCATTGGCCTACACATAAACATACATTACAGGTAGTAAGGTGGGGAAGAATGCAGTTAGGTGGGGCAATGTGCAGTAGGGTGGGGCAGTGTGCAGCATATAGCATAATACATGGTGCACAAACTGCAGCGCTCCCAGCATATACTACTAACACATGCTTCAAAGTCTGCAGCACCATCAGCGTATAATAATATGTGGTGCACATACCGCAATGCTATCAGCATATACTACTAACACATGCTTCAAATGCTGCAGCACAATCAGCTTATACTAATATGTGGTCCACACACCACAGCGCTATCAGCGTATACTACTAACACGTTCTTCAAACGCCGCAGCTCCATCAGCATATACTACTAGTATTATGTGGTACACACACCGCAGTGCTATCAGCGTATACTACTAATACATGCTTCAAATGCTGCAGCACAATCAGCGTATAGTAATATATGGTCACACACCGCAGTGCTATCAGCGTATCCTATTAACATGTGCTTCAAACACAGCGCCACCATAAGCGTATACTAATACGTGGTGCACAAACCGCAGCCCCATCAGCATATACTACTAATAGGTGCTTCCAACACCTCAGCACAATCAGTGTATACTAATACTTGGTACAAGCGCCACAGCACAATCATTGTATACTAATATGTGGTACACATGCCACAGTGCTATCAGCGTATACTACTAACACATGCTTCAAACGCCACAGCACCATCAGTGTATACTAATAATGGATGGTGCACACACCGCAGCACCATCAGAATATACTAATACATGGTGCACATGCTGCCGTCCTATCAGCGTATACTACTAATGTGTGGTGCACATGCCGCAGCACTCTCAGTGTATACTAATACATGCTTAAAACGGCGCAGCAGGGTCAGCTTGTCAGGATAGTGTTTTGAACTCGGGTAGTGTTTTGAACATGCTAAGGGGTAGTGTTTTGAACTTAACAGTAGTGTTTTGAACTTAGGTTCAAAACACTACGGTAGTGTTTTGAACGGGGTAGTGTGTTGAACGTCCTACACCGGTGCACCCGGACACCGGGGCCGCCGCTTAGTGGCACTAATAACCTGCAGACGACTCAGCATACAGAAACGTTGTTTCTGATCTTAGGCACGTCCCCCGAAGACAGTTAATGGCGGCACTAAGCCGAGCCGGTGATTTATCACCTCGTCTCCTCGGAGACCACACCCATGTGCCGCCGAGCGTGGCGCTCCACACAAGAACAGGTCTTGTGGAAGCAGCGACCACATTTAAAACCACGATATGATGGATGCAAAACACGCCACTTCCAAGATCCCAAAGTTCGTTGCTGGCCACCCAGCTGCTGGTTCCTACTTAGATGTTGCTAGGACGCAAAAACCCCAATAAGCAAACAGAAACCAATAGTCAGGGAATTGGTCATTCCAGGGTGGGGGGCGACACCCATTGCTAGCACTATATTCTACGACACGGGCATGCAGAAAGTGGTAATTCACGCAATTTATAATCGTTGTTCCCACAATTTCCCGCACCTCAATTCAGAACTAAATGTAGGGCAAGGACCCTACGGAGATTATTCATCAGGAACCATGTATTTATGGAATTAAAGGGATTTTCATTCATGGGGTACATTGTGAAGGAAAAGGCTGAGCGGGACATCACCCCACTTCCGGCTGTGTAAGCACGCCGAGTTGCAGCTCCAGTTATTCAGCAGGAACCAAATGTTGTGAATTAATCAGGAATCTGTGTATACAGGGATACTAATTAGTGAGCAAGCTGAAATTCTAGTGCTTGATTCTGGCACACCTTTGCAAGACAGTGTAGATGCTTTGGAAAGTTCCCATAGCGGCAACATATGTTAATATGCTAATATACACTGACTTGTAATAATGCACATTGCTACGAGTTAAATAGTACTGAATACTTAGGGCGCTTGGGTCCTGTGTTGGAGTTCCTGGGTTCGATCTCGAGCCGAGACAAACCAATGACTCGCAAGACGGCAGCCTGCTTCTACCTTACACAGCGCCACCAGACGGGATGACCGAATAAGTTGAGCATCCATCTCCCGCATTGGTAGATCGTGGGATTCGAACTCACGGGTTCGAACCCTGGTCGAGTGAAACCAATGACATAACTTGATACTTGTCATTTCCTATCCAAGTGCTCGGCATTATTAGGATAGGGCAAGGACCCGTTAGCTCAGTGTCAGGATAATGTGATTGAGTGGGATATCAAGTCATGGTGCTGGCGGCTAATCTCCCAGTGGGGCAGTACTATAAAGGTGCCATGAGTGCGCACTGTCACAAATCAGTACCCATTCTGATATAACCTTAGATGTGGCCAGGACTTAAAACTCCAACAACCAACCTTACACGGCTAGAGTAATGCCTAGCGGCAGATAGGCTAGCAACAAGTCCGAAGGTTTCAGGTGTTCGGTTTGACTCAGCCGGGGATTGATGCATGTTGTGCGCATATACCTTCCAACATTACCCTCCTAATAAATAGCTTTATCGATGTATGCGTTTGTCTCGAGAATACACACCCATTATGGTTGATTTAGGTGTCACGTGACACACCTTGAAAGACGACGCTAATTAATTGCCTGACAAACTGTGCTTTGACATTATCGCTCGTAAAGACGAAGACGTTGCAACAGCCGCGGCACGCCCTCCCCGGCTGTACTAAAACATCAGTAATAAAGGGAATGTTGTACCAAAGCTTCCCTAAAATGGATGTTCCTACACACAGCAAGGAGAGCAATGCTCTTTACAACAACACAATTCTATTGAGATATGTTTGTTATTGCATTCATTGATTAAGCTGTTTGTTTGTTGTTGCTTTACGTCCTAGCAACATGTAAGGTCATATCAGGATGAGTACCGACTTTTGACTCTGCGCACTCATGTCAACTTTATAGTGCTGTCCCATTGGGAAACCAGGCCACTGGCACCATGACCTGATATCCCACTCAGTCACATTATCCTGGCACTGAGCCAACCAGTCCCTGCCCTATCCTAATAATGCCTGGCTAGGAACGCCTGGCTAGGAAGTGTCAAGTTTCAATTTTTAAGTCATTGGTTTGACTCAATCAGGGTTCGAACCCACGATCCCACGATCTACCAACACGGGAGACGGACGCTCTAACTCATTCGGCCATCCCTTCTGGTCATTGATTAAGCTGGGCAAATTTCTCTCACCCAAAAAATGCATCTTCCTCATCCCACTGCTCTTTGCCCTATCTTAGTAATACTGAATTCCAGCTTCGGTAGCGATAGAGATTAAGTCATTGGTTTCACGTGGACAGGCTTAAACCTGGGTTTTGAATCACATAATCTGACAAAAGAGAAAGCGGGTACTCAACTAAATGGGTCATCGCGTCTAGTTTGAACAAGAACACAAAATACAGAAGATGCACTAACAAATGGGGAGTAACAGAGTACATTACATTCCCAAGCAGCAGTTTTCCAAAACATTTATATAATGTATAATGCATTATCCGAGTATAAGTCACCGAAGGTCACACTGCTCGTTACATAGATCATAAAGCACATGACCCTGATTCTGCATATTTCTAATAGTGGCGCCCCCAGCGGCGTCCTACATCACTACCCGACTATTCCTAGTCTTGTCAGTCATATATTGCACACTATGCATATCATGCTATGTTAAACGGTTATTGACCGATATGAGACTAGACACCTGATATTAATGGACATTCCAGAACACAGATGGTTCATGTATAAAAGTGATGTTGCACACTTTTAACTGATTTTCCTTTCAAACCTGGATTAATTTTGAATAGTGGAAGTGGACATTTTAATATATGTAGCTAATTAATCCGCAATAACAAAACAACAAGCCATGAAACCAATCTATTACTTTAATCTGACTGGGCAGATCGTTGAGAACTACAAATGACATAACCATAGAACACATTGTAAATAATATGTGGGTATCTCATAGTACAATTTATTACAGAATATATATTCTAGGTATTTGTTTGTTGTTGTTGGTTTATTGTTGTTTTGCATCTTAGCAACATCTAAGGTCATATCGGGACGGGTACCCACTTGTGACAGTGCACACTCATGGTGACTTTATAGTTCTGTCCCACTGGGAAACCAGTCCGCCGGCACCATGACCTGATATCCCACTCAGTCACATTATCCTGCCACTGAGCCAACCAGTCCCTGCCCTATCCTAATAATGCCGAGGGTCTAGCATGGAAGTGACAAGTATCAATTGTTAAGTCATTGGTTTGACTCTACCAGTGTTCGAACACCCGACCCCACAATTTACCAGCACAGGAGACGGGCGCTCTAACTCATTCAGCCTTCCCGTCTGTTCTATATTCTAGGTATGAGGGGAGTAAAAAAATGCTGATATTAAAACAGGCTTGCAATATTTATATTAATATTATCAATGGCTACACGTTCTCCAAGTACTTAACACCCGGGGTATCGATCTTTGTGGTGGAGTGTTTAGAGTGTCTGACATTTTTCTAGGTCAGACTTCTAATCTGATGGCCAATGGTTCGATTCCCTGTGCCGTCACCTCGGCCAATTTGGATTTGCACTGCTATGTATAACTTACAGCATCATCAAAGGCTGGTTGCTCTCATACCAGGTCCATGTGGTGTGAGATGTTAAAAATCCCTTGGGTTTGTAAAAGTGTAGGCTCGGGCTTTCTATCGACCAAGTGTTTAATGGTGAAAACAAGATGATTGAGACTTATCCATGATAGGCAGTATAAGTCTTCAAGAAAACAGGCCACCCATCTTCTGTGGTAATGGATTGACTAAATATTTGCATACATCCATCCCCACACCACCCCCCCCCTTCCCCCCTTTTATTCATAGGTGGCCCCCCGATTAACTCCAGGTGGTGACACCGGCGCCTGCACCGGAGCCGCCGCCTGTACCCGGTGACCCCACTGACATCACTTCCACTGCCCCCACCGCCCCAACGGCACTTCTCCTCCAGACGCCGAATCAGCATGACCTCCCCCTATTTCTCACTGCCCCACCGACTCCACTTACGACCTCCAACACTAAGGGTTGAGGCCCGGGTCATGCAGAGACTTACGGCCTATTTGTTCTATTGACTCTCCCCTATTGACCTTATTCACTGAGAGAGCCTATTCTCCTATTGATTCCCCTATTGTTCTTATTGATTTAAGGGCCTATTGTCCTCCCTTACTGGCTATTGACCTACTTGATCTCCTACCCCTATTCTCCTATTGTTCTCCTAATGCCCTTATTGACCAAGAGGACCTACATGCCCTAATGATTGTCCATATTGACCTTTGATTGACCCATCTCACCGACTACATGATCTACTATTCATTGACCTCACTGTTCATATGATTAACCTATTGCGCCTTGACCTATTCTATGACTATCATTCGATCATAGGCTCACCACTTGATGACCTATTATAACCATATCTACCCCTTAATAAACGTCCATACTATAGCTCCGTCTCGTGTTCTGAATTACCCTGAATTGAAAAGTGGCTGAAAGACCAGTGCTTTGGAACTGACAGAAGACTTATTCAGCAGAATAAACATATATACCACAAACAAAAGAAAAAATACTTGTTGCTACCGAGCCTGGCAGTTGGCATTACTAGAAGACGGCAAAGAGTGGTGGAAATGAAGAAGACCAATTAGCAGCAACTGAATTTTCTCCCGCTTAATCAATGAACGGAAAGGAAATGAAATAACTATGCAGTATATCTAATACAAATCTGTTCCCATAGTACAACACTAGTTAAAAGGCAATACATATGTAGTTGCATAGAGTGCTGAGAGTTTGCGGCCGACTATTTGCAAATGGTTCCTGGTAAAGAAGCCCAAGTGATGCAAAGACCTGTTGATTAGAGCACGGAGGGCCTCAAGGAGATGGATTCGGACGCAGAAGCTGGGGGACTTAGCAATAGCAGGCTGCCGGCTGCCAAAGAAGTGGCTTTACTCGTGGAAGTTGCTCAGCGGCCTGGTTATGTGTAGCCACTGTTGCTCTGGTCTGTTTTGGGATCCGAACACATGCGTTCGTTGGTTTGAACCTTGGTCGAGTCAAACCGATGACTTAAAAATTGATACTTATTGATTCCTAACCAAGCACTCACCATTATTAGGATAGGGCAAGGACTGGTTGGTTCAGTGTCAGGATAATGGAACTGAGGGGGATATCAGCTCATGGTGCTGGCAGTTTGGTGTCCCAGATGGTCAGCACTATAAATTCACCACGAGTGTGCACTGTCACAAGTCAGCACACCTCCTGATATGACCTTAGATGTTGCTAGGATGTAAAATAACAACACACAAACAAGCTGTTCTGGTAGGCAGTGAACCAGTATCAGGGTGTATGTGGTACTTCCTATATATTCACAGGTGGTCACCCATCCAAACACTATCAACACCCAATGGTGGCATAAAGTTGCATGTAGATGGAGGTAGATAGGGTGATGGCATCAGGGAGCCTAGGTGGTGTATTGGCACACTAGCACGTAATGTAAGAGGTGTAGGTTCGAATTCTGCTCTAGGCATTCGAATTCTGCTCTCATTTCCATCATCCCACCACGAGAAGAAGAATAACATTTATTTTTCTATGAGATAGATTATCAGAGAGGGTATTGACTATGAAATGTAGCTTCAGTCGATATCACCTCATGTTGCGTGTGTTGGTGCTGGGTGGCCACCTGTAACGGTTGTAAGGGAGGCTGCTTGGATCCCTTGGGTTCATCCAGCGCTGCCTACAAAAACATGTGTCTACCTAGCGTCTTGTGCAATCCACAGATGTAAGGCAAGGTGACTGTCTAGCATTCTGCTACTCGCATAGAAAAGACATGCTTAAAGAAAAGGTTGTGACAGAGATATGACAAGGGGGAAAGCTTTGTTTGTTGTTTGGACTGGTACGTCCAGACAACATCTATGGTCATATCAGGAGGGTTAATGACTTGTTGCAGTGCAAACATTCCTGGCCACTTTATAGTGCTGCTCCACTAGAAGACAAATACACTGGCACAATGACCCAATTTCCCACTCAGACAGATTATCCTGATACTGATCTAACCAGTCCTTACCATATCCTAGTAATGCCGAGCGCCAGGGTAGGTTTCGACAAGTATCAATGTTCTAAGTCTTTGGTTTGACTCAGCTTGTTTTTGAACTCCCGACCTTCCACACGAGGACCCTGTACTCTACCAATGCTGATCCAATCGGAAAACAGTCTACCTATATATCTATGTATATCCATATAATCTATATACATATATATATATAATTCCCTTCCATATATGTATGCTGGCATAATACACTATACGTCACAGATATATATATATATATATATATATAAACTTCAGCACAACTTCAATCTAGATGCAGAGATGTCCTTTGAAGACAGGTAGTGCTGTGTGTATACCGTTTAATTTCTATTTTTGTGGGAGACATACTTAATTCATCAATATATATCCCTTGTCAGCAACCAAGCACTTGTCATCTAGCCGTCCCTGGTTACAGTTATTTACCCAGTTCTTTGATGGTACATATTACTAATGGGATGGTGTATATAAATAGGGACAGTGTAATTATACTTTGCTTTATTTGCCTTCACATATTTTATTTAATTGTTTGTTTTACATACTATTTACCTATTATTTACCGATGCAAAACACAAAGACCAATGTAAAACATAAAAGACAAACTGGGAAGTTTCGCCTCTGTAATTTGGCATTGCATTGTGGGTTATATGTTGCTGTCAGTTGACACAAACCCAACCACGACCAAATCAAACCATAGATGGTTTTTGTTGATAATATTGCATATGATTCTGATCATTTTTGGTGTTTTGTGTAAATGTCAACATAGGCATGTGGATATGATTGACAAGACTGACACAATAGATACCACACATTTCATGCACGAATATGGCCCTAACTGCCGAAACAGCACTAAGCCATGAGTAATCAATTAATCAAAATATCATAGCACTCTGTTAATTAGAAACACAAACACAACAAATATAGTTATGGCTCTTTATTACAATTTTAGTTCTTTCATCAGTACAGTCTCTTGGGTAGTTATGTGATGTCGATGAGGCTTAGGCACGCTTATAACCCTATATCCCTTTCTTATTGTGGGGTGGGTGGGATGGCAATTTAAGGTAGATGTTGTAAACGTGGCTCCTGTGTCAGATGTGAAATAACTTAGGTGAGCAGTCGCCTTTATACCCAAGATGAAGGTTTTGGCCGAAAGGCGGCATAGTTTAGTTCAATAATATGATATAGCTGGAGCTGCAGGTGCCTTGTTTACTGGGAAATCGGGCGGCGGAAATGCCAAAGACCTGCTAGTCACTGTTAATTGTACATAGTTCAGGTTAGTTCAGTAAAGAGCATCGAGTTGGCGCCATATCAGAGTGGCCTTAATTATTGGCGCTTGGCTGTATTTGCACGTCCAATTACCCGTGATGCCTTAGCATCACTGTCAATGCAGAAGAGGTAATGTGGATGGTCGATTAATTAGTGCACATTCATGGATCATTATCATTTAAGTACCTGGAGGAAATGGGTACAGGGATTGGGCAAATTTATTGATGGCTTAGTATTCGGTTCATGTGTTATTTTGATACATGGGCTGCATTCTCATCAGCCGATTGACACTAGTGCCAAAAGAACTCAATATAAACATAGTTCAATAGTAAATAGAAAAATAGTTCTATACATGTTTGTATGATTTGTTTGTTGTTGCGTCATATCAGGATGGGTACCGACTTGTGCCAGTGTACACTCATGATGACTTTATAGTGCTGCCCCACTGGGAGACCAGGCCGCCAGCACCATGACAATATATCCCCCTCAGTCACATTATCCTGACACTGAGCCAACTAGTCCTTGCCTTATCATAATAATGTCAAACGCCTGGCTAGGAAGCGAAGCATCAATTTTTAAGTCATCGGTTTGATTCGACCAGGGTTCGAACCCACGATCCCACGATCGATCAACACGGGAGACGGATGCCCTAACTCATTCGGCCATCCCGTCTGCTCTGTTCAATATGACAATAAATGCAAACACACTGGAGTTGTCATTAACGTACTTAGATGTGGGTGAGATAGTGTTCAGAAATGAGGTTCAGCCTTCGGTTACAATGGGAGGAAATCACTTCGTTCACTCACTTGCACACTAGAAGATTACCACAATCAAACTTCCCTCTTAAAGTCAGTGAAAGAACTATTTTGTGGGTAGCAACTCGACTGGGAATCGAACTGACGACCTTCCGGGTCCCTCTACACATTCAGCCACCGCGCCCGGTTTATCTGTTGGTACATTAGTTGATTAGGCACGGGAAACTTCCTCATTCCACCCATCCTTAAGCCCCTGTCACACCTCGCCGGATTAAGCAACGGACAGAATTGTCTAGTCCGGTGGTGTTTGGTCGTGAAATTATCAAAATGTATTAAAGTGTGTCAAAATGTTGTAATATCAGGTCAAAGCCCACTGGATGAATGGACATGAAACGAACATGAAACGGACATTAACGGATACCCAACAGACAGTAAGCAGACTAAGCAGACTCAAACCGGACAACAACCATACACGTCAATCCGGCGACATCCATTCCAAGTTTTGTGCATGTTCAAAACTTGCCACCGTACATGCCGGATATCAACGGATATCAAAAGATATGCAATGGATATGCAACACACACAAACTGGACTTTGCCGGATATCAACAGACTTTGTTCGGTTTCTTTCCATTTCCTCAATCCGGCGAGGTGTGACAGCCGCTTTACCCTATCCGAGTAACTAACCCCAAATGCCAAGTGTGAGAGCGACATGTATACCTTGTTAAGTCATTGCCTTGATTTGGCAGGGGTTTCAAACAAATGACCCACTTCCTAGGAAGTATGCGGCCAAGTCATTTGGCCATTTTGTCTATCGGTGTTGTTGGTGAATAATTAGCAACACGTGACCGTCACGGACAAATCGATACCGAGGCTGACAAGCTTGGCCAAGGCCCTTCCCTGTCAGAGCGCCGCCTGACCGTTGATGTCTCATTAATATTCATAAGGAGGCTCACTGATTGACGTGCAGGACATGGAGTTCACTTAAATCTTTATCCGATTTCCATGAACACCTCATTGACTTAAAAAATTGATACGTGATGTTCCTAGCCAGGCGTTCGGCATTATTAGGAGAGGGCACGGACTGGTTGGTTCGGTGTCAGGATAATGTGACGGAGAGGGATATCAGGTCATGGTACTGGCGACTTGGTCTCCCATTGGGGCACTACTATAAAGTCACCAGGAGTGCACACTGTCTGAAGTCGGTGCCTATAATGAGATGATCTTAGATGTTGCCAGGAAGCAATACTCCAACAACGAACCAACATCAACACCTCCGGAGCAGCTGGAAGCCGAGAGTGGAAAAGTAACCAAATAAAATACAATGGGTGTTAAACGAACACACCTTCCTCCAGCCCCTAATGTTGGCAGGGATTGGACATAGAGAGGAGCCTCGCGCCTGGGAAGGTACTCGAACCCACAGCAGGTCTGCGACTTAAGCGGAAGCATCCTAGGTCATATCAGGATTGGTCCCCACTTTTGACAGTGTGCACGTATGTCCACTTTCACAGTGCTGCCTTATTGAGAAATCAGGCCCCGATATCCCACACATTCACATTCATGTGGCGTTCTCTGTTGCGGAGTGGTTAGAGTGTCTGACTTTTTTCTAGGTCAGACTCCTAATCTGAAGGTCAGCGGTTCGATTCCCTGTGCCCCCACCTCTGCCAATTTGGATTTCCACTGCTGTGTATAACTTACAGCGTCATCAAAGGCCAGTTGCTCTCATACCATGTCTAAGTTGTGTGGGAGGTAAAAAATCCCTTGGGTCGGTAAAAGTGTAGGCTCGGGCTTTCTATCGACAAACTCCTAATGGTGAAAACAAGCCTATTCAGGCTTATCCATGATAGGCAGTATAAATCTTCAACAACTGAGCGAACCACTCCTTGCCCTATGCTATTAGTATTGAGCACATGGCTAGGAAGTGACAAGTATTGATTGATTGGTTTAACTCGACCAGGAACCGAACTCCCGCAGGCGAAGCCAGCGCTCTACCGATTCGGACAGTATCTAAAGCGCCAGTCACACTTCACCGGATTGGGGGAAACGGACAGAAAACGAACAATGTCCGTTTTGTGTCCGTACAAGTTTTGAACATGCACAAAACTAAGAACGGATGCCACCAGACTGACGTCTATGGTTCTTGTCCAGTTTGAGTCTGTTTATTCCGCTTACCGTCTATTGGCTATCCGTTCATGTCCGTTTCATGTCCGTTTCATGTCCGTTTCATATCCGTTTCATGTCCGTTCGTCCAGCATCCATTGAGCCGATAGCGCAACATTTTGACACATTTTGACACATTTTGATACTTATCACCACCGGACTAGACCATTCTGTCCGTTGCTCCCCCTGGTGAGGTGTGACTGGGCCTTTAAGCTGAATACGTAGGTTTGAACCTAGATAAGGGTGGGTTTTCATCAAACTATGCAACTTTAAAGCTACTTCATCCTTAGTCCGCTCTCCTGGGGCGTAATCGATTAATCAACTCGGGTCACCCAAGCCACTTTTTGGCGCATGCGCACATCCTACAGACTAGGGTTGAATAAACGAATACGCTTCTCCGTGCTCGGGGTGGAAAAAATGGTGGCTTAATCTAAAACCTAATTATTTATTTTAATAACCAATATAAGTACGGCAAAATAGGATTTAAAGTATTTTAGGATCGTATAAGCTGACAATCTGGGTTATTTAAAAAAAAGCATTAAAACAACGTGTAGTGGTAGCTGTTATCCTACAGGTACCAGCTCAGGTGTGACGTCATCGTTCCTAGCAAACCCCAGCCAAGAGGTGGGTTACTGGCGTCGGGTCGTTTTGCACACGGCACGAGTTTTTGTCGACTCCACTCGCGGTGTTCGATTTGAAATTCTGACGACTCGGGTGACCCGAGTCGCCCGGGTCGTGTTAATCGATTACGACCCTGGAGATCCCTCTGTAAGCTTTCAGTCTCCACTAATTAACTTTGACCCGTGTCGGTGGGCGCTCGGTTCAGGACATTTCCGAATGGAGCCGATTGTTTCCCTTTCCCCCCCCCCTCTCTCTCTTGCCGAGGCGGAAGTTGGGTATTGTCGGTTGCGTTTCAAAAGTGAACACGATACGGGAATGAATGTCACAGATCTAACAGAACCGAATGGAATGAAACCGAGGCGACCCGTGTCGGTGGGCGCTCGGTTCCGGACATTTCCGAATGGAGCCGATTGTTTCCCTCCCCCCCCCCTCTCTCTCGCCGAGGCGGCAGTTGGGTATTGTCGGTTGCATTTCAAAAGTGAACACGATACGGGAATGAATGTCACAGATCTAACGGAACGGAATGGAATGAAACCGAGGCGACCTGAGTCTAAAAGAAAGTGGCGTGTTCACAAATTAAGTTAACCACGTGACTCGCGTGACCAACCAACGTGAGTCACGTGACCAGGGCGGCGGGTGGCCCGGATGGATGGATTACAGTGCGCAGGCTCAGCGCGCCTGCGCAGAGCCGTGCGCAACCTCCCCCACGCACGCAGGTCCCGGGGAGAGGGGCCACGTGATCAAAAGGAATACTTCCCAGAAAACGTGTGTGTTGGGTGTGTGTGGGGAGAGGGGAGAGGGAGGGGGATGGAGAAGGAGGGTGGGGGAGCATGAGAGGAGGGGGAGGGCGGACCGGGGAGGGAAGAGGAGGGGCAGAGAGGAGGGAGGGGAGGGAGGGGGAGAGGAGGGGGGAGGCAGGAGCGGGGAGGCGGGAGGAGGAGGCAGGAGGGGGACGGGACGGAAGGGAGCAGGAAGAGCCGGGGGGAAGGGGGAAGAGGATTGGGGAAGGGAGGAGAAGGGAGGAGGGGAGTGTGATGGAGATGGGGATGGTGAGGGGGGGGGGGGCAGAAGGGGATGGGGAGGGGGGAGGCAGGAGTGGGGAGGAGGGGTAGTGGAGGGGAGGGAGAGGGGGGGGAGGAGGGGGAAGGGAGGAAGAGGAGGAGGGGCAGGTGTAAGGGGAAAGAGGGGTGAGGGGAGCGAAAAGCAACAACAATACAAACAACACCAAACAACAAAAGAAATAAACAAACAAATAATAAACACATATACATGAACAGAAACAGCAGGCGGCCTTTCATTGGTACCCGACGTGTTCCCGCCAATTTCCGCCCTTAGTGACAGACGACATTCGATTAAAAGTCACCGCTTTGGCGCCCGCTTCCGAGCTGCAGATGGATGTGAATTGGAATGGAATGAAATATTCAACAGCGCATTAAAAGCTGCATTGTCGCCTGCTTATTCTCTGCAGGTGAGGGGAAGAAGTCCTTCTTCTTAAAGTTGCATAGTCTGATGAAATATGAAATTTTCAAAACTAAAACAATTATCTAGATTTGATTTTTGCATATCTAACTTAGATACTGATGCACTTATTGAACATTTGATTCCGCATAGAAGGGAATACTGAGTCAATTTAATAGAACATGTTACTGTAGAGGTCTATGGTGTCAGAGTTATGGCAAGCTTGCCGAAACTTATTTTCCATCTTTACACTTCAAATATCTCAAACAGTTTATCATTCAAAATAAAAGTAACTTTAAACTAATGTAAAGTAGATACTAGTGATTGATCTAATATATTTTTCTCAGAAAATTTTTAGAAAATCAACACCATCGGACTATGCAACTTTAAGATCGTATTCTTAAATTTGTCTTCGGTTATGCCCCCTTCATTATTTGTTCGACTACGTTGTTATTTTGTCGTCGGTCTTGGCATTCTGATTGTCTTTCTTTCTTCTTTTTAGTTTGTTGTGTGTTTTTTTTTAACGGAGTGTTCCGCCACGATCGGGGTCAAAATGTGACGGATGTCGCAGTTGTAATGTTTGGGATGGCGCTGAATGATCGACTTTGTATTAAATATCACTATTTTAACGCTTGGTGGGTGGGTTTGTAAAGGTGTGTGTATGGCTTTTGTTTCTCTCTCCCATCCCTCAGCCCCCACCACCACCGCCACCCTCGACCCACAATCCGCCACTACCACCCAATGGTCCACGCCCCCCCCACCACCCACTCACAATTCCCCACCGCCATCCCACCCTCCCACCATCACTGCCATCCCTCCACCAACCACCGACAATTCCCCACTGCCATCCCACCCTCCCACCATCACTGCCATCCCTCCACCAACCACCCATAATTCCCCACCGCCATCCCACCCTCCCACCATCACCGACATCCCTCCACCAACCACCGACAATTCCCCACCGCCATCCCACCCTCCCACCATCACTGCCATCCCTCCACCAACCACCCATAATTCCCCACCGCCATCCCACCCTCCCACCATCACTGCCATCCCTCCACCAACCACCGACAATTCCCCACCGCCATCCCACCCTCCCACCATCACTGCCATCCCTCAACCAACCACCCACAATTCCCCACCGCCATCCCACCCTCCCACCATCACTGCCATCCCTCAACCAACCACCCACAATTCCCCATCGCCATCCCACCCTCCCACCCTCAATCCACCAATACTGCACACCACCACCACCACCAATTACCCACAATTCCCCACTACCACCCACACCGCACCTACTGTTACTAGTACACAGCACCACCCACTCACAATTCCCCACCGCCATCCCACCCTCCCACCATTACCACCATCACCATCACCACCGCCCTCCCACCATTACCAATCACCATCGAAATAGCGAATGGTAGACAGGAAGTGTGAACACTTATTTGTCTCTCATTTTTGCTTGAGTGCAAGTAAATATGCAACACAAGGAAAAATTAGTACAATGTGGTGAATAAGCGGTCAAATTTCCCTGGATCATCAGCCCATGCTTTTTCTTATCTGTTCTTGAATGAATTTATTGACTCAGCATCAATAACATTTTGTGGGAGACTGTTCCATATATTTATGATCCTGTTTGAGAAACTGTGTTGCCTTAACTTTGAAATGGCTCTGGGTTTTACTAGTTTGAGAGTATGGCCCCGACTGCCTTCTCTTTTATTCAAGGTGAAAAATTGGTTCATATCTATTTCATCAAAACCTTTCATAATTTTAAATACTTCAATTATGTCACTTCTTTTCCTTCTGTAGGAAAGGGTAGGAAGTTTCAATTCCCTAAGCCTTTGTTCATAGGGTAAGTCCTTTATAACTGCAAATAATTTCGCTGCACATCTCAGAACCTTTTCGATCTCCAGAATATCTTTCCGAACCTACCATTACCACTCACCACAACTCTCCAAGACCCACCCACAATTCACCACCATCACCACCACCCTCCCACCATTACCACTCACCATTACCACCACCCAAGCACAATTCCCCACATCCATCCCACCCTCCCACCATCATCGCCATCCTCCCAGCATTACTACCCACCAATCCTTCCACCCGCTTCCCACAATCGCCCACTACCGCCCCATACCTACCATCCTACAACATTCACCCATGACTCCCTACCGCCATCCCAAACTCCTCCCCACCATCACTCACCATTCCTACCATTATCACCAACCATCACCAATATCCTCCACCGACACCCCATCTCCACCAATCATGACCTTCACCTGCCAGCACCCATCCACCATCCCCCACCCAACACACACCCACTGGACGGGATGGCCTAATGAATTGAGCGTGTCTCCCGTTTTGCTAGATCGTGGGATTCGAACTCACGGGTTCCAACCCTGGTCGACTCAAACCAACGAGTTAAAAATGTATACTTGTCACTATGGGGCAATACTACAAAAGTTGCCATGAGTGTGCACTGTCACAAGTTGGTACCCGTCCTGATATGACCTGAGATGTTGCCAGGACGAAAAACTCAAACAACCAACCAACCATTACGAGGTAAAATCACCGATAACCTCCATCTACAATCTCCTACATCCGCCCAATCCTTACCCATCTGGTCCGCCACCCCACCCTCACGACAGCCCACCCCACCCCACCCACGCACCACGGTTCCACATCTGCCATCCGAATCTCCCCCAAACAGCATCACTTAGACGGTTCTTTGAATTCTCAATTTTGATCTAACACTCTCGGAGTGAATTAACAAGTTGTAACTCTCACGTCTCATCGCCAATGCAGCCTGATTGTCCACAAAGTCAAAGCACGGGAGAATGTGATCATGTGTGTGTGCAAGCTGCGACCCGGCCTACAGACAGACTATAATCAATCTGATCCGCCCAATCAGTTCTCAACAGTTCAGCTCTTATTTCTCTTTGTTCCTCAGTTACTATGCAACGAGTTCATTCGTTGGTTTGTTGTTGGAGTATTACATGCTGGCAACATTTAAGTTCATATCAGGACAGGTACTGATTTGTGACAGTGCACACTCATTGTGACTTTATATTGCTGCCCAACTGGGAAATCAGGCTGGCAGTACCATGACCCAATATCCCACTCAGTAACAGTATCCTGACACAGAGCTACACCAGTCCTTGTTGTATCCTATTAATGCCGAGTGCCAGGCTAGGAAGTGAAAAGTATCAATCGTATAAGTTATTGGTTTGACTCGACCTGGAACCAAACTCCCGACCTTCCACATGCGAGGCCCCCGCTCTATCGATTAGGCCACCGTGCCCTGTCAACGAGTTTGAGTGATGTCATACACACGTAAAACACACCATCCATATATCAGCTATTTCCTGATCCGATATAATAATAATACACACAAAAATAATAATAAGGGAATAATTCCCTTCCATACCTTTATACTTGGATAATGCGTTATACATCACATATATATGTAATGTATAACGTATTATTGAGTACAAAAATACGAAGGGAATTGTTTCCATTATATATTATATTATTATATTATATGATTACCATTGTTATTTTCTGTAAGACTCCGTACTTGACTGGTGGTGCCACCTGTGGCCCACGTCCCCTCCATTGGGTGTCGACAAGTGTCAGTCGCACCGGAAGATGTATATAAATAAGTGATTTAGGGGGACGGTGACACCTTGGTACCAAAAGGCGGTGTTAGTGTCGCCACCAGAGCCCTCAATGCCCGCAGCAACAGAAGCAGTTTGGGCGTACCCCAGCACTCATTGGTTAATAATACACTAAACTAATACAATATATAATTTGGTCCTTCATACCAAAGATTTATACCTGTGTATTAATAGATTGACTACATTCCTAGTACCTCCTGATGCAGTAACAACGATCAGAGCACACCAAAGAATTACCGATGAATTAATGACTACATCAGATTTGTATGCATCGCATATGCTGCTATGCTAGTATTATTTAGCTTGAAACCTATGTATCATCTTGGTCATGAATTTCTACCTTTGTATTTGTTTGTTTGTTATTGGTTTACGTCCTAGCAACATCTAAGGTCATAGTAGGAAGGACCTGTCATGCACTTCACTGTCTTTGCCACTATCTTGGTACTTGCGTTTGTACTTACTCTTTATGCTCAGTACACAACACATGGGGGATTGACTGAGCGGCCTGGACAGTACGACAAAGATGGCTGAATGACATCACGTGCAGCCTGTGTCTCCTGTGGTTGCTTCCATTCACACTGATGACTCCTTTACTCCACACCTCCTTGGAAGTTTAACTGAATAATCAACCAGAATACGTCCATCCCTACCAAACCTGCATGTGTCTGGGTGTATGTATACGGATGTGGGGGCCACTCACCTAGATTTAGACAATAAAGAGAAGGAAATACAGGGTTAGTGTGTGTCTGATGATAACACATTGCATCAACATTGCCTAGAGCGGGACTCAAACCCACATTAATGCCATGCGAGGGCGTGCCTCCTAGTTCTAACCGGAAGTCCATCTATCCAGGCTCCCTAATGCAATCACCCTACACTAGGGCAACCTCTCTATCCGCACCTATCCCTGCATGTGGCTTCCTACCTGTGAGATCGGTGCGGAGTGCTACTGCCCCCCCCCCCCCACCCTTGAATCGTCAGTCATCTAAATAGTTCATATTCGCAATGGGTTTAATGCTTACGACGCCACACATACAGGCAATGCAGTTAAAGTTGGTTGGTCGTTGGAGTTTTACGTCCTGACAACACCTAAGGTCATATCAGGACGTGGTGAAGTTACATATAGATACACAGATCAGGTTTACAGCCCTGTAAGTAGATAACCTGGATTGGGCGTGGTCATGGGAAATGCTTCAAACAAGGGGAACATCGATTCCAGAATACGTCTCAAATACTAACTACTGTATCAGTGTGGGGCGCGGAGCCTAAGGATTAGCCTATCTAGACTCTGTGATGGCATCAGCCTACGCGCACCTACCTGAGTATGTGACATTTGACACCTGTGAAGGGGAGTGCGTCTGACTACTAATAAAATAATCTAATTAATCCCCCTCTCCTGTTCCCTATTCTTGTTTTTAAAACAAAGGAAACTGGTATCACTTACTCAGCATTCTCCTGAAGGTGCCCCCCCCCGTCCGCCCACTAACCCTCACCTAGACTGTCAATATTTAGGAACACTTAATTCCAGATAAACCACTCCTCTGTAGCTTTAACCTCAGTTCAACAGAACTAACTTGTAGTTTATTTTTGCTGACCTCAGCAGTTATTGGCAATCTGTTGTCAACTTGTATGACTTGACTTCTTCCTTGTATAGTAATTAATTAATAAGAACACACATGCAATTGGTTGAGGCAACCCTCCGACTGGTCCAAAACTGACCCACCTGTAAAATGCCTAAAGCTCGAATCTGTGGTCGTGTAGGCAGGCTATGGTAAAATCAATACACACAAAGAGAAAGGAAGAGTATAAAGTGTAAAGAAGAAGCGAGAGTCAAGCCCTCTGGTTTATTATTTATATGGTTACATGGGTTCATTGTAGAGTATCACCCCCACCCTTAATGGGAAATAAGCATTCTTGGCCCTACCAATAGGGATCCAGCATTCCTGGTCCCCATGGATACCATGGGGTGTGCCAACAACCACCAAGCTGTATGGCCCCATGGCCACCACCAACCTTCACCTTTGAGTGTGGTGATCCCTATCCCAGCAGAGGGGGTAGGCCCTGAGTGTACTTACACCCAGACCTGCCAGCACCACTACATCTATTACATCCCACTCATGCACCACCAGCCCTTACATTTATATATATATACATGCATCTGGTCACGTACACCGATCAATAATAGAACATTTGCATTCCCCCTTATGCCATATATCGGAATATTTGACACACCGTTTATGTTGATACGTGAAAAGTTTAATATTTTGCTAGAATAGAGCATGAGAGCCTATGTTGTGGCTTCAGCGTGCCTTCATAAAAGCCCGGGCAAATTGAAATCAACATCACTCACAACATTCAAAACTATGTTAGACAAATATACTACTATAGGCATAGTAGACATACAAGTGCAATATCTACAATAATATAGGCATTATAGACATAACACTTTATAAGTGCATTATCCAAAATAACATAGACTTAAGACATACAGGTTTAATATAAAAAATAATATTAATAGGCATACAAGTGCAATATCCAAAATAATATAGGCATAATAGGCATACAAGTGCAATATCTAAAATGCTTTAGGCATAATATACCTACAATTGCAATATCCTAAATAATATAGGTATACTAGACATGCAAGTGGAATCTCTAAAATAATATGGGTATAATAGACATACAAGTGCAATATCCAAAATAATAAAGGCATAATAGACCTACACTTGCAATATCCAAAATAATATCCGTATAATAGACTTACAATTGCAATGTCCAAAATAATATGGCATACTAGACCCACAATTGCAATATCCAAAATAATATGGGTATAATAGACCTACAATTGCAATATCCAAAATAATATCGGTATAATAGACCTACAATTGCAATATCCAAAATAGTATCGGTATAATAGACCTACAATTGCAATATCCAAAATATTATTGGTATAATAGATCTACAATTGCAATATCCAAAATAATATGGGTATAATAGACCTACAATTGCAATATCCTAAATAAGATATGCATAATATACCCACAATTGCAATATCCAAAATAATATGGGTATAATAGACCCACCATCGCAATATCCAAAATAATATGCCTCGGTTTCTCCCCCCCACCCCAGCCCCCACTTTTTTAATTTGTTGCTGTTCCTCTGTTATCTCCAGTCAACCATATACGATGACAGAGACAGCCCAGGTAAAAATGTAAAATTTAAGACCTAAATGCACTGGGATTGGTCCCACTGATTCACTGGTCACAGATGGTCCAGTGTATTATTAACAACCCCACCCCAACAACATAATTCATAAACTCACATAACTAGCTACATTAGAGTTACACTAGAATTTTCCAAACAAACCAACATTTATATACCGCTTGCCTAACTGCAACTGAACATTCAAACTTAGTACAAATTTACCAACTGAATACAGAAGATAACTTCTGCTTACATTCTAAATACTATGTAAATACTCACATTGATCTGACTAATATTGATCTGGTTATATGACACTACTGTACCATATTGTTATGGAACTTTTGGGTTTCAGAATTTCATCGTGTTATATGGTGCACATTTTCTATTCAACAGGTATTGTACACCTTATTCTATATACCTTTTGTGTAAATAACCCTGAATTGAAAAATGGCTGGAAGACCAGTGCTTCGGCACTGACAAAAGACTTATTCAGTAGAATAAACATATTTACCCAAAAAAAATAAAAATGTGTATAATAGACCTACAATTGCAATATCCAAAATAATATGGGTATAATAGACCTACAATTGCAATATCCTAAATAATATAGGCATAATAGACCCACAATTGCAATATCCAAAATAATATCGGCATAATAGGCATACAACTGCAATTCCCAACAAAATATATGGATAATAGACATGCAAGTGCAATATCCTAAATAATATAGGTACATTAGACATACAAGTGCAATATCCAAATTAATATGGGTATAATAGGCATACAAGTGTAATATACAAAGAAATATGGGTATGAAAGACCTCCAATTGCAATATCTAAAATAATATGGGGCTAATAGACATATCAGTGTAATATCCTAAATACTATAGGCATAATAGGCATGCAAGTGCAATATCCAAACTAATATGGGCATAATAGACATACAAGTGCAATATCCAAAATAATATGGGTTAATAGGCATACAAGTGTAATATACAAACAATATGGGTATGATAGACATACAAGTGCAATATCCGACGTAATATACACTGATATAGGTATACAATGTGCATTTATAAAAATGGAGCAGGGCCTATCGGATGAAGTTATGATTAAACGAGGAGTTTGACAGGGGTGTGTATTGTCACCATGTCTTTTTAACCTGTACACAGAGATGATTTTCAGACACATTGAAGATTGCAAAGGAGTGCCAATAGGTGGCATGAACGTCAACAATCTTAGATATGCCGATGACCGTGTAATACTAGCAGACAGTGAGAAAAACCTACAAGATATTGTGAATAGAATCAATAAAGCTGGAATACTATTCAACATGAAGATGAATGCCAGTTAGACCAAACCAATGGTTATAAGTAAAATGACAGATAAACCAAATATCAATATAACCATAGATGGCACAAACAATAGAACAAGTAGCCGAATTCATATATCTCAGACAAAAGATTACAAATGATGGAAGATGTGAGGAAGAAATTAAGAGAAGGATAACAATAGCCTGAACAACATTCTCCAAAATGTATAGAGTGTTAATATCAAGTAAGATCAAGGAAGCATATTCTTCAGTGTTATGTGTGGTCTACTCTAATGTATGGGGCTGAGACATGGACAATCTCTAAGAAAATGTACAAATGTTTAGCAGCATTTGAGATGTGGACTTATCGAAGGATGATGAAAATATCATGGACAAAGAAGATCACCAACAACGAAGTTCTCAGAAAAATGTTAAATAAGAAATGCCTGTTTGCCACTATACAGACAAAGAAACTTATTTATTTTGGCCACATCATTCGTCAGAGTTCAATATACCGTACATTGTTGGAAGGGACGGTGAATGGCAGCAGAGGGAGAGGGAGACCAAGAACATCATGGTTTACAAATATTTCACAGTGGACAGGCTTGAATTATTCACAGTCTATCAGAACAGCACACCATCGGGACAAGTGGAGAACCATTGCATCCAACCCTCGACTAGAGGACGGAACTATTGATTGATTAATAGGTATACTAGACATACAAGTGTATATATCCTAAAAATTATAGGTATACTACACATACAAGTGCAATATCCTAAATAATATAGGCATAATATACATACAATTGCAGTATCTTAAATAACATATGCATAACAGGCATTTAAACAAGTGCTAATACTAAATATATAAAGATAGATATGATAACCTGTGTTCCCCTCCTCCTCCTCAGCAGGAAGGAACAGAAGACATATTGTCGAATACAAGGTGTGTTATAACCATGAGAACAGTTCTACACTGCGTCTTTTATTTCGCATAGAATCGTCATGTGAATGGGCAGGACCCCGAGCAAATAGTCAGAATCTGAAGTATGTCTGTTTGTACTTGTGAGAAGTGCATATTATGCTATAAATGTGCATACATGCAAACAAATGAGGGAAGGGTACTTACGATGGGCCAAATCAAGGCCAATACTGATGCAATATGGCAGCCAGGCCGCGGAACAGGGCGCTGGCAACACTATCGAGTAGTCCCCGGCTCGCAGGAACCGGCCAGCGATTGGACATTATTCGATATTACCGAAATATATAAACTCTCGTCGAATATATTTGATTAATGCATGTTGATTCCGGTGCACTCATGGCGACTTTATAGTGCTGCGCCTCTGGAAAACCAGGCAACTGGTGCTATGTTCCGATATCTCACTCAGTCACATTGCCCTGACACTGAACCAACCAGTCCTTGCCATATCCTAATAATGCTAAGGGCCTGTCTAGGAACCAACTAGGATCAATTTAATTGGTTTGACTGGACTAGGGTTCGAACCCATGGGTTCGAATCCCACGATCTTCCTAAACGGAAGACGGACGCTCAACTCATTCGACCTTCCCGTCTGGTCTACAGTGCATGGTGTACGGGGTACGGTGTACGATTTATGGTGTATGATGTATGATGTATGGTGTATGATGTACAGTGCATAGTGTATGCTATATGATGTATGGTGGAGTATATGACGAAAGTATAGTGTATTATTTATAATTCAAAACCAGACACGGAAAATCGGGCTAATAAATTTATTAATCAGGCTTAATAAATGTGCACACAGCCTTATAACCTGATACTGCTCAAGACATGAGTCCATAAGCTTCCCTCAATAATACAATTGAGACTATTAGCTTTTAACTACTCTAAAGTTTCTCAGACAGTACAGTCTGACTCAAGATTGATTTAATATCATTACTTATTTGCAGGACAGATCTGACTCTAGATTTATTTAATATCATTACTTATGTGCAGGACAGAGAGTCAATTGATGTGTAGTTTTTATAGATTGTTACTTATGTGCAGCTATTATTTCTGATGGATATTTGTCGTATTATTTAAGGCAATTCTACTAGAATGCAGGATTCTTTGATGAGGCTTGACAAACTGAAGACATAAGGCAGCAGCTACGGACAGATCACGGTCACACATTCATCTCACAGCCGGCTCACACACACATTTGACTTTTATCACACACATTATCAGTTTCACATAGGGTAATTAATGGGACCATAAGCTCTCAGCCAAGTTGGGACGAGAGAGCTGATGGTACCTTCCTGAATGCATTTTTATTCACATAGTTAAAAACACTATCCGATTTCCAGCATCCCAGTGTTCTTATACAGTCCAGAGACATCCTTATTTTTGCGTATGCTTGTGCTCCTCATCGACGTAGACTATGTCCAGAGACCAATGGCCACCATGGAAGTCCAGCTACTTTTAGCGCAACATGCATGCACTTTGTGAAGAGTCGAGCAGTCAGAGGGCCCCGTTCGCCATCACGAATGCTGGGGCGCCCTCGTGTACGGGGAACTGTTGGGCATACCTGTTCCAAGCATGAACTGGGCAGAGATCAGAGCCTCGGACCCATGGTAAGATAACTTTGTAGGGATCCCCTGGTCTACTGGTAGTTTTAGTAGACCTGACCGTAATTGTAAGGTGTGTGTCGTGTGTCTTGATATCGCCTCTGAGCATCATGTGACCGTCATCCCCCGTTACCTCGGAATAGAACAGATTGGACTGTCTTAATAAACATAAGTAACCTATAATTAACGCAGCAATCAACACCAATCCAGCATTACCAATTTTCATGAATTTTACAACTATTATGTTAATATGCTCGATTTTCAACGGGAACGCTCTATTTACAACATTATTCTTTCACTTACACATGCAACATTTAATTACTGACATTGGATAACTATCAAATGTTGATGTGTTGCCTCTTAATAATCTCACCCTCTTGCTCCACTCATATAATTCCGTATGGCCCCTCCCGTTCTTAATTTATCAATTCAATATAACGAATATAACATTACCGTTTTAAGCTTGGGTTTTTTAGGGTCATCATTAATTTTACTACAAAATTTCAAATATTCCATAAATTGTACCCTCTTATTTTCCACGTCCCTTCTGCTAGGCCCGCTGTAAAATACACACTAAGCCTATTCACTACTGCGTGATTTTTTGCTGCAAGTTGATAAAGCCAAGAAAGAAAAA
The DNA here is from genome assembly GCA_030323885.1 of Branchipolynoe longqiensis. Classification (NCBI taxonomy): domain Eukaryota; kingdom Metazoa; phylum Annelida; class Polychaeta; order Phyllodocida; family Polynoidae; genus Branchipolynoe; species Branchipolynoe longqiensis. Next base: position 26,719,484 of record CM059200.1, read on the forward strand.
TTATCAACTAGCAGCAAATCATATGTACAAATCAAGGACATCTAAGTGATGAGAAACATGTACTTCCGACAACAGTTTTTCATGACATAACCTGTCAGCAATAATCCAAAATCTTTCCTCAATGAACAGCCGACTGAGGGCATCTGCCAGCACCAGATCTTTACCAGGCTTGTGGATCACATGCACTTCACAATTATTTAACGCCACAAAGCGCCAAATCTGGCGTGCACATGCACACAAGACCGTGTCCTTCCCAGCACCAGAAGATAATACCTGCTGCGACGCCATATTATCTGTATTTATGACAACCAGATAATCATGAGGATCAGGCGGGGACAAATGTTTGAGTGCCATAATTAATTTTAAAGCCTCCAATTGAGCTATGTGAAAATTATTTTCAAGAAAATCAGGGGAATATTTAGTGGAGAAAAAATGAGTGCTACTGAATGCCCCTCCCCCTATGAGTGACGAGTCACATTCGATGACCCATTTTTTTTGGCAGGTGAATGACGAAGCAATACTAGCCTATTTGATCCTCCTGCAAAGTGTAAGAATCAAGCAATATCTCTAATTAGTTCCTGTGTAACAGCAATTTTGCCTACAAGTGGACAGGACCTGAGAAAATCCAAAATTTGATTCATAAAAATTCGAGACGGCAACACACATTTCGAAATAAATTGTAACCGACCAACCAATTGCTGTACATTTTTACGTGTCACCTGCCTCCCAGAAACTCATTTTCGACATTCTAATAAAATGTCTAATAGCTTCTCATCAGGAATCCGAACTACCATATTAATAGAAGAAATCTCATATCCCAACCAGACAATTTTTTGTACAGGAGGACTACATTTATTAATAGCGAGCTGCAAGCCTAAAGTATTTGTCAAACTTAAAATAAACTCATAAGCCTCCTGTGCTTTTTCGAGAGTGCCTTTCTAACCCTATGAAATCATCTAAGTAGCACAGGCCAAAAAACCCTTGTTATCTCATCAAATGTATGACAGCTGCTGTCGTGCGAGCACAAGCCATGCTTGATATCCGACATCCAAATGGTGGAGCCGTGTCAAAATAGTACCGACCTCTAACACTAATTCCAAACAGTGGTACACTCAAGGGGCAGGTCCGTAACTACCTGTATGCCCTTGCGAGATCTATCGACCAGATGAAATAACCTTTCCCCAATTTTGCCACCTGCTTCACTAGCGTCATAATGGTTGGTAAATTATACCTATAACGTTTAGCCTGATAAAACCCTCTAACTATTCCCGCATTAACACTCTGGCCCCTAGGGTAGCTCAAATCTACAATGATCCTACGCTCATCAGTATTCTTTTTTGGACGGGTCATAATAGGACTAATCTGCACCCACGGGACAATGAGGGAAGTACTACTACTAGGCAACAAACCAACTTCAGAAACATTTAACTGCAATGCAATTGGTTTAACGATAACAGGCGGCAATTTCTTAGGTGGGCTGAATATACCTTTAGTTCGCCCCTTGTTAGTAACTAAACAGTTTGGTGGGACCAACGGGGGCCCCCAGGCAACTGAAACACAGCCAGAGCCGGTGTTCTTGTCAACACAATGAGGGCGTTTCACACCCGAAACACTAATAGAGACAGGATCCATATCCCGCCCTTCCTGAACCAACAACTTTTGGCAACATGCAACATGAACACAGGAGCATGCAACCCAGGGGTAGGGCGCTGACTATGAACAGTAGAAGAATAATTAACTAAGCTAGTAGCAGGACTAGCAGTAGGTATTACTGGACGCACAGAGCTATCCATGGCAGAAAAAACACAGTTTCTACCGGTGGTGTTGGAACCACAAGACTGACAAGCAGTATGTTCATGTAATGTGAGTGAAGGTTCAACGTCACCCGTTGATACATCATCAATGCGACAAAGTGGACTATCATGATGAGGAAGTAACCGAATCTTTGACGACGAGACATCATGTCTCCACGACATTGAACTAGATGTTTTGGAATCTCTATGACAACCGCGATGTTGGAACCCAGCTAAGCACAAACCATCAGTCGGTGGTTTTGTCAGTCAATCCCACCCAACGTCACTCCATTATTATCACCCTCACTGTCATTATTCCCCGACAACACACATACGAGATGACGTCCAATAACAACATCAGAACATACACCACAATCATTTACAGGCGGGGGATCACTGGGGACACATTTTGAACTTTCCAATGCAGATTTCACAGTATTAATATGAGGAGCAATTAATCCATGCGAGGACTGGTTGGGGGAATTAGACAATGAGGGTAACAGAGGCAAAATGGGCGAGTGAATTGACAATGACAAAATAACACCAACGACCTGACTATTGCACTGGTCCCTCGGTCCGACGATAGGAGAAACGACGGGACGGTGCCGCCATCTGAAGAGCCAGCTGTACGATGAACGTCACGACCAACAGCCCGGCACACAACATCTCTAGTAATAACAGCTCCTTGCCAGCTGACACTCAAAATTTCTTGGTACGATCCTCTCCAGCAACAGGCATTTCCCTCGCACGGACTTTGGTTTTACAGTCAGAGTCCTTATGACCATGCCTTCGCCTTCGGCGTAGTTTGTATGCACAATATGAACAAATGTGCAGAAACTGACTACTGCCGTCTCCATGATCACCGTCAAAACCACAACAATTACCCTTATTCCATATTATACAAGGAATCCAGAATGCCAACCTTATAAATTCAATATAGTCTTTTTGGTAAACATGTTTGCCATATGTGTACCAAGCGATTTGTTTCCAGGTGGTGTAATTCGAGAGATATTTGACTCTTTCTGTATGAAGATTTGCTCACGACTGTTGACAATGCATCACTAGACGACACGGTACGCTGACGGTGCTGTGTCGCGCAGCCAGCACTAACTGCGCTGAAGGTGCTGTGTGGTGCAGCTGTCTGGCCACGCTGACAGTGCTGCGGGGTGCACTGGAAATATGTATAACAAGACTGGACCAGGACAGTTAACGTACTGCAATTATGTGTACAACAGTGCGTGATCCAAATGTACAGAAAGAGCACTTAGCTTGACATAGTTGTGATAAACAACCTCATCCTCTACTAAAACATTACTGCTCTAGACTGGTCACGTGCTGATGAATCAGAAGATGGCGCCACCTTTAGACGCCTCCGATGACGCCTCACCATACCGACTGCCACAATGGCTGTAGACCTCCCGACGACATAACCTGGTCACTGGACTCCCGGCCACTGGAACCACACAGTATTAGTATTGTCCCGCATCATCACGAGATAAACATGGCACGCTGATGGTGCTGCGTCGTGCAGTCAGCACTGACTACGCTGACGGTGCTGCATGGTGCAGCTGTCTGGCCACGCTGACAGTGCTGCGGGGTGCACGACGGTGTGCCCCACGCTGAAGGTGCTGCTGATGGCATAACTTCTAGGTCAACCGATAATTCACCGTCGATGTCACTGTTCACGAACTTCTGTCTGCTTGTACGAACTGAACTGGAACATTACAACTGAACATCCGATTTTCCATCGCAGTATTTCCGGAATGCTCCGATGTACTTGAGTATTTCCGGAATGTTCCCAGATTATCAAGAAATTCTTATATCCAGGGTCAGCGATCCGTCGTGGTTGAAGTACAGGTAGGGAATGAAATTATTCTTTGAATCTTCTACCGGAAGTCACCTTTCACCCCTAGCGACGTGCACTAGGAACTGTTTCTATGGTTATTCAGCATATCAGGCCCATAGTCAAGATTTTGAATTACGCATGTTACCGGCAACATGATTAATGTACTGGTTTATAGTGGACTAAATATAATGAATATAACATAGTGCATACTATATATAATATATAAACCATAATACATAACATGGATCTACCTAACTTTGTAAGCACATATACACTTTTTAAATAAGGTTACCATAATGACGATATCGCCTAGTAATCGTTTTCATTGTGCCAATTCAGCATTTCACGCGCTCATCGCTAAGCTATGTACTTCCTACATGGCATATATTGTTAAAGTTGCATTGTCCGATGAAAACATCAAATTTTCAAAACCAAAACAATTATCTAGATTTGATACTACATATCTAACTTAGATACTGGTGCACTTATTAAACATTTGTCACCACATATAAGGGAATACCTGTCAATGTAATCAAACCTGTTACTGCAGAAGGCTATGATGTTAGTTTTGGCATGCTTGCCAAAATTAATTTTGCACGTTTGCACTTCAAATATCTCAAAAGTTAACCATTTAAAGTAAAAGTTACTTCAAACTAAAGTAAGGTAGACTATATCCACCAACCTAACATATTTATCTCAGAAAATGACAGAAACTCAAAACCATCGGACCATGTAACTTTAATATACAGCAATATCATTTTGCGGGAGAATAAATAATAATACCCAAGGTGTGGGAGGCGGGGTCTAGGGGAGGCTTTCTCAAAATAGGCTTGCGTTGAACCGTGAGAAGTAATGCCACAGCACACACTCCACCTTGTCTCGACAGATGCGTTTGCCTACACATCAGTCTGTCATTGATTTAGCCGAGTCCTTTAGTTCGCAACGTCTCCGCTAGGTGGACGTGACGTCACGGCCGGTGAGCGCGCAGCCGACCCACAGAGAGGCTCCGCGGTGCGTCACGTAGATGGGCGCGTGGTGGCGCTGATAGCGGTACCGAATTAGCCCGCTAGGCGGCGTGTGGATGAATATATGCAACTGGCGCAGTTTTAACCGTGAACTCAAGACACTGACTAAGGTACCCCCCCCCCCCGTTCTCTGCCCCCCCCCCCACCCCTATACAGTATATCCTATATGAAAAGTGCATTATGTATTATTCAGAACATGGGACGTTGACCAAACACCCTTCTAGCGACCAGACTACATTGGCGAATGAGTTGAGCGTCCGTCTCCCGCTTTGGTACATCGTGGGATTCGAACCAAGAGGTTCGAAGACAGGTGGAGTCAAATTAATTACTTAACAATTAATACTTATCACTTCCTAACCAGGCGTTTGGCATTATAAGGAGATGGCACTGGCTGGTTGGGTCGATGTCAGGATTATGTGACTGAGTAGGATATCAGGTCCTGATATGACCTTAGATGTTGCCAGGATGTAAAACTCCAACAACCAACAACCAGCCCTTCTATGTGTAACCATAAGTAGGTGACAAACGCTGTATGTGTGAATGAATTAGCAATTTGGGGTTTTACGTTCTAGCCACACCTGAGGTCATATCAGACCTGTTGCTATATTCAGTACGCACGCATTGCGACTTTATAATGCTGCCACACTACGAGACCGCACCGCTGGTACCATGACAGGATGCCCCACTCTGTCACATTATCCTGATAATACGCTAACCAGCCCTTGGTGTAGTCTATCCTAGTAAGGCCGATTTCCAGGGTAAGTAGCGATAAGTATTAACTCCGCAAGTTGCTGGTGTAATGCCGGTGGACTTCAAACTGACTCCTAATGTTCTCCATCGAACCGAGATATATTGTCAGGGACTATTCTGGTTGTGTGACATCATAGGTTATTTTACGGTTATTATTACGGTTATTTACACGATTAAAATATCAATAAATATGGGAAATATGGACAGTTACTCGGATCCAATGTTCCCCATGCCATTTACAAGGCATACTATCCTAACACTGAGCCAGCCAAACTGTGCCTTATCCTAGTAATGCGGAGCGCCAGACAAGGTAGTGAGTGACAATAATCCATTGGGTACGTCTTTGGTCGGACCTCAGTAAGACGGCTGTCATCCTCAATGTAATCATAACCACAGTACATGTGCTTAATTTATAATGTTGGCAGTGTATAATGTATACCGTCACTGGAAATCCCGGCCGGCCGGGCAAGAGGAAGGAAGCAGTGGGGGGGGGGGGGGGGGGGGAATGGAAGGAGGGTGCAAGGGAGTGGGAGGAGGGTTAGGGGAATGGGATGAGGGGGTAGGGGGAGTGGGGAATGGGGCGGGGATGCAGAGGAGAAAGGGGAGGAGGGGCTACGGGAACTGGGATGGGGAAGGGGAAAGGGAATGGGAGGAAGGAGGGGAGAGGGAAGGAGGAACGGGAGTAGGGGTGGGAGGAGGGGATAGGGGGAGTGGGGAGGACGGTGGGGATGGGGAGAGAAGAGGAAGGAGGGTGTAGGGGGACTGGGGAGGGGAAGGGGAAGGGGAGGAGGGAGGACGGTGGGGGTTTGGGGGAGGTGGGTATGGGGAGTAGGGATTGGGCGGGGGTGGGAGGAGGGAGGGAGGAGGAGGAAGGCAGGAGGGAGGAGGGTGGGATGGGGATGGGGGAGAGGGTCCCAGTACCGCTTGGTCACTTCACCCTGATTTTTATAATAGGATATATATATACATGTATACATATTATATATATATACATGCATCTATCTAAAATCAAATATGTGAGAAGCATTGTTATTTATATTCATATAGTAGAATATATATACATACATTTATAATTAATTATGTAAGAAGCAATGCTAGGCGCATTCATATAATAGGATATAGGTGTAGAGTCTCTATAATATATATATACATAGATCTACACATGTATAGATATAACTTGTGTGTGTTCTAAATTCACCACGAAATAAAGATGAAAATGGATTTAATTTCAAGTTATAGACCACCCATCAGACCTTCCTGATGATGACGCAATATCCCAACCACACACCCAATGACTCATACTATTCGACACAATACGGTACACCTGGCGCCACCTATGTGCAAAATAAAACAAATAAAACAAGCAAAAAAAAACCACAACCCAAAAAACCAAAGGTGACCAGCGAGAGAGGGAGAGAGCTTATGGGGCGGGACTGATCCCGGTCGGGCGTCAGCCAATCAGCGCACGCCACATTCATCACATGGCCATCACGTGACCGCAGCCGGCCAACGGGTGGGCGCGCGCCGATGACAGGGCGGTGAGCCGGTGGGCGAGAGCGTACCGGAAGCGGAAGTGAGAATGTGCTAAGAGTCTTAGCACCTGCGCCCCGCTGATAGAGATGCCCGGTGCGCATGCGCGTCCGTGCCGCGCCGCCTGGGGAGGGGGGCGTGTTGTCAAAAGGTCACCGAGCTTTTGACAAGTTTTTTTTTAAAGTAACATTTCTTTTAAACATTTGTGTGGGTTTTTGCTTAAAGCTGCATGGTTCGATATAAACATCAAATTTAAAAAATCAATACAAGTGTCTAGATAATATGAATAAGCAATGCTTAGGGCCGACCCCCTGATATAACTACAGTAAAGTATTTTATGATTGTGCGTGTATTTTTTTACTCCACTCGCGGTGTTCGATTTGAAATTCTAGCAGCTCGGATGACCCGAGTCGCGGTCGTGATAATCGAATACAGAATAAAGTATTAATATTGCATTTGTGCACCCATGTTTATGCCAAATTGTTATTTATTTCTTTTAATTTTGAATAAAATCAAAGCTTTGCACTATGCGTATTGGCGTATCGGCAAATTCTATGGCAGCGGGCATTTGTTTTGATTTATTATTAACCAATAGCTGTCGTCCACCCTGCTTGCTGCGGACCGAAATTCGATGAGCGATTTCCGTTTCCATTTGCTGGATTTCTCTGTTTCTCGGTACGAGTTTACAAATGGCAGCACCCATACGGTGCTATTTCCGTTTCCGTTTGCTGGATATTGGCGAAGTCATGTTCAGGAAGAGTATTGTTTATGTGTATATATCTACATGCGTTAGTCTTAAGCCTCCCCGTGGGTGGGTCGGTATTATTCTACATATCTAACTTAGATACTGGTGCACTTATTAAACATGCGTCATCACATAAAAGGGAATACTGAGTCAATTTAATAGAACCTGTTACTGCAGAAGCCTGTGGTGGTGGAGGTTGGGCATACATGCCAAAATTAATTTAGCATATTTGTACTTCAAGCCTCTCAAAGGGTAGCCATTTATAATCACTGATAATACAAGTTGCTTCAAACTAAAGTAACGTAGATTATAATGATCAACCTAATATGATTATCTCAGAAAATGATAGAAACTCAAAACCATTGGACCTTGCAACTTTACTCTAATTTTCTTGGAGGTTTATTACAAAAATCTGCGCAGTGGGTTGCATGTAGTGTCAGGAGCGGCCGGTGGTGGCGTGAGTGTCAGGGTAATCGGCACGGGAGGAGTGGCTATCTTACATTTGGGAAATACATGGAAATGGTCCAATTCCAAAAATGTTAAATGATAGATTTAACCTCCCACCACTCCCTTCTAATATGTAATATTTACTGGACCAGACATGGTGAACAAATGAGCTGATCACCGGCCTCCCGTTTTGGTAGGTTATCGGATTCGAACACCTGGGTTTGAATCCTGCTCGAGTCAAACCAATAACTTTACAATTTGATGCAGGTCACTATCTAGCCTATAATTCGACAATACTAGGATAGGGAAAGGAGTATTGGAATGATGAAGAACAGTTGTCTGCGATTAGAAATGCCCCTACTTAATCACATGATGTACCAATATATATATATTTATATACTAACAAAGAAACCCCTCATAAAAGGTGACCGATGATATAGCCTGATGAACAATCTTAACAATCTGAACATGCATTTTATGCACCCTACCGTTCCAATCATCATTTGGATTGTGAAGAACATTGATATACCAATATTTCTGAACAATCTCTTAGGTATATTCACATAATACAATATACACCATATATACATATCATATGAATCGATGACGAATCACGTTTGATTCGCTACAGGGCATTTTCAAAATGGCTCTGGCTTTTCACGGATTCCCCATCGAGGGCTAAAGTTGCATAGTCCGATGAAAACATCAAATTTTCAAGACCAAAAGAATTATCTAGTTTTGATTCTATATATCTAACTTAGATAAAGGTGTATTTATCTAACATTTGTCACTACATAGAAGGGAAGATCGAGTCAATGTAATATAACTTCTTACTGTAGAACCTTATGGTGTCAGAGGTTTGGCGTGCTCCAAATATCTTACAAATATCTTACACTTCAAATATCTCAAACATTACTTCAAATTAAAGTAAAGTAGATTATAGTGATCAACCTAACATATTTATCTCAGAAAATATCAGAAACTCAAAACCATCGGACTATGCAACTATAAATAAATACCTCGCAATTCAGATGGAGAATATTCGCTGGAAGCTAGCGGTGAGGCTGGATGAATGTCGGCGGGAGGGCTTGCTCCTGGGAACTAGTCTCATTTATCTCACACTTTTGTCTCACAGGTTCCGAAATTGAAAAATAAATGTCGCTTGCTAAGTAGAGCGGATAGTTCTCATGGGCAAGAAACTGGGGCGTTTTGGGCGTTCCTGTTTGATTCTTAAGTAGGATATGTTATCACTTCGTTTTCAAACTTTCTTTGCTTTATGGTTGATTTACTCTGTACATAACATATGAGTTCATGATAGAACCTGTTTTCAATGCTGAACAGCTTTAGTCACTAGTTTGTGGTTTATTGTCTTGTACGGTTTGTAAGTAATTTGCGCGTGTATTTGTCTCAGAGCTAGCTAGGAGCTTCCTGGTCCACAATTGCCATCCTTGATAGGTAATATGTCAACACACATCAGCACGGATACCAAACAGTGACACCACCTAATCATGTCCATGGTTAATTACCTCATCATGATGCCTTTATAGTGTTTTCCAACTGGGAGACCAGGCCACTGGCACCATGACCTTATATCCCACTCAGCCACAGTATCCTGACACTGACATAACTAGTCCTTGTCCTGTCTTAGTAATGCCAAGTGCCGGGCTACCTAGCGACAAGTATCAATGTTGTAAGTCATTAGTTTGACTCGGCCGATATTTGAACTCCCGACCATCCGCACTGGAAACCTCCGCTGTACCGATTCGGCCACCGCGTCCGGTTTGACAAGGATGTTCTCCCGGTTTCTTCCTTTAGTATCTTTATAGTAGCGAGAATGCCGGGGTGTTTTTCAAGTTTTTCTGAATCATTTCCATTGCTCTTATATTGATGTTTTATGGCACGAACTATCTGAGATAACCTTTACTGGGTTCACATTTGAAATTCTGTATCAGACTGCGACTATTATTAGTCATTAGCGGCTATATATAGTGATAGCGGTAACTAGACACCATGGTAACTAGCCATAGAGATGATTATAACCATTTTACATCAGTTTCAATATATCCATGTACACGTCACAATCGCTGCAGTATAGAAACTAAAGGAAATGGCTAAGTATTGATTAATTGATTGATCGGTTGGTGGTTGCTTTACGCCGAGTTGGCAGCATAGGCCAAATTCACGGCGAGAACTGTTTGTATTCTATTCAAACCATCGCTTTTACATATAAAAGCATATAATCAATTGTGTCTCAATAGACACTCATGAGGTTTAAAACTCTCAATCATATAATTTCTGGTCAAGTGAAATCAAATTATAGCTGAAAGTATTATTAATTAATGCAATGTGTTTAATAAACTATATGAGGTGGTACAAACCAGCTGTCCTAAAAAAGGCTAAAATGTTGTCTTGCTTTACTTTAGTAAAAAAATCATGCATGCTGTTTGGAGTGTAATGATGCAGGGCCATAACATCCACACAGTTTAATCAAATGTGTTTTAATGTCACTGGCGATTGACGTCCAATAAAATTGGGGGGAAGGGTCCCCCTTGAGCAGTATAGTGTGTGTTAGCCATGAGTGGCCAAGACGGAATCTTGTTAAAACAACCTGGTCCTGTCGCCCTTCCAGGCGACTCTGTGGCAGTCCATTCATGGAGGGGGTAATTCTATGCAGTTTGTTGGTTGGGTGTTCATCCCATTCAATCTGCCATAGGTTCCAGATGTACTTTTGAACGGAAGGTTTCAGATCAGAGATGGGAATATGACAATGTGGCCACTTGATCTGCTCTCTCATTTCCAGTGATACCCATATGGCAGGGCACCCAACATAAGTGAATGTCAAATTTTGCTATTGGAAGAGCATTAAGTATAGTGACTACTTTAAGTAGCATCAGGTGGTCCATTCTTCTATTGCTTAAAGCCTGAAGGCAGGAAAAAGTGTCAGGAAAAATGATGAATTAATGACTGCCTGAGGTTTTGATGCACTCTAACACAAGTCAGAGTGCCCATGCTTCGGCAGCGGTAAAATGGAACTCCAATCTGGAATCATTATCATCATCATGCTGTCGGTCGTGATGTGACAAAGACTGCTTTTATTACTTGACTGCCGCTCTCCATTTAGCTCTCTGCTGTGAGAGTGATGTCCATGAGTCGGTCTTAATGTCTCTCAGCTTCAGGTTTCTCTTGATGGTATCCTTGAACTGGAGAGGAGGGCGCCCTCTCTTTCTGTAACCAGAAGACAGTTGAGAATAGAGGATCTCCTTTGGTAGCCTGTCTGATGACATCCTCTTGAGGTGTCCAGTCCACCGGAGATTCTTTTTGATCAGAAGATCTTCCATAGAGGGCAGCCCCGTCCATTTGAGTGTTTCCTTATTTGTCTTTCATGAAAGCTGCCTGCAAAAGTGTTGAAGTGCTGCTGGCTTTAGCAAGTTACCAGCGGCACTCTCTCAGGGAGCAAATAGAGGTTTCACACTGGCAAGAACATGTCAAGACAGGCACAATATGTGTACCTAATTCACCTCCATGGACGATTGCTGCCGCAGAGACTCTGTTGTCTGCTTAGACCCATCAGTGTAAAGGGCTGGCTAAGTAATAATATATACCATACTCTATATATATATATATATATATATATATATATGCATTGCCCGATTGTTTTGAGTGTCTGCGATTTTCTAAGCTTGATACATTAGTTGATTATCCTGAACCTGAGCTAACCAGTCGATGATAAGGATGACGATGATGATGACAATGATTATAATGATCAGCATGATGATGGCCATCATGTTATCAAATATCTTTTGTAAACCATATATTTATCTTAAATTCTATTTACTTATATAAACCATTTTATTATCTTAAATTTGATTTAATATTAGTTTGGAATTATCAGACCGTCGGGTATTTATGGGTTTCCCACCTGCTCAGTTCCTGTGAGTAGTCCGACCACCTTTAATATTATCAGACCATGGAAACTTCTATGCGGTGCATTACTAATATTGGTGACACTTGGCGCCACTGCTGTCGGTAATGATGGTAATGGGTGCTTGCTGGTCCGTGTGTCCTTATTAAATAATTAATTAAGGGTAATTGGTTGAGATATTCCCGGGCCACTAACCTATGGTTCTTCTGTCTGAGACCAATTAGTACGCTTGGACTGTGACACTAAACAATAACCGACATAAATGGGATGGCTAAATTGATCAGAATTGGTCTTGCTGGTTGTGTGATACCATTCGAGATATAAATGTCAAAATAACTATCTATATATATATATCACTATTTTGAAGCGAAACAAATATAAAAGTATGAATAATGAAAATGATTGAACGCCTGCAATTAGTTATTGTAATTTTACTTACTTATACGTTTAATTCTTATTATTGTCGTGTCTTTGACATTTCATAATGCTTCATATATGAACATCGGTTTCCATAAATACTTCATGTGGATTATTTTTCTTGGCTGAATACCAGTAGAGAATAATGGGCTAGCGCAAGGTGCGGGGGGAAGTATATGATGGGCTGATCCTACATAACTGTGGAGCTGTCAGTGTCAGCGATCAAATCTAGGCAAGTGTCTTGAGTTTGGAAATGTGCTGCTTTCATCGGATTACACCGTTTTAATCCAAGGTGATTGATGACTGGCCTGCAAACACTGAAGGTCATATTCCACCAGCTCAGTGAGAGCTCATCGATAATGATGGGAAAGAACCTTGACAGCCACCAAGCATAGTGGCCGAATCGGTAGAGCACGGGCCTCACATGCGGGAGATCGGAAGTCTGGTTCCTGGTCGAATCAAACCAATGACTTATAAAGTTGAAACTTGTCGCTTCCTAGCCTGGCGCTCTTCATTAATAGGATTAGAGAAAGGACTGGTTAGCTCAGTGTCAGGATAATGAGACTGATGGGGATATCGGGTCATGGTGCTGGTAGCCTGATTTCCCAGTGGGGCAGCACTATAAAGTCACAATGAGCGTGCACTGTCACAAGTCCATACCCGTCCTGATATGACCTTAAATGTTTCGAGGACATAAAACTCCAGTAACCAAGCAACCACCCTTGCCAGCCAAACATCCCCCGATGGAGACGGCTTTGCAGGCTTTGATTGAAATTTGTTTGTTTGTTGGAGTTTTACATCCTGACAACATCTAATGTCATATCGGGATGGGTGCCGACGTGTGCCAGTGTGCACTCATGGCAACATTATAGTCCAGCCCCACTGGAAGACCAGGCCACCAGCACCACAACCTAACATCCCACTCAGTCACATTATCCTGACACTGAGCCAACCAGTCCTCGTCCTACCCTAATAATGCCAAGCATCTGGCTAGGGGCCGACAACTATCAATTCCTAAGTAATTGGCTTGACTCGACTAGGATTCCTACCCATGAGGTTGCATCCAATGATCTACCGAAACTGGAGATGGACGCTCAACTCATTCGGCCATCCCATCTGGTCTTGGCAGTCAAAGGTTTCCACTAAAAATTATCACAACTGTCAGACTTGTCAGCGTATTTCCGGACTACAATGACCTACTTTAAGCGCTGATCATGCGCAAAACAGATGCTTTGCCACATGAGACGCCTGGACATGCGCAAGTGTTGTGAAGCCGCCTGAGCCCACACTAGTACTAGTAGGGAGCTGCATGTGGAGGTGTACGGCCTGGTGGTGGCGGGAGGGCAGTAACTCACAGCTCACGGTCTCTAATAGTCGCCAGTATTCAAAGAGCCGTAATCATGTTGTAAATCAGACAGGGAGAGTTGGGCGGGCCTCCCTCCACCCTCCCCCCATACCCCTCTCCCCTTCCACGACCCTCAGCCCCCCCCCCCCCCCCCCCCCCCCCAATTCGCCTCAGACTGTTCGAGGCTTTATGGATCGGGGGTGATGTTTGGGGAGCTGGGGAGAATTGTGGTCGTGTGTTGTGGTCGTGTGTCAGGGTAGTGTATTGGGACGGGGGGGGGGGGAGGTGGGGGGGAGGCGAAGCTGGGGCCGGAAGGTTGGCGATAATTGGGTGAGTAAGGGGTAGAGTATTGGAGAGGTTGGGTGGAGTTAGTGTGGGTTATGGGAGGTGGTGGGGATTTAGTTGGATTATCCGGGTTGAGTGGTGGATGGGACGGGTTTGTGTAGATTATGAGGAGTGAGTGTGGAGGGGGGGGGACTTGTTTGTTATCTGGACTTGATGGATTGGTGAGTGAGATTGAATAAAGGGGTGTTGGTCGGAATGGGATTGGATAATGAGGGGTGTGTGGGAATGGGATTGGATAATGGGGTGTTGGTGGGACTGAATAATGAGGTGTTGGCGGGATTGGATAATGGGGTTTTGGTGGGAATGGATAATGGGGTTTTGGTGGGATTGGATAATGGGGGGTTGGTGGGAATGGATAATGGGTGTTGGTGGGATTGGATAATGGGGTGTTGGTGGGATTGGATAATGGGGTGTTGGTGTGAGTGGATAATGGGGTGTTGGTGAGATTGGAAAATAGGGTATTGGTGCGATTGGATAATGGGGTGTTGGTGCGATTGGATGATGGGTGTTGGTGTGATTCGATAATAGGGTGTTGGTACAATTGGATAATGGGGTGGTGGTGCGATTGGAAAATGGGGTGTTGGTGGGAATGTGATTGGGTAATAGAGTGTTGGTGGGATTGGATAATGGGGTGTTGGAGGGATTGAATGAGGGGCTGTTAGTGGGATTGGATAATGGGGTGTTGGTGGGATTGAATAATGGGGTGTTGGTGGGATTGAATAGTGGGGTGTTGTTGGGATTGGATAATGGGGTGTTGGTGGGATTGGATACCGGGCTGTTGGTGGGAATGGGATTGGAGAATGGGGAGTGACGGAGGTTGGTTAATCATTCAATGAATGTACCATATACTGACTTATGTGAATATAAATAAGCAGTTTATATCTGATGTGCATATGTACATGGTGGTGGTAGGACAACGTTGTCCACCACGTGTCAACCAACAAGTGCACTGAATTGATCAGCAACTGCAGGGGAGGGTTCGTTGTTCGTTGTTGGAGTTTTACTTCGTGGCAACATCTAAGGTCATATCAGGACGAGTACTAACTTGTAACAGTGCCTACTCATGGTGACTTTATAGTGTTGCACCAGTGGCAGACCAGTCCACCATGACCATGACCTGATATCCCACTCAGCCACATTATTGTGACACTGACCCAACCAGTCCTGGCCCTATCCTAATAATGCAGAGCATCTGGCTAGGAAGCGACAAGTACCAATTGTTAACCCATTGATTCGACTCGACCAGGGTTCGAACCCGGGGGTTCGAATCCCACCATCTATCAAGACGGGAGATGGACGTTCAACTCATTATCATCTTGCCATCTCATCTGCAGCGGAGGGTAGTAAATTCAATAGGAAAACAAAAAAATAATATCAGTTGAATGCTACTAAACCGATATTATAATAGAATACTTTGTATTTGTTAACTAACCTTTCAAATTGGTCTAAGTTTAATCACCGTGTGATGTGAGACGGTCTTGCGTTAGTGAGATTGGTAGACTCTTATTTCAGGAGATTGGTGGGAGCCGAGGCTGTATGATGGGGGTGGGGGAGGCTGGCTGGCGCTGGCTGGGGGGAGCCTTGGTACTTTCGTGAGGCGTTGACTGTGCCAGGAAATGGGCATTTACCCAATGGAATACCATAGATGCACCTCAAACACCCGAACGTTCATGATCTATTGTCAGCAGTCTACAAAGAGAATATGTTTCTTAATTCTCTTTGTTTTTCTCTAACTAAACCAAGTATGCGCTTAGATCTGTATAGATCCTTTTCAAAACATAGTAGCATAAAATCGGCCCAGAATATCATGTGATCCCCTAGTACCTCCATAATCCATAATATATATTTAAGCCGTAATATATGCCAGGAATGATTTTTGCCTGCTTGCACTTGAAATATCTCTAAAGCTACTCATTGAAAATAAAAGTTGCTTTAAATTAAGGTATCATAGATTATAATGATCTACCTAATATCTAACAAATCTGAACAAATTGATGAAAAGTAAACAAGCTAAGATCTAACAAAATGACAAACTCAAAAGCATCAGACGATGCGACTTTAACAAAGGGAGACTAACCACCCAGAGTCTGAGGCCCTTCCACAAAAGCAGCAGGGAAGCTTCTACTTTGTGACGGCTCTGAGGTCTCCAACTCCAGCCTCGTTATCACCTCAGCCTCCAACTTCCAACAAAGATGTGCGCGTAGAGTACGACTCGCAACTTACATTGGCATATTTACAGGAAATAGCGTTATTATGGGAAATCGACTATTACACGCATAAACAGCTGGGTTGTTTGTTCTATTTACCTGATTCTTAGTTATTAACTGGGATAAGAATGCGTCTTTAATTGATATGCATCTCAGAAATAAATTAATATATAAGTTAGATATACATATATATAGTACATTAGTCGATTAAGTAGGGGACATTTCAATCATTATCTAAGTTAGATAATTGGTCTGGTTTTGAAAATGTGATACTTCATCGGACTATGCAGCTTTATTTTCTTATAACTATCGGTTATGGTTAGTAATTCTATGTTAGTTTCTTTGGTTTTTCTTGATAATTGTTTTCCTTCTACTATATCCCTAGACTAGCCTACTCTATTTACATATTATAGGCTTGTATGCAATAGATGGTTGGTATGTGATTGATGCATGGTTTTGTTGGTATCTTCTTAGTTTTATGGCCTGGGTGCCTTCCAAGGGTTGTCAAGCTGGCGGGCGGTGACATATCACATGCCCCGCTTGGTCACAGTTTAGTGCCGGTTTCCTGGTTTTACCTTGCACAGATATTTTTATATGTTTTTAGGGCATTCCAGACTTTGGCAGCCATTTCTAGTGGGCTTCTTTCATGTGCTTTGATGTACCTTCTGGTTTGTCTTAGTATTGGCGCATTGTTTCCTCTGGTGTTCCTTTGTGGCTGGGTTAGATATCTTTTTTCTCGACTAAACCCAAATGCCAGTGTTTTTAGGTGTATTACCCTCCTGTTCTCTAGTAATTTTACTTTGTTTTTTTTTGTGTATGTTGGGTGCAGTTTGTCCACCATAAGCCAGCTCTTAAGGGCTCTGTTTTTTGAGTAATTCTTGCTTGGCATCCATGTAGATTACATCCCCGTAGTCGAAGTAGGGGAGCACCATTCCCTTGAAGACTTTTATTGACATTTCTTGGTTCATGTAGTTTCTTAGCTTTGCAATTAACCACAGTTTGTGGTTATTCGTTGGTTGATTTTTGTTATACATAGGTGGTAGTTTAACTGGCTGTCCAGCTCTATGCTTAAGTATTTATAGTGGCTTACTTTTTCTAGTGTTTGGATTCCTAGCGTGCAGTGTAGCTTGCTTTCTGGCATTATTTTATGCGAGAAAAGGACTGTTTTGGATTTGTTTGTATTTATGGTTAGTTTATTAGACTCACACCAATCATCTAGTTTTAGTAGGAGCTTGTTTAGTTTTGTTATTACCTCTTCTTCTCTGCTTCCTTCTGCATAGATAACGGTGTCATCTGCATACAGCTGCAGATGCTCTGTTTCAAGCTACTTTTCTAGGTCGTTTATGTAGATTATAAAGAGTAGTGGTCCAAGGACTGATCCTTGGGGTACACCACATGTGACAGGTTGGTGGTCTGATAGTGTATTGTTTACTTTAGTTTGTTGTTGTCCATCTTTCAGGTAGCATTTTATCCAGTTTATAGGGTTAGATTGTGTGCTCATATATATGGCTTAGCTTTTGCAGTGGCAGCTCTAAACACGTAAATGTGTATACATGAATTGATTGATTCACTTCTCATTTGCTAACCCAGACCCAGAAAGGCTATTGCGATATAACAACAATAATAATAGCGTCATTGCAGGATAACCCCATAAAACTACCCGCCCTGATATCACCGTATCTGCCGCTAGAACATAAAACCCAACATACAAAACCCATGGCTCCTGAACCGGCCCTCAACTCTTTCCTCATTCCTAAACACTGACAGACAAAATCATCTCCATACTTTGTTTAGTGGAATGTTTTGTCTTAACAGCGATCCACTTAGTCTTTGCAACTGGTCTTTACTGTCTGCGCGCGCACCCTATTGGTGCCAGCTTTATTGCCACGCATGCGCCATGGGTTGAGGTTAACTGCACCCCACGTGACATGAATCCCGCTAGCTAGCACCCAGCCACCCATCCACTCCCTAACTTGGCACCGCCTAGACCTCGCGCCAGACTAACAGTTGACCACAGGTGGGCAGGCAAATTAACAGTAATGTGTTGGTTGTTGGAGCTTTCGGTCCTGGCAACATATACGGTCCTATCACTATGGGCAGTGACTTGTGACAGCATGCACTCATGGCAACTTTACAGTGCTGCCCCACTGAGAGACCAGGCTGCCAGCACAATTACCTGATATCCCATTCAGTCACATTATCCTGACAATGATCCAACCAGTCCTTGCCCAATCCTAATAATGCCGAGAGCCTGGCTAGGAATCGACAAGTTTCAATGTTTAAGTCATTGGTTTGACTCCACCATGGTTCGAACCCGTGGGTTCGAATCCCACAATCTAGCAAAATGAGAGACAGATGCTCAACTCATTCCGCCATCCCGTCTGATCGTACAATTAGGTGGGCAGAGTTTTGTATCACAGGATTTATTTAACCATCGTATGAAGGAGAGAGGGTTGAGTGGGTAAGTGAGCGGGTGGGCGAGTGAGTGAATAAAGAAGTGAGTAAGGGTTGATTTCTTGTTGGAGTGTTATGGCCTGGCAACATCTAAGGCCATATCAGCAGTGAGTGAAGCATGTGTAAGGTGTGTTGTTTGTTTATTGTTGTTTTATGTCCTAGCAACATATAATGTCATATCAGGACGGGTACCGACTTGTGACAGTGCGCACTCATGGCGACTTTATAGTGCTGTGCCACTGGGAAACCAGGCTACCAGCAGCATGACCTGGTATCCCACTAAGTCACATTATCCTGATGCTGAGCACACCAGTCCTTGCCCTATTGGAATAATGCCGAGCGACTTGCTAGGAAGCAACAAATATCAATTTTTAAGTCATTGGTTTGACTCGACCAGGGTTCGAACCCACGACCCCACGATCTACCAGCACGGGATACGGACGCTCTACCTCATTCGGCCATCCCGCCTGGATACAGTGAGTAAGGGAGTGAGGGGGGGTCAGGGTGGGAGTGAGTGAGGGAGGTAGCGAATGAATGATTGAGTGAATACGTGAGTGAGGCATTCACCCCGTGAATCAGTGAGTGAGTGAGTGAGTGAGTAAGGGAGTAAGTGTGAGGGCCATAGGGATGGGATGCATGACGGGGGTGAGTTAGGGGAGTAGGGAAGGAGTGAATTGGTGAGTGACTGAATGAATGAATGAGTAAGTGAGTCAGGGAGTGAGTGAGTGATGTAACGATGGATTGATGAAGGAAGTGAATGAATGAGTGATTGAGGGAGTAAGGGAGTGAGGAAGGAGGGAGGGAATGAGGAGTTGGAGAGATGGGGAGAGGAGTGGGAGGGAGGGGAGGGGAGAGGGAGGGGAGTGGGAGGGAGGGGGCATGGAGAGGACCAGGAGGGGAGAGGGAGGGGAGTGGGAGGGGAGAGGGAGGGACGGGAGGGGGAGGGAGGGGAGTGGGAGGGAAGTGAGGGCTGAAGGGAGAGGGAGGGCAGTGGGAGGGACGGGAGGGGAGAGGGAGTGGAGTGGGAGGGAGGGGCCGGGGCAAGGGGGAGGGTAGAGGGAGGGGAGTGGGAGGGAAGGTAGGGGGGAGATGAGAGGGAGGGGAGGCGTAGGGAGGGGAAGGGGGGAGGGTAAGGGTGGGGAAGGGATGGGAAGGGAGGGGAGGGAGGGGAGGGGGGATGGGAAGGGAGGGGGACGGAGGGGGACGGAGGGGAAGACGAGGGGGGTGGAGGGCGAAAAGAGGGGGAGGGCGATGGGGAGAGGAGTGGGAGGGATGTGGAGGGAGGGGGAGGGAGGTGGGAGGGAGGGGGGAGGGAGGGGGGAGAGGAGGGGGAGGGAGGGGGAGACGAAGGTGAGGGAGGGGAGGGGTGTAGAGTGGAAGGGAGTGGAGGGGGAGGGAAGAGAGAGGGGAGCGGCAGGGGGCCAGGGGTGCGGGGTGAGCTTGGAAGGGTGTGGCGAAGGAAATTATTAGATTTACAACCTAGCAACATATAAGGTACTATCAGGACGGACACCGGCTTGCGACAGTAGGCACTTTTGTCGATTTAATGGTGAATAAATATATCATATTGTTGTTTTATTGGGGAACACCTCAGAATGCTTCCTGTTGCGAATACGCTGTAGTATATGTACATTATTATTCAATATGATATTGTGTTTCCACCAACACATGATTGTTATTATTTCATTATGTGATGCATAACTCATTATGCAATTATAAATATACTACATGAGGGAATTGTTAGTATTGTTATAATCCGTGAGACCCAACAGTATACAGGTGGCGCCACCTACATCCCCCCTAGCCTCCTCCGGATATAGACCAGTGTCAGTCGCACCGGAGTTATAATAGTTCCCACTGCATAATGCATTATACATCACATAACGAAATAATCCTCTATATGATAATATATTATTGTTATAATCTATAAATAATATTTCTTGGGAGTTTACGTCCTAGCGATCGTTGTTTGTTGACATTTTACGTCCTGGCAACATCTAAAGTCATATCAGGACGGGGTATATGACATATATATATATATATATATATATATATAAAACTGGCTATGGTGGAGGGAGAGGAAGGAGTGCAAACGAGGAGTGGGTGGGAACCTTCCAGTCTTTTATTTTGCAAGGAAAGGCCCATGGCCGGGCAAAAGAAAATAGCCCTACCAATCAAAGCTAAAAATGCATGCGATACAAGGTACGGCGGCAGAGCAAGTGACCTGCGAGCAGCAATGGTGGAGTAGCAGCGAGGCAAAAGCAGCCACGGAGCAAATATATGCGAAGAAATAATAATAAAATAAATAAATAAATAAATAATAAATAAGGTAGGTAAACCCTGCCTCTTTACATATATATAATAAATTATATTTTACATAAAACTGGCTATGGTGGAGGGAGAGGAAGGAGCGCAAACGAGGAGTGGGTGGGAACCTTCCAGTCTTTTATTTTGCAAGGAAAGGCCCATGGCCGGGCAAAAGAAAATAGCCAAAGGGGGCCCTCAAAGAGAGCCCCCCCCAACCACTACTCGCTTAACTCAACTGGGCCAGCGAAGAGGAAACCCTCAGGTCATTCATTATACAAACCTGCAATGACGTTTTCAGGTAAGCGTAGACCGTTTCACTGGCCCAGTCACCCCTCACCTTAATCTCTTCAATTGTAGCACCACAAATAGCCAAAAAGGTTGTACCACCTCGGCGGAGGGAGTGGGAGGTAAAATCAAAGTCACCCAGGCCAGCAATATTGGTAAATAGTTTTAGCATAGACTGGTAAGACGAATATGACATCGGAGTGGAACCGACATCAGCTGGCAGCCTAAAGGCCATATCGCCCGGCCCAGCAGGTATCTCATCAAAATGCTTATGTGTCCAAAAAACTGCGCAAAGAGCGAGGTTGCAACACTTAGCGACAGGTATCTCGAGAATCCTCTCATTAAATTGGATGGTCTTGCATTTTTTGACCCGTACTACCATGCCCCAATCAAAGAAGGTGAAATCTGATCGGGTCAAGGCCGCATCTGAGGCGGTGACCTGGCTTTTCCTAAGCAATGCACGAAATGACAGCAAAACGGCTGCCCGCCAAGCCGTGTGTCCTGAGTTTAGGGTCAAGCCCTCAAAAATCTTAAGCAACATGTTTGGAAGGAGAGGCGGGGCCCTCCTAGGGGTATCGCCCTTTGAGCGCCTTATACCCTTTAAGGTTGCGGCGACATAGTAGTCAGAGTATGCGATTTCCGGGGAACCATTCTGCTTCAAATAAAAATTTGGGCCCGAAAGATAATTTAAGATGGAGCTATAGGCGAGATCCTTAGCCAACCAGGTTGCGTACAGGGCAACCCACTTAGAGGAGCATGGTAGCGGGGCACTATGTTCCCCCACTTGATCCACAAAACGCAGGTAACGGTTAATTTGGACGTTTCTAGCAGACCAGGAGTTTGGGGCGTAATATCCCTGCTCATAGAAGCGCTGCTCCCCCCTTAAGTCCTCCCGTCCTGGAACAAAAGAAAAGAAGGGGTCTCAAAAATGCTCCTACAGCACATCCTCCAACTCTCATCTACAGTGGCGATTCTGGCCGCACTTCCCCTATCAGCCAATCTACTAAGTGCATCGCAAGTTATATTCTTAGAGGTATTAATATAACATGAGCTAAAAACAAAATTCTCTTCAATCACGAGCCAAAAAAGTCGCCTCAAGTAGGACATTATAACATTAGAGCGTGAGCGGCCCGTATTAAGGGCTGCCTGGACCACAACACTATCAGTCACGAATATAATTGAGGAACCCCCCCCAACCATGGGCCCATCGGTCAGCCGCCTCCCATGCTGCAGCCATCTCCTTAATATTAATATTAGCGGCGCCCAGGCTCCTATCAGGCGAGACATGA
Organism: Branchipolynoe longqiensis; assembly: GCA_030323885.1. Lineage (NCBI taxonomy): Eukaryota > Metazoa > Annelida > Polychaeta > Phyllodocida > Polynoidae > Branchipolynoe > Branchipolynoe longqiensis. Next base: position 26,742,191 of record CM059200.1, read on the forward strand.
TGGTGGCCTGCATAAAGCTGCAAGGCCTCATCCGCCTTCTCATTATAGGAACCCACAAGCCAATCATCACCATGGGTGGCTCCCATCCCCCAACTCGAGGCATCACTATATACAGATTGAACTGGGGTAAACCTCCCCAACATAGCGGCCCTTACCGTTAAAGCGACCCGCAAACTTTTCCCACCAGTCAATGTCTTGTCTGAAACCTGCACTTAGCCTAGCAAAGTAATATGGTTCGCGTACAGAAGCGATCAGGTTATAAATTCCGCGACAAAAGGTGCAGGCACCCCTGATAACCTTTGCGCAATGGGCTAGTAAACCACCCAATCTTTCAAGTTCCTTTCTCCTAGCTCTCTTACGGCCGCGAAAATGGGCAAGGACTCCATAGAGTTTCTTAAGTTTATCCGCCGGTAAAGTCAATTCGAGACCGACTGTGTCAACATCAATCCCCAAAAATCTCATCTTCTGCACTGGTGACTGGAGTTTCTTAAAACTCAGAAAGAACCCCAACCTACGTAGGATTGCTACTACTTTTTGTTGATAGGCGGCTGACTCCTCCCATGATGAGCCTATGACACAAAAGTCATCCAGATAATTAATGACTCTATCTGCCCCCTCACGCCTAGCACACCTAACGATGAAGTTAGAGATTCTTGTGAAGATAAAAGGGCTGGAGGCGAGGCCCATGGATAGGCGATTATCAAGCATGTAAATGTCCTTTTTTCCCTTGAAAGCCCATTTAATCCGTTGTTTGGTTCAGGGTGTATTTGTACCGCCCTATAGGCATCTTTTATGTCGATGGACGAGAGAAAATCCCCCATGACGAGGACATCAATGACACTATCAACACTCAGGTAATTGAATTTTTGAGCTACCTCACTAGTTGCGGAGTTTACCGACAGGCCACGAGGTCTACTACAATCGACCACAAGTCGACCCCCCCCCCCATCCTTTGGGACAACAAACATCGAGTGTACACATAGGGGGGGTAGAATTGGTAATAGATATTATACCCTGATCGAGTTCGACCTTCAACTTCTCTTCAATCAGGTCCCGGTTACATTTGGACAGCCGTTTACTATTATTTGTCTCGTAATTTTGGTTAAATTCTGAATTTACTACCCTAAAACCAAAAACTATACCTCGAAGTAAATAGGAAGCATCAGCATCCACCTCGCCCCTGAGAATTAACTCTGAAAAGAAACGACATGGTTTAAGCTGACAGGTCATGCCTGCCAGAACATAGACACACAAGCAAATTCCGCTGACACAATCCCGGGCAACTCTAAACACAACGGGTGTCTGGCCCTCTACCTCACAAACTGAGACAATTAGTCCATCGGCCTCCTCTTGTACTTCCACACAATCTAAATCACAGGCCGGCATAAGCAAGCGACCACAGTTCACCGGAATAACATCATCAGCTTTGTTGTCCTTGTCACTTTGTTGTCGGTCAGGAAGCATTATATCAGTGCCATCGTCCAATCCAGCGATGTTACAACTGTCGATTAGCCTCCGGTCGGTTCGATCGGCCCGATTCCGTGCAGTGTCGTTATCCATTATGTCGTCACTTTGTCGCGGGTCACCCCCCGCTAGCCCGGTGCTACCGTCACCTTCAAAGACGACACACTGATCCCACACACTCAAGTTGGCTACAGCGGCCCGGTCACCTACAAAGACCCCTGCCGCTCGGCTGTTGCTCCCATTTCCTCAGTCGCCCATACCACTTGGTTCAATCAATTGTCTATCAATTCTCCCGCAAGGGGGGGGGGGGGGGGAGGGAAGACTGCATCACCCACCACTTTATCTTTCTCTGCCAAAACGACCCGGTCACCTACAAAGACCCGTTCAACAATACAGGTTCTGGCACCATTAGCCCCTCGCCTCCAAGTCGCTCCGATCACCTACAAAGATCACAACTTGGTTGCTGCAGTTACTCGCTGTCTCGAGTCAAACTCTGCAGGCCGCGCGTTTATGACCCTTTCCATTACATTTTGAACAGACATGACTAAAGCGGCACTCATCCTCCCCTCTATGGCAGCCCTGCTCTCCATTCCAGGCATAGCATGGCCTCTTGGGTTGCTGGCCCTGTTTTTCCGCGTCTGATTAATTGATGTACCGGCTCTCTTCGCCTTAATATTCAGGGAACCATAGTGTAACACACTTGTTCCCCTGTTCGCACTGGAGAACGCCGCAAAACCTATGTCTTCAGCCAAAATCCTAATCGATAAATCATAGTCCACATGGGCTGAGTCCAGGTACTCACCGGTACGCGCCCTGAGTGAGAGGAAAACCATGTGTTCGACTAACGCTCTGTAGTCCTTAACGCCCAGCTGTTTTATCCCTAGTGCCCACTGGCCCGTCGCAGCTATCAGTTCATAACAGTTTGCTTTTGAGATGTGCTTTTGCCCCACTGTGAAACGTTTTAAACTCCACTTACTGCGTCTGTGACGGCTGGCGCTTCTACTCGACGAGCCGCTCGACGAACGTCTCCGACGGGTAGTGGTCCTCGAGCGACCCCTGTCCTTTCCATAGGCACAGAAACCGTCCTCCGGGCGGCCTAAGGAGGCCGCATCCACGTAGGAGGCACCAGTTGTTGGCTCCGCTGCCACCGGATCCATGGTGTAGCCGCTTGGTTCGATCCAAGCTGGTGCCCGCGCCATCTTGTTTTCCTTCTGAACGCACGCTCTGTCTTTTGTCGCGCTTCGCCAATAATGCAGCACGACGTTCTGCATATATATATATATATATATATATGCATTTAAATAAATGCGTTAGCTCCGTACAGTATTGGTCACGTGGTATACCGAGTTACACCAAATAAATGTGACTAGCCTCAACACCAGGGTTATCCAAGTGCAGACCAGATGGGTGTCACCCGTAAGGCACGTGTATATCGTTACAAGCCTTCGGGTGGAGATTATCCCGAACATTGCACAAATACGGTGCCACATTTCGGTGAGCTGAATTTGTGACCCATCATGGAAAAATTAACCTTCAGCCATCGAGGGGGAGGGGGAAAGCAGGCATTATTTTGGGGGTAAATCTTAGTTTGTTTGTTGTTTTACATCTTAGCAACATCTAAGGTGTATCAGGACGGGTACCAACTTAATTGGTTGGGTGTTGGAATTATACGTCCTGGCAACATCTAAGGTCATATCAGGACGGGTACCGACTTGAAGCAGTGTGCACTCATGGCGACTTTATAGTGCTGCCCCACTGGGAGACCAGTTTGCCAGCACCATGACCTGATTTCCCACTAAGTCACTCGGTATCTTATCCCGATACTGAGTTAACTAGTCATTGTCCGATCCTATTAATGATGAGCGCCAGGCTAGGGAGCGAACAGTATCTATTGTATTACAAGCCATCATTGGTTTCACTCGGCTGGGTTTAAAACTATCAACCTCCCGCATTGGAAGCCTTCGCTATACCGACTCGGCCACCACGTTCGGTTTTCACACCACTACCACATACTAACCATGTTTACAGATTAATACTACACTCGCACCACCTAAATTGTGTTTGCCTCACTAATCTGCCTCCACATTTCCCTGTTTTGCTCACCGAAAACATATAAGAAAAAATCCTCCGAAGCGACTGACACTTGTCAATATCCGGTGAAGGTGAGGCAGGCTGCAGATGGCACCACCGGTACAGTGATGGTCTTGTGCAGTATACCAATGTTAATAATAAATTTCTTAGGTATCTTTATATTTGCATAATGTGTTATACATCATATATATATATATATATAATATATATCAGCGGTAAAGTGAGTGATGATAACGGCCACTGAGTTGCGTGGGGAGGTCAGGTGGTAGCAGGAAATGACCTAATGAGTAAAGGTGAGCAGCTGATGACATAGTGGCTTGGGAGTAGATAGATCTTCCGGCTTATTATACTCGCATAATGGCTTATACATGATATATTAAATGTATTATATATATTTAATATCGGAAAATAAGTATACCTATGCATAACTATGCATTCCGACGAAGCCATATTGCTAAGTTGCGGTCAAGTTTTAATTGTTATTAAATCTGCTTTATTTCTTTTCTTTTAAAGCGTGGTTGCGTTTGATGATACTTCCGGGTTTTGTTTGCTCCTTCAGTGACTGACAGGAAGCGTACGCCACGGACGGACATGCGCATCCGTCCGACGGCCGGACAGCCCTGAGTGGTCACTAAGTGGCCGCCAGCTAGGGCTGGTTTCTGGCTGCCCAAGTATTCGGCGAACGGAAACACGCTGTAATTAACCAATCGAACGCGCCTTAATAAACGACAGCTCGGCCGAACATCCGCATCGAGCCCCGCACCCGAGAGCGGCTTTTTGATTGGTCCAGCTAAGCAAGCCAAGCCAGGCCGGGCTGGTTGGTTGGTTGGTTTGTAGTCTGCTCCAGCGGGGGATCTATGACTGCTATCCAAAATGGCTGCCCCACATCCGGTGTGGGGAGGGGAGCGGATGTTGTGCGTGGTGTGGGGATGGGGATGGGGGTGGGAGTTGGGGATGGTGGTTCGGGTGTGGGGTGTGGGCTGGGTGCAGAACTCGCTGCATCTCGTGACGGTAGTGACAGAAGTCGCCGCTAGGGCAGGGAGGAGAGAGGGCGCCAAGGGTTGCAACAGCAGGCGAGAGAGCCAGTAATGGGAATGCAGATAGTGAAGGAGAGCGGGAGGGAGGGAGAGAGAGGGAGAAAAAGGGAGACATGGAGAGGGAGAGTGGAGAGAGAGGGATCGGGAGAGAAGGAGAAAGGGGAAGAGGGAAGGAGGAAGAGAGCGAGGAAGGAAGGGACAGAGGGAGGTACAAAGGGAGAGTGAAGGAGGGAGAGAGAGTGGGAGACAGGGAGAGGGAAGGAGGCAGAGAGGCAGAGAAGGAGAGAAGGGGAGAAGAAGAGAAGGAGAGAAGGAGAGGAGAGAAGGGGAGAAGGAGAGAAGGAGAGGAGAGCAGGAGAGGAGAGAAGGAGAGGAGAGAAGGAGAGGAGAGAAGGAGAGGAGAGATGGGAAGAGGGAGAACGGATTGATTGATTGGTGGTTACTTTACGCCGTGTCGGCAGCATTGGCCATATTCACGGGGAAGGGAGAAAGGAAGAGAAGGAGGAAAGCCAGGGAGGAGGGATAGAAGGAAGGAGAAAGGAGTGGATAGGAGGAGAATTGGAGACAGGAGACTGTACACAGGCTGTAATTGGTTAGCCTTGCTTTCAGAGAGTTTCCAACATATACACACATATATACACACACACTTACACACACACGCAGAGTCACACAGCGCCCCCTGTATGTGGCTGGGTGACATGAAGCAACGCGTCCGTACACCTCGTGCCCCCTCCTCCACATACACACCTACCCAAACACACACACCTTGCCACCCATCGCACCCACCCCACCCACCCCAGCCCCCTCGTCTCCCTTCCCACCCTCCCACCCGCCAGCACAACTTCGTGAGCTGAATGAGTGGGCAAAACCCTGCGCATGCGCCCGGATTCTAGAATCCACACCGGACGTGCCGCTTCTAGGACCAGCGCCACAAGCGCCACTTCCGGTTTGAGTTATGGCGATACTGCAGTGTGCATACCGGGATGTTATTTTGTCACATTTGCTATATCTTTGTTGGTCTCTTTTATTTTAATTTTTTTTGGGGGGGAGGGGGTTATTATGTAACGAGCCGTATTGAATGCACCCAGACTCGATGTTATCATTGTCCTGTGGGGGCCATCCCCCTTCTACACCCAGCTCACCTCTCCCCACCTCCACTTTCACCTCTCCCCACCTCCATCCTCACCTCTCCATCCCACCTCCACCCTCCACCCTCCCACCTCCACCCTCACCTCTCCCCACCTCCACCTTCACCTCTCCCCACCTCCACCCTCACCTCTACATCCCACCTCCACCCTCCACCCTCCCACCTGCACCCTCACCTCTCCCCACCTCCACCTTCACCTCTCCCCACCTCCACCCTCACCTCTCCATCCCACCTCCACCCTCCTCCCTCCCACCTCCACCCTCACCTCTCCCCACCTCCACCCTCACCTCTCCATCCCACCTCCACCCTCCACCCTCCCACCTCCACCCTCACCTCTCCCCACCTCCATTCTCACCTCTCCATCCCACCTCCACCCTCCACCCTCCCACCTCCACCCTCACCTCTCCCCACCTCCACTCTCACCTCTCCATCCCACCTCCACCCTCCACCCTCCCACCTCCACCCTCCCACCTCCACCCTCACCTCTCCCCACCTCCACCGTCCACCCTCCCACCTCCACCCTCACCTCTCCCCACCTCCACTCTCACCTCTCCATCCCACCTCCACCCTCCACCCTCCACCCTCCACCCTCCCACCTCCACCCTCACCTCTCCCCACCTCCACTCTCACCTCTCCATCCCACCTCCACCCTCCACCCTTCAGCCTCCACCCTCTCCACCTCCACCTTCACCTCTCCCCAACTCCACCCTCACCTATCCATCCCACCTCCACCCTCCACCCTCCATCCTCCACCCTCACCTCTCCCCACCTCCACTCTCACCTCTCCATCCCACCGCCACCCTCCACCCTCCAGCCTCCACCCTCCCACCTCCACCTCCACCTCTCCCCACCTCCACCCTCACCTCCCCATCCCACCTCCACCCTCCATCCTCCCACCCCCACCTCACCTCTCCCCACCTCCACCCTCACCTCCCCATCCCACCTCCACCCTCCATCCTCCCACCCCCCCTCACCTCTCCCCACCTCCACCCTCCACCTATCCATCCCACCTCCACCATCCACCCTTCCACCTCCACCCTCACCTCTCCAAGCCACCTCCAGCATCCACCCTCCCACCTCCACCCTCCCACCTCCACCCTCACACCTCCACCCTCAAACCTCCACCCTCACACCACTCCATCCCACCTCCACCCTCACACCTCGCCATCCCACCTCCACCCTCCACCCTCCACCCTCCACCCTCCACCCTCCACCCTCCCACCTCCACCCTCACCTCTCCATCCCACCTCGTCCGACCCACCCGCTTCCCATCTCCCTCCTCCTGTCAGCACCCTCCCATTTCCCTCTTCCCTCCCGCTCCCACCCCACCCCCACCTCAATCCTCCCACCACCCCCTCCCTCCTCACCCCTCACCCCTTCCACATAAACATGTAGCAGTAAATCAAAACCATCGGATTATGCAAATCTGAAGCTTTGTGTCAGTTTCATATTGTTTTAACTGTGTGTGTAATACACATGTCTCATTTCCTTTATTTTACACCAATGTTCTGCCAAGTTATTTAGCGTCAATGCAACAGAGAAACACAGCCGCAAATGAATCTTCAATTATTTGTTTGTGATTTCAATGGATCACACATGATGTCATAACCAAATAATATGACCCAACACATCATTTATCCATAAGCTACTTGAGCTGGTACGGGCCCTAGCGGATTGAATCCCATTCACAATTTAAACTCGGAAACAATAAAGATAACTTATTGTTAATTAAGCTCTTGAGAAATCGGATCAATCTTCCTATCTAAAGTGTCATATTCTAAGTGGTGTCCTCTTCTTCTGTGTTCAGACTAAAAGGAACCACTGAACACGGGCATTATATTCATTATGTTTGAGTGATTTCGATTTCCTTAAACCTGACATGTAAATGAGAGATAAAACTCCAACAACCGACCAAGGAAATAGCGTGACTTTGAAGATTGTATGGTATAATTTATCGTAGGATGTGTCGGATAAAAATAGTACCAAGTGCGTTAATTTCGAAAATGTCTACACTGAATATCTCACCGAGCGGCTTCATATTGAGTGCATTGCAGCAAAGGTTAAATCAACGGAGTCCGCTTGTTTGGAGTTTCTTTCATTTTCTGAGATAAATATGTTAGGTTGATCGCCATTATCTACCTTATTTTAGTTTGAAGTAACTTTTATTTTAAATGGCTAACATTTGAGATATATGAAATGCAAACATTCAACATTAATTTTGGCAAGCACACCAAAACTCTGACACCATAGGCTTCTGCCATAAGATGTTCTATTAAATTGCCTCCGTATTCCCTTCTATGTTTAATAACGGCTGCAGTATATAAGTTACATATGTAGAATCAAATTTAGATAATTGCTTCAGTTTTGACAAATTTGATATTTTAATCGGACTATGCAGCTTTAAACGTCTTATTTTTTGTATATTATTAATTAATTTTCACGAAAAGCATTGGCTATGGGTTTTTTGCTGTAAGTCTAGTTCTTTTTTGTGCAAGGAACTAAATCTTTATTTTTGAGAGATCCCCTAGTTAATTTTCTTCTTGTATGTTTAGTAATTTATGGAGGGTGGTTTCTTAGTTATTTTGGAGAGACGCGTAAGAAATTCGCTTGCCAAAGGTGCATTCAATTCGACTAGTAATTTACTTATTTATTTTGGAAGTGAGTACCCGTCAATTTGCTTCCTCTATGCATATTAATCATTACGTCTAGTTTTGAGAGAAGCGTTAGTAAATTGTTTGTCGAAGACATACTAATTTTTTTAAATGGCTTCTTTATTGATTTCTTTTCTCCAGTGATTTTGCCTGCCATAACCGTTTAACTTCCATGAGGAGTTAACTATGCATTATTTGTGAAAAACAGATGTTATTTTCTGGTTTTAGGCAAATTTGTTTTGCTTTGGTGTCATTTATTCATTTATATATTTATTTTCCTGAGCGCGAATCGTAGCTTTTTTGTATAGGTTATACACATAATACATTTTAATAGGGGTATATATTTATTTACTTACTTACTTATTTTGTTTTTAATTTTCATGAGATGGGTCCATTTTTTTTGTTAGGGAGAATTAATTTTAAGGTATGTAAATAGTGTAGTAGTCTGAACATGAGCTCTACTACCATGCGGTAGCAGCGGAGACTAGGCCGTACACCAGCGCAGTACCCATACACTGCACCAGGTGGTGGCATGGGTAGCCACCGGTCAGACCCCAACTGGTCTGACCTCTACTGCATGTGGCTGACCCCCCCCCCCATACATACCTATAGAGTCGATGTGGGATCTGGCGAGTCAGGGGGCGAGTCAGACAACTACTGATGCCGCGGAGAGCAGATGGTTCAATAAACCAAGTTGAAGCGTACTCTGATTGAATCTTGGTGTTCTTCTGTGAGTGACCGTGAGAGTGGGAGTCGGAGGGCCATGGGCCATTACATTGGTGCCGTGACCAGGATCCTATACAACCTATGCGCTGTATAGTTGATGAACCTACCCTCTGTATGTGTAAGTGTACTGTCTGTATGTATGTAATTGTAAGCATTGAAAGACTTACAATTCCAGGGGGACGAGTGTAGTGGTCTGCACTGACCTCTCAGGCAAGGAGCCACATGGATGGGTGGGCGTGGGTAGTGTGTTGATATCAGGGGCCTAGGTGGTGTGGTGGTTGGCACACTGGCCCGGAGTGCAGGGGGATGTGGGTTCGGGTCCTGCTCTAGGTGCAATATTTCCCATTTTCATCACCCCCATGACACTGGTTGCCGTGTCCATGATCCTGTACAAGCTATGTGCTGTATAGTTGTTGAACCTACCCTGTGTATTTAAGTGTGTTGCATTGCCTGTATGTATGTAATTGTAAGCATTAAAAGACTTACAATTCCAGGGGGACGAGTGTGGTGGTCTGCACTGACCTCTCAGGCAGGCAAGGCGTGGGTAGTGTGTTGATATCAGGGAGCCTAGGTGGTGTAATGGTTAGCACACTGGCCTGGAATGCAAATAGATGTGGGTTCGAGTCCCGCTCTAGGCACAATATTTCCCATTTTCATCACACCCACAACAATATTGATTCACTCATCTAGTTTAGCGAGAATGGTAAACAATTTGCACGACCTATGTATACTATATATTTGGGGGTTATTTATATATTTATTTATATATCTTCGTGGGTAGCGTTAGTGATTTGTCTGCTGAGCAGACACAGACGACAGCCCCCCCCCCCCCCCCCCACACACACACACCTCCCCCTCACCCCTCACGCCACCACTGACGAGCACCGACACATCAACCGCCTTTTTATTTTTATCTCCTCCACCGGAAACTGTACATTTCCTTCCCGTCACCTGATCCGCCCCGGTTAGATGGTCACGTGGTCCCGTCCGTTTTCACCAAGCGCGCCGACAGGTGGCGTCACCTTATACTGTTCAGAGTCGATCGGCCCTACTAGGGTCGCCGTCAGCACGTAATTAGCTACTTGGTGGTGGCAGGCGGTGACGTGGGAGGAGGGGTGGGGGAGGGGAGCGAGGATAGTGTGGGGTAAGAAGGGGGGAGAGGGAGAGGATGAAGGAGAGGGATGAGGGGAGGGGAGGGAGAGGGATGCGGGGAAGGGAGGGGTAGGAGAGGAGATATGGGCAGGCGAAGAGGGAGGGGAGTTGGAGGCGAACGGAGATGGGGAGGGGGTGGAAAGCGCGGACGGAGAGCGCGCGGAGACGGGGAGGGAGAGGGGCGGGACACGGGGAGGGAGAAGGGCGGGAGACGGGGAGGGAGAGCGGCGGGACACGGGGAGGGAGAAGGGCGGGAGACGGGGAGGGAGAGCGGCGGGACACGGGGAGGGAGAAGGGCGGGAGACGGGAAGGGAGAAGGGTTGGACACGGGGAGGGAGAAGGGCGGGAGACGGGGAGGGAGACGGGGAGGTAGAGGGGCGGGGGACGGGCAGGGAGTGGGGAGGGAGACTGGGAGGGAGAAGGGCGGGAGACGGGGAGGGAGAGGGGCGGGAGAAGGGGAGGTAGAGGGGTGGGATACTGGGAGGGCGAGGGGCGGGAGACGGGGAGGGAGACGGGCGGGAGACAGGGAGGGAGAGGGGCGGGAGACGGGGAGGGAGACGGGGAGGTAGAGGGGCGGGGGACGGGCAGGGAGTGGGGAGGGAGACTGGGAGGGAGAAGGGCGGGAGACGGGGAGGGAGAGGGGCGGGAGAAGGGGAGGTAGAGGGGTGGGAGCCTGGGAGGGCGAGGGGCGGGAGACGGGGAGGGAGACGGGCGGGAGACAGGGAGGGAGAGGGGCGGGAGACGGGGAGGGAGAGGGGAGGGTGAGGGGCGGGAGATGGGGCGGGAGATGGGGAGGGAGAGGGGCGGGAGACGGGGAGGGAGAGGGGAGGGTGAGGGGCGGAAGATGGGGCGGGAGACGGGGAGGGAGATGGGCGGGAGACGGGGAGGGAGAGGTGCAGGAGACGGGGAGGGAGACGGGAGGGTGAGGGGCGGGAGATGGGGCGGGAGACAGGGAGGGAGAGGGGTGGAAGTCGGGAAGTCGGGGAGGCATAGGGGCGGTACACGGGGAGGGAGAGGGGCTGGAGACGGGGAGGGAGAGGGGCGGGAGATGGGGAGGGAGAGAGGAGGTGGGAGAGGGCGGGGAGAGGGGGCGGTGAGGGAGAGGGTGAGGGAGAGGGCGCAGAGAGGGGGTGGGAGAGGGACGGTAGAGTGTATGTGTAAGGCATCTAAAAAAAGTTTGCTTTGGTTCATTGTGGTTTTCCGTCCAAGTAACATTGGAGTTTTAGTTGCCCATATTGAATGATCGGTGAAGATTTAATTATCATCAGTTAATGGTCAGTGAATATTTTGTTTCCGTTAGCTTATACTCGGTGAACATTTAGCTATACTCAGTTAATGGGCAATGGAGACTTAGTTACCCTCAGTCATTGCACAGTTGGGATTTAGTTATCCTTAGCTAATGTTTGGTAGAGATTTAGTTACCCTTTCTGAATGATATTTATTTACCATTAGTTAACGCTTGGGGATATTTAGTTCCCCTCAGTTAATGCTAAGTGGAGATTTAGTTACCCTCTCTGAATGCTCGGTGGTTATTTAGTTACCATTAGTTAATGCTTGGTGGATATTTAGTTACCCTCAGTTAATGCTAAGTGGAGATTTAGTTACCCTCTCTGAATGCTTGGTGGATATTTAGTTACCCTCAGTTAATGCTAAGTGGAGATTTAGTTACCCTCTCTGAATGCTCGGTGGTTATTTAGTTACCATTAGTTAATGCTTGGTGGATATTTAGTTACCCTCAGTTAATGCTAAGTGGAGATTTAGTTACCCTTTCTGAATGCTCGGTGGATATTTAGTTTCCCTCAATTAATGCTCGGTGGAGATTTAGTTACTCTTGCCTAATGCTCGGTGAAGATTTAGTTATCCTCAGTTAATGCTCAGTGGAGATTTACTTAAACTCTTTTCGGGCCACGTCTCCCATATCAATCCTCTCAGACGAGATCTCGCGACAGTTTGCACAGTTCTGTGGATGTCCAGCCTCGCCCCTATTAATGATAGGCGGCCAACAAGTGCCCCTCTTTGATTCAAAGGGAGTGAAGGACATGTTGGTGCCGGTGCTCGGTCAAATCCCCTGACACCAGCCTAGGCATATTGTTTTAAGTTGTTGAACTCGGAAAAACAGTATTTCATATACAATAAAGTGGCATAGTCCAATGAAAGCATCAGATGATATAAACCAAAACAATTATCTAGATTTACTCTTAAATTTCAAAAGGGCAGGGAGGGGGAGGGTGATGGGAAGAGGTGAGAAGGGTGGAGAGTGAGATGGGAAGGCAGAGGGAAAGGGAGAGGGGAAGGGAGGAAGGACGGAGAGGTGAAGGGAGGGTGAAGGGAGGGGGAAGGGAGGGGGCAAGGAGAGGGAAGCGAGAAGGGAGGAGGGACGGAGAAGGAAGGGGGTAGGAGGGACGGAGCTGGGAAGGGAGTAGGGAGGGAGGAGGGATGGAGAGGGGGGATAGGGGAAGGGAGGGGGAAGGGAGGGGGAAGGGAGCAAGGACGGAGAGGGGAAGGGAGGGGGAATGGGGGAGGGGCGGAGAGAGGGGGGGAGAGGAGGGGAAGGGGAGGGAGGGGGAAGGAGAAGGGGGAGGGAAAGGGAGGGGAGAATGGAGGGAACGGAGAGGGGGAGGGAGAGCGGAAGGAAAGAGGGAAGGGGGGCGGATAGGGGAGGGAGTGGGGAAGGGATGGGGAAGGGAGGAGGGACGAAGAGGGGGGAGAGGGGATGGGAGGGGTGAAGGGAGGGGGACGGAGAGGGGAAGAGAGGAGGGATGGATAAGAGAAGGGAGAATGGAATGGGGGGGGGGGGAGGGAGAGGAGCAGGGAGGAGGAACGGAGAGGGGAAAGGAGGGGGGAGGAAACAATTGTTACTACATAGAAGTGAATATCTAAAGTCAGGTCAATATTGCGCACCATTTAAGGAATTGTTACTACATAGAAGTAAATATTAAGTTAGTTCAACAGAACCTGATTCTGCTAAAACCTATGGTATCATTTTCTACATGCATGCCAACATTAATTTATCTCTTCCATTTAAAATATCTCCAAAGTTAGCAACTTACAATACAAGTTACATCAAACTAAAGTGAAGTGATTATAATGATCTTCCAAAGAATGGCAGGATCTCAAAGTGCTTGGACTGTGCTGCTTTAACTGTTCAGTATTGAGTTTGTTTCACAGGTGACAACCCGGCCATGCTAAGTAGCTTCGTTAACACTCTATGGAACCAATCAGAGCAAATGGCTGCTGAGGTCCTAATTTTCTAAATTTAGTTTTCTATTGATTATTCTAGTATGGACCTTTCAAGTTCAGTAATGATTAATTCAGCTAAAATATAGATTAACTTCACTCCATTAGCACCAGTTAATGCTATTTAAAACAAGCAATTACATAGGCAGATCAAAGTACGTAAAGAACACGCATCGCACTTCCAATCTCAGCAATTAATAATTCGGTAAAGTTCAAATTATGTTCACTCCATTCGCCTAAAGTTCAGTTTATTTTTACTTCATTAGCACCTTTTAATATTGTTTGAAGCAAACAATTACATAGGTAGATATATATATACATCTCATTATCTATACACGTATTATCATTATACATCCTATATGTAGTGAAGCTACAGTTGGACAGAATAAGAAGACAAATAAAGCTATATTATTTGATATTATTTGATATTATTTGATATTATTTGATATTATTTGATATTATCTGATATTATCTGATATTATTTGATATTATTTGATATTATTTGATAGTATTTGATATTATTTGATATTATTTGATATTATTTGATATTATTTGATATTATTTTATATTATTTTATATTATTTTATATTATTTTATATTATTTTATATTATTTTATATTATCCTGGATTCTCGTTCCGAATTTAGCCACTGGGCACCACATACTTCGACCATTGTTGGCTAGTAGTTGAACTTGCATAATGTGCATATATACGCCCTATTAACACGCATATTAGTAAACTCATATTGCTCAGGGGACATCAACATATAATCATCACCCACGGGCGGTTACCGTAAAACCACACATTGAGTCTGGTTCAATAGACATACCGTAAGCACACTAATACCCCAATCACACAAAGGTAGTTCTTACGACGTTCTTGAAAGTGTTGCTGAATGAGCTCAAATGTGTGAGAACCTAGTGAACGTAGTAGCAACGTTTTACAAACTGTTTATGAACTGCATGGACGGGCAAGGACGGAAGCGTGCTCTACAACTGTAAACATGTTCAACATTTTTGGCGGCCACATTTTACCCCATTTTAGAACGGGTCGCGTTTTGAGAACTACTTTTGTGTGATAGGGGTATTGCATCATAGTCTGTAATGTTGAAATATATTACAAGGTGTGCACAAGGCAGCATGTTGTAAAATACCCAACCAGGACTTACTACTGAACTACCCGGCATCTTCCCACAGAACGTGACAAAGTGGACACGCCACTGACCGTGCAAACTTCGTGTGTTCTGTAGAAATGGGGCCACACCGAGTAGGAATGAATGTTTATATGGGAACACGGTGAAGACTTCAACCACACTCTTTAAATGTACCTTTATGTTCCCGGTAGGTGGCGTAGCGAAGAAGATCACGTGGGTTGAGATCGTCAATGTGCGTCTGTGGGTAGGGGGAGGTGGAGATGTGAGCGCGGTGGGGTCGGTAGGTGGAGGGTGGGGGGCAGGGTGCGTGAGGCGGTGATGGGGCGGGGAGAGTCGGGTAGAGGCAATACGAGGCGGCGCGGGGAGAGATAGTTGGTGCGGGGAGTAAGTGGGGATGGGCCGGGGAAGGGGCAGGGAAGGGGCAGGGAAGGGGCAGGGAAGGGGCGGGTAAGGGGCGGGGTAGGGGCGGGGACGGGTCGGGGTAGGGGCAGGGAAGGGGCGGGGAAGGCGCGGGAAGGGGCGGGGAAGGGGCGGGGAAGGTGCGGGGAAGGGGCGGGGAAGGGGCAGGGAAGGGGCGGGAAAGGGGCAGGGCAGGGAAGGGGCGGGTAAGGGGCAGGGTAGGGGCGGGGACGGGTCGGGATAGGGGCGGGGAAGGGGCGGGGAAGGGGCGGGGAAGGCGCGGGGAAGGGGCGGGGACGGGTCCGGGTAGGGGCAGGGAAGTGGCGGGGAAGGGGCGGGGAAGGCGCGGGGAAGGGGCGGGGAAGGGGCGGGGAAGGGGCGGGGCCGGGGCGGGGAAAACGAAAGGTGCCGAGCTTAAATCGGGCCAAGTAGGAGGCTAGGTGACCAGGATGGCTGCCAGCCGGACGTGCAGTAAGCACATAGCGGGGGTCTGTGGGGCGGCGGGCGGGTGGCTAGAGGGAGCGGTAGATGGGGTGTGGAGTGTGCCGGGTGTGGGTGGGGTGGAGGCGTGGGGGGGGGGGGGGGGGGGGGGGGGGGCTGATGGCGCGAACAGGCCATTACGGCGCTGAAGCTATCGTCAACGGGCGGAGTAAAGTCTCACTCGGCGTCGGGCGGGCCGACGCAGGCCGACGCAGGCCGAGCTCGGCGACAATTCCGATTCTTAATGGCGGATCTAAAGTAAAGCGAATGGCTGGAAGCTTCAGGCTGAGTAGGCGCAAAGAGACACTTCCACAGGTCTAATTAAGCACTCGCCAGACTTTCTATCTCACTATTATTATTATATATATATATATATATATATATATGTAGATATATACAAATATGACAGCTGTATACTCCGAAGGCTTTGAGCTGGTGCCATGTATCTAGCTCACTGCATTACGTTGATCATCACAATGTATCTTACTGTAGATTGAAGTAATTTGTATTATACGTGCCTAACTATGAATATATTGGAACTGTAGGTTGCTTTGGAGTGTTACGTCCTTGCACCATTGAAGGTCATATCAGGATAGGTACCGAGTTGTGACAGGACGCCCTCATTGCGACTTTATAGTGCGCCACACTGGGAGACCAGGCTGACAGCACCATGACCTGATATCCCATTCAGTCACATTGTCCTGACACTGAGCCAACCAGTCATTGCCCTATCCTAATAATGCCGAATGCCTGGCTAGAAGGTGACAAGTAGCAATTTATAAGTCATTGGTTTGACTCAACCAGGGTTTGAACCCACAAACTGATGGGTTCAGATCCCCCGATCTCCCAAAACAGGGGACGGACGCTCAACTCATTCGGACCATCCCATCTGGTAATATTTATATAATGACAGTTCAACACAATTTTGGTCTATGGATTGACGCGGAGCCTAGCTATAACCTGGGTGCATCACAGGGTAAATCTAGAATTATATATTATAATAATAGGTCGATGGTGGCAGATTTGCATATTGCGCAGTGATATGCCACCCTTAAAATTAGTTCTTTGTACTGCCATCAGAGGGCATGTTAGTGCGGAAAATCATCTTTGAGAGCAATTCCACATTGCATAATGCAAAATGGGCTGTTACCCTCAACATTAGTAGTTAACTGCCACAAGAGGGCAGGTCGGTGGTGGAAATGATCTAGTAGAGTTATTTTGTTTTTTTCAGAGAGCACACTCCACAGTAATCTACTGCCCACAACATTCGATATTGTCACTTCCCTCAGAGGGCTGGATGATGGCAGCAAATCCCGTGGAAGTTGTTTTCCACCGAGCATCATGCAAAGTCAGCCGTTACCAGTATTCGTTCTTGCCACAACCACCAGAGGGCAGGTTGGTGAAGGAAATCCTCTATGAGTATAAGACCATTTACGCATAATCTGATGCACGATGATCAGCTAGTAACAATTACTTCTTCCACCACCATCAGAAGATGAAGCCTTCCACTCCAACCACTTACATGTACATTGTGACCCATTGTTCCCCTGCATCTGATAACGTTTAGGGAGTGGGATGTAGATCGGGCTGTAGCGTGTCCGCTTGTGACGTTCTCGGTCATCTATAAATCGGTCCTTCTCAGTGGACCCATTTGCAGTTTGGGTTATTTTCCGTTCCAACCAGTAGTCCACAACTGGTTCATCAAAGGCTGTCGTATGTGTGTCCTGTCTGTTGGAAAGTGTCTATAAAAGAGCCCTTGATGCTTATCAGAAAAAGTAGCCTATGTGGTGGCAGCGGGTTTCCTCCAAAGAAATACGTTAGAATGATCATATGTTTGAGGTCCAATAGCCAATGATATGAAAAATCAATGCGCTCTAGAGGCGTCATTAAATAAAAGAAGCTTTGATGGAAATGTCAGGTGCGAATCCAGGTGTTCCTGATGGCAGACCTGCTTCATCTGTGTCCCTACCTAACCCACTCCTTCCAATAAATCCACCAGTCTCGACCCTCCTCCCTAAGGCTATCCTACCCCCTTCTACCCCTTACCCCACCACGCCTCTCCCGCCTTTTTTTGTCTACCCCCCCGACCCCGCTTCCAAGCCCACCCTTTCCCCCCTACCCATTCATCACGAGATCCTGTCGTCTGCTTCACCCGCCCACCGGACGCTGCCACTGGTCGGCTGGCCCTGCGTTACCAACCCAACGACCACACAGAACCACCTATAATTCCACTCGACATGAAAATAACCTCCAAATCCGCACACAGACAAATGTAAATAAAACCACTAAACCGATTATCAAATTCATATGTAATTTGTCATTTCTTTTTCTTTTTTTTTCAATCGAAATTACGACGGTGAAATATTTATAATGTAAATAACAGTCGCCAAAAAACGACAAAATGGATGAATATAGAATGTTGGTGGGAATTCGTCGGCTGACGTTTGGCATGACGGAGAAGCATACGTCCGGCCCGACAGCCCTCAAGGCAATTGAATCAATGTAGGCAAACAAGCCCTAAGCGCCGTGCATCACGGGGGAAACTAGGCGTGAGACAGGGGCCGCTTCCCCGGGCCCCCTGCACTAACACACCGTCGCCAATCCGCGGCGCATCAGGGCCTCCGTTACTAACACGGTCACCGATGAATTTGGGCCGCGTCTTGGAAATGGCAGCGCAGTGGCGGATTATCAGTGTATGTTGTTGGAGTTTTACATCATAGACACTTTCACGGTCAGAGCCTCACTGGTTCCCCCATGGCGCCATATCGCACTCAGTCACAGTATCCCAACACTGAATCACCAACCAGTCCTTTCCCTATCCTGCTAACGCCAAATCCCAATGTAGTGATGGATATTGATTTTGTAAGGTTTTGATTTGACTCGGCTGGGGTTCGAACCTACGACCTTCTACGCCTTGTGATTGAGCAGATACTAGAAATACCCAATGCAACTCGTCTGCCTCTCTCCTATCAGGTTATCAACTCTCCACACGCCCTATTCTTTCCCAGTTCTGGAGAATTCCTCGAATGTCAGTATTTAGAGAAAATACTCTAAATGTCTACAATCACGCCGTGAATAGTAACGTTGTTATATCAACTATGTTTTAGTTTCTACCGCAATTTAAAGACGAAATATTAGGTTGATCGCCATAAAGTATAATATCTGGTATTGCTTGGAATAAATTTGAATAAACATGACTAAACTTGGACACAGTTTAAAGGGGGAATATGGTAAATAATGTAGACACTGGACTATTGACCACATATATGCTTGTGGCAGAGTCTCTTAATATTGACTTACTATTGCTTCTATGGAGCAATAAATGGTTACTAGGCATTTGTGGACACCTAGGATATAATGCAGGCAAATGCAGGACAGTGGTTTAATTGTTAAAATAGTGTCGTGGGGGTGATGAAAATGGGAAATACTGTGCCTAGAGCGGGACTCGAGCCCACATCTCTTTGCATTCCAGGCCAGTGTGCTAACCATTACACCACCTAGGCTCCCTGATATCAACACACTCCCCACGCCTACCTGTCTATGTGGTTACTTGCCTGAGAGGTCAGTGCAGACCACTACAATAGCATGGCTTCATCGCATTGTTCGACTTTACTATCGGCCAATAAAACTGTATGCTCATATCGATATAATTTACAGAGAATCCCGGCAAGCGATGCGAGTATAATTTTCTGGCAAGAATTGTCTGCTCATTGTCTGCTCATTGTCTGCTATTTTCTTTTATTTTTAAATAAAGAGTGTATAATATAGTAGTATCGACGGTCGGTGGTGGCGCTAGTAGTAGTATCGGCATAACTTGCAAAGAATGATTATCATCCTACATATGTATACCAAATAATGGTGTGATCATATCAATTATTGATATTGGCATAATAAATTAGACAACGCTTGCATATTTTGGTTATACAAACACATATGTAATAAATATATATATGTGCATCTATATAGTATATACATATTACATATATTACATATATTACATATATTACATATATTACATATATCACATATATTGCATATATCGCATATATTGAATATATCGCACATATCACACATATCACACCTATCGCACATATCACACATATCACACATATCACACATATCACGCATATCACATGTATTACACATATTAGTTATTACACATCTAACACATCTTACATATATTACATATATTACATTATATTACATATATTACATATTTTACATATATTGCATATATTACATATATTACATATATTACATATATTACATATATTAAATATATTACATATATTACATATATTACATATATTACATATATTACATATATTACATATATTGTGTATATTACATGTATTAAATATATTCCATATATTCCATATATTACATATATTACATACATTACACATATTACATATATTACATATATTACATATATTACATATATTACATATATTACATATATTACGTATATTATGTATATTACATGTATTCCATATATTCCATATATTCCATATGTTCCATATATTACATGTATTACATACATTACACATATTACATATATTACATATATTACATATATTACATGTAGTACATGTATTACATGTAGTACATGTATTATAGGTATTACATGTATTACATATATTACATGTATTACATGTATTGCATGCATTACCCATATTACATTTATTACATGGGTTGCATGTATTACATGTGGTACATGTATTACATGTAGTCCATGTAGTATATGTATTACATGGAGTACATGTATTACATGTATTACATATATTACATATATTACATGTATTACATATATTATATATATATCACATATATCATATAGATTACATATATTACATATATTACACATATTACATATATTACATATATTACATATATTACATGTATTACATATATTACATGTATTACATATATTACAGATTTTATGTATACTAGTTACTACACATATTATATATATATTACATATATGTATTATACATGTATTACATATGCATTGTATATGTATTATATATGTATTATACATGTATTAGACATGTATTATATGTCTTATATATGTCTCATACATATATTATACATGTATTATGTGATATATAATTTATTATATGAGTATAAAGGGGCGGAGCTTCAATTCTATATCGGTTTTATGGAACCTAGCATTTAATTGCTTGCTATTTATTAATAACATCATATTTATTTGTGCTATTTGCTGTGGCCCGGAACGCACTGTGCTATCCTGGTGCCACCACCATTTAGTCAGATGTCAGCCAGAGCGCATCAGGATAACATGAGCTCCAAATTTGTAACTTTTGTCTTGTGGATAGGGCGGTTTATTGCTCGGCCAATGGGCCTCGGTAAATAACGGTAGGCTCCCACCACTCCTCGTCTTGCCTCCTTTTTGTGTCTCCTATGTCATAGCCCAATTTATATATATATATATATATATTATATATGTGAGGACAGCTGGGGAGTCGGGGATGTTACAGAAAATTACTCCAAGTGGGGCGCAGTGGCAATTTATAGCGGTATCGAATAATAATCGAAACAAATATATATAATCGAATATGTGAATCCCATTGCAATTTATATTCCTATAACTCAATATATAACACATAGATAATTGTATATAGGCAACATAACGAAACTGACGCATGTTGTTCGATGTTATTCGAGAGGCGATGAATTGTTAGTAAGACCACACACTTCCCCTCCCCTTTCACCCCCTCACCCCCCCCTCACCCCCCCCCCCCCCCCCCCTCACGCCCCCACCAGTACCACGCCGTCGCCGCGCCGTGTCCGAGGACTGGCACTACCAGGACTCCCTGGGTCCCGAGTCTCCACTCTCGGCACTCAGTGACAACACATGGATTTTCCGCCCGATTTATATTTATATTTGCAGCGGCCTCTGCCTTACTGCCATCGTATTTCCATGACTGATTTTGTTAATAGAAATTAGCTGCAAAAGCAACACTCACATGGATTTCCATGTATTAGTGGTTATATTGTATTTGTTATCTTGGTTTAGCTGATCTTATTTATTTCCATTAATTAATTAATTAATTAAATAACAAAACATCACATCACGTATATGCATTCCGAACCAATTAATTAATGCCATATGGTGTTTTCTTTCAATATATAATATAGCAAAATTGATGATTAAGTACTTGAATATATATATGTTATGATATATACGGGAATATATAATATATATAAAGGCATTTAAATTCAATTCGGAAATTTACATATACATATATATGTATGTACATATATATATATATATATATATATATATATATATATGTATATGTCTTTGTGTATAAATTGACGGGCAAACACATCTACATGTAGGCATAGAAATATATATATATATATATATACATATATAAGCACATCTGCAAACACATGTATTTATTTATATAACGATACACATACACAGGTGTATATATATATATATATATATACATATATATATATATATATAAAATGCATTTATAAGTAAATATTCAAAAAGAATAGGTACAATTGTTGGTCTGGTGTTGAGTTAAATATAAGGTTATGTTTTTGGTCGGAAGATTGGGGTCGTGGTGGGAGCTTAGGGTTGTGATGGAAAGAGGTGCGGGTGGTGGTTGGGGTGGCGGAGACAGCTAACTTGTGGGGGGGGGGGGGGGGGGGGGGGATGAACGGTACCATTGGGGTGATGCACATTTGATGTGTAACGCGGGCAGGGGGTGTTTGGACAGGGTAATAGGGCGTCACGCTTCAGTGAGTCCGCTTAGGCACGGAGTAGGCGAGCGCCAAGTTAAGAGGATGAGTGGGCAGCTGAGCATGTTACCCGGATGTAGGGATGTGCTTACTGCGCATGCCTAACAGACCAGCTTACCCCGGGTATGACGCACTATAGGCACCCATCGTTGGTTGGTTGTTTCTTTCACAAGTTTGTGTTTAGTCATTTTGTAAAAATGCTTTTAAAAAATATTTTTAAAAGGAGAATCAGTTCTGAAATGCTTTCAGGTTTGGTTTGGTTTGATTGGGGTAGGACGTTCTATTAACATTTGAGGTCACATCTGGTCGGGAACGGACTTGTGAAAACATGCGCTCATGGCACTGTCCAGCTGGGATATAGAGCAGCCGGCACCATGACCCCATATCCCAGTCACTCATATTATCTTGATACTGAATAAGCCAACCATTGCCCTACTCTACTATCACAGAGCGACAAGCGAGCCAGCAACAAGAATACATTTGTTATCCGTTGGTTTGACTCGGCCGACACTCAGATGAATAAATATTTATCACCTTCCCCCAACCAAACAAATGAATCTATATATATATATATATTAAAAAAACACACCCGAAAACAAGGTTCATAGGTTGCTCTCAGTCTCACCTTTCAATTTATTTTACCAAATAAATTATATATTTACCTTAAGATTACTTCATCGGAAATCACGAATATGCTTTTGAATTGGCCCTTTATTGAAACGTTTGTTTGTTGTTGTTTTACATCCTATCAACATCTAAGGTCATATCAGGACAGGTACCAACTTGTGACAGTGCGCACTCATGACAACTTTATTGTGCTACCCCACTGGGCAACCAGGCTGCCAGCACCATGACCTAATATCCCACTCAGTCACATTATCCTGACACTGAGCCAAACAGTCATTGCCCAATCCTAATAATGCAGAGTGCCAGGCTATGAAGCGACAAGTATCAATTTTTAAGTCATTGGCTTGACTCGACCAGGATTAGAACCCACAAACTGATGGGTTTGGATCTCCCGTTCTCCCAAAACAGGATGCTACTCATTCGGCCACCCCGTCTGGTCTTATTGAAAGGCAGAATAAGTGATCAGTTTAAGTATGAAATTCTGACGCACACTTTTGCATTTATTGCTCAAACTCACCATCAATCATTCTAAATGCGTGAGGTAAATTGGCCTGAATTGAATTGTTCACTACACCGGGAGCATACTCTCCAGCGCAGGGTCTTACCCTTGTATAGTATGATCGCTTTGAGTTTCTGCAATGGTAACCAGATAAATATATTACATTAATCATTATGCTTCATATGAAGCTGCCTGTTATAATTAAATCATACAAGTTACAACCATCGGAAATGAAGAGATTGAGCTAGGTTTCTTCCTACATATTTTACTTCAATAATGTGCATTCATTAAGAATTGGTCTGACATTCTAAGTCAAGTGTCAGGCTAGTTTGCGAGAAGTATCAATAAGTCATCAGATTGACTCGGTCAATATTCGAACCCACGACCTCCTACACAGGAAACCAGCGCTATTACCTTTTCGAGCATAGGACCATTGGACATGAAAACATAAATTGCATAATTATCCATCGTCAGTCTCCTTATATATATATCCAAATCGAGATTTGAAGAAAAGACAAAAACAAAAAAACTAACATTTTCTGTAGCACAACTTGTCTTTGTTGGGTCACAGATAATCGCCCAAGCTCTGCTAGCTCAGTAATAGCTTCAGCTGGGTTGCCAAGGTTACCGCCCGATATTTGGCACAATTCCAGGAATGACTCAATCTGAAGCAGTATGAATTACTGCCATGAATTACTGTCGCGCTAATATTGTTTTTCCCTCTGACTATAATCAGTCACAAATTAATTCTTATTCGCTGTGTGCATACATTCCATTCAATTAGAGGCCGGGCTCTGTTCCATTCATGGTCCATAATTCTTTCAAATGTACAATTAAAATCGCTACAGTGCGACAGCAATGGATATGCAATAGGCAATTGTGGCAATGATTTGTATGACTAGAGTCAACACAAAAGCTGCCATCGGGTGCCGAATAGGTAGAGCATGAGCCTCGCATACGGAAGGTCAGGAGTTAGTTTCCCGGTCGAATCAAACCAATGACTTATAGTTATAAAATTGATACTTGTCACTTCCTAGGCAGATACTCGGCATTAATAGGATAGGGCAAGGACTGGTTAGCTCAGTCTCAGGAAAATGGGACTGAGTGGGGTATTGGTTCATGGTGCCAGCGGCCTGATTTCCTAGTGGGGCAGCACTATAAAGTTACCATGAGTGTGCACTGTCACAAGTCGGTACCCATCCTGATATGAGCTTAGATGTTGCCTGGATGCAAAACTCCAACAATTAACCAACCAAAACCTGCTGAATTAATATCAGCTGATAAGGAAGTAGACAGTCCTTAAAGGCCTGTACAGGTCATTTAAAGTTGTATGATCCGATTTGTTTGAGGTTCTGCAATTTTTCTGAGATAAGTATATGAAGTCCATTGTTATAGTCTACCTTACTTTAGTTTGAAGTTATTTTAAACAGCGAAGTCGTAAGATATCTTAAGTGTACATATGCCAAATTAGTTTTGGCAAGGACACCAAAGCTCTGACACCATAGGCTTCCGCAGTAACATGTTCTATTAAATTGACTCAGTGTTCCATTCTTTGTGGTGACAAATGCTTAATAAGTGCATACTTATTGAAGGTAGATATGTAGAATCAATTCTAAATAATTGTTTTGGTTTTGAAAATGTGATGCTTCATCAAACAATGGGGCTATCCAGGTAATGATTGCACAAGCCGAAGATATATGTTCGATAATATTTCACAAATCAAGACATAGCTGCATTACTATAGAAAACCAGTTCCCCATGCCACTCGAGCGATACAAGGGTATACCCTGTAATAAGTACCTTATAAATATAGCAACTACAAATACAGTAGCCGGCGGGTTTCTTTGATTGTTGTGTTTTAATCCTAGCAACATATATGGTCATATCAATATGGGTACCGATTTGTGACAGTGCTCACTCATGGCAACTTTCTAGTGCTGCCCCACTGGGAGATAATGCTGCAGGAACCATGACCCGATATCCCACTCAGGCATATTACCCTGATACTGCGCTAACTAGTCCTTGCCATATAACACTAATTCCGAGCGCCAGGCTAGGTAGCGACAACTATCAATTTTCTGAGTCATTGGTTTGACTGTATGTAGCCCTTGGTTGGAGTCCACATATGATGTGTATCCATACCTAATAAAGTTCACATTTACAGTGGTGTTCTCTGTGGTGGAGTGGTTAGAGTGTCTGACTTTTTCCTAGGTCAGACTCCTAATCTGAAGGTCGGTGGTTCGATTCCCCATACCCCCACCTCTGCCGATTTAGATTTCCACCACTCTGTAGAACTTACAGCATCAGCAAAGGCCGGTTGCTCTCATACCATGTCTATGTCGTGTGGGAGGTTAAAAATCCCTTGGGTCGGTAAAAGTGTAGGCTCGGGCTTTCTATCAACAAACTGTCTAATGGTGAAAACAAGTCTATTCAGACTTATCCATGATAGGCAGTATAAATCTTCAAGAAAAAAACCCAACATATCTTCAAAGGACAATTCTGCATCCAGACCAAATGTTGTCCTCACAAATCAGGTGTCCTGTTATCAGAGGGGCTCTTTATAGCAGTTTGTGCATGGAATATATCTTTGCACATGACAGGGGTCCGCCGATCAAAGGTGTTACTGGAAACTACATATACAATCACACACACTACACAATGGAGGATACTATAATATAACTTTGACATCGCTTGTCATGAGGCTATATCTATATGGACAGTTTAATGCGCTACTATTTTAGCCGGTTGCCTGCGGCCAAGGCATGCTTGCCCTATTTCTCAGTTAGTGTCCGGCTCCCCAGCCTGCTCCAACAATTCAATACAAGCAAATAATATATCAAACTATATATAAGATTACCAACGAACCAACCAACAACAGCATTCTCAATAATATTTGCATAAATAATATTTATTCTACACATATATGCCTGTGAAATTCTTACATATTTGTATGCATACATGGCTATGTCTGATTCTAGGTAAATATTTCATTTTCCGATCTGTGGGACCAAGGTACTTTGTATAAGTGTGAAGATTAAGTTAAAGTCGCCGCGTATACCTCACCCAGATACAATTGAATCCAGCATCAAAAGCTCTCCAAACATACCTTTGATTAGTTTGTTCAGTTCATGCAACTGAACATGTGGGAGGAGAGTTGAGGTCTGTGATGTATGAATGACATCATAGGTGGGATTCCCTCATCACATGACCTAGATGGGTTCTGCACACACAGGGGAAGCCATGGTAACCACCAAGGTGCCAGCCACAGAAAGCTCTCATTTCAACTTTTAAAGTCTATTAATCTCCATGATTTAATCAATTATTCACACAAAAGGGAGCTGGTTATGAGAAATAAACATTTGAACTTTATGTTTAGCATTTTAGATTGCAAATTCTGACATTTTTCTCCCATATGGTTGTCTAAAAGCCTTGTCAGTGCTGCTGGACTAACTACAACACAACAGGAACAACCAATGTCAGCACTCTCCCCCCACATAGAGCATTTGTCGGAGTATGGTTCGGATCTCAGCAGCCTATACATGGTCTGTTTAATGTAACATTGGTTGTTCGGTTGGAAAACCACCCTTTGGGGAAGCCACACAGTTCCCTTACTACATGTTTGTGGTTAAATAAAACTGAACTCAACTCATTTAATACTACAGGGTCCCACCACCACACGCGCTCCTTTGCCTGCTGCCAACAAACCAAGTTATCCACCGTACAAATTATTTGCCCAGCAAATTCAGAAAGGTGTATCAGTCTGGTAGTATTGCTATAGACTGGGGGCCCTATGGTACTGGGACGGCTCACTCCCTATCTCTCCCATGTGATGTAAATTTTGCGGTGCCACCTTGTAGTGGGTTTGATTGACCCAGCTGCTGGTTGGTGTTTCACATGTAAACACATACGGTTCTATCATGCATGAGGCGGGTAAGCGTGAATACACATCAATATCGGATTGCTATGAACAGGCACACATCATCGTCGCCATCGTCACACAGCTTTCACATTCATATATACATTTGTGCATATATTGTGGCATCTGTTTAGCCGGGGGAACGGCCAGCGCACCACGTGGTGGGTTTGATCATTTTGATTACACAGTACAGGCTGAGTGAGCTGTCTTGGTATTATGGGGTCTTTGTACAAACATAGACACTAATAAAGTCTGTACTAGACTACTAAATGACTGAAACATACAATCCTCCAAGCATTGTTTATCCCATCATTACTAACAACCTACTTACTCAAACTACTTCATGTAGTCAAAAAACACACCTGAGGTATTAACCTTTTAAGCATAACCCTATAAGCTAACCACACTCTATCTAACAGAATTTACAAACTATTCTACTAACACTCACTCCATCTCAAAATGTTAACTCCAACAACATGATAGTTTTGCAATTCACAACATAGTAGGCATACAAACCTATGAAGGAAAACTATGTACCTAACCACTCCGTAATGTAAAGGTCTAATCAATACACATGTATGTATCAAGTGTGTAGGAATACAACATATAACTGCTATTTTTGTATGTGAATTGTCAAACTATACCATATGTAAGTCTTTGAATGTTTGATATTGTTAGTTCAGCTGATTTGGGCTAGCTGCATATATTGTAAATAACTGTATTGTCACATTGCTGGAAGACCAGTGCCATGGCTCTGACAAAAGACTTTATTCAATGAATAAACTATATTTACAAAAAAAAAAAAAAAAAAGGTACAATGTTATACTTCACATAAATAAAGTTGAATGAGGTCCGGGTCAGTGTGTATTATTTCCTTTAGTAGCTATGCAAGACTTAGCCCTACAAAGGAAATACAAATAACTAGATCTGCAGATATGAGTTATGTGTTGTGGGATATGGAAGGAATATATCAACTCCACAACCATTTCCGGCCTTCTGCAAATTTAACTGTCAACCATAAATCGTCTTTAATGTGAAAATATTTCATGGTAAAAAAGTGCTAAATGCAATGCGAGTTCCACAATAAAACAGATGGCTTGCGCAGATGTTGTATTTATATTAATCTGGTCAGCGCCAAGATAACCTTTATTTCCTTTCGGAGAATTTAACTGTATGGGGAATTTTGCGAAGGGCAGTGGACGTCAAGTACTGTGATTGGCTAGGAGTAAGCGTACAAGCAGAGCAATCAGCAATCTGACACACTGAACCCTCCCAGAAAGGAATTTGCTACAAGTGCAATCAGTTGCACTTATTCTACCCGAATGAAAAGTAAAGCTTGTTTTATTTAATGATGCCCCTAGAGTACATTGATTTTAGTACCATCGGCTATTGGACATCAAACACATGGTCATTCTGACATATTTCTTTGGAGGAAACCTGCTGGCGCCATATAGGCTACTCTTTCCGATAAGCAGAATGGGTTTTTCATATGCACTTTCCCACAGACAGGATAGCACATAACACATCCTTTGACGAACCAATTGTGGACCACTGGTTGGAATAGAGTGTAACCCAAACTGGAAATGGATCCCCTTAGGAGGATCACTTGGATGACCGACAGCTTCACAGGTGGACACACTACCGGCTGAGCGATGTCCCGCTCCCTGTCTACCCACATGAATTAGCCCATGTACAAGTAGATATGGATAGATTTGTTGAACACCGAACCTAGATGGTCCAATGGTTGGAATACTTGCCTGACAATAGCAGAAGTGTGGGTTTGAGACCCGCTGCAGGCATAGCGTTCCATGACCTGGATAGTGTCTGTACATGATGAATGTTCTAAAGCTAGCCACTCTTTTTGTTGTCGGTGCATTACTTGATTAACCAGGCGAAATTCCAATTGCAGACAATTGGTCTTCCTCGTTCCACAGCTCCTTGCCCTATCCTAGTAATGCCGAAGGCCAGGCTAGGTAGTGACAAGTATACATTTTTACTTCATTGGTTTGACTCTAGCACGGTTTGAATACTAGGGTTGGAATCCCGCTACCAAAAAAAATTGGAGATGGACACTCAACTCATTCGGTCATCCCATCTGGTTTCTTGTAATAAAAGCGCACTACCTGAATAATTAAGGTTGGTAAGCCTTTCTATTCCAGATGGTCGAGTGTAATGAGACATGCTCACCTATCCACTTGAAAATAAGTACTAAGTAGTTCAGGATAAGATAAGGGAGGTTAGGTCGTCCAATGAATAGGACACCCAATGCAAAATGGCAGAAATGGGGGTTCGATTCACACTCTGGCCATTGTGGCTGATAATGATATCCTTGCAATGCCTTCGATGCCACAAGAAAGGTAATTAATTGATAATGCCATTTTGTTCAGGCTATGAAGATAACTATAAATAATACTGTGTTTTGAAATCCAGTTTCTGTAATCGGGGAAACCCCCTTTCACTCCCACACAATTAATGCCATGGTTATTAACTCTGTTCTATTTTTAGCATCATTATTAGGACCATGATGGCAGCTCCAAATGAGGCACTCGATGCGCAGGTCTGAACTGCGTGAGTTCATTAAAGTTGGTCATAGATGTCTGTTTGTTTTGAAGTTCCCTTTCTGTTGACGTGGAAAAGTTAGTACCCTGTCCGAACGACAGAGGGAGAAGGGGCTTAGATATCTTCATTTGATGTGCAACCCTGCTGCAATATGTCATAGAAGTGAAGTGGAAGTGAGTGCAGATGGTAACAGAAACAGCTGATTCCTCCATGAAATTAACCAGTTTTGGTTTATTTGGTCAGAGCTGGTTTTATTTAGTTATTTAGTTATTTAGTTATTTTGTTAGTGCGAGAGGCAGCGTACGGCCAGTCCTCTCTTCTCTTGAACACAGTGCAGAAAGGATGACAACAAGAAGAAACATATGCTTCCACGTTTTATTCACTATCTCCACCCACCAGAGTATCACAGAACCAAGTGACCCGCCACCTGACCAGCCAGGTCACAGGTAACCTCTCAAGGTGGGGGGAGCGCGAGTGGGACGCAGTAGGGCCAGTCCACCCTGGGACCCACATTCCAGCTAGCGTGCTGCCACCTGTCGCAAGTGAACTGCAACTGTGGGCGGCATAGTCTCTGCTGGTACTGTGTGGTGGTGAGGTTCATGGATGGACTAATTGTTTGTTTGTTGTTTTACATCCTAGCAACATCAAAGTCATATCAAGACGGGTACCGACTTGTGACAGTGCGCACTCATGGGGACTTTACAGTGCTGCCCCACTGGGAAATAAGGTCACCAGCACCATGATCCGATATCCCACTCAGTCACATTATCATGACACTGAGCAAACCAGTCCTTTCCCTCTTCTAGTAATGCCCAGCGCCTGGCTAGGAAGTGACAAGTATCAATTTTAGAGTCATTGGGCCAGGGTTCAAACTCATGGGTTCCGATCTCCCGATCTCCCAAAACAGGAGACGGATGCTCAACTTATTCAGCCACCCGTCTGGTCATCACGACTACTACATTAACTTGTACTACATACGTTCATTAAACAAAGGCAATTTCAACTGTGTGCATTTGGTCTTCCTCATTCCACTGCTTTTCCAGTCCTATCCTAGTAATAACTTTTAAGTTGTTGCTTGGACTCAGTTGAGTTCGAACCCAGACCCTGAGACACAGGACACGATGACGCAACTCTTTACGCCACCCTAGCGGGATAGTAAAGCTACATAGTCCGATAAAAGCATAACAATGGACTACATCACGATTGCAGCGGCGCGGTGCATTGTGGGATGCGTCAAAGGAAAACAAACTCGAGAGAAGCACATGTCACTTGCTAATACACTGGGTGCAGATATGAAATGTGCTAGTTTTAGCTCACCTCAGCTCTTGTTTGAAACATAGAACACTAACTAAAAAATATGTATAATAAATTAAGATATTAATCGTTTATCCAGCATTGCATTTACATCAATATAATCAGCACATCTTATGACATGTGCATTGAGATTTTAGACAAATCTGGGCACGCAGACTAGTGTTAGAGCCATAGCCAGAGTCAGTTTTACTTATTTTATTCATGTTTATATTTATATCCTATGGTTAATGTCATATGTAGAAATAGAAACTGAGTAGGGTTAATCAGATATTGGTTATATATTTCTTTGAAACAAGTTTTTGTTGACAGATTTGACATTTTAATATTTAGAACAAGAATTACTTATGTCTAATCAATGGTGATGTAAACATCAACCTGTAAAGTATCTGAAATTGTATATGTGTCTTAGCACAAAATGCTTACTTATTGAGAGTTGTGTCTTAAACATATTCATTATATTATTATATTGCATCCATCCATCCCTGTTTGAGCCAAATTGTTATGTATTTTTATTAATTTTGAATAAAATCGAAGTTTAGCCCTACGCATATCGGCAAACTCAATGGTTGTACGCCGTTGCCTTGATGCCAGTACCATTTTCAGCGCATGCACAGTCCGAACAGTGATCTACTCTATTCTTCAGCCAAAACACTTATCTAGATTTGATTTCGCATATCCAACTTAGATACTGGTGGCCTTATAAGCATGTGCTGCTACCTAGAAGTGCGTACTACGTCACTGTAAAAGAACCTGCTACTGCTGGATTCTGTGATGTCAGCATTTTGTTGTGCAAGCCAACATGAATGTTACATGTTTGTTTTCACTAAAAAATCTCTCAAAATTTAACCATTTTTTTTCAAATAAAAGTTACTTCAAACTAAAGTAAGGTGGATTATGAAGAACAACTTAATAAATTGATATTTAAAAAGAAAAAGCAGAAACAATATCATCGGAATATGCAACTTTAACCAGTGGGTGTTGTATCCCAAAAACATTTAAGGTCATATACCGATGGATGCTGACTTGTGATAGTGGGCATTCATTGTGACTTTGTAGTGCTGCCTATACAGGATAACATACCCTCAAGATCATGAGTCAACATCTCCCTCAGGTACATTATTGTGTTACTGAGCTAACCAGTCCCTGCCCTGTCCTAATAATGACGAACAGTATTCATATATAGTGGCATTTATTCTTTCTATTTTAGCTTGTTACAGTTAGGTTTGTGATGGTATTTGGTTTAGAGTTTGAGGATTTCAGGCACTTAACCCTACCGATCTATGTTATTTGTTGGGTGGGTGGGACGGCAAATCTGTGCTAATGAAGCACGTCCGATTGGTTGAAAGTTCTGGTCTAAGTGACTAGATTCGCTAACTGCATCATAGCCTTTGCTGGGAGTTTACAGTAGGTGGCGCATCGATCAGCGGCCATTTGTTAGTTCAAAAGGACAATGTAGATGGCGCCAGTAGTCGCATTTAAATCTACTGCGCATTTCACTAACTGTGTCTTAGCCGTTGCTGAAAATATACAGTAGGTGGCGCATCGATCGGCGGCCATTTATTAGTTCAAAAGGACAACGTAGGTGGCACCAGTTGTCGCCTTAAAATCTACTGCGGATATACAGTCTAGCTCTCAATTACCCATGTTGCGCACATCATGGAAAATGTAGATACAAGTATTAATGTCCTAAGTATTTCCTTTAACTCGGCGAAGGATTGATCCTACAATGTCCTACACTGGGAGCGGGCTCTCTACCCAATTGGCTTTCTCACGTGGCTTAACCAACACCTCTTTTGGTTGCTTGTTAGAGTTTTACGTCCTGGCAACATCTAAGGTCATATCAGGACAACAGTATTTT
The DNA here is from genome assembly GCA_030323885.1 of Branchipolynoe longqiensis. Taxonomy (NCBI): domain Eukaryota; kingdom Metazoa; phylum Annelida; class Polychaeta; order Phyllodocida; family Polynoidae; genus Branchipolynoe; species Branchipolynoe longqiensis. The sequence continues at coordinate 26,775,281 of CM059200.1, forward strand.
GTCATTTCTAAATGTTGTGTGTTGGGGACGGGGTGTGTGTGTGTGGATGTGTGTTCAGGTGGATGTGTGCGATATTACCGTTAGGAGAATAAGTGATGTGTACACGCAACCCTAAATAATAATCATAATAATCATAATAATAATAATTACAATAATACAATAATAATCTAATAAAACAGATGGGATGGCAGAATTAGTTAGAGCGTCGTCTCCCATGTTGATAG